>CM024239.1:106007074-106632074 GCA_013421045.1 Propylea japonica
TTCTCAATTATATCAACAATAACATTTTTTTAGATCGATAGTTAGAAAGAATATCGTTTAAAGATAACTGTTATCAGAATGAGCGGTGGAATTAATTGTTCTGATCATTCGAACGTTGCGTATAATGTGAAAAATGTCAAAAATTATTAAAAGAGTGAGAAGTCAATGGACCAGAAATGAACAAAGAGTCATTAGATAGGTATTGTTGATAACAACTGACCCTAATTTTAACGTATGAACAATTCCTTCCTTTAGAAATATAGAGAAATTATAATTTTCTCAGGAATATGTGAAATTCCATTTATATGGCATATAAACTGATATTTAAAACATTGGACAGTGGATTGACACTACAGAAAGATTTCAAAAATAGTATATTATGCAACGAGCTTATAATGATGGCTGTTATTCACGAGGTACAGTTTAGGCTACGAGCCGTAGGCGGGTGGCCCAATTCACCATATACTATACTTTATCCACGACTACTGAATATATTTCTTGAATATTTTAGCATTTGGCGACTGTGACAAAACCCTTCTATTACAAGTGTGGAAACAGTCAAGTTGACGCACGAGAAATTTTTGGAGAACTTGTCAATTTTGTAATAAAAATTGCTTTAATTGAACAATACAAGTAGATTTGGCCCCTCGATTGACAAGGTATATTTGGTAGTCAGGGTAGTTTAGAATACTGAAAAAATATCATTTTAAAGAATATTATATCGAAGCTAAATCTAAGAAGCATCTGACAACTTTGAATAATAATTGATTTATGGCTATTATGGCCAAGCAAACAGACGTATAAAGGGTGGATTATACAATAGTCGGGAATAAAATTTTTTCATCTTGTGTCTGAACTAATCGATTGTCTTTTGGTCAAGCATATATGAAATTTCGATATCATATGGCATATTCATATACTTTTAATCACACATAAGATGTTGAATATTTTCTAAACTATCATTATATCAAGCCTCCTCTGCCTCCTCAATAACAAATTCGACCTGTGCAAAGCTTCAGAGAATGAAAAATTGAAAAAAATGTATATGAAAACAATATTTCGAAATGATTTTATATAGGTATACCATGAAAAGAATCATCTCTCAAAAATTCAAAATAGATATCAATTCAAATATGTTCATTCATTGTGTGTACCTTGCACGTATATGAAAGGGTATAGCCGGGTTTCAATGGTAAATCTGCCCCCGCGGCCTTTTCTATTTATATTGAGGGGATCGATTAGGCATTGAATGAAGATAATTCAGCCAACTTTTCAGCTTTTTATCTCTAGCCATTCTTGAGATTTCTGTGAAAAACACTTTTTTCGTTTTTATTTTTTTTCTCTTGTGATATCCAAAATTTTCGAATGGTGATTTTTTCTATTGATTCTTTGCTATTAAAGGAATAGACGTATAATTTTTTTATGAATTTCAGCTGAAAAATCTATTTAAAAAAAAGTTATTGTCATTTGTTTTTCGGTGTTCCTTAAAAGTGTCCACCGCCATTTTTTGACATAAAATGTCTTCTTTGGCCCTTTATACCCTGGAATTTTTTCACATTTTTAAAATTGGTGGAACATTTTGAAAAAAAATTACAACTGTTTGAATTTTAGGATTTAACAGATATCCATCAAATTATGGTGCCGTTGTATTCAAATTGGCTCCCTGAACAATATTAGTGAAAAAAACAATTGGCGGTCTGTTTTAGTTTGGGAGATATGGGCCCCCAAAGTCCGAAAAATATTTCACTTGAAAGTCACTTTTCTCACTACAGAAACACTGAATTACCGCTTTATTAAGTTTAAAGCCTCTCTGAACATTTTAACATGAAGATTTGATTCATTTTGTTTCAGACATATTCAATAATTGTTGCAAAAACATCGAAAAATTCGAGGGAAAGCTCGCCGTTTCTTATGGTAAGTTTGGCACTACCGCGAATTATTTCGCCCGAATATGACACGATGCATACCGGTAAATCCTGTTATCATTTTCTATGTCACTAGTCGAAAGATTGTGCGATAGTGCCAAACTTACCATAAGGAATGGCGTGCTTCCACTCGAATTTTTTCGATGTTTTTGAAATAATTAATGAATATATTTGAAACGAAATGAATCAAATCTTTATGTTAAAATGTTCAGAGAGGCTTTAAACTTAATAAAGCGGTAATTCAGTGTTTCTGTAGTGAGAAAAGTGACTTTCAGGTGAAATATTTTTCGGACTTTGGGGGCCCCTATCTTCCAAACTAAGACAGCTCGCCAATTGTTTTTTTTCACTAATATTGTTCAGGGAGCCAATATGGATACAATGGCACCAAAATTCGATGAAAATCTACTGAATCTCTAAATTTAAACAGTTTTAATTTTTTTCAAAATGTTCCACCAATTTTAAAAATGTGAAAAATTCCAGGGTATAAAGGGCCAAAGAAGACATTTTATGTCAAAAAATCGCGGTGGACACTTTTTAAGAACACCGAAAAACAAATGACAATAAATTAATTTTTTTTTCTAAAAATAGATTTTTCAGCTGCAATTCATAAAGAAATTATACTTATATTCCTTAAATAGCAAAGAATCAATAGAAATAATTACCATTCGAAAATTTTGGATACCACAAAAGAAAAAAAATTAAAACGAAAAAAGTGTTTTTCACAGAAATCTCGAAAATAGCTAGAGATAAAAAGTTGAAAAGTGGGCTGAATTATTTTCATTCAATGCCTAATCGATCCCCTCAATATGAATCGAAAAGGCCGCGGGGGCAGATTTATCATTGAAACCCGCTATACCCTTTGAATTATTGACTAGATATTCTCTTGGGGTGTTGGTGTAATGGGGATAAAATTAGGTACAATTAAATAACTTCCGGAAGGATTAAGAGATTCCAAATTTTTAAATTTTCAGCGTACGCAACACATTTGATTAGTTGAGTACATGAATTGATAGAATGAGACCAATATAGATCTCCAGGAAGTTCAAATCTAATCGATCATTCGATCGTTTTCCCTAGCAGTGTATTAGTGTGAATTGTAAATCAAAGATGTTTCTTCAATTGTTTAATCAATACATTTTTCAATACTTCATTGAGAAGGTTCTTGTTTAACAATGCGCTTTTGCATGCTTCAAATAACAATGCTACACTGGATTACGTTTAAAAGAGGTACCTATTTGATTCTATTATGGAATATCGATAATGGACCTAAACTATTTCTTGTGAAATAATCATAGAAACAACCGAATGTAAAACCATTCCTCAATATCATGTCAAAAAAGAATACACTGAGAGCTAAAAATTAAAATCAGCCTATTAGATAAGATAACCATTGCCTTATTCAGAGAGATATTTACCACATCTTTATGAACTGCTGATATCCACCAACTAGCAAGGCCGAAATAGCTCAGTTGGGAGAGCGTTAGACTGAAGATCTAAAGGTCCCTGGTTCGATCCCGGGTTTCGGCAATTGTTTTTTGTTTTTGATTTAATCGACCACGAATTGAGACGTTTTCTCTCAATTTTTGTATGACGAATATTTTATGCTGAGTTGAAATTTATCATTATGCTTTAACGTCTCAAAATTATTGATATTGAACAAATATTATTTGTCCTATAGACAACAGGCCCGTGTTGAAAAAATTATGGGGTAATATTTTTTCATATGCCGTACATTTTCGTTGGTTCAAAGGGGAAAAAAAGAAAAAATCCATTTATTTGTACTAATTTTCATAGTCTTTTCGTGATTCTAGGTTTCTCGTTAGAAACTATGTTGAATATGGTTTGTATTCTATCCATTTATACCAAAATATAGATATATTGTCACTGATAATTCCAAAATACAACATATTTTTGAGAAGTATTCATGACACTGAAGTTAGCAGCCCCCTTGTAGCATGATTTTGTACTGCAAACTTTAGTGTCATGAGTACTTCTCAAAAAATATGTTGTATTTTGGAATTATCAGTCTATATTTTGGTATAAATGGATAGAATACAACCCATATTCAACATAGTTTCTAACTAGGAACCTAGAATCACGAAAAGACTATGAAAATTAGTACAAATAAATGGATTTTTTCTTTTTTTCCCCTTTGAACCAGCGAAAATGTACGGCATATGAAAAAATATTATATTTGCATAAAATACTTTCAAAATAAATTTATTTCATGTTGTGTCAAATCACCCCTGCACTACAGAAAGAGAGGGGCTAAATTTTTTCCCCTTGTAGCATGATTTTTGTACGGCGTTGCGGAATAATGGATAAGAAGCAGTATTGAAATAGTATGACACATGTGCCGTACAAAATCAAATGACCAAATTTACCCTGGTAATTGTCGGAAAATAAAAAAAAATTTCGACTTTGTGGCTCCACATTTTTTACGACGGCGCTACGCGTTTTCTTATTATTTTTCACGGATCTATCGATGGTAAGAAACGCCGTGCAAAAATATGTGACCAAAATTTACCCACTCTACCTGTACTTTAGAATTCTCACCCGCACTCAGTTGAACAGCTCACAAGTGACGGCATAGTGCTGAATCTTATTATTTTATGTTCTTATATCGTTCGAGATATGTCACCTGGTGTTCAAAAGACCCATAATTTTTTCAACACGGGCCTGTAGTCTACTATAATTGGATTCCAAGAATTGATGTATCCGAATAAAAATTCGCTCAGTTTGAGTTATATGGATCATTTTCTATTACCTAATTATTCGCTCGAATTTTAAGTGTTATACTTTCTTGGCACTTCTTTAGGGGTAATTTAATAGTGTTATCAATAGTCCGTTGTTGAGATATGGCATGCATTTATCAGTTAGTTACAACATAATATGTCATTAGAGAATTATTTGCCGATTTTGAAGAGTTGTCTTTGTGTTCGATTCAGATTGAGATGTGATGAATGAAATCTATAAAACGTGAACATTAAATTCAATTAGGTAATCGGCAATAACACAAAAATTGCCTGGTGACTAATAAAGACATTTCAAATGCTCAAAACATTTTTTTTGTTTTAGACATTTTGAAATTTTGAGTACATCTTCTGTAGTGATATCCTTCAAAAATAAAGAATTTTCCGGCGATTTTATTTTTCCTTTATGAAAATTTATATTATCTGGTGTGCTCTCACCCTCAGGGCGGGCTCCCACAATTACACTGGTAAACACTGTTTTTGTCACACGAGTTATGTGATGATTTTTGTTCTTATTGATGTACCCTTATTAACAAAATACAATAATTTTGTTTCAATCACGTCCAGTTTTCATGTGACAGCTACATATTCATTTCTGCCACATATGCGTGTCCTACTTCGAATAACTTCATTTGGACAATTGTATATTGCATTCAACTAACTTGGAACCATCACTATTAAAAAAATGTGACCCAAGCGAAAGTGACTCACCCCAAGCCGTAAAAATGTTAAAAATGATTCTATAGTAAATCCTGCTGACATTCTTTTGCCACCGTTGCACATAAAGCTCGGCGGAATGAAAAATGTTGTGAAGGCAATGGCAGTGAATTTGCATATCTGAAAGAAAAATTCCCTAACCTCAGCGAGGCGAAAATTAAAGAGGGAATATTTGAAGGTCCACAAATACTACAACTGATTATAGGATAAGAGCTTTGAGGAAAAATTGAATGATCAGGAAAACTCGCCTGAATATCTTTTGTGAACGTTGTCCCAAATTTTCTGAATCTGAGATCTACAAAGATTTGGTAAATCAATTTTTAATCCATACTAATATTATAAATGCGAAAGTAACTCTGTCTGTCTGTCTGTTACTCTTTCACGTCTAAACGGCTGAACGGATTTTGATGAAATTTGGTATGGTGGTAGATGATAACCTAGAAATGGTCATAGGCCATAAATAATCACGCCATCGTTCTTAGGGGGTAGGCAGTAGGCAGATAACTAAATTTAGTTAGTGATTTTTAGTCGTTTTTGTTGGGACTTTTGCTCTTTCACGTCTAAACGGCTGAACAGATTTTGATGCAATTTAATAAATAATAGATGGTTACCTAAAAACGGATTTGAGATCAAAATGATCACGCCATCGTACTTATGGGGTAGGAAGTAGGCAGAACTGAATTGAGTTAGTGATTTTGTTATGGTTTTTGCTGGGGCTCTATCATGCCTAAACCGCTGAACGGATTTTGATGATATTTAGTTAGATTATAGATAGTAACCTAGAAAAGGATATGGGCTGTCAATATTCATGCTATCGTACTTGAGGCGTAGGCAGTAGGCAAAAAACTAATTAAGTTGGTGATTTTTAATCGTTTGTTTTAAAAGTTTACCTCATTCACGCCTTAACGTCTAAACGGATTTTTATAAGTCTTGGATAGGATCCTAGGCACGGACACAGCTACTTTTTACGGCGGGAAAATACCTCATTCCCGCGGAAATCTAGCGTGATCGTGTCAAGAAGCCATAGCTACTGAAATGATTTTGATGTTTTTTTTAACTGAGTGTTACTAAGACTTCAAGTTAGTATTTGATCGTTTTTCTAACTTAGAGGGTCGGTAGGCGCCATAATTTAGGGAATTTATGATAAAATTTTGATGCAACTGTCTTTATTTAACAGTTTTACATTCCATTCCTTCACACTATTTAACTTATAGGGTAGGAAGGTACCAAAATTCAGACTACTTTTTACTTCAAGAAAATATCTCATTCCCACAGGAACCTATACACAGCTACCTATCTACAACATTAAAACTCTGTCTAGAATCACATTACGCCGAAACTCTTGATCTGATTTGTATACGATTTTTCATTCAACTGACTGTTACATTACATGCAGATAAAATCTAATTACCTACACCACAGAATTAATATAGTACTACATAACTAGCTACGCTTTAAACTTGAGGAGGTAATTAGATAGACATTTATACGAACTTTAAGCTCAGTAATCAACTATAGTGATAAGTTAATACTCATTTTAGACAGAGAGAAAAAAACAAAGAACAAAGTTTACAAAAATGTACTACAGTAATAAGGCCTCTTATTTTTAGCTTTCTACATTATTATACTACTAACATTAAGTTAGTACTTCCTACGCAGACGATGTTGCGGATGTCTAACATCGGGGGTTGGCAGGTAGGTAGTTAGTAGTATTTTAAACCGATATAAATTTTTTACTTTTTATATTTACTAAGGAAACATTCGGAGTTATCCATTATGTAGCTTAGGTTGCTTTTGAACAAATTTTGATGTGAATTTGAGGACTGGAACACGATAGTGGGACATAGTTGCAAGGGGACTTACAGCCGGGAGAAAACAAAAAAACTTATGCGGACGAAGTGGCGGGTAAAAGCTAGTGTCATATAAAGCTTTGGGGTCTAATATGTTCTCAAAAACACATATGCTGGACGAGAAATTTGGATTTCTTTTGCTCTAATTTGGGAGCTGTGAGTGACGAATAAGGCGAGAGGTTCCATCAGGATATTTCCCTAATAGAAAAGCGCTATCAGAGGAAATAAAGTCCAGGAATGTTAGCAGATAATCAATGGAGACTTAAAAAAGACTTTGCAGAAGCCAAATATTCATGAAAATTATAAGCATTAATTCTAAATAAGGAAATAATTTCACATATTCTATAGTCCGTTCACGAAAGGTTGAGCAGTCGGTTAGCCATGATAATTTGACATATTCCACTGTGTATATTAAAATTTTAGGTTATGATGTTTATTTTCTTGTCATATTGATACGCAATGTTGTCAATATTGCATAGAGTTGTCTGATAACTCGCAAGCTCGTCGGACGAGGCCGGGTACATTCGGCAACGTTGAATTTATTTTACGTTATGACAGCAAATACTGCCATCTTCAGATAAATAAAGAAACGTCTACTATGTGCTCAACCTTTCGTGAACGGAGTATAGCTGTTGTTTGTTTTCACAAAAAAATGTTTTGATGTCACAAAGAAACCTGACGTGTCAATTTTTTTTCATTCACATATTATCGTTTGGTTGCCCTAGTATATTCAAAATTTGGTATAAGTAATGTGACAAAAAAAAGTTTAATTTTGTTGACCAGTGTTATTCACATATTTTTGATAGAAGTGATTACACATTCAGATTACATACTTATAATTATAAGACCTCAAACCTGTATCATGAACCTGTTGTTGGAGAACAGTTTCAAGAAATCAAAATGTTCAGCTGTTCCGCATAATTTAAAAATTGAGAGTTCTCAATTTTATGTCGCAACTCAGAATCAATAAATATTGAATAATGCTTAAGTCGTACTCTTTTCAGATTTCGATAAGCCAGGAAAAATGTTGTTTCCAGACAATGCAATCCATTTTTTCTATCCAACAATATCGTTCTTCAAACATCCGATTTAATTAAAAATTGTTTGGACGAAGAGAGTCAAAAACACAATTTTACTGTAATTAAAATTAGTATATTATATTAATACAGTGTCCCGTAAATCTCTATATGGAGAAATTTTTTCAGACATGCATTCCACCCAGAATGATTATATACTTTCCTTGAATGAGAAAAAAAATACTAAATGACCGGCCTCTAATTTGCTTACATAATGCTTCACTCTTCGCTAACGGTTCGTCTATTTCCATAATTGATTTTTTCATCAATATCCGCTCTTGAACCGATAAAATTCAACGTAATTGAGTATGGATGAATGAATAAGGTAAACTGACTTACCTTGGCTTTCGGATTGAGGATATTAGCAGCATCAGATCTGAAAATTGAATTGAACACTTTGAGTGATGGCGATCCTAAAATATATATCAATATATGAAAAATTTAAGAAAGCCCTGAGCGAGTGAGCAGGCGCTTTTGAGCGCTTTTTCTCTGGTGGAGCTATGAGGCTATTACTTCAAAATTTGTATGGGACTTGCGATTGATACCAAATATACAGGGTGTCCCATTACTCGACGTCAACCCGGAACCGGGTGAAAAGGCAAGTAATGCTGGTTGTCAGAAAAATATAAAAAAAATCTAAGTTGCATGATTTTAAAACAATGCGCATTTAAAAAGACACGCAAAATTCCACATCCTGTGACAGTCTTTTCGCTCCTGTTGCCACAAATATCAACTTTTTCCAACTTTTTTCTTTGCTGTGTAACCTTGAATATGCTTGTCTAAACTGTAATCAAAATTTTGATACCAGCTGCATGCTCTAGGTTTCATAAAAATAGGGCTTACTTCTCAGAAAAAAAAATCGAAATAAACAATTGCCTAGTTTCAACTGACTGTATTGAAAAAAAAATGTACTACGTAGGTTTGGCATGTTGTTTCAAAAGTTGGCGCATTTAGTAAGGATTCCAAAATGGTATAATACTTGTTTAATTGTAGCTGCCGTAGTTCAAATTATTTTCGATTGCCTTTGAATACACTTTTTCGTTAACTGCTTCCCAGTAGTAAAGTCCAATGGATTCAAGTCCGGTGAACGGGCCGGCCACGAGATTGGACCAGAACGTCCGATCCATCTTC
The DNA here is from genome assembly GCA_013421045.1 of Propylea japonica. Taxonomy (NCBI): domain Eukaryota; kingdom Metazoa; phylum Arthropoda; class Insecta; order Coleoptera; family Coccinellidae; genus Propylea; species Propylea japonica. Next base: position 106,016,527 of record CM024239.1, read on the forward strand.
CGGGAAAAATGTTACCAGAAAAAAAATTTTCAAAGAAATTTCTCCGGAAAAATTTTTTCTGGAAAAATTATTTCTCTGGAATGTTTTTTTTCTGATAACATTTTTCCCGGAAGATGGATCGGACTTTCTGGTCCAATCTCGTGGCCGGCCCGTTCACCGGACTTGAATCCATTGGACTTTATTACTGGGAAGCAGTTAACGAAAAAGTGTATTCAAAGGCAATCGAAAATAAATTTGAACTACGGCAGCTACAATTGAACAAGTATTATACCATTTTGGAATCCTTACTAAATGCGCCAACTTTTGAAAAAACATGCCAAACCTACGTAGTACATTTTTTTTCAATACAGTCAGTTGAAACTAGGCAATTGTTTATTTCGATTTTGTTTTCTGAGAAGTAAGCCCTATTTTTATGAAACCTAGATCAGCTGGTATCAAAATTTTGATTACAGTTCAGACAAGCATTATTCAAGGTTACACAGCAAAGAAAAAAGTTGGAAAAAGTTGATATTTGTGGCAACAGGAGCGAAAAGACTGTCACAGGGTGTGAAATTTTGCGTGTTTTTTTAAATGCGCATTGTTTTAAAATCATGCAACTTAGATTTTTTTTTATTTTCTGACAACCAGCATTACTTGCCTTTTCACCCGGTTCCGGGTTGACGTCGAGTAATGGGACACCCTGTATAAATGCAAAATCTTAGCGGGATCGGAATAATATTGTGAAAATTTATTCGAAAACTGAAATATGTATGTTGACAATTCAAAAAATTAAATTTGATATTTTTGACTATGCGATCCGCTTGAAATTTTGCATGAACATTCAGTATATTAATCTTCATATTCAAATTGAGTTTCACTCGAATCGGATATCTTGTTATGGAAATATGGAGATTCATTTTTTAAATATTCCAATGGAGTTTTCTATGGTTCAGATAAAGCGATCTTCTTGAAATTTTGCATGAACATTTAGTATGTCAATTTCCATTCACAAAATGAATTTCACTCGAATCGGATGTCTCGTTATGGAAATATGAAGTTTATTCTTTTCAATATATCAATTCTATGATTCTGTTAACACTATGGCCACAAAATTTTGCATGAAGCTTACTATGAACATCTTGCATTTGGCCGCGTAATTTTATTTCGACTGGTTCCGTTTTGTCTGAGATATTGAGGAACATTATGAATGGCTATATTTTATCGGACACCCTCACGATATGGCTGGTTATCGGGCTTAACCGAAGCATTCGAGAACCGAACTCATTCTGAAAATTTCAAGTCTCTACGACAATCCCTTCGAAACTTATCGTGCTAACGGCCGGACGGACGGCCTCACGGACAGAATTCAATTTGACCACGGATTCGTCATCAGAGAGTTGAACCCGATCGTTTGAGACCATTTTGAGCTCAAAATTCGGAAATTTCCTTTCGAGGTGTTCTAGCAACTGTCTTAGAAACAGAATCATTTCTAAGCGCTCGTTTTACCTAAATGAGTGCCATATCGTTTTGCACAAATATCTGTAATTTTCGAATTTTGAGCCGAAAATGGTCTCAAACGATAGGGTTCGACAACCTGATGACGAATCCGTGGTTACGATAACTTTCGAAGGGATTGTCCTAGAGATTTGAGATTTTCAGGGTAAGTTCGGTTCCCAAATGCCTCGGTTAAGTTCGTTAACCAGCCAAATCGTTCAGGGTGTTCCATGAAATATGGCCATTCGAAATTTTTGTTCCTTAATATCTCAGACAAAACAAAAACAATCAAAATGAAATTTTTCGGCCACATGCAAAATGCTGATAATAAGCCTCATGCAGAATTTTTTGGCCATAGTGTTAACATAACCATAGAAAATTATATTAAAATATTGAAGAAATTTCATATTTCCATACCAAGATATTCAGGTGAAATTTATTCTATGAATGAAGATTTTCCGTACACAATTCAAGAAGATCACTTATCTGAGCCATAGAACGTTCAGAAGAAATATTGAAAAAAAGAATATCTATATTTTCATTACAAGATATCCGATTCGAATGACATTTATTTTGTGTATAAAGAAGATTGATATACTGAATGTTCATGCGAAATTTCAAGAGGATAGCATCATCAGAACCATAGAATTTAATCTATTCAGTTTTCAATTTTGCACATATTCTACTTTTTGAATAATTTCCAGAATATTATTCCGTTCGTGTTGAGATTTCGCATTTATTTATTCAGCATTTATCTCAAGTCCTATACAAAATTTTGAGGCAGTAGCGTCATTGCTCCACCAATGAACGAGCGCTTAAAAGCACCTGCTCAGGGCTTTCTAAAAATTTTTTGTTATACCCTGTACTAAGCCATTCAATACCTAATTACTCCCCTAATAAGATGAAAATTGATACCTAATTCGCAGTAGAATTTATATTCACGATAGGGATAAAGTAAAGAACCAAGTTGATTTTAATTGAACGAAAAGGACAATAAGTAAATAGGATAAAGGATCTCCATAAAATTAAGCAGGTAAGGGCAATGGCACAAGGTGCATCCGATGTACAATTTTTTGTTGAGAATATGCTTCCTGTTGGTCCGGAAATACCCTCAACTTTTTAGATTCCGATCGATTGCTCGTCGAAAACTAATTGAAGGGTGTCAAACATTTCAAGTCTTTGAAATCAGTAGTTGAGCCGTTATCGAATGAAATTAAATTTCACGACTAGAGACAGGTTTCGCTCAGTCAAATTCATTGGTATGTTCGTCTTTTTTTAAAATAATAAGAACAAAAATTGTACATCAGATGCACTTCGCGTCATTACACTCACCTGTAAAATTTCATAATTACTGACCTTTTCGTTCGAAAGATATTTACTTGGTTTCATACTTTATCCCAACTTTGTATTTAAATCAGAATAAAAAGAATTCATAGAAGTAGTCTTTCGTTTGAAGAAATTTTTTCGAGATTCTACCTGAAATTCTTTCATCATTTCATAATATGTAAAAAATATAATTCTTTCTTTTTTCTCTATTTATGTAAAAGTGTGAAAAAATAAAGTCTTCCTTTCTATCAACAATATTACTCTAGAAATATTTTTGAGTGAGTTTACCTTGAAGAAAGCAAAGGCATTGAATTAAGAAAAACATGAGAATTTTCACAGAATATTCTCTCTCAGTTCAAATCTTTTAAAATCTTGATGAGTTGAAGAAAAAATCAGTAGGAAGACAATTCGAAAGATTGAATCATGATGAATATATTTGGGAGTAGACAAATTCTAAATTAATCAATAAAATTAGTTTCATTTCGACTATTCTTGTTATTGGCGCATCCGCCATTAAGTAATACCATGAATTATGGCGGGTGAGCCTATGTTTGTAATAAGTAATGAACATTCAGGTACTTCTTCATGTAAAGTATGGAAATAATGCTGATCGATATCTGATTATGAAGAAAAAACTCATACAATATTCCTCACCCTTCCTTGATTCCTGGAATCTGACTACCAATTATGGAATTTTGATCACTTTCCAAATCTCCCTGATAGGTGAAAATTTTCTCCATCAGTGGACTATACATTTGTGATGAACCTCCAAGTATATCATCGATATTCGTGTGTTTGGAAATGAACAAATTATTTGGTCTTATCCTGGCATCAGGCACATTGTCATAAGGACTTAATCTCCCCTCGTCCTTAGGCATCTCAAGTCCTTCAGGACTTGCTCTGTCTCCAAGAGGTATTTGTTCTTCATTCTCAACACATTCTTCATTTTGAAGCCACCAAGCCGGTTCACCTGAATCCTGATGTCGAATCTGTATTAGAGGTTTTTTGTGGTTTTCATCAGATTGAGATATTTCAGCGATATTCTCTTGACTACTTAACCACCAAGCTCTTTCACCAGAATCAATATGTCTGATTTTATGAAGCTCCAAATATTCAGAATCCAAAGTTTTTTGAATTTTGCCATCTTCCTCGCCTAGTTGAGCAGAGTTTTCGTTGGAATCGTTCCACCAAGAACTGGTAACTGAATCATTCTTTCTTATTTTGTAGAGAACTCTTCCTGATTCATCTTTTTGAATCAAGTAATCACCTTCTAAGATTTGGTTTTTCTTCTTTCCAGAACTGTCACTCGAGTCCAGCCACCAGCAGCTCTTCGAAGAATCATTTCTTTTTAATTTGTACATTTTATCACCATACTCATTGGTTAATTGTTGCACATAAAACATGTTAGCATCTGCAGTAGAGTCTCTTTTTCTATACGATATTCTTCCATTTTCATCTTTCTGTACCAAGTATTCACCATCAAGTGGAGGCATATTTTTATGTTCAGAAGTTGAGTTATCGCTTGAATCTAACCACCAGCCACTTTTGGTAGAATCGTTTCTTCGTATTTTATATGGCACTTTTTCGTAATCATCTGTCTGCCCTTGGACATAAACTATCTGCGAGTTATTATCGTTCTGTTCTTTTCGACTGGATCTATTCGCTTCTGAATTCTCAGAGGAATCATTCCACCAGGATGAATTTCCAGATTCATTTTTCCTCATTTTGTAAATAACTCTCCCATCTGCTGTAGTTCCATCTTCTTTGACCCAGTGTGGATAAATTTTTATTCCTTCAGGTATTTCTGAGTTTTCATCTAACCACCAAGGTATTTCTCCAGATGGCACATTACGCAGTGGAGGAACTTTAAGCGTTTGTGTTTTTGTTTCGTTATTTATTCTAGATGAATCTTCTTCTTGAGGCTTCTGATGAAGAGGGAAACTTTCTGAGTTCGCTTCAGAACTACTTCCTAATGTCCATTTGACACCATCTTCAGACTCTGGTTTGGACCTGAATAAATTTGTAACAGGGGCTAAAGCTCTAGTAAGGAATGATTTAGCTTGTTGTGAATTAGTTAAATTCTCAGGATTGCTATTTTGATTCCGTTCAGGTTCTTCATTTCGCTTGGGCGATTGTTCTATGAACACATTTTCTTCTTTAGGTTTCACTTTAGTTTCCTCTTCGTTTCCACTTGCATTAGCTGATGATAACGATAAGCTGAGATCAGAGCTTGGGGATCTCCTGCTCCTGTTGTTCAAGCTCTTCTCAGAGCCCATTTTCTGAGGTAATCTAGAACTCAAAGAGGCACTATTATGGAATGATTTACAACTCGTTAAATTCTCGGAAATATCTGTAGCCTCTGAATCCTTTACCATTTCAGATTCTGAGTCCGCTGAACTGACTGAATTACTCCTTCTACCGACTTTTCTCTTCGCTAAATCGGACATATTCAAAACAGATTTTCTGAAATCTTTATTTTGTTGACTAGTCAAATGCAAAGCTAAAGATTTAGCTGATGAATCTCTCGTAGGAATTTGTGGTGGTAGAAGCTTGCGTTCATTTTTACTTCCATTAGATTTATTATTGTTCAATTTATCTTCCGGAACACAAGAATGACCAACGCTTCTATTCGAACTACTTTTGAGTAGGTTAGGACTGCTCTCTTTCTTTTTCGGACTTGACTGTTCATTACCCGAACTTTCACTAGAATTTGAACTGCTTTTAGTTATTTTTTTATTTGGACTAGAAAATTTCATATCAAGCATTGAATTCCATGAGGTTGCTGTTATTCTTGAAGCCCCTGCAAATTTTGAGTTTTTAGTTGTATCGTCTAAACGGTCTGATTGTATGGCTTTGTCCACCTTTTCACTTTTATGTTTTGGTCTCGTTACCTGCTTCTCGATTGTATTCGCTATTTCAATTCTTTTGGGTTTCAATAAAGATGAAGGTTTAGATAATGTAGGAGATGTAGCTCTTGTAACAATATTAATTGTTTCCATTTCCACTTCTTTGTGTGAAGATGTCGATTCTGATATACTGGATCTTGATGATCTTTGAGGATAATTATCAAAGTTTACCGAGGAACTTCTGCTTGCTGATCTACTAGACCTACTCTGCTCTTGAGCATGAATGACGTTCAAGAGCTCTCTATTCTTTCTGCTAGTCTCGTTTGCTTTAGCAAGTGATGATGAGCCTCTTGAATACCCACTGTAACTCCTCTCAATGGTATTCTTTGGTAGGAATCTACTAGTGATATATTTTGAGGAGGAAAGATCTTCCCTTGAAGTAGTCCTGCCAATATTTTTATATCTAGAAGAACTGTCCTCATATTTATCTGTTTTACTGATACTCGTATATTTCTTACTACTTGGCAGATCGTCTTGGTTCAATGAAGATCTTCCTGCATATTTTGGAATTGGGCTGCTTAGAGATCCAATAGAAGATGTTGAATTAGTTCTTTCCCTGCCGGCAGGTCTTTGGTATGTGACTGGTGGTGCTAATCTATTATAACTGGTGGAAGAAGTGGTCGAACTTCGGTCTGCAACAGGACTTGGATCTCGAGATCTCGGAGTCGTTTTCGTGAGAGGCCTATATGATACTGGGGGATGAAGAGATTCTTTTCTATCCAGGGTAGACTTAGGACGTGGTAGTTCGCTTCTGTTGGAGTAGTTTCCTGTAAGAATAAGTTGGTTTGAGTTTTTTATGGAAATTTCATTGAGTGTACTGAATATACTAGTGTTTCATCATAAACTGGAAAAACATATATATTCATGTAGACTGTAGAGGACACCGGGAGAATCATTTTTTTCTTATACAATATATCCCGTTTTCGAAGCATAGCGAGATACAGGGTGTTAAACGTTATTTTTGAGCAAGATTCTGATGAGTGTGGTCAGTCATGTATAACATTCAAAGTAACGGTTTTTGGTCAAATCTCAGTATTTTTGGGTACTCTCTTCAGAAAAATTGAAGAACTCCGAAAAAAATTTACAAAATGGCGGAAAACCTGCAATATTCCTGATTTTTTAATCGGTTTTCAAGTTGAATTTTATTTTCTGAATGAACACAATTTTTTAAGTGTATCTGTGAAAATGATGGAAATCTCTCGGAATAAGATAAAAAATAAAAAAATAGGATAACAAGTTCCCATATTTCTTTTCCTAGCGGCCCTCCTTACTGAAATACATTAGGAACCACTTAATAACTCAATAAAAATTGTATATAATAAAAGGACCTAAAAACAGATTTGGACACCTAGAACATTAAGCAAAAGAAAAGATACTTTTCTTCATTGTACATAAAATGAACCAGTTCACGAGAAGAATCCTTTTTTATATTGAAAATCATGGTTAATTTTTTTAATAATATTACTGTAAACTACTTTACTTACAGTCATAAAATTGACCAAGTTTCCCAACATAAAAGTTGATTTTTTTTCGTAAACGGTTCATGTTATCTACAATGAACAGTAATTTTTTTTGCTTAATGCTCTAGGTATCCAAATTTGTTATTTTAACACCTTATCATATAGGGTGTTAAACATGTCAGCATTGAAATGTACCACCTAGTGCGCCTATGGTTAACTAAACTAGCTAATTTAAGTTTAAGGGTAGTATTTTAAGATGCCCGTACTAGTATTTATCATATAAAATTTTCATTGAATCATATCCAATAGTTAAAAATTTATTCTGTTAAAGTAGATTTCCAGTGGCGTCATTTAGGGGGCGCTATCTCCTCAGGAAGGACCGTTAGGAAAAAAATGATAATAACTTATCATCTTATTTTTTTATTTCTCATCTGAATTCTAGAGTTTTCACACATTTTCCTTGTATAATGACAATTATAAGTAAGTTCTACAACAGTAACAGCCTCGGTAACAGCCCATTCTATCGAGAAGTAAATAAAGAATATACCACTTAATTCCCAGGCAAAAGCCTCATGGAAAAAAAGATGAAATTAAATGGCGCCGCCAGAACTTATCTTGTGCCGTATCCAATGAATCCCAATGATGTCGATTTCATGTGATGAAAAAGTGGGTATATATCTTACCCATCTATTTATACCATTTATTCGCTCCAAATAATTCTTTCGAATAACACTCTGTAATAGGCCGGATGAAGCAACAATACGTTTATAATTCAAACAATTAGGCCAAAAAAATGTTCGAAAACCTTCATACACTTAATGAGGCATTGTCGCCTCAAGTCTTGTTAGCGCCAAAAAGCATTTACTAATGATGCATGGACCGATGTACGTGCCGAAATTATATAATCAGAAATGCCTCATTATTATGGGCACAGCAATCGCATTGCCAAATTATTTTTGATTCTACTATTAGGGAGTAAATTAACTTGATTGAATGGGCCTCTTCATTCATTATTATTTTATTAATTTTATTCGACCGCCGGCGCCGGTCCACTTCTTTCAACTTCCATTGTTGAATTACAATTATGATTGAAGATGAACCAGAGATATAAAATTTTTGAATGCATATTCAGATGAACAACATAGTACCTCTGAAACTTACGAGGAAAAAAGGTCGTACAAACATTCTTTGAAAGTTGTTGAAATGGACATATTTCAAAGGGGTTGAATATAATAATAAAATAATTTATTGCAAATTGGAAAAATACCAAGTAATCCATTTGATTAAGAAAATTTCAAAGTTATAGATTTCGATATTTTCGGAGCGATGCTCGAGATATGAAGCTTTCAAATTGTAGTCCTTCGATAAAAAGGCTTCGGCAGTAAGGTTTTTGAATATCTCGAACATTGCTCTAGAAAAATATCAAGGTTGCTATGTAGAAATTGTAATAACAAGCTCCATCGAATACTGCAAAAATATATAAGGTGTCCCAGTTGAATGAAAAAAAAAAATTCCAAAATCTGATGGATTGTCGATTAAATAATTGAAGTCATTGGATTCTAAGTTAACGCATCCTGAAAAAACTTTTCACAGAAACAGAAAATCTTCTTCAGAGGAAAAGTTACAGGAGTATTACGAAAATTCACTTCTTCCAGAAACACGGTAACTATGAAACGGTCATGGATACCCATGTGCGGTTTTCATAGAAGATGGCCCTCAGACACCGACATAAGCTTTTATAACTGTATGAGAAAGTTTTCAATTGGGCCCATCTGTATAAATTCGTTTTTTGGCGTTCCTCCGTTTTAAAATTATTAGGCCTGTTTTAAAATCCTTAAGCCTCAATTACTATCAGCCCTTCCTACTGCCACTCGCGTTGTCGGCAATTCCCGAAATACTTCTGCGGCAGTATCGAAGGCAGTGAGCATTCACACTCAGCTGCAACATTTCTCTTTCTACCAAGTTTCGGCAATGACGGACAGAGCCGGAACTAGAATTCTAGAGCCTGTGGCAAACTTTCAAAATGCGCCCTTGAAGAAATTCATTTTTCAATAAATACATGTTTTTTATAATTGACATTTACTGATTACAAGGTGTTTTCCAATAAAAGGTGTTATTTTGATATTCGAAGAAAATGCCATTTTTCAATATAAATGATCGGATGTTTATTTCATTATGAAGAAGAAGATATGCCGACCAAGCTTACAGGACCATATCCTTTTGATGAAATTTTCCATAACCAAATCGCAAAGTGGCTGCCCTATGTCCTCGATAGCCTCACGAATTCCATCTTGAGGAATCGACGCTGGGCTATCGGCGTAGACCTTCTCTTTCACGAAGTCGCAAGGTGTTAAATCACAAGATCTCTGTGGCCAATTGTAATCACCTCTTCGAGAGAAAACACGGTCCGGAACTTTTCCCGCAAAAGATCAATGGTTTCGTTGCTTGTGTGGCACGTAGCGCCGTCTTGTTGAAAGTAAACGTTGTACAGATCAGTACTATCCAATTTCGGCCAAAACAAATCATTGATCATCTCTCAATAGCACAATCAATTCACCGTAACTGTTGCTCCAGCCTCATTTTCGAAAAAGTAAGGTCTAATGACTCCGCCGGACCATAAACCGCAACAAACAGTCACACGTTGAGGATAAAGATGAGGCTTTTCAACAATATCTCTTGGTTTTCCGAGCCCCAGATGCGACAATTTTGCTTGTTGACGAAGCCACCGAGGTGGAAATGGGCCTCATCACTCAAGATGATTTCGATGGAATTCCGGATCAATTTCATGCATTTAAACGACCCAATCAGCAAAGACACGACGTCGTTGTTGATGATCGGCCGGCTTGAGTTCTTGTGTCAACTGAACTTTATAAGCTTAAGACCAAATCTTTATGCAAAATACGGTATAATGATGTTTGTGGAATGCCTAATTCCAAGAACGATGAGGAATGGACAAACCTGGATTTTTTCAACACTTTCAGATACAGCAGCAATATTCTCGGCTGTGCTTGAGCGACGTGCACGGGTTTTATTCTTCACATTACTAACTTGTTTCAACAGCTCTGATTTTTCCACAAATTTCTTTATTGCGGTCCGACAAGGTCCGACTTCATGACGACCCAACATTTTGATAGTGGATTTTAATGATTTCAATACGTTCTTGAAGCGTGTTTAGTTCCATTTTTATTACTGGCGTAGTTTCTACTTCGTCAAATGTCAAAAAATGACAGCTTCAAACGTAATATCTTCCGAAATAGCGGGCTATTCAAAATAACACCTCTTTTGGAAAACCCTTCATGTCGAAGAACTTTTTTATTGACAATAATCTCCCATATTTCTAAAAGGTAATGAACAATGCACCGAGTCGTGTTTCGCGCCATGTATAATTTTCTAGGATTTTGTTCCGTTTTGGAAGCGTTCGTTAACTACGTGTTTCTCAATTTTGTAAACTGGTTAATACGCCACTTTGAAATATAGAGCTTTTAGTCAATCTTTATTTGAAATGGAATATATCATATTTCACATTTTGCGCCCCTAGGTCGTTTGCGCCCGTGGCAAATGCCTCCCTCGCCACGCCCACGGTCCGGCTCTGATGACGGACAAAGAAATTCCACAGCAAACTCGTTAAATTTAATCGCTTACTGCTGTTCATGATGCAGGTCCTTGACTTCCATACGAAAAACCGACAATGTAGTGTAGGGAGCGTAAGGCAACACGAGAAGCGGCGGCAGGGAGCAGGAAAGTGTAGATTACATCCTCGCGCTGCACTTTTCCCTGCTCCCAACCGTGGCAGCGAACTGAGTTTAATCGGGGTGATATATTTTAGCGTCAAAACTATGACGTCATAGTTAAAATGTTTTTAAAAGCTTGGGTCTGTTTTGAAACATCGATTTCGGATCGGTTTAAATTGAAACTGTCAGTTTTCTTGAACGACGGACGCGTAAACAAATAGTTTTTTCATTATTTTAGGGTTCTTGGTTTGAGATGGAGAATAATAGTGATCTATCCGATGTTACAATGGATAATATCGTTTTCAGGGTTGATGCAGAGACTGCAGGACAATTTAAAGAAATCATAATATGAAGAAATATATCTTTATTACTGAGCCTAAGCAGATTAGGGAAAAAAACTCTCCAGATATTGTGAAAACCAGTCTTCATAATAATCCGGTCATCGTATATGCATCAAACTATTTGACAAAATTAATATAGCAAGTTGTTCTTCCTGGCTATCTCATCTGGATGTTTAAATAATCCAAACGTGGAAGGCACTTTGCCATGATAATTTTCTTTAGATGACTTGAATTTGCTACATTTTCGCGACGTCAAATTGAATAAGTTTTTGAAACACTATTGAATACGGTTCAACGCCAAATAACAGCTTAAGTGGACAACGCTAAATTCAGAGTTTCGATTCTATATGAGGAAATTGGAATTGCTCATAAGTATGTAGATTAAACGTATCGGGTTCATACCAATTTCATACGCGTTAAAAATTCAAAATTGACTTCGTCTGTAAAACAATGACATTATCTGCTCTTTTCCTGCAGAATAATTTACCTTATACAGGGTCTCTATAATTGATTGTATTGTATAGCAGCGCAGTTGGCTTTGGATTATTTACTTATATGTATACAGGTTTAGAAATTCACATCGGAAATATACGATATTCAATGCATCAGACAGAGAATATTTCTGTTTAGTTGATTAGTTGTATATTCTAGAGATTTACGTCCCTCGTAACTGTCTGAATCCGATGTCCGATTGCGATAATGTAGTGTTGTCTTTTTCTTATCTATACTAATATTATAAAGAGGAAATATTTGTATGTTTGTGGGTTTGTGGCGTTGATATGAGATAACTCATAACTACTGGACCGTTTTCAACAATTCTTTCACCCTTAGAATGCTACATTATCCATGAGTAACATAGGCTAAACTTTTCACCCGAGAAAATTGAGGAAACCTACCACCAAAATCAGTTATTTTCAGGTGCGCTGCGAAAACCGTAAGACGTACATGGAAACAATGTATGACGGAAATGTACCTCTTCAATAGTTCTACAAAAAAGTCCGCGATAGCATATATCTATCTTTCAAGGTTTACTCGGTATCACCTTTTAAAGTTTTCCGAAAGTTTCTCAAAATTATGCATTATTTGGGAGTATTTTTTTATGAATACGCTATTGATCTTTATCCAATTAAATACGTCCTTCATACCCAGTATTTAATATAGAACGAAATTGCCTTTTATGATGAATACATCAAAAGATATGGCAGGTTGAAGATAAAATCGCACCAAAATCGAATTGCGTCTCCGAGCACGATACACAAACACCGGTATGCCGACGCGCATCGATATGTGACGTCACTGCGGAGAATTCCATTGCATTTGCGGGATGGAAGTGTTAGAACTCGAGGGAATGATTGGAAATTGGAATAATGCAATTAATCGCAAGTTTCCTTGAAAATGCAATCAACTAACTATTTCAAATGAAATTTCTTCGATGTCTTTGTTGTTTGATCCTGGAATATCAATGAAGTTGTATAAATATGGATGTTAGTGCTAAGTATTTACGAGAATTTGTTAAAAGAGAATAAATTATTCAAGTTTCATTTAAAAACTTCGAATAAATGAAAATATTTTTATCATGTTTAGGAAATTTCTATGAATGTCATTTATAATTCGTGAATTTGGAAAGTTTTTTGTCCATTTTTTTCTTCATATTCTGAAAACTGATCTTCTTATTCAGATCCCGGTGTCTTAAGTTGGTACAGATTCTGCTCAAAACGGTAGGTTTCAGAAAAAAGTTGTCAATAGGGCGTTTGTAGAGAAGTAATTAACCTATAAAATGAGGTATCAATCGTCCAGGTGCCGTATTCCGAGAAGTGATATTCGAAAACGTATACGAACTTCATTGCGCGGTGTGCATTTTTGCAGGTAAAACAGGAACTCGCGCAATGAAGTTCGTATACGTTTTCGAATATCACTTCTCGAGAATACGGCACCTGATCGATGAGCACAGACCGATTTATTTTCATTAGAAGATGAAAAAATGTAATTTTCCATCTCCTCCCAAGTTTATCGAGATATTTTCAAAACGATAGGTTATAGAAAAAAGTGGTCAATAGGGCGTTTGTAGAGAATTGATCTATATCTTTACTAATATTATCCTTATACTTATATTATAAAGAGGAAAGATTTGTATGTTGTGGGGTTTGAGGGTTTGATACGAGTTAACTCATAAGCTACTAGAGATTTCAATAATTATTTCACTCTTAGAATGCTACACTATCCCTGAGTAACATAGGCTATACTTTTCACCCGAGAAAATTGAGGAAACCTACTATAACTTCAATGATAATTATTATGAGTAACCAAATCAGCCATGATCAGCTATTTTCAGGTGCGCTGCAAAAACCGTAAAGGTGCAGTTAAGTATCTGCACGTTTGCTGTAACGCAAACGTGTGCATTCATATTTCCCACACACACACACACACTTTTGCGTGTTGGTTTGGATGTGCGACAAGCGTGAGATGACGTCGAAAAAAGATCTGATGGTAATGGCAGTGGCGTGTGTTGTAATTAAGGAAAAAATGTCCATGGTATAAATATCGAACCCGACACTGTGTTGCTAAACATATGAAACGTGCAGAGACTTGTTGCCCATACACGGTCGTTTTTGGTCATTCTTCCACGTACGGTGAAGAATGCACACGCCACACGACGGAGATGATTGCGCATTCCAAATTCACGCCATACACACACTGTTTTAACTGTACCCCGTACAACGCGCATTCAAGTCTTCGCGCTTCCCTCTTAGTGAGTGGGCCCTTTAAGACGTACATGGAAACAATGTATGACGGAAATGTACCTCTTCAATAGTTCTACAAAAAAGTCCGATAGCATATATCTATCTTTCAAGGTTTACTCGGTATTACCTTTTAAAGGTATCCGAATGTTTCTCAAAATTATGCATTATTGGGGTATTTTTTTATGAATACGCTATTGATCCTTGTCCAATTAAATACGTCGTTCATACCCAGTACTTAATTTAGAACGAAATTGCCTCTTACATCATTCAATTATGATGAATACATCAAAAGATATGGCAGGTTGAAGATGAAATCGCACCAAATTGTCTCGGAGGTAGGCACTAGGCGGGTAGGAGAAGTACCGAAGTGTGAGGGATGTTTGTATGAATGTATTTTGGATTGCCTATGCTCGTATTTTTATGACCACAAATCAGATCACAGATGGCACTGAAGTCGTTATTCAGGTTACATCTACTCTGGCAACTAAACGGCTCGATCGAATTGAATGAATTTTTCTGTATACAGAACAACGTCTGTTGGGTCTGCTAGTCGTAGATAAGATAGATAGAAAAAAATATATAGGGAGGTTTTATAAAAGTGAGTTTGCATAAAAAGCAGCAAAATGAAAATAATTCGAAGCCAACTGCGCTGTTATAATCATTTATAAAGATCCTGTTCATCCGAACTTTCACTGACCTGCGTCTTTTGAACCTGCGGTTGTGTTCCTTTGATAGCCGGCATTATATGAACTGTTTCCAAACTTCGGTGCTTGAATCCTGAGCGTCGGTGTTGATTTTTTATCGTCGTCATGCTTGCTCCTGGCGTCCGTCCCAGATGTTTTGCCTACGCCACTAGTGTCGTACTGAAACATAGAAAAAAAGTTAGATAGAAAGACGTCAATTGGCGTAGTCCAATCCATATATAGCTCTAGTTTCACTTTCGTTCGTTAAGTTCATTATAAATACATGTCTTAAGACATGAGTTTGAGAATTCATTGAGTAATGAACTTAGACCTTTGTCTAAGGTAATGAACTTCGGAAATAATTATTTTATCAATACTGATACGAAGAAAATTCTCTAGTTATAGAGGGTGTTTTTGCACTGTTGGTAAGATTGAAGGGGGTGAGCCCTCAGATCATGAAATGAAAATATATGATACATGTAGCTCTGGAAATGCATTGTTTTCAAGATACAGTGTGTTGAAGTTTTACTTGAAAAATTACTGAAAAAAGTGGTACCCCACTGAGATATTTTAAACAATTATTTTCGAATTCTTCATTCAATTCGTGACAAAAATCTTCTCCGCCGTTTTTCGTGCGGGGTGCCGTTTTTATGTAAGAAAATAAAACATCTTAACGTGTAGGTATTGTCGTTACTTCAACACATTATGTAGTAGGAACACTACGTTAAGATGTTTTATTTTCTTATATAAAAACGACGGTCCTGACGAAAAGAGGCAGAAGAAATTATTTGTAATAAATTGAACGAAAACAAAGGAATAGTTATAAAGGGTGTCCCAAAATTAACGCAAGATTTGAATTTGCCGCCATTTGTGCAGTGAAGTGTTGGCAACCCTGAAAAAAAAGCAATTTGACAGCTAACAGTATAGGGTTATTAAAAATGGAGCGTTACACGATAGAGCAACGTACCTTCATTATTAAAGAATATTTCAAAAATAGTGAAAGCTTGGCGGCTGCAGTTCGAGAATTTCATACAAAATATGGTCGGAATAGTGTTTTAACTTCGTCAACTGTGAAAAGATTAATTGAAAAATTTATGGAGACTGGATCCGTTGGAGACGCCAAACACACTGGTCGTCCAAAAACAAGCCGTTCAAATGTGAATGTCGAAAATGTCGAAAATGATGCTGGTCAACAGTGACTGTTACTGGTGCTCGATATCGCGACATGATTACACAGTTCTTTCTGCCAAAATTGGATGATATTGATGTGTCCAATATGTGGTTTCAACAAGACGGTGCCACATGTCATACAGCCCGTGAAACAATTCAATTACTGCATGAGACATTTCCAGGTCGTGTACTCTCTCGTTTCGGTGATCAAAATTGGCCTCCTAGATCGTGTGATTTAACTCCATTAGACTTCTTTTTATGGGGTTATTTGAAATCACAAGTCTATGTCAACAAGCCCACAACCACCCGTGCATTAAAGGAGGAGATTCAACGCTGTATCAACGAAATTCAGCCACATTTATGCAGAATGGTCATGGAAATTTCAACAAAAGAGTGCGCATGTGCATGCAAAGCCGTGGAGGCCATTTGTCCGATGTGTTATTCCATACATAACCCTATCCTATGTACTTTACGAGTCAATAAAAATATAACTATCAAAAGACTAAAAACGGCGTTTTCTATTTAATTCAAATCTTGCGTTAATTTTGGGACACCTTTTAGTTTGTTCACGAAATGTTGAGCGGTTGGTTGGCCATGACAATTGGCATATTCCACTGTGTATAATAAAATTTTAGGTATGTTGTTCATTTTCTTGTCAGAGTGATAAGCAATGTTGTCAATATTGCATAGAGTTCTCTGATAACTCGCAAGCTCGTCGGAGGCCGGGTACATTCGGCAACGTTGACTTTTTTTACGTTATGGCAGCAAATACTGCCAACTTCAAAGAAATAAACAAACGCCTACTATGAGCTCGAACTTTCGTGAACGGACTATAGTTCGAAATATCTCAGTGGCGTACCTCTTTTTCAGTCAGTTTTAAAGTTAAACTTAGGCACTCTGTTTGAAACAATGCATTTCTGGACCTATACATCTATAGAAACTCTTTCCATGAAATTATCTGAGGAATCACCCCTTTAAATCTTTTGCATCCATTCAGAAACATCCTGTACGTTATAAAAAGTGACTAGTATGTATAAGAAATTTTCATCAAGAACAACAGGTGGATAAGTTCAAATCAAGATTATTGTAGTATATATTTTGAACTGCCTCTTCGCTCACTTGTTCCTAGTGAATAGAACATTTTAAAGAAATGTCTGTAATGTTTTGTGGCTATACTGTGAAGGCTTAGCATTTTCAAGTATTTATGTTTAGGTTGAGTTAGTTAATATTTAAAATTATCGCGATGAGTCAGAAAATACAT
This sequence comes from Propylea japonica, assembly GCA_013421045.1. Taxonomy (NCBI): domain Eukaryota; kingdom Metazoa; phylum Arthropoda; class Insecta; order Coleoptera; family Coccinellidae; genus Propylea; species Propylea japonica. Next base: position 106,033,619 of record CM024239.1, read on the forward strand.
AATAATACGGATTCAAATCATTAGTTTTTTGGATATTCTTGAAACGACACATCCAATTAAGTGGAGTTTGGCAATCGTATAATTTCAGGAGACTGCATTTATTAGTGGAAGTTCTTCAAATGAATTCTGAGCAAAATGGATATTGCTGGTGCAAGTTCTAGTTTATATTGATGGTTGTTTAGAAGTTTTTATGTAAAGAGACTGAAAAACTTTTTATATCCTCACCTGAAAGTCATTCAAGAGTATTCTTGCAGATGACCAACCGTAAACACAATCACTTTCGAAAGAAACAATCTTCAAAACTTGAAATTTTCAAAGAATGTTCGATATTTCATGCATCAATTTCAATATGCCATTGATTTGAACAGGACAGTAGAATTCATAAATGAATAGGACGAAACCAATCAGAATATTCGAATATGAATTGGGGTTTTCCAATATGAAAAAGCATAATAGAAATTGATTTACCCTAATATCAATAATCTCAACGAATATAGTCATAGAGAATATGAATTGATTGAACTTGTATCTCAACTTATATTATGACCGACATGTAATTATATTCCTAGTGAAACTATTCATTCTATGGATAAAATATGTTTCTGAGTTCATATATTCTTTCTTGTTATGAACTATTACGCATAGAATTCGAATCATAGATGAGAAATATTTCAATATGGCCGAGTGTATAGCTTCTTTGATCGACCACTATTTCAGTATTGAATTTTCCGAAAGAAGTTTTTTTATCTTCTATTCCATGGCTCTTTCATATGTTATTCAGCAACTTACTAAGAAGATCTCTCCTTAATGAATTCCCAGCTTCAAAACTTTTCGAGAATGAAAATTTCAAATCTCCTTACCTAAAAAACCCATTAACGATCCAAGTCGGTATATTCGACCAAATATGTACCCTGAAAATTTCGGGTCCCTATTTAATTCCGTCACAACGTCGATGTTTTTAAATTTTTTTTTCGAGAGATCTCCACGAAATTTAGCAGAAGTCTTTATTTCATGATAAATATGAAATTTGGCAAGTATAGAATTAAAATTTCAAATCTCCTTACCTAAAAAACCCATTAACGATCCAAGTCAGTATATTTGACCAAATATGTACCCTGAAAATTTCGGGTCCCTATTTAATTCCGTCACAACGGCGATGTTTTTAAATTCTTTTTTCGAGAGATCTCCAAGAAATTTAGCAGAAGTCTTTATTTCATGATAAATATGAAATTTGGCAAGTATAGAATTAAAATTTCAAATCTCCTTACCTAAAAAACCTATTAACGATCCAAGTCAGTATATTTGACCAAATATAGTCCGTTCACGAAAGGTTGAGCCGTCGGTTGGCCATGGAAATTTGGCATATTCCACTGTGTATATTGAAATTTCAGGTTATGTTCTTTATTTTCCTGTCAGATTGATACGCAATGTTGTCAATATTGCATAGAGTTCTCTGGTTATTCGCAAGCTCATCGGACGAGGCCGGGTACATTCGGCAACGTTGACTTTATTTTATTTTATGGCAGTACATACTGCCAACTTCAGATAAATAAAGAAACGCCTACTATGTGCTCAACCTTTCGTGAACGGACTATATGTACCCTGAAAATTTCGGGTCCCTATTTAATTCCGTCACAACGTCGATGTTTTTAAATTTTTTTTTCGAGAGATCTCCACGAAATTTCGCAGAAGTCTTTATTTCATGATAAATATGAAATTTGGCAAGTATAGAATTAAAATTTCAAATCTCCTTACCTAAAAAACCCATTAACGATCCAAGTCGGTATATTCGACCAAATATGTAGGTAAACTGAAAATTTCGGGTCCCTATTTAATTCCGTCACAACGTCGATGTTTTTAATTTTTTTTTCTAGAGATCCCCACGAAATTTAGCAGAAGTCTTTATTCCATGATAAATATGAAATTTGGCAAGTATTTCAAATAATTTCAACTCGAGAACAATTTCACTGAATCGGCACCTATCCTGAAAACTTCAAGTTCTGTTGCTTCTTCCTTTCGGAAGTTAGAGTGTTGATTATTCATTAGTGAGTCCAATCGGTTCATTTGAGATCATACCCGGTTCAAAATTCGAAACTTACAGACATTAGGTCCAAACTATCATACGTTGTTTCCCTAGAAACAAGCGCTCGAATATTGTGTTCATTTTTACGTACCTTGTATGGGGAAGTTAATTTGCTATTAGTTGTAGATGTGCCTTTATTCCATGTTGCCTGAAAAAAATAAATTACTATGAGCCAATTGATAATGATGAAAATGCCTTCAAATGATAATAATACTACAGGATATGGAAACAAGCCCAATTTATCTTCGAAAAATTATTGATATGTTCCATATAAAACTCCCCTGAAATTAAATTAGGAGTTTTTTAGACCAAATGCTTTTTCTTAGTAATGAATAAATCATACAACCAAAACTCACCAAAAAGTTCAATACCTTCCGTATCACTGTAAGTGTGAATTCTTGAAAACGTAACATAACTTTATTATTGCCTATCAATATATTGGACATTTTTGTAACTTTGTGTTCTTGAAAAGATTTTTTGAGACCTATATTATCCGAAGTAAAATTTCGAATTTCGGCATCTGAATTTCTTACTATCGGATGGGGAAGTTTTTATCTAATTTGTGATTCCTAAAACTAAAACTCTTCAAACCTATTAGATAAAAATGAATGACACATTGCGTTCATCTTTTTTCGAGAAACTCGTTATGTCGACTACTGCAAATTTACCTTTGGGCAATTTCAACGTTGGTCATTATTTCCGCCCTTGCTTGTGCTCTTAACTTGAAACAAACACATTATACAGACACTTTTTTGGCAGGAATCTAGTGGCGTTATTCAATTTTTGCTGAGGGTTTTCCTTCATGATTTATAACATAAACTTTTTTTCTTATAGAAACTGTTATTTATTTTTACTTAAAAATAATCACCCCTCAGCAATAATTATATAAAGCCAGGCGATTGCTACCAAAAAAGGATCTGTATAATGAAAAACAATAAAGTGAAAGCAGAGAATAATATTAATCGATATAAATCAACCAATATTAAACTCATACTTCGGAGCTAACTTCGTCCTTGTTCGAGACAAAATGCAAGGAAGTGGTATCAATCAGAGCACCTATGGATGGCCATTTCGTCCTTATTAGGACTCATCAGCACAGGTTAGCTCTGAATGATAGGAGGTATTTCTTGGGACTTAATGCGAAACGGCGTCCTCTTTAAGGTATTATCCCACACAACAATGCCATAACAGTAACACTGAAAGACACTGAATGCATGTTAAAAATACCGAAGACGCCATCTCTTGTCCCATACGAAAACCTTCTTCCATAGCATGAATCTCAAACAAAGTAGCGAAATGTTCACCATTTGTTGCCTTGACTGAAGCGTTTTTGCATATCGCAAAATTTTCGTCCTCAGTCTACAACGAGGAGCGCTCAGGTAACGTCACGTGACTAGTAGTGAATAATAGAAAAGATGTTTAATGCGATGTACGCATTAACTCATCAGCACAGGTTAGCTCTGAATGATAGGAGGTATTTCTTGGGACTTAATGCGAAACGGCGTCCTCTTTAAGGTATTATCCCACACAACAATGCCATAACAGTAACACTGAAAGACACTGAATGCATGTTAAAAATACCGAAGACGCCATCTCTTGTCCCATACGAAAACCTTCTTCCATAGCATGAATCTCAAACAAAGTAGCGAAATGTTCACCATTTGTTGCCTTGACTGATGATTTTCCAATTTGGAAAATGGAATGCATTGCATGAACTTGCATGAAAGTTTTCAACTAATTCGAAGGAACAAATTCAAAGTTGTTATGAAAATAAGATGCCTGGAGATTTATTATTTTGAGAATATTTCAAAAAACAGATTCTCACACACATTGTTCATACGAAAATCATCTCAGAATTCTAAAAATGGAAAATTCAAATAGTCGTATCCTTATAATACCTATGTCATAGTCTTTATTGGTTTCATAGCATCGAAATTCGAAAATCTGATTAGAGTCACAAAATCAATTTTATATTACCAACACTACCACTGCACGAACATCTAAGTCGAATTTTGGCGATGTAACTACAGCTTACCACAGCTTACCATAGTTACATAGTTGACAGTTAATACACGTATTTTCTGTCAAATGATCACGTGATAGTTAGATAGTTACATGTAACCACAGCTCGCCAAAATTCGACTCTACTGTCTCTAGAATAACATCTGTATAAAATTTCTATACTCTATTCTTTTAACAAACTTATATATTATGTAACTGGCAGGAAGACCTCGGTCGATAGCCGTTTGATTTGTTTCAATAAAGTTAATTTCTCTCTCTTCAATTTTTTTGGAACAATATCATAATCTCCCAGTTGAGATCTTGTTTTTTCCTCATTCGTTAATACATTCATCAGACTTTTCAAACATATATATTTTTAGCTACCATAGCATTCTCCCTAGATTCTCATCAGCTGTTTTTCCAGTGTTTTTCTACACACTTCCTACGAATTATAGAGTCATTTACTCGAAAATACAAATTCACCGCAGTCTATGACGACCAAACCCCATAAATTTTTATACAATGAGTTCCTTCATTTAATCCGTAGTTTACATTTCGATTCTGGACTGGTGCCAGTCTAGTTCTACATCCGCTGTTTCAACTCTTACGTATAGTTTCTGCAAACTAAATACCCACTACATCTTGCGAGCTGGCTTCTTTTTGTTGCTCTCGGACAATCTTCGGCCTAAAAATAACGCGATATTTTCACTCTGCATTCTACACCATCTCCAGAAGATGACCTTGCCCCGTCTAAAACGTTTTGGATTTAAAAGAGGACATTGTCATTTGGGACGTCCAGGTCTGTTCGGTGCAAGCCGATGTGGTCAGCTATTATTTTGTTTGTATCAGAATTAGATCCTTGCGGTAGTGTCTGCAGCCCAGACATTTGGCAATTTGAAAGTATGGTATGGTTAAATGTTTATTGTGTATGAAACTGGAACACTGAAGTTGTATAGAAGAAATGTTTTCCGGTTTGGACGAAAATATCCACTTCTTATTCGAATAGAAAAATATGAGGATTTGAATTTGAAAAAATCGATTCCCTTCAACATATGCCATTAATAGTTATTTGATCAACTAGGTTATTGAAGACAGCGACTAATGGTCAAGATATTTTAACGCGTTCGCTCCGCTCACGCGTTAGTAGTTTGAAACCATTAGCACAGTATAGACACCAGTCTATACTGTGCCATTAGTTGCTCGATTGATAACCGAGATGATTACAAGATTTTTCCAACGATCTCAAAATGAACTGTGTCTGAATTCTCGATTAAAATACATTCTCATTTTGCACAAGACTTACATTTGGCATAATAAAATTTCTATGTATCTATGTTCCAGTAGAGTTTTGGCATTTCTCGTAGTGCTTCTGAATACTTTGTGAACGGTTGTCATGAGGATTGCACATTAAAAAATGGCATTAAGCATTTAAATGGGTTATTAATGATCAATTTCGTACACATTAAAATCCCCTATTTTGAGATCGACGGAAATCTATACTAATATTATAAAGAGGAAGATTTGTATGTTTGTGTGTTTGTGTGTTTGTGTGTTTGTGGCGTTGATATGACATCACTCATAAGCTACTGGACCGATTTTAATAATTCTTTCACCCTTAGAATGCTACATTATCCTTGAGTAACATAGGCTATACTTTTCATCCGAGAAAATTGGGGAAACCTACTATAACTTCAATGATAATAAATACGAGTACCAAAATCAGCTATTTTCAGGTGCGCTGCGAAAACCGTAAGACGTACATGGAAACAATGTATGACGGAAATGTACCTCTTCAATAGTTCTACAAAAAAGTCCGCGATAGCATATATCTATCTTTCAAGGTTTACTCGGTATCACCTTTTAAAGGTATCCGAATGTTTCTCAAAATTATGCATTTTTTGGGAGTATTTTTTTATGAATACGCTATTGATCTTTATCCAATTAAATACGTCCTTCATATCCAGTATTTAATATAGAACGAAATTGCCTTTTACATCATCATCAATTATGATGAATACGTCAAAAGATATGGCAGGTTGAAGATGAAATCGCACCAAAATCGAATTACGTCTCCGAGCAGCGATATACACAAACACTGGTATGGCGACGCCCATCGAGATGTGACGTCACAGCGGAGAATTTCCATTGCATTTGCGGAATTGAAGTGTTAAGGCCTGGTTTCGGTAGGCATGCAGCAGCTGCAAGCAGCCGCTGCTTGCATCCGCTGCTACGTCGGAGTGGTTTCGCTTGTGCAGCCGCTGCATGCAGCCGAACCAAACTATCGGCAGTCGCAGTGAGAATTCGACAGTCATGGAGTATGTACTTGCGCTCCATATTTTGGAAGAAGAGCAGAGTGAAATAGGAGGTTCTGCTAATGCAGATGGTTTCTTAGTTCGAGATAATTTCAAAGAATATTTTGTTTCTGAGGGTCAATTGCTTGGCAAGAAATAATGGTAACAAAAACGTAAGAACGGTTCGAAATTTTGTATATTAAATTATAAAAAAATGTTTCGTATTCTCATACCAAATTAAAATTAAAAATATCAAAAATAAAAAGCGTTTTACCTGTTTTTCCCTCCATTTTCGAGGCGATCTTTTGCCATATATTATCCTTTATGAAATTATTTTTATAATCATTGTGAGAAGCATCATATATGCTTCTATTCATAGACACAAATTCTATTAGCATCATTTCCTCGTCCCGCGAAAATCGATCTACACTCTGAACATTCATTTTTCACCCAACGTATGCTGCAGGGACGTCGCACAGACTGGTACCCCGAGCAGTCGGCAGTCGGGACGTTGCAGCTGCTGCTGCGATCGTGGCTCAAGCGAAACCACTTCTTCCTAGTTCCGAAGAAGCAGTGTATTTCAGAGCTGCAACGGCTACTTTCAGCTGCAGCTGCATGCAGCGGCTGCACAAGCGAAACCAGGCCTTTAAGCAGCGTCCACACTATGCCGGGCGAGGCCGAGCGGGCTGACCCGGGCGGCCTAAGCCGGGTTGGTGTGGACGCCCCGGGCGGCTTAAAAAGCCGGCCCGAGCCGAGCCGATCCCAACCCGCAGAAAGTAGGTACAGATCAAAGGATGCCGGCCCGAGCCGAACGAAAATATGTAGTGGGGACGTGCCGAGCGGCACCGGGCGGCTTTAGTTACAATTGAATTGTCGAATATAGGTAGATATAACCCGGGCGGCCTCGTTTTCGGTGTGGACGTCGTGCCGGCCCGAACGAACCCGCCCGGCTTGGGCCGCCCGGGTCAGCCCGCCCGGCCTCGCCCGGCATACTCCGGCATAGTGTGGACGCTGCTTTAGAACTCGAGGGAATGATTGGAATAATGCAATTAATCGCAAGTTCATTGAAAATGCAATCAACTAACTATTTTAAATGAAATTTCTTCGATGTCTTTGTTTGTTGATCCTGGAATATATCAATGAAGGTATAAATATGGATGTTAGTGCTAAGTATTTAAGAGTATTTGTTAATAGAGAATAAATTATTCAAGTTTCATTTAAAAACTTCGAATAAATGAAAATATTTTTATCATATTCAGAAATTTCTATGAATGTCATTTATATTCGTGAATTTGGAAAGTTTTTTGTTCATTTTTTCTTCATATTCTGAAAACTGATCTTATTCAGATCCCGGTGTCTTAAGTTGGTACGGATTCTGCTCAAAACGGTAGGTTTTAGAAAAAAGTGGTCAATAGAGCGTTTGTAGAGAATTAATTAACCTATAAAATGAGGTATCAATCGTCCTGATCGAATGAGCACAGACCGATTTATTTTCATTAGAAGATGAAAAATAGTATATTATATTATAAGGATTAAAAGTTCATCTTTTTTTTACGAGCAATATTTGCAGTTGCGGGGCGCAGCCGAGCGAATGCAAATTGCGAGTTAAAATAGGCACTTTTAATCCGAATAATATATACTATTTTTTCTCCAACAAGTCAAAATTACAATAAAATTGGTTTAGTGAAAAATCGTTCATAATTTGGTTATGAATTTGAACACAGAATCATGACAGTGATTGTCAAGTAGACTTCAATGCATTTACTTTTAATCCAAGGATTAAAAGTAGCGTTTTTAATCCTAGGATTAAAAGTGTTGCTAAGCAACGAGCAAATTTTTGTACGGTAAGAGAATTTATGACTTTTGCACCTGAAAATAGTACAGAAAAGTCAACATTTTTTGATGGTTGGAGAAAAATGTAATTTTTCATCTCCTCCCAACTTTATTCGAGATATTTTCAGAACGATAGGTTATAGAAAAAAGTGGTCAATAGGGCGTTTGTAGAGAATTGATCTATATCTTTACTAATATTATACTTATACCTATATTATAAAGAGGACAGATTTGTATGTTTGTGCGTTTGGGGGTTTGATACGAGTTTACTCATAAGCTACTAGAGATTTCAATAATTATTTCACCCTCAGAATGCTACACTATCCCTGAGTAACATAGGCTATACTTTTCACCCGAGAAATTTGAGGAAACCTACTATAACTTCAATGATAATAAATATGAGTACCAAAATCAGCCATGATGAATACATCAAAAGATATGGCAGTTGAAGATGAAATCGCATCAAAATGTCTCCGAGGTAGGCACAAGGCGGCTAGGAGAAGGTACCGAAGTGTGAGAGATGTTTTGTATGAATGTATTTTGGATTGCCTATGCCCGTATGTTTATGACCACACATCAGATCAACAGATGGCGCTGAAGTCGTTATTCAGGTTATTCATCTACTCTGCAACTAAACGGCTCGATCGAATTGAATGAATTTTTTGTGTATACAGAACAACGTCTGTTGGGTCTGCTAGTATTCAATAATGATAAGGTTTATTGTGAATTGAAACACAAACGGAAGGATGAGAATTTTGTGGATTTAGTAAGAACTTATAACTCATTCGAATAAATTACTATAAAATACTAGTATAGTAGTATTATTGACTGAACTAGATTTGATCTCTCCACTTGTTCATGGCGAATGTTTATACAGACCTATCTAACATTGGGTATTTGCAAAAAGTATTTGGGATTTCATAAAATTTTCCCTTTCATCGAATTATGTTTCGTTTGATGGGATCTCCAAAAAGTCCATCATTTTAATTTTTTGAACGTTATATAATAAAATAATATTGTACCCATTGAAAACGCGACTTTTTCCTGTCAAGTTTTCTGCAGATCCGATTGATTTCTGATTTTTCACCTAAATTTTGGCGATATTATTCCTATCAAAATTAAAAAAATTACTAATATTCGAATAACGTTAGAAATTCCACTACAGATTCTAAAAATGAAAGTATTCCATAATTTAATTTCGTGCCCTAGTTTATGGATTCAAATGATATTATTAGTAGTGACAGCATTTTATTTTCTAATCCACAACTATGGAACGAAACTATGATTAAAATATTTATTTAATCTTGTTTCTTAACAAAAAATCCGAAGAAATAATTTATAATTCCCAGTATAATTCGCTGTTGCGAAGAAAATTCCTCTAAAAATCATCTGTTGAGATCGTGTCAAAAATTTACGTTTTGATTGGTTGAAAATTACAAATGTGGAATTTTCACCTAAGTTTATGATGAGCTTAAAATATTTACAGAATAACTATTCTTATTATTGTTATCTATTGAAAAAATAATTTTTTCTATTTTTGAATGAAATTTCGTCCACTCTACAATATATGTGTGTGAAGATGTTTTCATCTTTCTCGTCACAGTTGAAATTTTACAAGGTGGTCATCTTGAAAATTTGCACCCAACAATGCTATAGCCTTGTTTCCGCTTCACGATTCTACAAGTAGCAAAAGCTAAATAAATAAATTTCTTCATCGATGAAGAAATATGATCGCATTTTTGAAAAAAAAATTGGCTTAGTAGTTTATTCTTTCGGGTGTTTCAGAAATGAGATAAATAAGCCGTTTCATTCATTGCATCTCAAGAATTGCGATGTCACCTCAATTTACCCCATAAACAAAAGAATCTTGTCGCAGTCGGGTTAGTAATAAGCCACCGGATGTGCATGAAGTAGACAGGAAACGAATAATAGAAGAGCACTGAAATATCTCGCAGGGTATTTCATATTCTTCTTATAACTGGCTCGTACCGACCTCGGTAATCTTAAAAATAACCAAGTTTTCCCGTAATCCCGCAACAGATAAAATGAACTTGACAGTTTTATAAGGTTCGGTGGGAACTCGAAGTTCTAATTGATACAACTGCTATATTTAGCCATTATCACAGGAGTAATTCGAAATTTTGAAATTCGTTTAGTTATTGCAGTTATATTTAAAAATGATAGATTTGTACTGATTCGATCCGAAATTATTAGAAAGATAGGAAACAAATAGTTAAAATCAATGAATCAGTACATATTCACTTATTTATTTAGATACTAAGGAATACAAACAGGTGATTAACACCCAACACAGTATACACCAGAGCTGTGTCGAAGTCTTGTGCTTAGTGCTCGTGAAAGCACTCGAAGCACTTTTGTGCTCGAAAGCACTGTGCTCGCGAGCACTAGATTGAACCAGTTTCTAGTGCTTGGTGCTTCGCGAGTTTTTTTGAAAGGGCTTAGTGCTTAGTAATTCGAAAAAGTGCTCCTAAGCACCGCAGTGCTCCCAAGCACTTACAGAAATTACCAAGAACTAAGCTTTACGGAATCGTCTGAACATGAAAATGACGGACTTTAGCCTGATTGGAATAGACAAAGAACTAAAATATAAATTTTTTTTCGGTCCACCTCTATGGATATCTGAGTTGTTAAATTTTTCCTTCATTATAACTCTGGTGTTAAAAAAACGATCTCGATGTATGTTATGGACTGAAACAAGTCTTAATGTTTTCATTTTTATGACAGAGAACAAATTGTAATGCTGTATGGCGAAATTTTTTTAGGAAATTCTATGGAACAATACGACCTTTTTTGATATACTATGCAAGTTTCTATAATCATTCTTTCAAGTTATTTATTGGCGAATATTCAAGTTACAGTCTGTTCACTCAATGAATGATATTATAGGCTCAGAAAACGGTTTTTCATTGCAGACAGCATTTTTTTCTAGCTTCGCCACAAAAAAAATTCCATCTTATTTGTTGCCAAGACGTCATTGTCTTTCTATAAATTTTGGAATTTTATTTTCTGTTTCGAGACCACATGCTTTTCTTCCAATTTTTTTTATATGACGTCATGGTAATTTTATCTTTGTTTGTGAACGACATTTTTGGACTTGCTGAGAGAAAACTTTTGTCAATTTCAATTATGCCCAGTTCAAAACACGATATCACATATCCGCAGGCAGGCCATTACTTCGAAAATTTGGAACAAATTCAATTCTTCGATAAATTCATATCCAATACTCTCCTATATTCCAGACAATAACATTCCTCGATTAAAATCACGAAAACCTTTGTGGTCAAATCATTTTCTGAACTCAAATGAAAGTAATAAAGCAATTTGGCAATCCGAGTGCAACTCATGTAATATACAGAACAAAGATTTAATAACTGATCCCTCGAATAAAGTTCCTGGATTTGATCTTCCAAGGAAAATATGGACTGTTCTTAATCGTATAAGAACAGGTCATGGACGTTGCAATAGTATGCTTTTCAAATGGAATTCAGTTGAGAGTCCTAGTTGCGAATGCGGAGAAGCAGAGGAGACAATTGAACACCTGATAAATAATTGTTCCATATATAAATTTCAGGATGGCTTGAGAGCTATACATGAAATTACCGAGTCGTTTTTGAATTGGGTTGTTAATTTTAAATCGATTTAATAGAGTTTTAATCATTTAATTTTTCTGTTTCTTTTTTCTGCTTTGATTTTTTCGTTTCAGATTCAGAATTCCGAAGGCATCCTGGAGAGGGTTATCGTTCATTTGGACTAAATAAAGAAGAAAACCTTCAATATTCTAATAGTTTTTAAGTGTTATTTTTGTTGAAACGGCGAGACAGGGTTTTTTCTACTGGGGTTTTTCCCTGAGCTCTGGTATCATACGAGAAAATAGTATGGTTCCCCGTTTTGCACCAACCTCAGTTAGGGATTTTTATTTTTGTTTTATGTATTGTATTATTTTAGCTCTTGATTTCAAAAGAATATATATATATATATATACTCCGAAAGGAAAAATCAAGACATCAAAATCAAAATTTCAAACTAAGAGACATTTGGATGGATAATAGAAAAGTGCTTAGTGCTCGGTGCTCGTGTAAACGAATTACTTTCCAAAAGTGCTTAGTTATCGTGAACATTCCTCAAAAAATAAGGGCTTAGTACTCGAGATTCCGGAGCACTTTTCAATAAGGTTTAGTGCTTTGTGCTCGAAGCACTTTTCTTCAGTGCTCGGCACAGCTCTGGTATACACTATTCAGAAATAGAAAGTGTGTCAAAGTGAACCGTTAATTTCTATAAGTGTATAGAAAAACGCAGTTTTCTAATCTAATAGAACAATTTTATACTTAAAAAAAACAAGAAAGACCAAAAATACAGTAAATCAATGAAAACAAGACGTAAGCATGAGTTTTAGTGGAACAATATAGAGAAAGAAAAATTTCAGAAAAGCCCTGAGCTGGTGATTTTGAGCGCACGTCCATTGGTGGAACAATGATACTATCACCTCAAAATTTTGTAAAGGACTTAAGATTGATATTTAATATATGAATACAAAATCTTTGCATGATCGGAGTCGTATGATGGAAATAAAAAATAAATCACAGAAATTTGGACAAAACGATATAGCACTCGTTTCAAACTCGTTTTCATTTCAATCGAAAGGTATTTCATGGCAATACTAGATTTTTTTATATAACGATATACTTTTCTATATTTGTATTAACGCAACTCCCACAAATTTTCGCGTACTGCTTGAATTTTCATTGAACATTTAACTGCAAAATTTCAGCTCGAATCGACAAACTCGGATTTATTCGAAAAAGTTGAAAATAAGAACGAGTGCTCAAATACTATACAGTATCAAGTCAAAAGGGAATATTGCAATAAAGGGATTCACAGGGCAGTCTTGGGCCCGTGATTATTTTTCATTCACATGAATGGATTGTTGAATATCAAAAGCAAGAGACTCATAATAAGCTATGCTGGTGACACTGTTGTGTTTTGTTCGGCTGAAACATGGGAAAATGGGAAAAATTTGAAGACATCGTTGAATTTGACTTCAAGGTCATATATTATTATGGCTAGTTATAAAGGCACTTTATAAGCATTCACGTTAAAAAGACTAGGTTTATTCAGAAGAGAGAAGAGAAGAATACTATAAAAAGTCACTATTGATTTGAATTTATCGAAAATGTACATGTTATGAATGATTAATCTTAATTTCAATTTTTCACAGCCGCCTAGTATGTCAATCATTCTTGGATGGACTATATACATATAATTGTCCTCGCTTATTCATAGGCACCATAATTTTTCGAACAACTTTAGACTTTTTTGGCTGATGAGAAAACGTGAAATAGCTGTTTGTTGAATGCTGTTCAGATATAACGATGAAAATATGAATGAAACCTTATATCTACATATAAATCTTGACGGATGAACTATGTTTTTGGCAAATAATTTCATACAATCATTTCTCATTCATTAATCTTCCAATTCAAACCACGTTCCATTTGATCAGCTTTTGGGATGATATGTGACTGAAGCCATGTTTACAATTGGCCGTCAATACAGGAACGATTCAAAATAAAATTTGATTTATTCACAGATCAGTTGTGTTTGTGATCTATGGCATATTATGATTAGATGATCTACTGATAGCTTGCGATATGTTTTCTGTTTCTGAACTATTTCATAACACAGGAAAACTGAAATTAAACTTTGTTCTCTGGAATTTTATGATTTAGAGTGAGAGATGTACCGGGTTTTTCACTATAATTTGACCCCCCCTTTAACTTTGTTACTGAAGGAGATACAAAAAAATGTTTCGTATAAAAGTTTCACGAAATCAACTGAGGTTTTTTTTATGAGCCCAGAAACTGAAATATATACAGGCTGGCCAACATTTTGATGGCAACTTCATTTTTTCAAATGGAACACCCTGTATATTTTCCCATATTTGGTTAGCCCTTCTCCCCTGATTACGAATATGTAACATTTGTTGGTCTATCTTTCTTATTCTGAGCACCACAGAGTTTCAAATTTCAATAACCATCTGGCATAGCGTTTTGGAAGTTGGAAGTTAATTTTATGGCCACCAAATAGTCCCGATTCAACACCGTTGGACACGTTTTTATAGCCGTCCCTGAAGGAAAAAATTTACTTCAGCGATTATGACAAACAATGAAAGCGGAGAATAATATTAATGATATAAAATCAACCAATATTAAACCTACCATTCGGAACTAATCCCGTCAACGCACAAAGAATAATGATAATATTGTAATTATTGAAAACAAATTTTGAAGCTTTAATTACTGACTTCAATCAGAGCCATAATAATGCTATCAAAAATAGTCTAAACAACTTGAGACAACTATATGAACTATGTGTATTGAATGAAGGTGGTCATTTTGAGCAATATCCTCATTTTCTTCTGTTATTCACCCTGTATATCTTCCCATTGACGTTATTATAACTCCAATAATGAGCAATTTCAGTAAACGCACTCTGCCATTTGTAAAATTTTGTAAAATGATTACAGATCTTGGCAGGTGGTTCTTTAAATTTGAAACTCTGTGGTTGTCAGAATAAAAGAGATAGGCCAACATATGTTACATATTCGAAATCAGGGGAAAAAGAGCTAGCCAAACATGTAAAAATATACAGGGTGTTCCATTCGAAAAAATGAAGTTGCTATCAATATGTTGGCCACCCTGTATATATTCCAGTTTCTGGACCCATATCAAAAAACCTCATTTGATTTCATGAAAATTTTATAGGAAATATTTTCTTGTATCTCCTTTAGTAACAAAGTTAAAGGGGGGGTCAAATTATAGTGAAAAACCCGGTACATTATATTTTAAGGAAAAAAACTTATTTTTTTCCCTACAGGATTCAGTGATTTAAACAAAATAGTTATTTTTGTATTAAGTGCGTAAAATGAGTGTTTTTTTCATGGCAAATGAGAGTGTTAATTCACTCGAATAGGCCATGAAGACACGAATTTCATACGCACGAAACACGAACAACATTTTTTGTACAACTGTGAATGTGAATTTACATCGTCTGAAATATAAAATGATTGAAGACAATGCTTCCAATTTAATATTTCCATGCATACAGTCTTTTTTTCACCGTTAAAAAAGACTTTTTTTAACGGTTTTAAACGCATCCATATTGATGAAGAAAAGTCAAGTTTTTTTGACAGTTGTACAAAAAAATATAATAGTTTCGATAAAAAGAGTTATTCCGATTGCAATGTAAGTTTCTGTGGAAAATCATCTGAGAACCATAGATTTATAATACTAACTAGATAGCGAACCTGTCAAAAATTTTGAGGCAAACGGCGGCCATTTGCAGTTTGGGTTGGATTTGAGAGGTGTCAATTTTTCCATGAATTGAAATATTAGAATTACCAATATTCCTTTATTTATTTCATTTCAACGAATTAAAATGATAGTATTACCAATTTTGTTTAATAATTAATCACACGAATCAAAAATATTTATTATTTGATGTAGACCGAAATGTCAGTTCACAGAACACTGATAAATAGAGTTCGTTTTTCATCACTTCTTTCAAAGGAACGTCTATGTTTCAATCAAAATTCGAGCACAAATGGCATAGAACATCAAAATATTTGTGGTTCATCCCAAACTGCAAATGGCGGCCATTTGCCTCACTTTTTTCTATGTGACAGTAAGGAAGTTCGACGTCCAGTTAGTATTATAGGTCCATGCTGAGAACCCTATCAACATCAATATGTACATATTATATTTTTTTGGCGTTCTATTATACAGGGTGTTCCTAAATTGAACGTACAAACGAAAAGGGGAGATTCCTTAAGGGAGTTTAAGAAAAAAAAGTCCCATAAACATGGGGTCGCAAACGTTTCGTTTTCGAGATACAGGGTGTTAAAGTTTTAATCAAAAACATGTGTTGATTATACGAGTTTATTGAATCTTTATGAATCATCGCTACAGATCAGGAAAATTTCCATAAAAACTGACACTGAATTCATTCACCACAGCTTACAAAGTCGCCTTCCCATCATAATTTGGATTTTCACGAGGATTTCGAGAGAATCGTTCAAAATTTTTTTCTCGAAATCGTTGGTAGATACGACAAAACTACAAAGGACCGAAAAGTTTAGTATAAAAACAAAGCTTCTTTTTACATTTTTTCAAATTAACAGTTGCTCACCAAAAAAAAGTTCTGCAGAAGAACAGGTGGCAGTGTTCCAGAAAAAATATCACCCTGTAGATCTTCTATCGAAATTGCCATGTCATGTGGTGAGAACTCTCAAATGTAATATCTATGCCAAATTTCAGTTGAATATCTTGTGAAGTGTAGATACTATGAGAAAAAAACTTGAAAAAAATTCAAACTTCAACACTCTGTATCTCGAAAACGAAACGTTTGCGACCCCATGTTTATGGGACTTTTTTTTTCTTAAACTCACTTAAGGAATGGTATATGAAGTTCTATTATATTATATGGAGTAATGGATTAGTGTTTGCATTATAATATGGTCAGATAATATTTATAATTGTTTTACCTACGGCCTAAGGGAAATAAAATGCTGAGGAGGAACTCTCATCAAACTAAATTTTCCTGTAAAATATAACCTATCAATAAAAGAAAGATTGAAAGATTTATATACCAGAGAGCATATGAAAAAACTTAGAATAGATAAAATATATTTTGTAGCTCAATAAAATCTGCTTGAAAGCACATAAAATATTATTTTTAGTTCGAGATCTAACAATGGT
Source organism: Propylea japonica (assembly GCA_013421045.1). Classification (NCBI taxonomy): domain Eukaryota; kingdom Metazoa; phylum Arthropoda; class Insecta; order Coleoptera; family Coccinellidae; genus Propylea; species Propylea japonica. The sequence continues at coordinate 106,050,601 of CM024239.1, forward strand.
AGTCTCTATACAAAGAAATTCTGAAATTCTCAAGGAAATGGTAGATCTCAATGATTGATATGTGCTCGTAAATTGAACGGAATATATTATTAGATCTCTTTTAGAAAAAGAGAAATATGGTTAGTCATACAGGCAGAGGCAACTCTCTTAAGAGTTTGTACAAAATGTACCTATAGATTTCGATATAGTTTCTCTAATAAGGAATATTTCAATTACTCATTTCTTTTCAACGTCGGATTGTAAATTAAGAGGTATTCTCTTCGAAGCAATATGAATATAATAATTCTGGAAATCAAAATTTGTCACTTCGTCGCAACACATCAATACACTTATTGCGCTCTTGTTTCTAGGGTAACAACGTGATCGTATCGTTTCGATGAAGAATTTGAGGTCACAAATGATTCTGTCTGGCCGTCAGTGAACACGATAACTCTCGAACGGATCAAGCTAGGGCCTTGAAATTTTGAGGACCTTTACAGGCCAAATCGGTCCAACAGTTTCGAATTTATAGATATTTGCATAACGTGACGCGCAAACCCGTACAAAATTTTGTGAGGTTCGTTACATTGGGAAGTCAACTTTCTGGTCAATCTAACTCGAAAGGAATGAGTTAGAGACTAGAAATTTTCACGTTAGATTTGTCACTTTCATATTATGTCATTATTCTTTTGAAAAAATGCGAAATACGTTGTTCGGTTAATAAAAAAGTAATTTATTTCGGGACAGTAAAGTATGTTCGAAATGAATATGTTCAATTCGCTCTGAATTGAACATACACACTTTCAAACAAAAAGATTTCAATCACATTGTACAGAGAAATCTATTCCGAATATATTGGACGAATCTATTTTTCGTTTTATGTACCAGGTGTCCTAAATTCATTGTCTAGTGAGGGATTTCAGAAACCCGATGATCTAGAACAAAATGATTGGCACATTTTTGGGCTCGATTTTTGAGAGAATTCATTTGGTGAAAACCTCAACCTTCTAAGTCAAACCGTTTTTTAAAGCTATTAGAAAAAATGGCTTCAAAAGTAAGTTCTTATAACTTCTTCATTACTGAAGTTATAAACATGAAACTAAATCATTATAGAGGCACTTTTTTCCGTAGAATTCATTGAAGTAATCTATTTTTCTTATAACATTTTGTTCTAGCTCATCGGGTTTCTGAGATATGTAGCTTTTTTAAGTTTACTAAATGAGGCTTTGACACCGAATGGTTATATTCTGAATATTTACATTGCTAGTAATTTGGAGGAAACATACGATATACAAGGCATCAGACAGATAATTCTTCCGTCCAGTTGCACAGATGAATAGGCGAGATAATCAAGTGCGATAACTGAATGAATTCAACTGTCTCACTGCATTAATCTAGTCTTGTCTCTCTCTTATCGCAGTATGGTAGGGAACCCGCACTGCACGTAAAGAATTTTTAATTTGTCAGGCTGCCCGTAATACGCGATTCAAGTATTTACTGTTGCCTACCATACTAGAGAATTACGCCCCTCTAAACGATAAGAGAGAGACAAGACTAGAATAATGAAGTGAGACAACTGAATTCAGTGTGTTACAGCTAGTGATTGTCTCGACTATTCATCTGTGCGACTGGAGGGAAGAATTCTCTGTCTGATGCATTGTATATCGTATATTTCAGATGTGAATTTCCAAACCTGTATATTTGGACTTATATGAATAGAGTACCTACAATAGGAAAAAAATCGGTCACATTTCGCTTGACGCTACTGTACACGAAAACCGATAGCACATTCGGAAACTTCAATTAACAGAATCGCGAAATATCCAACAATATTTACGTTATCTAGCGGATGCAGATCGGTTTTCAGCTAATGGAATCAGTCAGTTTTCTGTTTCTATAATCCTTTTGTTCGCGCAATTGCCACTGTCCGAAAGAAATTGGACAGGCTGCAAATATAAATTTTATCAGCAAGCGCCTGTTCTGCCGTGTAAATCTGTCCATGTCCAGTACTATGACGGATGACGTTTCGTAATTATTGAAATATAAATACTATATAGTCGGCCAAATTTAACAACCGGAATAAACTCGAAATAGAAGGGGAGTAATAACCTTAAAAATTGGCGAAAAGTTGGCTTGGTGTTTATGTATGTTTCATATCTTCGATTTTGTCATGAATATCATAACAGTTTTTGTATAGTGCATCAAATCTTATGAAATTGTTTCCTTTAAAACCTAAATTAATTGTTACGGAAAAATTAAGGAGAGAATAATTATCAGAAAATAGGTAGGATCTTCATATCAACTTTTTTAGGCACCTCTGCTTAGTTACAGACTACTAAAGATATCGCCTGAAAAGCAGATTTTAATTTTCAACTAACGAGAATGAAATCGAGCGGATATTTTATGCAGCCACTAAAGAATTAAAAAAATTTTGATGGTGTTCCCTTATGATTCCAAGGGGTAGAAAAAGCTACCCCTAAACCTCATTTCGCCAGAATAGGGATGTTGACTACTTTTTGGAATTAATTTTATTTTAAAGATGAACCCTATAAAAAACAAAAAATTTATTTTTCCTTAAAAATATTGTAATTTCCAATAAAAATGAGTAAATGAAAAGACAATTCAAAAATTCCCGCGGAAATGCTCAATTTTGTCACGTTCTCATGATTACGTCATAATACAGTGAACATACTTTGACTTCTGTCAAAGCGAACTGATTTTGCCCGATCCCTTGTGGAAAAGTTCAATCTAAGCCTTCAAAATGAATAGGTCGGTCTGTAAATGCTGAATGAGGTGCTTCCTTTATTTGTAATAATAAATATGAGTTAAAAGTCTGCTACTTACAAGACAATTTCACGTTTTTAAGCTCCGCTGCACAAAAATCCTTGTTTTCAGCAGAGAAACTTGCGACCATAAGGGAATTTATCTTCGGTAAAAGTTACTACTATTACCCTTGATGAATCCTATCTCCATTAGGTATAAAGAAAATTGTAGATTATCGTTCTTGTAACGAACTAGGTATTCTTGTTCTCTTTCAGCTTTCAACTTCGTAAGTTCGAATCATAGATATGATATATTATATATTTACTATGGTTCAAGTCACAGAACCGTGGGTTTCACAAAGCTTGATTGGCAATCAAATCGTTTATATTGAAGTAAGTCGATGGTTTATGTCAAAAATGAACTGAAAATTGCAGAGAAATGATGACATTTCAATAATCAAGGTGATTGGAGTTTTGTGGGACCCGGCCTATGAATGTCTTTTGTTGATCTGAGCACCGAACATTCGAATTTGCAATGACAATACGGATAGTTTGACGTCACTATACGGATTACCTCTGATTGGCGTTCGCAGTCACGTGATAGTTGATAATAAATAACATAATTTAAATCAGCTTTATTTAATTCAACGAGAATAATAAGATCACTAAAATGGTTTTTTAGGATTGCAAAAATTTCCTTCTATGAGGAAAACCTCAATTTATATGAATTCGTAACATGAGTCAACATCCCTATTATTTCCGAACTATCTATTAAGCGAAAGCCATTCTGTTGAGACAACTAGATAGTTTCGATTAACTTTGGATCATTTACAATCGCTTTGCAATTTGGCTTATCATTCTGTTACTTTTTTGGTTTTTAAGAAAAATATTGAAAACTGCTTTTCATGCTCCATCTTTAGGGAGCTAAAAAAAAATTGTACCTCAAGAAAAAGTTGATATGAAACACCTAGTCTTTTTTTTGGAAGATACTACACCTTAAATTTTCTTACATATTTATTTACACTATGTATAATAGGGATGTTGACTCATGTTACGAATTAATATAAATTGAGGTTTTCCTCATAGAAGGGAGTTTTTGCAATCCCAAAAAACCATTTTAGTGATATTAATATTCTCGTTGAATTAAATAAAGCTGATTTAAATTATGTTATTTATTATCAACTATCACGTGACTGCGAACGCCAATCAGAGGTAATTGACGTCACCACCCAGGTATTGTCATTGCAAATTCGAATGTTCGGTGCTCAGATCAACAAAATACATTCATAGGCCGGGTTCCACGAAACTCCAATCACCTTGATTATTGAAATGTCATCATTTCTCTGCAATTTTCAGTTCATTTTTGACATAAACCATCGACTTACTTCAATATAAACCATTTGATGGCCAATCAAGCTTTGTGAAACCCACGGTTCTGTGACTTGAACCATAGTAAATATATAATATTCATATCTATGATTCGAACTTACGAAGTTGAAAGCTGAAAGAGAACAGAATACCTAGTTCGTTACAAGAACGATAACCTACAATTTTCTTTATAATGGAGATAGAATTCATCAAGGGTAATAGTAGTAACTTACCGAAGATAGATTCCCTTATGGTCGCAAGTTTCTTTGCTGAAAACAAGGATTTTTGTGCAGCGGAGCTTAAAAACGAAAAATATTGAAAACTGCTTTTCATGCTCCATCTTTGGGAGCCAAAAAAAAATTGTACCTCAAGAAAAAGTTGATATGAAACACCTAGTCTATTTTTGGAAGATACTACACCTTAAATTTTCTTACATATTTATTTACACTATGTTTAATAGGGATGTTGACTCATGTTACGAATTAATATAAATTGAGGTTTTCCTCATAGAAGGGAGTTTTTGCAATCCCAAAAAACCATTTTAGTGATATTATTATCTCGTTGAATTAAATGAAGCTGATTTAAATTATGTTATTTATTATCAACTATCACTTGACTGCGAACGCCAATCAGAGGTAATTGACGTCACCATCCAGGTATTGTCATTGCAAATTCGAATGTTCGGTGCTCAGATCAACAATACATTCATAGGCCGGGTTCCATAAACTCCATTCACCTAGATTATTGAAATGTCATAATTTCTCTGCAATTTTCAGTTCATTTTTGGCAATAAACCATCGACTTACTTCAATATAAACCATTTGATGGCCAATCAAGCTTTGTGAACCCCCGGTTCTGTGACTTGAACCATAGTAAATATATCATATCTATGATTCGAACTTACGAGTTGAAAGCTGAAAGAGAACAGAATACCTAGTTCGTTACAAGAACGATAATCTGCAATTTTCTTTATAATGGAGATAGGATTCATCAAGGGTAATAGTAGTAACTTACCGAAGATAGATTCCCTTATTTGAAATTGTCTTTGTAAGTAGCAAACTTTTAACTTATATTTATTATTACAAATAAAAGAAACACCTCATTCAGCATTTACAGACCGACCTACAAGGGACAGGGCAAAATCAGTTCGCTTCGACAAAGTCAAAGTATGTTCACTGGATTATGACGTAATCATCAGAACGTGACAAAATTGAGCATTTTCGCGGGAATTTTGAATTGTCTTTTCATTTACTCACTTTTATTGGCAATTACTATATTCTTAAGGAAAAAGTAATTGTTTATAGGGTTTATCTTTAAAATAAATAAATTCCAAAAGTAGTCAACATCCCTATTATAATATGAGAAACACGAATCTTTTAAAAATGTAAGCATCGTGTTAGATGTTTTAAAAGCCATGAATGGCGAATGGAGTTCTTTCTGTACCTAAATATAGGGTAGAGGTTCAATAACTGAATTATTTTTCATTGAAAACATAATCGTATTAATGTGTAACAACAGCAAGGATATTCGAGAGCAGAACCAATTTTTCTATAAAGAAGTAAATCTCCATGAAATGTTAAGATTTGATTGTATGAAAACATTTTTTTTCAACTTTCAGATTCGGAAAATACAAGCAATACACCACCAGGAAATAATGACAAAGAGTTATTTATAGTTATGCTAGTACGAAGCGAATTTTATTCACTCCTCTAAATGTAAGTATATTATTGTATTATATTACTCATTTGAAATTTTCACGGTAACATACACGATTATCTTCATTTCTAAGCAGCATAAGTGATTCAAATGTCGAAAGGACGAACTATTGCCAAAATAAATAATTATTTCGAAAACGTCAAGTTTTCTGACAATTTTCATGAAACATCCATAGGTCATTAAATACGGTGAATGAATCCAGAAGAAAGCGCTTCTATGGAAGCGTAGCCCCTTATCATGCTGATACCTTTTCAATCACATTTCGATGAAAAATCTTCGACAACAAGCTGACATCAAGACCGTTGTCTTCAAACAAGTAACAAGTCTTGATTTTCTAACTTTTTAAACAAGGATAAGTATAGGAATTCTCATTGACTTTTGGCCTCAATTTCAAGTCCTCTTCAAAACTTTGTTTGATATAAAAAGAGCGATTGGGTTGTTCCTCAAGATGGTGTCAGAAAGAGATCTCAGTATGCTTCAATAATACATTCTATGTATTTTATTTGAACGAACGATCTATTCTATTGATTTGTGGGTATTATGGGTTTCACGATAAGAATTCAGAACACAAAATATCTTTCATTTCGAATCAATATTCCTCAATTAAAATATATGAATCGCGTAAAATTTTGATAATAAAATGAACATAATCGATTTCACCATTATGTACCTAGGTGGAAGAAAATTGAGTTCAAATTTTTCTGTTAGAAAAATACGGTTATAGCCAACCTAATCAAATTTCATCAAAGAATTGGGTGATTATTCAGTATGTATGAATTATTATAACGTAATGTTTTCATATTATTTAGTTGATATCAGTGAACAGTCCTACTAGAATGAATATTCTGAGGGGATTCAATGAAAAAAGAAATAAGAGTGAATAGAAAAAACGAATCTCTACCAAATACCTAAAATGAGAAATCAGAAGATAATATGAACTTTCAACATACAATCACCAGTCGGAGTTTTCACTTGAGCTAGGAGAACCACTAAAACTTCAGTAATTGATGTGAATATGTATAAAGAACACAATGAGAGTACGAAAATGGACTATACACATATCTATGAGAAGGATATTCATTAAAACTTACACTCCACGTGGTCATAACGACTACAGCATGCCTATACAAAATTTCACCAATTCATTTCAGATACACTTTGAACGAATGGAAATATTGATCATCAGAATTGAAAGTTTCCAAATATGCCTTAGTATTTTTCATTTTCATTTTGAAGGAAAATTCTGAACATTCTATCGAATGCTTGATGAGATATCGAAGGAATTACATAAATGATGAAAAAACCCCAATACCTAATAAATTATCGGAGAAAGAATAAGCCGAAATACTCTGACAGCGTACGTCAAATCTTCGATGATATTTCCACATAATAGTAATTTGATCAACTATTAAAGACAGCGACTAATGGTCAAGATATTTCAAAGCGTGAGCGGAGCAAACGCGTTAATAGTTTGAAACAATTAGTCGCTCGATTAATAACCGAGTTGATTACAAGATTTTTCCGACGATCTCAGTATGAATTGTGTATGAATTCTTGATTGAAATACATTCTCATTTTGCACAAGACTTACACTTGACATGTTTCAGTAGAGTTTTGACATTTCTCGTAGTGCTTCTGTGTACGGTTGCCATAAGGATTGCACATTGAAATAGCATAAATTGAGCATTGAAATGAGTCATTTATGATTAATTTCGTACACATTAAAATCACCTTTTATTATGAGGTCGACGGAAAAAATTGTTAACGATCAGTTTGATTTTTTTTTCAATGAAAAACTTTTTTTAAGCATTATTGACACAAACAATTTCTTGTATGAGCATCAGTACTAGTAGCTCCGAAATATAATTTCGACATTTGAGTTCTATATCACCCAATTCATATTTTCATCATCAATAGTTTTGGCTCATATATATCGTGATTTTTTTTCGAATATTAATTTAGTAAACCCATCCATAAATGAATAATCTATTATGAAGTCGAAATATTTCGGATAATGAAGTTTTATGAAGAAAAAAACAAAACAAAGCATTCGTTCCAAATTTTAGCACCCCATCTCCCATTAATAAATTTCATCTGGATGCATGAACTTTGAATTTGCATTCTTAACAGTTTGTAAACCCTCAAAATCAATTCGCTTACTGGATAGTGTTCCAGTTTGAGCAGATAAAACACCTTTTTTAATTCAATACCTTCGAAATTCAAATTCTTTATCTGAAATCTTTAAGTATATGTACTAATAACTAATCATCCTGTATAGGTAAGTACATACCACGAGATGAATTTTCATGAAAGAGCTGAAGATGATTCACTTTCAATCTCAAGGGTAATCAATGAAACCTAACCTTAATTATTTAAGTATTACGAACTACGGACCACGAACATGTAGGTTGTAACTTCTAGAATAGGACAATAACATTCCATTTAAGGTGGAATAACTTTATTATTGAGGATATAAAAATATTCATTGCTTTATCGGAATGCCTTCTTTGAATCATAAATAATAAATATTAACTACGATCCACCACCAAACTACTACAATATGTGCTTTTACATCAATCTAATTCCAAGACTTTCGTTAACAATATCTGTGAAAATATAAGCAAAATAGAGTAACTGGTTGTATTGATCTTATCTATTCATTCATCATCAATATTATTCATCAATTTTCATTTTAGCTGAATAAAGATTAATAGAACTACTAAAACCAGTGTCTCTATTTTTTATACTCAATCTAGATGCTGATACAGAAATACATCACTTTCAGCTGTTAAAATACTCACCAAATTCCTATAATTGCTCATTTTTTATGTCTGTCCTCAATTTTTCCATAAATCCACGTGCTCACTAATAAAATCGGAAAACCGAATATCGCGCACCAAAAAAACTCAGAAATTACGAAACCCTAATCAAAGGACCGCTTGTTCGCCCCAAATACCCCTAAAAACACTTGAAAGATCAAAAAATCGCCCGCGAGCTCGTTCGGACGAGCACGATTTCAATCAGATAGTACCGACGTCGATCGCCATCGCATTTGTTTACATCAAAATTTGAACGCGAGATTCAAATGGGCAATTCGGTCTCGGAAGCGCGACTCCTAGATACGGAAAGGACGCGAGGCGTCGTCGACGTCGAGTCGAAATCGGACGAGAACGGGCGAGATTTGTCGAAGTAGCGGTTGAGGAAGTGCTGACGGCGATGCCAGGTCTAGCGATTTGTCGTGGATTCTGTGACATAGTTACAAGAACTTGATGTACTTAAAGAAATTAGGCAGATCATCAAAAACTTTCAGAATCCTTCTAGAAATCTCTATATCATATCATATTATCAAGAACATAAACGTCAGAGAATGTGGAGAACTTCTTCATTTCACGTTTTCCCTTATACAGGGTGTTTCATCATAAACTGGACAAACATATATTTTCGTGTAGAGGACATCGGGAGAATCATTTTGCCTTATACAATATATCCCGTTTTCGAAGCATAAGCGAGATACAGGGTGTCAAACGTCATTTTTGAGCAAGATTCTTATGAGTGTGGTCAGTTATGTATACACTTGGTGTAACGGTTTTTGGTCAAATCACAGTATTTTTGGGTCCTCTATTCAGAAAAGTTGACGAACTCCGAAAAAAATTTACAAAATGGCGAAAGACCTGCAATGTTCCAAATTTTTTTGCGGTTGTCAAATTGACTTTTATTTTCTGAATGAACATAATTTTCTTACACATTTTTTTTTCAAAAATCGAACACAAATTTTTTTTACATGTCTACAGCGATGAAAAATTTCACTCGAAATGGAGGAAATTTTGTACAATTGTACTTCTTGAATTATCAATCACGAATATGAAAACAGAATTGAGAAACATCGAACGGTTTCGTTACTACAGTCATTCAAATGTTTCGTTCAGACCTCTGAAATATTGATATTAAAATTATTTTGGGTTCTAGAATCAAAATAATAAATAATTGGCATGTTTAAACATTCTAGATGAATTTATAAGAAAAAAATCAGTGAAACTTAGTTGGGACTCGAAACGACGTAGGTATTAAATAGGGAAATGGCACTGTTCTAAGGTTATTAATATTCGTTGCCAGGCAACGTTAGTTCGTAGTTCATAGAGCTGGACTGGTATTTTAATTTCAGTGAATATAATTTAGCCAGTAGTCAAACTCTATGAACTACGAACTACCGTTGCCTGGCAACGAAAATTAATATCCTTAGAACAGTGCCATTTCCCTATTTAATACCTACGTCGTTTCGAGTCCCAACTAAGTTTCGCTGATTTTTTCGTTTAAATTCATCTAAAATGTTAAGACATGCCAATAATTTAATTATTCTGATTCTAGAACCCAAACAAATTTTATTTTCAATATTTCAGAGGTCCGAACGAAACATTTGAATGACGGTAGTAACGAAACCGTTCGATATTTTACGATTCTGTTTTCATATTCGTGATTGATAATTCAAGAAGTACAATTGTACAAAATTTCATCCGTTTCGAGTGAATTTTGTTCATCGCTGTAGACATGTAAAAAAAAATTTGTGTTCGATTTTTGAAAAAATTGTTTCACGGAAAGTCTTAGAAATTATGTTCATTCAGAAAACAAAAGTCAATTTGACAACCGCAAAAAAAAATTTGGAACATTACAGGTTTTCCGCCATTTTGTAAATTTTTTTCGGAGTTCGTCAACTTTTCTGAATAGAGGATCCAAAAATACTGAGATTTGACGAAAACCATTACACCAAGTGTTATACATAACTGACCACACTCATAAGAATCTTGCTCAAAAATGACGTTTGACACCCTGTATCTCGCTTATGCTTCGAAAACGGGATATACTGTATAAGGCAAAAATGATTCTACCGATGTCCTCTACACGAAAATATATGTTTGTCCAGTTTATGATGAAACACCCTGTATATGTCACACATCTACTATAGTACCCTTTGGTTGCTGCACGCGGTTGGTGAAAAGTCGGCTTTCAATGCGTCTATGGCATGACCACCGTTGAGTATAAGAGAAAGCCATTCTGATGAAATTTTTATCAGATCAGGGGCGAAACGTCTCTTTTCAACTAAGAGGTTGTGTTGTGATCAAAGATTATTTATTACTAAACTCTATAATCTTTAGTTGTGAGTATCCCTTCTTTTTCAAAGCAGGTGTAAACTCAGTTACGAGCGAACCCCCATAAAGATGGAACGATGTGGGACTCGCACCGAGACCCCCTCGAGGGCCTAGGTGAATACCCACTAAAGACACCGTCTCGCCGGTTCGAGACCTGAGGTCTTACAACCAGCTGATTCTTACGTGAGCTATGTCATCTAACATGCGGGTTAATGTTCTACTCCAAATTTAGTTAACTCTACTGATGCTTAATAATAAAAAGTTGAAGGTTGAATTTCCAGGACTATGAATTTGAAAAACAAATTCACAGCTCTAGATTTTCGGCCTCCATCTGGCAACATACCTGATCTCTCAGTCTTTTGTGATAGACCTTTATTCTTCTTGCGTCTTCTTCTGGGTTATAGTCAGTCAGTCTTCTCAGTTCTCAGTTTCGGATGTTCCCTGTTTCTTTCAAATATCTTCTCTGCTTTCCTCTTCATGGTTGATCCATCGACATTCTCAGCAGTCTGTCTTCAGCGGACTGTATTCTCTTTATATGGTTTTTGGCAGCATATCCCCATGCTGCTGATCCATATGTTAGTTGTGGCCTCGCAATCGTTTTAATCATCGTTAGTTTCACATTCTTGTACCGGGTTTTTCACTATAATTTGACCCCCCCTTTAACTTTGTTACTAAAGGAGATACAAAAAAATGTTTCGTATAAAAGTTTCACGAAATCAACTGAGGTTTTTTGAAATGACTCCAGAAACTGAAATATATACAGGATGGCCAACATATTGATGGAAACTTCATTTTTTCAAATGGAACACCCTGTATATTTTTCCATGTTTGGCTAGCTCTTTTTACCCTGATTTCGAATATGTAACATATGTTGGTCTATCTCTTTTATTCTGAAAACCACAGAGTTTCAAATTTTAAGAAAGATCTGTAATCATTTTACAAGTGGCAGAGTGCGTTTACTGAAAATGCATCAATGGAAAGATATACAGGGTGAACAACATTGAATGCAACTATATTTTTCAAATGGGACACCCTGTCCTGTATATTCTTCCTTTTTTTGATAGGATATTTCAAAGTTCTGAAATGATGACACCGAATAAAAAAATATGTGAAATACCTACGGAATTATTTATATCCAAATAATCTACTTAAAAGTATTATTTTAGAATGAATAACAATTACTTAACCAATGAAAAATGATAAACTATGGTAGTATGGTAAGAATAACATCAACTAAAGAAATAGCTCAAAATGATAGTTCATATAGTTGTCTCAAGTTGTTTAGACTATTTTTGATAGCATTATAATGGCTTTGATTCAAGTCAGAAATTAAAGATTCAAAATTTGTTTCTAATCATTACAATATTATCATTATTGTTTGCGTGTTGACGGGATTAGTTCCGAATTATGGGTTTAATATTGGTTGATTTTATATCATTAATATTATTCTCTCCTTTCATTGATTGTCATTATTGATGAAGTAAATTTTTTGCTTTAGAAACGGCTATAAAAACGTGTTCTAAGGTGTTAAATCGGGACTATTTGGTGGCCATAAAATGGGTGCGCCATTACCAAGGCTAAGAGGAAATTGGCCACTTGAATATTCACGAACTTCCAAAACGCTATGCCAGATGGTTATTGAAATTTGAAACTCTGTGGTGCTCAGAATAAGAAAGATGGACCAACATATGTTACATATTCGAAATCAGGGGAAAAAGAGCTAACCAAAAATGGAAAAATATACAGGGTGTTCCATTTGAAAAAATGGACTCATCCCAAAAAACCTCAGATGATTTCGTGAAACTTTTAGACGAAACATTTTTTTGTATCTCTTTCAGTAAGAAAGTTAAAGGGGGGGTCAAATTATAGTGAAAAACCCGGTACATATGACTTCTTCCTATCAGTGGATAAAATCGAGCCATGGCAGACTTTGTTTTACTCACTGCATTGTCGATGTGTTTCTTCCAAGTCAGTCCTCTATCTAATGTTTCTCCAAGGTATTTGGCCTCTTTCTTCCATTATCCTTCATTATCATCGACGTCAAGTTTGGAGTTTATGATCATCCGTCTTCTCGGGAGAAGTATTGCCTGAGTCTTTTGTCCATTCATCTGGATTTTCCATTTGATACACCATTCAGTAGTTTCATCTAGTATTTCTTGAACTCTTCTGTGGATTATGTCGGGTCGTCTGCTTCTGAAGGCTACTCCGGTGTCATTCGATTTATACTCATCCCACAACTCCAACATCAACGTCCAAAGAATATTGTTGGGTTCGAATTTATCGAACCACTGAATATTGAATGAAAGCCGATTTTAATATTATTTCTAGTACAATCGGAATGATTCTAAGGAAACTATGGATATAATTCTGAGATTATTCATTCTTTTTTCCTCTGATATGTACAGTGCATCCCATTCTGGTTGGGACTGCCAGGTTTCTCGCTTGTTATTTAAGATAGAGCCTTGCGGTTTTCACGTACCTGTCCTACTTTCTCGTGAGACTCAAATTGATCCAATCAGATTTTGCATAACTGTTTCTGTTCGAGAAATACAGGGCGATTTTGGAAATTGTTACTTTTCGGACCCCTCCTTTATCTCCTAAGTTATTAGAAATAATGCTGACCTGAAAACTACGTCTGAACCAAAATTCTGCGTAGAATCCAGTGGCGCACTAAATTTTTTTTTCGGGGTATGGTTTTGAAGATTCAACACAAACCTAGATTTTTTTCAATAGAACGCTCTGTATATTATTACTTCGTTGAATTCGTCATTTTTTCCCTTCAAAATGATGTAGATACTATGTAGGTAGGATGTTCAGAAATGTTAAAAAAACACAAAATCATCAAATAATGATGTTTTTTGTTAAAAGGCAATGGATTTCCCATATAAAAAATGAATCAATTAAATAATTTTCATTTTTTATTTTTATTTATAGTAGATTAAGCAAACAAAGCTAATACACTCATTACTAACATGAAAAACAAAACGTAGGTACCTACCTAATAGCAACAAATGAATAATACAAAAATTCACAAACATTGCACAATATCTTACAGATTGAACCGTTCAAATTGCTGTCCTTTTTCCCTAATATATAATTGACAAACCTTTTCAATATTCTTGAGTGCATTTAATATTATAAAAGGGCGGTTTTGTGAATCCTGGAAATCTGCCTCTATTGATGCACAAAGTTCTGCGGGACTGTTGTGTCTTTTAATGCATATTTTATTTTTCAAATAGCCCCAGAAGAAAAGTCTAATATAGATAGATCAGGTGACCTTAATAGCTAGATCAGATTGGTTTTGTTCTCTCCAATGCCTACTTGATAAAACAATGCTCCCATTTGAATAGTAACATAATAACACCAAGGATGTTTGTATAATCAATAAGCTTCTACTTCTAAAAATCAAAAGTAATGATCCTTTTTTTGGAACTTGGGAAATCCATTGCCTTTTAACAAAAAACATCATTATTTGATGATTTTGTGTGTTTTTTAACATTTCTGAACATCCTACCTACATAGTATCATACATCATTTTGAAGGAAAAGAATAACGAATTCAACGAAATAATAATATACAGGGCGTTCCATTGAAAAAAATATAGGTTTGTGTTGAACCTTCAAAACCATACCCCGAAAAAAAATTAGTGCGCCACAGGATTCTACGCAGAATTCTGATTCAGACGTAGTTTTCAGGTCAGTATTATTTCTAATAACTTAGGAGATAAATAAGGGGTCCGAAAAGTAACAATTTCCAAAATCGCCCTGTATCTCTGGAACAGAAACAGTTATGCAAAATCTGATTGGATCAATTTGAGTCTCACGAAAAAGTAGGACAGGAACGTGAAAACCGCAAGGCTCTATCTTAACTAACAAGCGAAAAACCTGTCAGTCTCACCCAAAATGGGATGCACTGTACAGTGGCAGCATGCGAAATGTGAACGATTCTACAGAGCAAATTTGGCTTTTTTCAGTTAATTAATACGACTTTTGCATAGAATTAGTTGTATTCTGTGAATTTATTTTGACGTTGGTTGTCAATTATTGCACGATATAATCATAGATATATTTGGACATAAAATATTAATGAAGTCCAACTTACAATAGGAAAAAAAACGTACACATTTCGCAAGACGCCACTGTACATTATACATTGGTTGTAAATTATTGATCAACAGCTACAGAACAATATTTTTGCTCATTTTGACCAAATGTAGCATTTCCGTATCAATAAAATCAGAAATCTTGTGAACAAGTAAAATAGTCTTCTATTAGTTTAATAAATGAGTCTTTGATACAGAGAACCTCTAAGATTCCATGAATTTGCTTTGCTTGTTCAGACACAAAAGCTTGGTAGGTTAATTTGAACGAAGGTTCGGCAAATAATTTTAATTTGAATCCGAATACTTAAAAACATTTCATTTGAATTTCTTAAGTGGTAGAACTCGATAAAGCATTAAACTGCACTGGACAGTGAGTCCGAATGTCACGAAAAATTAACGATATCAGATTTCGACTGTTTGGCATCCCTGTGCTTAAAATGTTCTATATGATCAATCGGAAGAGGAAGTACTAGTGGCGACAGTATGTCCAATACCGTCAGGTAGATGAGTAATGCAGATACTTTATGTGTGGGAAGTGAAACTAATTAAAAATCACATATGGAAAATTGAAAGTTCCCATTTGAACTGTGCCTCGTGCTAATGATACCACGTGCCGGGTATATTAATAAGGATAGAGCAATAGGGTGTAAGTCACCAAAAACGAAACTTACGGGAAACCTGTTGAAAAAACAGACATTGATAATGATGGCTTGAGGTCAAAATTTTTTTCGCGTTTCTTCATATTACTTGTATTCGTTTTGAGAATTTCAAGCTCCTAAGCTGTGCCAGAGCTTTGTGTTGATGATTTTTATAAACCTACATTAAAATTCGATCACAAAAAGCTTCGAAATAGAGCAAAATTATGTTCGGAATTTTAAGACTTTCTCGTTGTTATCAGGTTAGCCATGATATAAGGGCGCAAAATTTGCAGCTAGCACAAAAGTTGATATGTCATTCGAAAGTACACTGAATGGGGTATTTTTACTGAAAACAAAGCGTTTGCATAATTATTATATATATATTTCATCGAAAAAAACATTGACAAAATAGGACTGATTTTGTAAACTTCAGAATCGTGATATTCTTCTTCTTACCACGCCTGCAATAAGAGTGTTTTCTGCACATAGACTCTCTCATCTTGTAGCAAATTTAGTGCCCTTTCCTAATATGTCTTCAAATTTGATGAAACTACAAGGAAAACTGAATAATGATGTTTTTACAGAAAAAACTCGAAATTTTTCGTGAAATCAAGAAATGTTAAATTGAAGAATAACCGTCAACATTTCGACCATGTGTTACATGACATTTTTTGTTGCAAATCACTTGTATAATCATCTCTCGAAGTTTGTCCACTTTAAAAGTAGAGACCCTGTATAAGGTATAAGGTCAATCTCAAGTCCCATATCGAATTTTGAGGTAATAGTCTTATTTCCCCACCAATGAACGAGAGCTCAAAAGCTCCTGCACAGCGCTTTTCTTAATTTTTAATATATGGTATATAAGCAACAATTATAAATAAAAGCTGGAAAAGGAAGATCGTCACATCATTCATGATTCAAAATATCATTGAGTAAACACCTTTAATATGAATTTGACAGCACCGATATGAACACACAACATAATATACCTAGTAAATGAGTATCTCAGGAGCTTGGAGCTCCAAACGAAAGGCACCAATAAAGGTCAGTTCTTCGAGCTCCTCCTGAGTTCCTCCGGAGAAACTCACCAATTAAAGCGAATAGTTCAATTGGGGAGAAGATAATTCCAATTTGAATATCTTGAGCAGGATTGGTTTGATCATTTATGAATTCAATTTTTCTATTCAATCGAGAGTTAAAAAGATAAGTAATGGTAATTATCATCACAGACTTTCGAATAACCCCACATTTTTTTATGTTATTCAGATATATCAACACATCAATTGAAAAATCCGTGGGTTGAAATTTTGTAAGGGTGTCTGATTTATCGACGCTCCACGCTCTAAACAGGGTGTCTACTATTAAAGTAGACAAACTTCGAGGGGATATTATACGTATGATATGCAACAAAAATGTAATTTAACTTATGGTCGAAATGTTGACGGTTATTCTTTAATTTAGCATTTCTTGATTTCACGAAATATTTCGAGTTTTTTCCATAAAATGATCATTATTCATTTTCCTAGTTGTCTCATTAGATTTGATCACATATTCGGAAGGGCAATAAATTCGCTTCAAGATAAGAGAGTAGGTGTGCAGAAAAAACTCTTATTGCAGACGTGGTTAAGAAAATTAGTCCCACTTTACATAGGTTTTTTCTATGAAATATTAATAATTATGCGCACTTTCCAAAATACTTCATTTATCGTACTTTCTAAAGACTTTTGTGTTAGCTGCTCATCTTCCGCTTCAATATCATGGCAAACATGATAACAACGAAAAAGTCCGAATATTCTGTAAATAAATTTGCTTTATGTTGAAGCTCTTCATGATCGAATTTTAATGTTATTTTATGAAAATCATCAATTCATCTTGAATCAAAATAATAACGAAAAAATGAACCTCCTTCTTCAATACATTTGACACATCGTTTTCGTACTGAATCTACAACTCTGCAAAGTTCATAGCGTTTCTGAAGCATTTCTACACAACACAATTCTATTCTGTCGATGAGATCCTTCCGAGTCTGAAAGCGATTTAAATATACTTTCTCTTTCAAAGTATTCTAGACATAAAAATCCAAAGGCGTCAGGTCGGGGCTCCTCGGTGGCCATCTGACCGTATCTTCCAATCCGTTGTATTGCGACATTATACGGCTATAATGGGCTAGGTAGCCATTCATTTGAAACCAGACATTTTATTTTATCTGTTAGACAGTTGCATTTCATCATGTATATCAAGTTGCTTTGAATTAATCTAATGAATTCTTCAGCATTGAAGTAATCGGTGAGTATAATTGGTCCGAAAAGTTCGTCCCCCATGACTGCCAAACTCACGTTGAAACTTAACTAATGTTGGAAAAGTGAAACAATAGTCTCATATTGGTTTCATCATCATTGCCATACATGGTTATTTCGTAAATTAATCAAGCTGATTTCGTGAAAGTGGCCTTATCAGTCCATAATATCCTATGGCCTCCCACTCTTCTAAATTATTCTGGTACCTCCTATAAAATCTAAGTCTGATCACAGATGAATAGATGATTTCCATAAATTTATATTAAGATTCAATCACGATGAGCTTCAAAAAGAGCAAATTATGTTCGGAATTTTAGACTTTTCCGTTATCATGTTAGCCATGATATTACGGCGGAGGATGAGCAGCTAAAACAAAAGTTGATATGTCTTTCGAAAGTACGCTAAATGAGGTATTTTTTACTGAAAAGAAAACGTGTGCATAATTATTAATGTTTCATCGAAAAAACCATTGGAAGGGAGGAAGGAATGATTTTGTCAACTTCAGAATCGTGATATTCATCTCCTCAGCACGCCCGCAATAAGGGTTTTTTTGCACACAGATTCTCTTATCTTGTATCAAATTTATTGCCCTTTCCGAATATGTGGTCAAATTTAATGAGACTACCAGCAAAATGAATATTGATCATTTTATGGAAGAAACTCGAAATTTTTCGTGAAATCAAGAAATGCTAAATTGAAGGTTAACCGTCAACATTTCGACCATATGTTATATGACATTTTTTGTTGCAAATCACTCGTATAATCCCCCCTTGAAGTTTTTCCATTTTAACAGTAGATACACTGTATATACTCTCAAAATTTCAGCGATGTATGTTGAACAGTTCATAAAGTAGGAAATTTTTTCAGATTTATATCTTAAGGATCTCTGATTTCTCGCTTTGAAAATGTGT
Source organism: Propylea japonica (assembly GCA_013421045.1). Classification (NCBI taxonomy): domain Eukaryota; kingdom Metazoa; phylum Arthropoda; class Insecta; order Coleoptera; family Coccinellidae; genus Propylea; species Propylea japonica. The sequence continues at coordinate 106,069,518 of CM024239.1, forward strand.
GAGAGATGAAAAAATTGAAATCACTGTAACTCGAAAACCACTACGATCACACATGTACTCCTCAAATTTCGAGTCTCCATATCATTCCGCCACAAAGTTCAAGTTTTTAAACTTTTTATTTGAGAGATTGGCTCGAAATTTGTGCATTGCATTATATCTATTATTTTTCCCCAATTTAATCTTTCACGTCCCCGTGACGACGATGTGTCCCTTGATAAACCCCATGAGAATGTGAAGCTTGCCTTTGCTGAGCCCAAACAGAACCCTCGATTTTTCAGCATTACACAGTAAAAAATTTACGGGATATTTGACACCAAAATAACACCTGGCGGTGTCTATATCCATGCACACCCTTTTGGTGACTATTCAACACCATAGGTGCAGTGTTCAATAGACACTGTGATGGTGAATATATTTTACACCGGCAGTGGTTGATATTTGTCTTCTTATGGTAGCAAACTTGACTTCTGGAAGGTGTAAAATATTTCTTTTTGCGGTGTTCAAAGAACACCTTTACCATTTAATGTAAAAATTGGTTTTGTCAATTATGCTTATTAATCGAGAGAAAGTTCTGTTTGTGGAATTAAAATATTACGGATATAATTTTCTTCCGAAAATTAGTAATCAAATCTACAGAAAGATTTATAGAACATCTTTATCTCCTGTCATAGACATAAAATAAATATCTTAGAATATTAATTCTATGGAACACTTATACGATGAAAAAGAATGGACAGTGATCATAACTGCATGTAAGTGTTTATTTTTTCCGAGAAAAGTATCGACTGTATCGAAATTTTGCTAGAGACTTTTTCTTCAGAATTGAATAGGAAACCATAACAGAATTTTATTTTTCGAAAATATATTCCACGAAAACAATTTTTGAACGAAAATCATAGGGGGTTGCTAGTTTCAACCCCTAATAATAAAGTTATGAGGTCTAAAAAATTTTTGTAAGTAACATCTACTTAGTGCTTCATATTATGTAAAGTCTTATGACTCAGTGTTTTAAAGAAGCAGTAAAAAAATAGAACTGTCAACTCGCCATCGCCTTCCAAAGGATGTATCTTGGAAGGAGGGTCGATTTGGAAAAAAGTTACGATGCTGGTTATTTTATGTATAAAAGTACAATTCATGGCGATGTATTTATAACAAAAAAATATCAGAAAAGCCTTTTACTTTTTTTTTTTAATTTCCGAAGATGTTCAAGTTGAAAATTCTCAGATTTCATAAAAAAAATCATAACTCGGAAACCGTGAAAAATCGGATAACATACATGGAGGTGATTCGAATACCCCATGACATGAGGAACCTGTTTTTTTTTAACATCTACTTAGTGCTTCATATTATGTAAAGTCTTATGACTCAGTGTTTTAAAGAAGCAGTAAAAAAATAGAACTGTCAACTCGCCATCGCCTTCCAAAGGATGTAAATTGGAAGGAGGGTCGATTTGGAAAAAAATTTATATGAAGTACCGCTGCTTATTTTCATCGAGGAATCTTCTCCTAAAGTCCCTCGCATTCGTTTACAGACACCCTGTATGTTGTGAGCCCCACTTCCAAAAAAATCTCGGCCACGTGCCGTCGATTGTATGTTCCGAAGCACTCAAATATCTTCAAATTAGGAACCGACATTCATTCTTCTAGACACTTATGGGGTGATCTGAAACGGGGCACATTCTTGTAGTAATTGGGCCATATTCATTACTACAAGAGAGTCTCCGCCTTGTTATGCGAAGCAGGCGGTTTGAATGGAATGCCAGTTAGGAGTATTGCCGGTAACACATAGAGATTGATAAATAGGCCATTGCCATGTTCCGCTTAGAGGTTGTTTCCGGTTTCCTATACCAAGGGGTTGGATGGTGTTGAATAACATTTCACTTCCGGATTTTTTATCAGATTATTCTTTTGATGGCATGTTTCAGAGAATCAAATCACTTCGATAGAATTATTTATATTTTTATCTTTTCGAAAACTATCAATCCGATTGTATTCAAATGCTTGAAGATTGATTCGACTCGAAAACTGTTCATGTTATTGAAAGAGCGGTTTTCCAGAATAAACAAGTGTACAAAATATCCTTACTTGTATATTGTTGTTTATACTAAAATTGATTAGGTTGATTCAATAATTGATTCGGTTAATTTAAGCGAAATTCATGAAATGAATTTATTGAAAGTGTCATCAAAAATACAGTTTTTTTGCTTTGCTATTGTATTTCTGATAAAACATATAAATCAACGGAAATAATCAATATCTTTCTGAAATTATTTATTCTTTTCCTTTCCAGATTCAATACTATGCATTTGATAAATACGTTCGTAATTTTTGATCAAACTCAGCATTTCCGAAAGTATAATCAATAAAATACTCTCACTATAACAGAATTGATCAGCCAGGATTCAAGATTTAACGTAGAGGTGTCTGTGTACTGCAACCTAAAGATCTTTTGTGCTGCCCATACCTTGAACAGCTAAACATATCAAATTTCAAACGAATCGAATTTCTTCTTTTGAAAATGATCTATAATTTTGAAACGTTATAACTATCTATCTAACTTGACTTTTTACCTTTTCAAGATCATCCAGATTGCAGCAGCTTATAGATTCACATCCAGCTGGTTGGGGTATTCCATACAGTTCGCTATCCAATCCCAGATCTCCGTGAACCTTAAAAACTGAGACAGGTTCAATGATGGAAGCTCTCCAGCTGCAATGACTTCTTCACCCATACATTCTTCGTGTCTTTGCGACTGAAGGCGAGATACTCTGATAAAAGATATTCTGAAGTTTTCTTCTCTTCTTGATATAATCTACACTCATTAATCTCCGCAAGCCTTTGTCTTCCAAGGTGATCCCCTTATTCCCGAATTTTGTGATGCTCCTTGTCAACGATTAATTTTTGCTTCGGTGTACCAAGCAACAGCGCCATGCTTCATTATAGGTCATACCATAATGGTCTACATCTAATACAGTGTAGTTTACAACCACAGGTTCTTCTGGCATATTAATGCACACCATTAATGCCTGCTTTATTAAGTCATTCTGTCGTGTCCATTGTAGTGGTTTGCGGAATGGAAAGACTGTGGTGCCACATTTAATTCCATATTTTAGGATGATCCAAAACAACTTTCCAAAACTGTAATGTTCAACTGAATACGGACCTTATCGGCGACAAGCATGCAGAAATAAATTTGCTGCCATTTTTACCCAATTGAACATATTCGGACAAAATCGAATGAAGAGTGGCTTCAATGCAATCTGAGCGGTTGAATAAGAATATTAAATGCATAAATAAAAACAAAAGGTGCCATGATGAATCAACCCATAATTAAACCAAAACCGGTAAGTATTCTTTGAAATAAGGAAGCTGTATCTGGAATTAATAAATAGATCGATTTATTACAGATAAAATTCATTTGATAGTCTTAATTACTTTTCATACAACCTTCTGGTGGAACCTCTTTCATGATATTCGAAATATTTTTTATCAGAATATACGCTCAATCTCCGATGCTTCCATCTATATTTCGAGAACGAAAATAGAAAATAGTGTGTTGTTCCAAAAATAGGTTCATGCGCCTATACATCTCAGCTTCCTCATGAAGGATGCAGGTGGCGTCTATAGAACATGATGGGTCAAGAAATTAGCTTTCCATGAAAACAATTTCAAAAATCGAAGAAACTTTTGTTGCAAAATCAACGCTCTTATTAATTACGGAAAAGCGGAAATTCAACTTCTAACATCCTGAGAGCTTTCTTCATTTAGTTGTTCAAGTTTTCAACTCCCCTTTTCAAATCCTAAACCTCTTGAAAATTTTGAAACCATATTCAAATTGACGTTTTCCTTGTATGAACAAAAGTGCAAAAAGCTCTTCTAGTATTGAAGAATAGTAGAAGAACTGCAAATTACCTGAATGAAAATGAGTAGGTTGAAAAAAAAAACTAAACAAAAAATGGTCAAACAATATTAGTCCATACTTTGTTGTCATTCATTCGCAACCTGAATTATTATTATAAAATTAATCAACGATATAACTTTTTATCATTGGGTTTTCCTAACTTTCTCATAAGAATTACTAAATGGCAAATTCCTGCAGATGGTACTTTTATACGTTTCATCCTCTCAATGTAGATGGTAGCATTGATCTTATATACAATTTCGATATTTCCATATTCATGCCGTCTGACGAAATTCAGGTTATTTCAAGGTTGAAAGTTCTTTCAGTGTTGAAGCCTTACCTAAATTTATAATGCAACGACGTGAAGGGGGAAGCTCTTATTTCCTTGTTCGTAGAAGACAAATTTGAATTACCTGACAAGGTTTCTTCTTATATTTTTATTATTTCAATGCGTAAACCCTTGAACTATCCGCTTCTTCAATTTTGAACCTTCAGAGAACTACACACCTTTCCAATTGTAATTCAGAAAACGTAAAATGTAATTCAGAATAGCAAATTGAATTTCAGAAGATGGAAATTGTAATTCAGAATAGTAAATTGATATTCAGAAATGGTGATTTGAATTTCAGAATAGTGATATGTAATTCAGAAAGCGTAATTTGAATTTCAGAATAGTGATATGTATTCAGAAAGGGTAATTTGAATTTCAGAAAATATAAATTGTAATTCAGAATTGGTGATTTGAAATTCAGAAATGGGAAATTGTAATTCAGAATTGGTTGCATGAATATGAACATGAACATGAATATGTACCTATTTATATCTATGTTATATAGTACATATATCTATACATTTTCTGGAATTCAATTTATAACTTCTGAATTACAATTTTCCTTTTCTGAAATTGAATTTGCCATTTCTGAATTTCAATTCACTATTCTGAATTACAACTTTGTTTTTCTGAAATACAACTTCCTAATCTGAATTTCAATTTCGCTTTTCTGAAATTGAATTAACTATTCTGAAATTCAATTTCTGTTTCTGAATTACATATTCCTATTCTGAAATACATGTGCCCTTTTCTGAAATTGAACTTTGATTTTCTGAATTACAACTGTAAAAGGTGTAGAGTCTATCTCTACGGCATTCACATTTTCTCTTCTAGAGAAGTGTAAATGACTGCAAAATATACCTTTCATTTTCTTTTCTTGACTTAGTGATTGACATGAAATACAGGATGATTAGAAACGTGAACCTTCAAAGGAAATTCACACGAGAGATGATGCTTTGCAACAAATTGAGTTAAGGTTCAGGACAAAAATGAGGGGTTATTCAATTATAATGAATTTTATCCATGACTGTTGTATAATCTACCTATTTTACGTCTGTTTGCTCGGCCATAATAATACCTATTAATCACAAGTTAATATTGTTATTATTCACTGCTGTCAGATGCTTCATAGATTTAGGTCAAATATTATATTCTTCGAATTGATATTTTTTCAGAAATCCAAATAACAAATATATCTTGTCAATCGGAGGCCAAATCTACTTTAAGTACATCGATTAAAGCAATTTCTATCACAAAATAGACAATGACAAGTTCTCCGAAAATTTCTCATGTGTCAACTTGACTTTTTCCACAGTTGTAATAGAAGGGTGTTGTCACACTCGCTAAATGTTTCAATCTCCAAGATACTGGCGTATAATGGTTTTTATTCACTCGGTGATTTGGGCCACTCGCCTACGGATCGTAGCCTAAACTTAACCTCGTGAATAATAGCTATCATTATACGCTGGTTGCATAATATACTATTATCTTGTTGACTTTTATCTTAGTTAATTATAATAATTCATGTCGAAAATACTATTCTGTAAACATTCAATTAGTATCTACTTTCTCGAGATTTGTAAAATGAGGGATGGGCAAAATGATAAAGCGCTCATTTAAGTAGAACGAAAACAAATATTAATCATTGAAAATGATCTTGTCGGTTTTCAAAATATTCTCTTTCAAGATCTACTATATACCCTATTGTATTGAGGTACTTTCAAAACTCGTTTCGGTGGCTATATCAGACACCTTCTTCAGACAAACTCTTAAAATCTTCAGAATTGTGTATTTTTTTCATTTGTAATCTGATTGACATTGATATTTGTCAATCTATAGAGATGTTGATTTATTTGATTTTGAAATTTCCTGATGTCATTGCTTTCTTCAATAAATCAATCCAAATACGATCTATTCCAACAGAACAATTGGCCAAATTATTTACTTCATCTAACAAAATACATGTAGGTAGATTCCTTAATTTTCCTTTTATAATTATCAGGTTCTGTCATGAGGATCTTTGTGTTGTTCCAGTTCATCATATGATCTCCGCTATTTGAACATACATGATCAGCGATTTGTGATCTTGTGATGTCTCTATTTTTGATGTTATTCTTATGTTCCCGTTTTCTTATTTCTAAAGGTAGATATTGATGTCTCTCCTGTATAAGAATAACATCAAAAATAGAGACATCACAAGATCACAAATCGCTAATCATGTATGTTCAAATAGCGGAGATCATATGATGAACTGGAACAACACAAAGATCCTCATGACAGAACCTGATAATTATAAAAGGAAAATTAAGGAATCTACCTACATGTATTTTGTTAGATGAAGTAAATAATTTGGCCAATTGTTCTGTTGGAATAGATCGTATTTGGATTGATTTATTGAAGAAAGCAATGACATCAGGAAATTTCAAAATCAAATAAATCAACATCTCTATAGATTGACAAATATCAATGTCAATCAGATTACAAATGAAAAAATACACAATTCTGAAGATTTCAAGAGTTTGTCTGAAGAAGGTGTCTGATATAGCCACCGAAACGTTAGGTACAATATCCTTTTAATTTGTTTCATTTTTCAGTTTTACTGTTAGGCAACAATTTTTTTCGAGACCAATTTGCTCCTGACAAATAAGTGCAAAGATTCTCGCAGGAGCAATTCACCTTAATCAAACATTTTTTAATTATTTATGTTTCAGAGACTGGGAGTGAAAACCTATAAAGTTTCTAAGAAATGCAGAATCCTCCCAGAATATATTTCAATCGATATATGTTCAGAATGCGAGTTTTGAAAGTACCTCAATACAATAGGGTATAGTAGATCTTGAAGGAGAATATTTTGAAAACCGACAAGATCATTTTCAATGATTAATATTTGTTTTCGTTCTACTTAAATGAGTGCTTTATCATTTTGCCCAAATTTTCGAATTTTGTCTGTAGGACTGTCTGGTCGTAAACGTGATAACTTTCGAAGGGATTGTCCTAGAGATTTTCAAGATGAGTTCGGTTCCTAAAGGCCGCGGTTAAGTTTGTTTACCAGCCGAATCGTACAGGATGTTCCATAAAAAATGGCTATTCAAAATTTTGTTCCTCAATATCTGAGACAAAACGAAACCACATGCAGAATGCTCATAATAAGCCTCATGCAAAGTTGTGCAGTTTGATGTTCAATGCCCATTCAAAGCAGTGGGAGTTGCGTTGATACAACCATAGAAAAGTCTATCGTTATTTATCAAAAAAATCTTATATTGCCATAAGATACCCTCCGATTGAAATTAAATCGAGTTTGAGGATCTAAATTAGCGAAGTGAATGATCATGCAATTTTTCAAAAGGATTGTGGAATCAGAACCATAAAATTTTGATATTTTCAGTTATCTATTTTTTACAACGGTTTAATTCCCAGAATATTATTCCGACCGCATTCATATACTTTGTATGAATCTCAAGTCATACAAAATTTTGAGATAATTGCATTATTGCTTCACCAATGAACGAGCGCTTAATCCCTCCTGCTCAGGGCTTTTCTAAAAAATTTTATTAGCTATCTAATCTGGAACACTCGGAATGCAAATCAAGAACAAATTAACACTTCAAAGGATTGAGCATAGTCAAAGTAAACCGTTCATAAATATAAGTAAGCTTATCCATGGAATTGGAAATAAAAAAATCATCGCAATCTGAGTGGCAATAGAGACGGAGTCGTCTCTAGGAATTTATTGAAAAGAATAGAAACATAATCGTTTTCACACCGTTTCGAATTCCATTCTGTTGGCACCAGATCAAATACATTTCTCGTATGAAACAGACGATGTTTCAACTCGACTAAACGATGAGATTTCTACTTCGAAAATATTGAATTTAGATTGAGGAAAATCTATCAGTTTTCTGAAGGAAACTTTACACCTCGTGGGAATCCAATGTAAAAAGTTAATTCGAAGAAGATGAATGATAACAACTTATAAAATAATCTGGAAGTAGAGAAGACTTTGCGTGGGATGAAGAAAATATTCAGGACTCAGTATATTCCACGGCAGAATGAATCATTACAATGGAAATAGGTTGAACATCTCCCGTTTGAATACAACAGCTGGATATTTTTGTTCTCAATTCGACTTATATTTATAATACAGAATTCTAATACTAGCTGGTCTGAAATATTTACTTAATTGATTTTTAGGTCGGCTATTGGCTTTTGAATATGACATCACAACGATACGCATCTCGGATGTGCACTGAATTTACATTAATCAGAATCTAGAATAATAATAGTTTTTTAATCAACTAGGTTATTAAAGACAGCGACTAATGGTCAAGTTATTTTAACGCGTTAATAGTTCGAGACCATTAGTCGCTCGATTAATAACCGAGTTGATTACAAGATTTTTCCGACGATCTCAATATGACTTGTGTATGAATTCTTGATTGAAATACATTTTCATTCTGCACAAGACATACATTTGTCATAATGAAATTTCTATGTATCTATGTTCCAGTAGAGTTTTGACATTTCTCATTGTGCTTCTGAATACTTTGTGAAAGGTTGCCATGAGGATTGCACATTAAAAAAGCCAAAAAAATTGAGCATTAAAATGGGTCATTAATGATCACTTTCGTACACATTAAAATCAACTTTTATTTCAAGGTCGGCGGAAATAAATATTTAATATTCAATATTTTTCTAATTGTGTTCAACTACAAGTACACATAAAAAAGATAATGAATTAATTCAAATATTTATTCACAATTTTCGTAGAATTATAAATTTCACCAGAAAGATCAATTTCAACTTTCTGTGAAAATATTCTACGTGTACTGTCATCAAACTCATCAATGTTTATTGCAAATTTTAATAATATTTTCTTTAAATATCATCAATCAGAGTTGCGCGAAAGTCTTTAATGAAATTTATTATTTTTAATACTTAAAATCGCATAATATCAACTCCATCTGTCCTAAGCTTTTCAACGAGCCTACACATGAAATATGTTTGCAATTGAATAAAAATTAGGTGGGGTTGCAGCTAAGTGGTTAAAGACCTAAATTTCATTTTATTGCCAAAAAATTCATTAATTCAAAATTAATTTATGTCTTTCGCCTTTCTTCAAGTCACTAATTCAAAATAAATAAATTTTATCAAGGACTTTCGCTTATCCTTTATATGGATATCTCTAAAATTCTGCATATGAGGATGCTAGAGATTTACTAAAATATTCATTTATTCCTGAAGATAAATTCATTTTGAGCGCTCGTTCTACTTAAACGAGTGCTATATCGTTTTACCCAAATGTCTGTAATTTTCGAATTTTAAGTCGAAAATGGTCTCAAACGATAGGGTCAGACTCCCTGATGACGAATTCGTGGTCAAATTCAATTCTGTTCGTGGGGCCGTACGTTAGCACAATACTTTCGAAAGGATTGTCCTAGAGACTTGAAATTTTCAGGATGAGTTCGGGTCCCAAATGGCTCGATACAGGATGTTCCATAAAATATGGCCATTCAAAATTTTTGTTCCTCAATATTTCAGACAAAACGAAACCCCTCAAAATGAAATATTGCGGCCGTAGGCAAGATGGTCATAATGAGCTTCGTGCAAAATTTTGTGGCCGTAGTGTAAACAGAACCATAGAAAATTCGGTTGGAAAAATGAAAAGAAGAAACTTCATATTTCCATAAAAAAATATCCGATTCGGATGAAATTTATTTTATAAATAAAGATTGATCACTGAATGTTCATTCAAAATTTTGTGGCCATAGTATTAACCGAACCAAAAAAAATTCAATTGGAATATTGAAAAGACGAATCTTTATATTTCCATAACAGTATAACCGATTCAAGTAAATTTTTTTGCGAATGAAGACTGTTATACTAAATTTTCATGCAAAATTTTGTGGCCATAATGTCAACAGAAACAATGAAAATGATTGGAATATTGAAAATAAGAATCCCTATATTTCCATAACAGGAAAACAGGATTCAAGTGAAATTTATTTTGTGAATCAAAACTGATATATTGAATGTTTATGCGAAATTTCATAAGGATCGCATCATCATAACTATAGAAAATAATTTTTTTAATTATTCATTTTTTATATACAGGTTTGGAAATTCACATCTGAAATATATATAAGTTATCGCACTTGAAGAATTCTCTGTCTGATGCCTTGTATATCGTATGTATTCGATGTGAATTTCCAAATCGGTATGTATTTCATTTTTTGAATAATTTTTAGAATATAATTCCGATGGTGCTGAGATTCTGCGTTTATATTTGGTATCAATCTGAAATCCCATATAAAATTCTGAGGTAATAGTATATAACATTACTAGCAAGGTAAGAGGGTTTTTACTGGCGAATGGAGGATATAACTGACGAGCCTCAGGCGAGTCAGTTACCTCCTTGAGCCAGTAAACCCGTTACCTTGCGTGTATCGTTTTATATTTTATTTGTTTCTCATTTGTGAAAGGTTAGATAAATTCCAAAAAAATCTCAAGAATTTGTCGCAAATGTCGTAAGTTGCATTATTTATGATTATTTATGACATCGGAAAATTATGACAACTGTCAGTGGCTTTACGAGAGGGAAGTCCTTCGAGAATATTTGCTCATTTCTGATGAAGAAGGCCAGATCCAAATGAAACAAGGCATGAATATCGTTTTAAATACTTTTATAACGTTTATTACTAAAAATATTTGGTCCAGGAACGATGAAATTAGACGAATAAATGAAATTAGAAGCGAGTAGACGTGAAACTGTCAGTGAGTTTACAGTCAAAAAACCTCTAGGATATTTGCAATTCTGAGAAGGAAAACATATAGATACGAATAAGACAAGGTACGAATATCGTTTTCGAATAGTTCGAGAACGTTTATTGAGAAATAAATTTGTTCCAAGAACTCTGAAATTACAAGGATGAATGAAATTAGAAGCAAGTACTTGACAAATCTCAATGTGAATAATACTACTAACTTGTAAAAATTTTACAAGTTAACTGTCAGTTTTACAAGTTAGTGAATTGATAAAATAAACTTTCTTGATTATATTGTGTTTTTGGAAACTGACGTTTACAAATGAGAAACAAATAAAAGTTTTTTTGCCCCCTAAGAATTTTATTGCTTATTATTAGAAAAGCTCCTGCTTAGAGCTTTTCTTAATTTTTCATTACAATACAGTTCAAAACGAGGTAGCTTCCGAATACTCTGAGTTATAGTACGGAAACACGCGTCCACAACAGTGACGTTTGCTTGAATATGAACCAAAAATTGGTAAATTTTTAAGGCATTCATTTAATTGCTCGAATATCTGTCAGTATCCTGTAGGAGGTTGATACATTATATTCATTCTAATAATCTTCTATGTGAAAAGACGCCCTCAAATTATTAAAAACCACCTTGTGCTAAAATTTTCCGAAGACTTTCGATTGTTCCTGCTCGTTCGAGAGTCGCGACGCCTTTGCGCAAAGCTCATGTTACCTGTTGCGGGGGGGACGGCGTCCTTTTATAGGCACAGCCTCCCTGCCAGTCCTCCGTTCGGTGTCGGTGCCAACTCTCTGTTCACCTGCCGATCTCCGGCTAATTTTGAGACGATTCAAGCGAAACCAGCCGTCGTAGTCGATTCTATTGCAATATTTCTGGAAATAACTGAGGATAAGTACGTTCACCTGTGAATAGATAGCCCAAATAAATAAGCGGAACCGTAATAAGGAAATACCTGGAGTGGAGCGAATTATATACTGGGTGTGCTAGAATTAATGGATTATCCTGAAATACTATAAAAAAGAACTAATTGGCGCTTTGACAAAAATAAACAACCACCTTCGAAGGAGCAATCTCCAAGAGAAACATTATTTTTCAGAATAATAGTTTTTACTATTCGAAGTTGCGTTTTCGTATTGACATGCTCACTAATTTATTCATATCACACGTTTTTGAGCGCTCGTTCTACTTAAACGAGTGCTATATCGTTTTGTCCAAATTTCTGATTTTCGAATTTTGAGCCGAAAATGGTCTCAAACGATAAGCTTAGACTCCCTGATGACGAGTTCGTCATCCTAGAGACTTGAAATTTTCAGGATGAATTCGGGTCCCAAATTGCTCGGTTAAGTTCGATAAGAGTTCGTTGAGAATAAAAACTACTATAAAAAATGTTCAAGCAAAATTTCAAAAATTTAATTCTATGGTTCTAACGATGCGATCCTATTGAAATTTTGTATCTCAGCACAATCGGAATTATATTCTAGAGATTTATTCAAAAAATAAAATAATATTTCATTTTTTGAATTCCGATTTTCTCCAGAATAAAATTCCGATTGTGCTGAGATTCTGCATTCATATACATGTTTCATCATAAACTGGACAAACATATATTTTCGTGTAGCGGACATCGGGAGAATCATTTTTGCCTTATACAATATATCCCGTTTTCGAAGCATAAGCGAGATACAGGGTGTCAAACGTCATTTTCGAGCAAGATTCTTATGAGTGTGGTCAGTTATGTATAACACTTAAAGTTGACGAACTCCGAAAAAAAATTACAAAATGGCGGAAGACCTGCAATGTTCCAATGAACACAATTTTCTAAGAATTTCTGTGAAAAAATTTTTTCAAAAATCGAACACAATTTTTTTTACATGTCTACAGCGATGAAAAAAATTCACTCGAAATGGATGAAATTCTGTACTTCTTGAATTATCAATCACGAATATGAAAACAGAATTGTGAAATATCGAACGGTTTCGTCACTACAGTCATTCAAATGTTTCGTTCAGACCTCTGAAATAATGAAAAAAATAGTTTTGGGTTCTAGAATCAAAATAATTAAATTATTTGCATGTCCAAACATTTTAGATGAATTTATACAAAAAAAATCAGTGAAACTTAGTTGGGACTCGAACCGACGTAGGTATTAAATGGGGAAATGGCACTGTTCTAAGGATAATAATATTCGTTGCCAGGCAACGGTAGTTCGTAGTAGGTAATAGTCTTATTGCTCCACCAAAGAACGAGCGCTCAAAAGCTCCTTATCAGGGCTTTTCTTAATTTTTTTATCATTATTCCGGAATTAAATTTGATGTTTAGGACCAAATTCTGCTGTTTAAATCTATGAGAGATGATAACTTATCAGTAGGGTCCTCTACAGAATATTTGAAAAATCATCACTTGAAGGCCAGACTTGGTTTGGAACACCCTCCTGGTCAAAGAATAAACATTTAGGGGGCCACACCCTGCGTCGCTAATGCAATGAGTTTCTCTATGATTAATTAAGTTTTCAATAATAATCAACATCAATTCGAACGTATGCAAAAAACAGTAGGAATTATGAAAAAAATTAAAAAAATTTAGAACAATGATTGAACTTGATGTAACTTCAAATTTCACCATATGAGGTGGTCAATCATCATTATTAGGTGGTACATGGTAGTTTGATCGTTTATGGTGAAAAAAAACTGATTCTCAATTCCAGAGTGGCACAAAGATTTCTCATGAATTATATAAATGCAAAGATGAGGAAAACATAATATGGAAAACGCCCTGTGAAAAGGTGCAGGCCGTTCTTCTTCAGTCCCAAAAGCGATCTTTCCTTATTGAGAGATCCAGGAAATTTTGAATGTTTTAGGCCAGAAATGCTCCGTAAGAATGCTTTTCTATTTGCCTATAATACTTTTCTGCATGGATATTTGATGTGGAGGGGTTCATCTCTTTTCAGATTGACTCAGAATAATAATTTTTGACTGAATGTACCATTTCCGTTGAAACCATTTCCAATAAAAAGTCTCATTATTTTTCTGACGAACAAATTATGTTGTTGACTTTTTTTGCACCTAATTTAATCGACGTTGTATATTTCAGGGGTGTATGTTGAAAAGTTTCTGAATTATCGAATTTTTTTAAATAAGTTTCTTCTGAAATTTATCATAGCTTTGTAGATATCCTTACTTCACAAACTTTCGTACAAGGTTTCCTGCCAAATATTATATTTAACTTTTCAATAACTGTTAAATACAAAATTTTGCCCCGATCTGATTTCTAGTTTCGAAAATTTATCCCATACACAATCTCAGCTGAGAAATTCCGAGCACGTTTAAACCTCACGAAATTTTGCACATACCTAGTTTTGTATATGTTTATTGAGCTCCTAATATAAAATTTGAAACCAATCGGACTCGTAGTTCCAAGTCTTCACAGACAAATATTCAGACATAATGACTTTTAACCATGACTTCGTCGCTTCTTCTTCGTTGAGTCCAACCGAATCATTTGAGGCCACTTTCTGCTTGAAATTTGGTACTCTCTGCTACCTTCAATGCAGCAAAAACTTCCTACACTCTTTCATTCGTCTCATAGGAACTGCTCGTGTTTTCATTATCTAGTCTCTTTTTCGCTTACATCACATCAGCTTTCGTTACATCAAAATCTACGAAGAAAATATCCTCTACCAAATTTGGTTTCATGAGAAAGTCATTAGATATTTACTTCTCCATTCATGATAGTGAAGAAGTTGTTTGAGAGCAGACAATATAAAAGTATACTTTCTGACATCAGGAAGGACATACACATCAAAATAGCACATGAGTCACTGGAAAATGATTGTATGATATGCTTATCAGAAAAACAGTTGGGATGGTGGTGGGCGATTGGATCAACAATATCAAAACAACTCCTGGCATTTGTCAAAGTGAACTTTTTATGTACAGTGTGGTTGTTAATGAACTCTATAAGCTAACGGAGCTCGCATTCAAATACATTAGTTATGAATAATATATTGTCTTGAAAATAAGCAAAAATTTCAAGGAATTCTGGTGATCAGTTCAATATTCCTGAAATATTTGATATCTACAGGGTGTCCTAAAACTCGACGTCAACCCGGAACCGAGTGAAAAGGCAAGTAATGCTGGTTGTCAGAAAAATATAAAAAAAATCTGAACTTCATGATTTCAAAATAGTGGGTATTTAAAAAAACGCGCAAAATTCCACACCCTGTGACAGTCTTTCCACTCTTGTTGCCACAAATATCAACTTTATCCAACTTTTTTTTTTGCTGTGTAACCCTGAATAATGCTTGTCTAAACTGTAATCAAAATTTGGATACCAGCTGCTCTAAGTTTCATAAAAATTGGGCTTGCTTCTCAGAAAAAAAACAAAAAAAAATAATAATTTGCCTAGTTTCAACTGACTGTATTGAAAAAAAAATGTACTACGCAAGTTTGGCATGTTTTATCAAAAGTTGGCGCATTTAGTGAGGATTCCAAAATGGTATAATACTTGTTAAATTGTAGCTGCCGTAGTTCAAATTTATTTTCGATTGCCTTTGAATACACTTTTTCTTAAACTGCTTTCCAGTAAAAAAGTCCAATGGATTCAAGTCCGGTGAACGCGCTGGCCACAAGATTGGACCAGAACGTCCGATCCATCTTCCGGGAAAAAATGTTACCAGAAAAAAAAATTTCCAGAGAAATTTCTCCGGAAAATTTTTTTCTGGAAAAATTATTTTCTCTGGAAATTTTTTTTTCTGGTAACATTTTTTCCCGGAAGATGGATCGGACGTTCTGGTCCAATCTCGTGGCCTGCCCGTTCACCGGACTTGAATCCATTGGACTTTTTTACTGGAAAGCAGTTTAAGAAAAAGTGTATTCAAAGGCAATCGAAAATAAATTTGAACTACGGCAGCTACAATTTAACAAGTATTATACCATTTTGGAATCCTTACTAAATGCGCCAACTTTTGACAAAACATGCCAAACTTGCGTAGTACATTTTTTTTTCAATACAGTCAGTCGAAACTAGGCAATTATTTATTTTGAATTTTTTTTTCTGAGAAGCAAGCCCAATTTTTATGAAACCTAGAGCAGCTGGTATCTAAATTTTGATTACAGTTTAGACAAGCATTATTCAAGGTTACACAGCAAAAAAAAAAAGTTGGAAAAAGTTGATATTTGTGGCAACAGGAGTGGAAAGACTGTCACAGGGTGTGGAATTTTGCGTGTTTTTTAAATGCCCATTATTTTGAAATCATGCAACTTAGATTTTTTTTTATATTTTTCTGACAACCAGCATTACTTGCCTTTTCACCCGGTTCCGGGTTGACGTCGAGTTTTGGGACACCCTGTATATACTGGTACACTCAAACGGCCATTAATTGCTGCTGAAATTTATCATTCTGAGTTCAAATCTGGTATTATTTTACATGGGTTATGTATAAACAACTAGGCAGAAACAATATCGTCTCCTTGGTGTGTATTCCAACATTTCAAGATACTCAGGATTAAAGAAAACAAGGAGATCATTTGCTATGGAGCATAGAACTACAACTCATAAAAAAGAAAGAAAAATAGAAGGATTCACCTGAAAAGAGGAATTAACAGGGGTTTTTTCCACAGGATTCTTGCGGACACTGCCTCCTCAGTAAACTTATTTTATGACTAGGAGTAGTGCTAACTTGTAACTGGTTACAAAATGTAGCACATTGTCACATTGTTGGTGAAGAGATATCAAGCCTTGAAACGATCCCATGTATGGAGGTTTATAGAAACTCTGAAACTGACATGTGCGACGTTGGTATTTCAAAGAGCTTTCGTCCGTTCGGATAATGTTCAAATATCTCTAAAACGCAGTCTCTCAACTTTCAAATGTTCGAACCAGATTTTATAATTTACAGTATCAGTTATACCAAATTCAGAAGAAATTTATAAGTTTTCCTAGTTCTATTCATGTTTTCATTTGTTGAATTGATAGTTTGATTACTGCATGTTGAGTTTACTTTATCGTTTGAAAACCGAATGTATTACATCCTGATTTATCAGCTTCCACGATGTGAGACCATTATTTTTTATTCAATACCCCTTTGACAGTTGAAAAAAAATACCAACAATATTCAGCTGGTAAAAATAAGAACACACACTCCCAAAACATTTCAAATAAGAAGTTCAATAAACAAAAGAGTTGATCCATATTCATAAAAACTGTCAGTTTTGTTTTTCTCCTTCATAAGCAGTCAAACAATAATATTTTAACCAAGCCATTTAAATAATAAAATAAGAGATGCTGCTCGCGTAACTGTATTCGCTTCGTTTCCCATATTTATTTCTACGAATTTTTGGTTGTTAGGATATGTGTTTTATCGAAATACATATCACACTCATCGTACTTTTTGTTTTTATAATCATATAAAAACATATCCCTTTCTTTTAATCTCCTTTTGAGTTTTAATGAACATTACCTTTATAAATTTTCCGGTATAAAACTATTTATTTCTTCATTAAACTGTGTGTCTTCAACACTCATATTGAATAACAAGCATTATTGAGGTCGAAGTATCTATTTTCTAGCGACAAATAAACTTTTGAATTTACACCGTTATTCATTATGGTTTTTTGATTATTTCATCTTGGTAATGTGTACATTTGCGTGTACGATTTTTTTTAATTCAGTCCAAAAGATCGTTTGCTTCTATTTTTATCCCTGGAACAACTGATGTGGAATATCAATAAAGAAAATACTTGTTTATATTGACGAATGAAAATTATTGTCAATAGCCAAAGTCAAGTAGGTATGGCCTTCGCATGAGATAAGTGATTTCGGTTCCACCCTGTATGCTGTATGTATGCTATATTCAGCGCAATTAACTATTGCGTATGAGTTGAGTCACATATGATTCAGGGTGAGACGACTCCAGAAACAACTTTCATCGAAAGTAGGACAGCCATCTGACTTACATTTGTAAAATTTAAAAATAGGTCTGTGTCACCGCTACATCGAAAAACCTGACTATTTTCGACCTGTTTCCACCTTGTCCAAACTCCAAGCAACAAGCATCGTGATATGACTCTCCAGAGAATTTAATTCGAAAAAATGCAATAAATGCATCAAATTCCCCGAAATAACTCAAGTAGATATCGAAGTCCTTCCAGAAATACCGCAAATTCTGAGTCACAGATGCGCTGCGCTGTCGACGCATGCGCAGCACAAGCCGAAAATTCCCACTTTGCTGCTATCGGCGTCGCGGCGCCTCAATACGAACGACAAAAGCCCCAGTGACAGGCGGCTAAGCACGCGGGTTTCTATCTCTGAAATTTCGACGGTCAGTGCACAATTCTTCTCCTACGAACCCAAAAAAGCGACGAATCTGTAAAAAATGGCCACCGTGGCAAGAACCTCGAAATACACTTACAGATCTACGGGTGGAACCTCTGGTAACGCCGATGTTAGCATCGAATATAGCGCCGATCTCTCGGCACTGTCCAGGCTTGAGGTAAAAATAAAAGTTGACAGGATAGGATTGGGTTACCTTTTACTTGATATGGATGCGACGAGGTTTCTGTGCGAAAATGTGATTTTCCGTGATTTTGGTGAAGTGATAAGGTGATAATGATAGGGGTGAAGATGGGTGATTTGTGATTTTTTCGAGAAACTGGTGTTTTCAGTGTTCTGGAGCAACTCAACATTTTCACTGTTCCGCACTCACTTCCGCGTATAATTTCAGTTATAGATTTTGTAAGAAACCTCGGAGTAGTCCACATTGTGCTAAGGGTCTAGTTGAAAAAGTTCACTCTGTTTAATATAGCTCTGTGAATTTATACAAGTTATATGTCAATTCCATATTTTGCTAATGTTTGTTGCGAAAAATATTGAGTATTTTCTGCTTTCAGGACAAAATCCGCCTTCTTCAAGATGACCTTGAAATCGAGAGGGAATTGAGACAAAGGGTGAGTCATAGCAATAATAAACTGTCACGAAAAAACTCATTTCGGAAGAATCTTCGAAAAATTGTTGCATTCAATTTTTTTATGTCAGCTGATTTTGCTTCTTCGTGTCAATTGGCATTGTGAGCTGATCATGCTAGCTCGCTGGAGCTTCTTCTGAGCCTTGGAGTAATCAGAATAATCAATCAATTTGAGTATAGTCGAGCCTGTATTGAATATCACCCTCATGGTGGGACACAGAGAGAAGATTAATCAAAAAACGTCCTCTTTCTTTCCTCAGACGCAATAATATTCAAATTTTTATAATTTATGACATGTCACTTCATTCACTGTTGGACAATTTATAGATATCATACTCGTATTGTTGACGTTGATCGGGTATGTGAACTTATTCCTTCGATAGTATTGATTATTTACAAGGTAATCATAATGCTCAATATTGACAACTACTTGGCTCAAGTATTTCATCGTTACCAGTCAAATCTGCAGTGTCCGAATAAACTAATAAAGATATCTCATATCGCAGATCACTGAAACCTTACATAAGATTGGTAAGGATAATTCTTTTATCTATAGGTTATGTGAATCGGCAATGAAAACAGCTGTGTTATATAAATGTATAGACCCAACCTGACGTGAATATCTCAAAGGTTGGGAGCATACTCTGCTTGGTATTAAAATTTTTGATAAAGACAATATTCATCGAATGAATGCTGACAATAAACATGATAACTTCTGGGAACGATCGAAATTTGAATCGAAAACTTCTTGAAAGAGAGAGATAGAGACCAACAGTCTCAGGATATTCAACTTTGAATGATCCTTTCATCAATGTTGCCAAGCGCGCAAAAACGTTTGGTAATAATGGTTTCGAACCTACGATATCAGTCAGAATAAATGTAGTGGTAAAAATATTGGGAGAATAAAATACACATTGTTAAGAAACTCAATTGAGACTATCTTGCTCTACGATGTCGACAATAAAATATTTTTTTGCAATGCTTTGATTCAAATCTTAGAACTGTTGGTGTGTATATCACTTTCGCAAAATCATCTCAAATACCGAAACTAGCCGAGACTTTCAAAGTGGGTTACTAATTGTAGAGTTCAGTACCTCAGTCTTCAGCTCGAAAAGAACATAATAGAAGAACAGATACTTGCACAAATACCCTCAGAAATAAATCTCAAGAACTTAATCCTGGTTGAATGTATGTATTGGTAAAGGATTTTAGAAGTGCCATTGTAGATAACTTTTTCTGTTCTGATTATTCAATATCCAAATTTTACTTCAATATACTCCAGTGTTTCTTCAAATCAGTGCCTTTGGGAAAACCAGAAACAACGCACCAAATTGTAATTCTGGCCATTGAGAGAGGCGACCAAGACTTTCTATTGATTCAACACAAGGAAAAGCCTCCAATAGTCAGATGGCACTTGAGCAACTGATGGATGCAAAAAGTCCTTGACAAGTAGTACAATCAGCTTGTTTGGTACCTGACCACCAGAATATTGAGGGAGATAAGAAAGCTGAAACCATTGCCGGACCCGTGCTCTCTTGTTGGGTATCACCCATACTGATTAGGGTGGAAGTCGATTCTTGGAAAAAAATTGATTAACACATCAACAAATATGAGCAGAAAGACTATTTTCAATGTCGAAAGAGAAGGCTGCTTTAATTCAATGAGGTAGGCAAGAAAACTACTGGGTTCTCGACCATTCGGGAATCAAAGGAAACGAAGAGGCCAATACACTTGCCAAAGAGGGCGCACGAATGTCACTCATTGATCCAGAACCCTTCTGTGGTATAGGTAAATGTACCTATAAGAAGGAGTTTCTGGAAAAGGAGAAAGCCGAGAAGGAAAAACTCTAGCTTAATCCCTTAGGGATGGATCATTCCACTAAGTTCCTTCGGAACTTCGAAACAGCAAGATCCAAAATATATCTGGATCTTGGTAAGAAACAATTACACCTTCTCACTGGCTTCCTTACAGGACACTGTAGCCTCAGCAAATTGAAGATTGGATTATCGGACACTGCCGAGTGTAGGTTCTGTGTGGAGGAGGAGGAGGCCATGGTCAGGCTATGGTCAGAACAGCCCTGTTAGGGAGCACAATAGACCATGAGGTCGCAGTGAACTGTAACCCCTTTTTAAACTATAACTATAAGGCTGCTTACTGGGCTTCTCACAGGCCACTGTTTCGTGAGACATCACCTTCACAAGGTTGGTAAGGAAAACATCGATATCTGAAGGTTATGTGTATCGGCCGCAAAAACCACCGAGCACATATCATGCCAATGCAATGTATTGGCGCAAACCAGACTCACTCTACCGAGTGGTGCGACCTTCACGACAACCGACATAAGGACAGGAAAATAATCAACCACTTCATTGGTCGCAGAAGTTAAGATTCACTTTGTATAATGAATAATTAAAACTACATTTCATAAATATTTAAAGGTTTTGATTAGTGACGTCAATACAGGTAAATCATCGATGAAATGTATGGAAAAGTTTCATGGAAAGATGCAGATTTTGCATGAATTGCATTAATTCGCATAATGATTGCTGGACTTTATTTGTTCACATGGCCAAATAATAAGTATTTTAAATACCTCGCGCGTGTGGAATTTGGTTTGATGACATCCAGCATTCATTCTACGTAACGTACAAGACTTTTTTCGGTTCCTCGGCACCCAGGAAGAAGCGCTTAAAAGCAAGGCTTGTCGAAAGTCAATTCTTGGAGAAGCTTAAGAGCATCTTGTTTGTTCCCTCCTACGCATTTCAGGAATGTAATACGAGTCTGAAAGATCATGATTCGAAAACTTGTTTCAGTTCTGTAGCTTCAATCAGAGCAGGGTAAATAGACCGAAATCTCTGTTGACCACTTAATAGCCATAAATTTCATTAACAAAATTCATCTCGCGAATAGAGTAATTTTTAGCGAATGACTAAGTGGGTTAGCTAGAGTCGACAATCACTTTTCTATTTTAAAGTTGGCTAGATTCACCTTCTGGAATGCTGACCGTTCTAAATTGGTATCCGCTAAATATATACCAGGAATAAACGAGATTAGTGGATAATTGAGGTGTGAAGATGAAATTTTGCAGAAAAACAGGTATTAAGACATTTTGAGAATTTCATTATCTTTCGTTTGAATGTAAGATCATGTATTCATTGCAAATAGATTGACTGCAACATATCTTACTACCTTGCACTTTTCCTTCAGGACAAGGGCGAAGCCAGGGGGGGGTGGGGGTTCAAACCCCCCCCCCCCCCCCGAAATGTTTCAGAGTTATTTTTTCATTTAATACTTGCTACAGAAAGCGACCCTCACAATTCCTGGCACCTACAAAGTCAATTGCCAAAATGTCAAAACCCCCCCGAAATCAATCCTGGCTACGCCCTTGCTTCAGGATATAAAGATAAGTACATCACTATAATATGTTGGAAGTGCTGAAGTTTTAGGATATGTACATGAAATTATTTTTAAAAATGAAATATAAATTGTCAACAACAGTGATGCTTTAACCTATTATTATTATTAACATTTCATACTAGTAATAAAAACATAATTTGAAAAAAGAAAAGAGTGAGATCCAGTGTACCAATGCAGCGCACTGTTTAATCCAACCTTCTACACGATTCTGAGTAGATAATTAAATTCCATTTCAAAATATCTCAATAGATATAGATTCAACGCTTCAATTAAAAATAATGACTATAGAAACATAGACCTGGGGCCTATTGCACCAAATACTTTGCAACTTTTCACTTTGCACTTTTCACTTTTCAAATGAATTGAGTTGCACGAAACGCATTCAGAATTGAAAAATACAATGTGAAAAGTCAAGAGCATAGTCAAAAGTACTCCGCAGAAATTGAATGTTTGGAGAAATGTTGTGCAACATAACTAATTTTCACTTTCGAAATTTATCAGAATGCAAAGTGCGAAGTGAAAAGTTGCAAAGTATTTTGGTGCAATAGGCCCCAGAACTAAAAAACAAAATAGTCAAAATTTTTCTATATTCATGAAATCTTTTCAGAAAAACTGAAAAACTTTCATAGTCAAATCTGATCATGCATTCCTCCATACAAGCGTTCACGTTCTATGAGGACGACAAAAATATAATCTCTTAGTACCTAGTTTAAATGATTCAACCGACAAAGACCTGTTAAGATATTTCATTTTTTTTACATAAAAACGGAGTCCCACACAAGAAAAAAGCAAGAAACATTTGAAATATCTCAATAACGCACTTTTTCTTTGAGTCGGTTTTTAAGTAAAAACATAATACCTTTTATCTTGGAACCAATGCATTTTCGTTTATGGAAATATGTTACATAGAATCCCTCTTTCAATCTTTCGCATTAACAATTTTTCTTTGATATGACCAATCAATCAATCTGCAAAGGTGTTGTTGAAAATCAATCTCACCAGCAAAACATTAGATCAATCAATTTGTAATACATATTTATAAGACTTCTATAAACTTGAAAGAGGACACAATATTGTTTTTCTCTCAAAATAAATTATACTCTGGATAAACAAAATAGACCTCACTTCTGGAAATAAAATAGTAGTATATTCAACATTATTAAGCACCTTGTTAGTTGATGAATTGTTAGTAAGTACTCATTATCCAGTTCAGAAGACCCAATTTCGTAAACTGTCCTATCCGAAAATAGAATCTTACAATAATAAACTGCTCCTTTCCAGAAAAACACTCCGAATGTTATATATTTTTACATCTCGTGAAATATGGCATGTGGGCGTGAATTTAATCGTTGTAGGTGTCATACAAAGGGGTCATAAAATGATCCTGCTTGGTATTTCCTCAATATTAAAATATAGGAGAAATTCTTATGAAGTTGCTCACACCTCGTAACATAAATAACGTTGACAGTTTTTAGAAGATTTGAATCAACCTCAACAATTCCGGCATGCAATATTGGATTTCATGAAGATTTTTGAAAGACTGAAGTGGAGTCAGCCAGTGGTGAAGCTTTCATAGGTTCATTTAATTGGAAAAACAATTTATTCAATTCGAACATTATGATAATTTATTGATTAATTATTTGGGCATTTCCTTCATATTAACCAACTGTTATTTCTATTCAACGTTTCGGCCAGCATTCGCCAACCGTCGTCAGGAAAACTCCTCGACTCTTCAATCTTAGAAAAGCAACTTTCGTCACTTCTTGAAAAAATTTGGCATTTTTGACAGTTCTCAGAAAACAACATTTCCAAAGGTGACGAAAGTTGCTTCTCCAAGAGTCAAGAGTCTAAAGTATTTTTTGTACAACTGCCATTAAAAGTGATACTTTTAATGACAGCAAACAATGTTAAAATTGATTGTTTACGTGAAAGCGTGTTAAAAATATTTTTAACATGCTTCCACGTTAATTAACGTCACTTTTAACACTCATATCATTTTGAAGTTTATTGTCATTGCAAATTCGCCCATTTCATTATCAAAATAGGGCAGTTGTACAAAAAACATTGTATGGTATTTGTGTTAAAAGTGATTTTATTTTGTTCGTGAAATTGTTCAATTCGCTCCGCTCATTTCACAAACTTTTTCACTCACAAAATAAAACGTCACTTTTAACACTCATATCATAAATATCTATTTCTCACGACCACTAGCGAATACTGGACGAAATGTTGAACAGAATAAGTGAATATGATGAAAATAGCCGAAAAAATATATCCATTAACCATCATCAAGAATTTGAAATCAACATAATGCGAATAATTAGTTTACGACCGATCGTAAACATAGTTAATTCCTTAGATTAGGGAAGGGAGAGGTTACCGCGCAAAGCCGTTTCGTCTAGTTCCAAAGTGAAGCTCTTTTTAGTGTATTTATGTGGCAAACAAACAATTTTCAAGTTTGTTTTCTGCTCAGTCATTTCAAGTTGTACTTAATTAATGGATTTTTAAAATTAATTTATTCATAAAATAACTGTTATTTCGAAAATTCAGGTCTGAGGAATATTACCAAATGTTCGAAAATGGTCTATCTAATTATGTGGCAGATTGCTTCACAAAGACGTTTACCGTTAAGCGTCCTCTCTCTTCTCTAGCTAAGGTTAATTCCTAGGGCACAGTAAATTGAAAATTTTCTAGTTCATGGATTGAATAAGATGCAGTATTTTCTAAATCATTTCCTGATATGAACAAGTAGTCAGAAGTTTCTGATTAAACACTTTCTTTCTTATCGAAATCTTCGTTTCCGCCATTGATATGATTGCGAGTTTGAATGAAGCTTATGAATATTCATTTACATTTTTGAATACTTTATTTATGGACATGTACTATAAGATGCAACCCACTTTCTGACTAAAGGTTGACGCTCACTTGGACGAGACGAAGCGAAGAGTTGTTTTCCGCAGGCACGATTTGCACTGAATCAAATGGGTAGACGCTCACTTGGGAGGCGCGAAGCGAAGATCAGAATCGATTGATTCAGTGCAAATCGTGCCAGCGGAAAACAACTCTTCGTTTCGTCTCGTCTCGTCTCGTCCAAGTGAGCGTCAACCTTAAATCCACTTCACGAATCGAAAGGTTCAAGTTCTATTTCTTTCGGGTTATCTACAAATCTCAATTCGTGGAATGCTATTTCATCTATCCAATATGTAATTTTTCGAAATATTGGATTTTCGAAGAATACTTTCTACTGAAGCGATTTCCGAGATTTTTCACAAGTTTGAACAGTGTTTATCACGTAAATACTTATTACATATGAAACTTCAACCCAGTCGCATCTATAGTGTCGAATTTACCTATTCAGAGAAGTACCTATAAGTGGAGAACTATACCAATTTAATGGTGTTGTCGACATACTTGGACTGCGAAAAGAATTCGTAGCTTATTTTTCCAGATTGTAGAATATGTATTTTTTTAACTTCACCAATAACCAAACTCGAATTTGAGGTAACACAGTTTCGAAATTATTGTAAAAAATGTCCCTCTTCTCGCCAAAGACTGTCTGTCGACTCCGGTAGTCGCCCGGCCTAAGAGTGTTTGCAGATGAACAGGTGAGCGGACAGATTTACTTTTGACCCTTTTCTTCAGAAATGATTCCCACTGAGTGTTTTCAATTTGAAAGTTCGAGAAATTAGAGGTGAAGTTGAGAATGAATAAAGAAAAATAAATTATTCAGCTATGAGAATGTTTTTGATCCGAACTATATTAGTTGCTAGAGAAGGTCTACCAGAGAATGAAGTGACAACTTGTAACATTTTTTGAAATAAATATGGCCAAGAAAATAACAACAATAACATTCATTCTAAAAACGACTCATTTCATATCCAAAAACTGCTACTGTTCATTAAACTTACCTAAAAACCTATAAACGATAAAAGAATAACTTTCACGTTTTTCTTCCAGATTGAAAGAGAGAAGGCAGATTTGAGCGTACAAGTCATCCAACTCTCCGAACGTCTTGAAGAAGCTGAGGGTGGTGCCGAAAGTCAGGTAAATAGAACAAACTCAAAATTCAACCCTGTTGAATATTAATTGACTCATTTTTTTACAGTTCGAAATCAACAAGAAAAGGGACACAGAATTGTTGAAACTAAGAAAACTACTCGAAGATGTCCACATTGAATCAGAAGAAACCGCTGCTATCCTCAAGAAAAAACATCAGGAAATTGTTGTCGACTTCCAAGATCAAATCGACGCTTTGGCCAAATGCAAATCAAGGTAAGAGCCATTAAACAGTGTATAATTGACGATTACTTAGACAACATACTATACTGCATATACAATAATAAGCACTTAGTGTATTCGTTCTGTTACTTGACGATATATAACTTTAGTTCAAATAACCAAAGAATATAACCTGGGCGTAAACACGACAACTTCCGAAAGGAATGAGTTCAAAAATCGAAAATTTCCAAGATGGGTTCAAGATTTAAATAGTTGAATAAACGAATAAAATATATTTCTGACAAACTTTGCAGGTTTTCACTCTCAGTCTCTGAAATCGAAATAATTAAAAAATGTTTAATTCAGATGAAATGCTCCTGCTAAAATCTTTGTTCTAATTTGTCAGGAGCAAACTGGTTTTGAAAAAAATTATTGCCAAACAGTAAAATAAAATGAAAATAAAATAAATGAAAAGGAATATGTAACGTTTCGGTGTCTATATCAGACACCTTCTTCAGACAAACTTGTAAAATCTTCAGTATTGTGTGTTCTTTCATTTGCAGTCTAATTGACATTTTTTCAAAACCAATTTGCTCCTGACAAATTAGTACGAAAATTTTCGCAGGAGCATTTCATCTTAATTAAACATTTTTAAATAATTTCTCTTTCAGAGACTGAGAGTGAAAACCAATAAAGTTTTTTAGAAATGCAGAATCCTCCCAGATTATTTTTCAATCAATATCTGAATAAAATATAACCCCAGGATATTAAAACTTGAATTGTATGGTACGAAGAATAGTAATTCCTGATGAATCCTCCCCCATTGTACTTGATCAGTTGTTTGAATTGTTTTCACTCTGAGACACAAAGTTTATGGATAACTTTGTATTCCAGCTGAACAAATTTTTCACGGATAATCAGATAATTAAAATGAAATCAATTTCATATAAAAAGAATTGGATTCTCCTGAATAGTTTCAACTGATCGATTTTGAAATGGAATAAAACAAGCTGTGCATAAGGTATAATCAAAATTCTTTTTTGTTTCATTTGCAAGGCCTATAACCCATCTATGTATGAAATATAAAAATCATTTTTAGTGACAAAGTGAATACGAGTCACTGTGAAAAGATCCGGAAGATATTTGAACGATGTTATATTCTATTTTGAATGGCCTTTCAAAGGAAAAAAATTCATACCTTATAGATATTCAATTATAGAATCGACCCGATATTTTTGGAAATCGCTTCATATGTCATATAAGAAGAAAAGAGGAAAATAGATTGATTCCTATAAAATCTCGTTACAGAGAAGAAAATCAATTATTTTGACATTAATTACCATCAAGTTACAAACAAACGATCTAGTATCCCAAAATAGTTTTCAATTAATCGCACCATTTGAAATTTTCAGCTGTGCCAGTTTTGCAATTGGATCTTAATAGCTAGATTCCAATGATGATTCGTATCAGTTTCAAATTTCTACTTAACGAAATATGTGGAATTTTTTAGTTTGGGATAATTCGAAAATGGAAATATCATAGAAAACTGAAATCATGAAGATTATTTAGAAATCCATCATCCAAAAAAGTTATAATCTGCT
Source organism: Propylea japonica (assembly GCA_013421045.1). Taxonomy (NCBI): domain Eukaryota; kingdom Metazoa; phylum Arthropoda; class Insecta; order Coleoptera; family Coccinellidae; genus Propylea; species Propylea japonica. The sequence goes on from CM024239.1 coordinate 106,097,716, forward strand.
GCTCAATAACAGTAGGTACAGAGATTTTGACAAAACATATACAGTGGAATTTCCCTATAACGAACGTCTGTATAACGAATTTCTCTGTATAACGAATTTCGTAGAAGACATTGCTCCTTGAATCCAATTCCATGTTGTAAACACCCTCTAAAACAAAGTAATTTCTCTCTATAACGAAATATTTGAAGAACATCACTCTTTGAATGGGTATTGATAAGAAGGTATAAAGGTGGATTTTTTCCGGACGTACCTACGTAATAAATCCCGGCCTTAAACTTAATCATTACTCCGGACAGAAAAATCCTTCTGAAATAGTTTTAAATACACCCCTGGCTGTTTGGTTTCAATCTTACTATTACGCTAGTGTGAAAACGAAAATGTCAATGTGTTACCACTTTAGTGAAATGCATCCAAGGTTTCATGTAAATTTAAAAAAAGTCTGTACCTATTGAAATTGTCCATTGTAGTTAAGATTTAACATTTCCATAACAAATACTCCATTTCCTCCACTTTCATGCCAAAATACGTATATTCGTATTATTTCAAGTCAATAAATAAAGGGAATCGAAATTAAGAAAAATAACCTCAAGTTATTCAACCTGAATTTTCTGAAGACTTTTATCTAAGAATCCATTCGGATTGAAGCATGATGAGATAATATTGAGAGAATCCCCATAATGTCGTGCTGATAATTTATGTTTGAAGTATTCGTGAAAAACCGGGTAGGATCGCAAGATTCAAAAATAGATGAGCGATCTGTGGATCGGAATCGCGTCCTTATTTGTTCTGGCAACTCAGCCATACGTGAGATATGATGTGCAATAAATCTGGCAAGTTTGGATTCGGTGTTGATTGCACCACTTTGCACTGTAATTGTACAATGTTGATATCAACTGAGAATATGAAGGATCAATTCTCTTTTAGTGCACATATTATATAAATTATGCAAAAAAAACGTTTATATCCGATTAGGTTTCAATGAAAAAAGTTTCTGGAACAGTTCCTAGAAGATAATGAAAATAGCTCTCGTAACATTTTGAAGTTACATAAGCAAAAAAAATCTTATAATCAGAATAGATATACAATGTTGTTATATTTGTTTTTGTAATAATTACACTGGATATCTTCATTCGTCTTAATTTTCCAGAAAATACCTCGACAGTTTTTTTACTGCAGCTGTCTAAATGAGTTTGATGCCACATTCTAAAATCTTTCACACCCCTATTTTATTTGATGTATTAGAAACTTAATTATTCGTTGAAAAATTCCAGTAGTGAAAACTTCTCGATGAATACTCTTCGAAAATCAATATTCTCCTAATTATTATCAATAAAAACAAAAAACAACAAAAAGTGAAAATGAGAAATTTGAGCGAAATCAAAAAAAAATCTTCAATACGCTCTTTTATTTATCGTGAGCATTCTGTGAAAAACATCACTTGTAACACTATTGAATGAAGAATCCCCTCTTAATGAAATAACACCCTAATTACACTTTATTTCGTTGGAGAGCTTGAAAATTCAGTTTTCTCAAAACTCTCTCAAACATATTTTTTCTTGAATAATTTGGAAAATATTCTCAGAAATTCCCAAGTCTGAAGGTGATATTTTAAGGAAAATTGAGTTGATATATTTCTCTTCAGTATCTACGAAAAAAATTTCTTGAACTTTCTAAGTATATAATTTCTGGAGAAAAGAGTATAATATTTACACATAGTTGCTGAAATGTATCACCTTGTTCAGCTACAGAGTGATGATTCATATCTTGAAAATGTTGTTTATATGATATGTTTGTAAGCATTCTTTGAAGAACTATTTCAGTGCGCGAAATAGCAAATGTTGAATTAACATTTTTCAAATTCCATAAATTTACTTATACATATATCTGAATTACTCTCAAATGATGACATGATGAAATGTTTGTCAAACTCTACATCTTTTTGACAACAAACTATCGACTTAAAACCCTTACCAATTAATTATTTTTGGTTAATTACCTTATAGTTATAAATGAGGCTGATCGAGAGATAAAAAAATATTTGAAAAAAATCTCTTCAAGAAAGCGATTCAATTCTGACTGAATGGTGTTCAACTTGTCAATAACTTTAGTCTTGAAGAAGCAGATAAGATATTCTGCGAAACGTTGTTAAATATTAGTAAATACTAAATAATCCAATATAATTAATAGAATTTGTCCTCTTTCTCACTTCATGCATAATTCCATATTAATAAATAGGTATATTATGTTGAAAATATCTCAATTTGAAAAATCATGTCAACTGCCTGTGTGACAGAAATTCATGATTTATTTTTAGTATTCATGAAATACTTATAGAAATATTTCATGCTTCATATATTACACCGGGAAAAACAACTCAATAGTTATTTTAAGAGTAGATTAATATCGAAATCCAAAGAACTTATGCAAGTTTTGTCGCAATCTTAGTTTGAACTACTCCATTTATATTAGGAATGATTCCAAATGGTTTTTATTTAATCTTGGGACATGAATAACTTGTCCGGATAAATTACATCGAGGTAGATTTCGAGATGTTTCAAGTTTATTTACAAGTCTCAGTTTATTAGGACAGCATGATTTTTGCCGAAATGATGTCGTTCATTCAAAATTTATTTGTTTTCATTTATGAAGGTTCAATAGATCCAGAAAAATTAAATTTATACATGAATATAATGAAACCAATAGCTCTCAGAATAATCAAATTTGAATTGTCTAATTAACAATAAGAACAAGCGTACAAAGTTCTATTTGTATGATGTTGTGATTTCTGATTTGTTTATTGTTTACATAAATTTATATTACTAACTATAGTCCGCTCACGAAAGTTTGAGCGCATAGTTTGTTTATTTATCTGAAGTTGGCAGTATTTGCCGTCATAACGTAAAATAAAGTCAACGTTGCCGAATGTACCCGGCCTCGTCCGACGATCTTGCGAAATATCAGAGAACTCTATGCAATATTATCAACGCTGCGTATCAATCTGACAAGAAAATAAGCAACATAACCTAAAAGTTTAATATACACATTGGAATATGCCAAATCACCATGGTCAACTGACGGCTCAAACTTTCGTGAACGGACTATGCAAATGGCGTCCATTTGCAGTTTGGGTTTGACTTGAGAGGTATCAATTTTTCAACGAAAAAAATTCGAGAGCAGATGGCATAGAACATCAAAATATTAGAGTTTCATCCGAAACTGCAAATGGCGGCCTTTGCCTCACTTTTTTCTACGTTGACAGATAGGAAGTTCGACGTCCAGTTAGTATTATAGGTCCATGATTGTTTACGCATATGTCATAAAATACTGCCACCCGTAGTTTGATTCTCTTGAATTGTCACTAGTTATACCACTAGAGGTCAAATTATTTCCGGAGCTTATAATTTTCAAAAAATTTTGAAGGGCGAGAAAAAACTTCAAGATTTTATTCGACCTCGTATGGTATTCGGTAGAAAATTCCACACCAAATTGTGTTATTATAATGCATTAGATAAAAACATTTGATTCTTTTCATTCCAAGTAATTATAAACGTAAAAAATTTTCAAATATAATTTTCTGTTGGGTACCCACGAGGAACAATTGTTCAATAAAATTGGTGATCTATGAAAATGAAAAATACACGTTTTGATTGGATGAAAATAACGGGTGTGGAATTTTAACCTCAATATTGAATTTGGACCGATTTGTAATTATGGTCTTGATGAAAGAAACCAATAATTCTACGGAAATTATTCATATAATTTTTAATCAAAGTATACAGTATACACTGAAAATAACTGATTCTTCCAATTTGTATAAGCTTAATATTTCAAGGATTTCAATGAAGCCTAGAGGTAATCAGTATAGACAATCATAATCATAATCTGTCTATTATTTCCTTTCCGATATCTACTGTTACCCATTCAGTTGGAATTATAAATCTGAAACTATCAGCAAAATGCTTCTTTTGGCAACCGTCCGGAGATCCTTTTCCGGACGCTTTTTCTTTGAGGAAGTAACATTTCTTGGCCTATGTACTTCCTGGACTAGGCCAGGAAGTGAGTATGATTTTGATAAAAGTAGTTCATCATCACCATAGCAACGAAATAAGGGCTGATAGTTCATATGAAATTAGTTGTCGAAAGTTTGCATTTTTAGTGCAATTCGCAATAAAATATAAAAAGCAGTAGCCAAAGTGTTTCTTCACGAATGCTGAAAATATATTGTACGCAACACGCCGAAAATATATATCATTGAGTTTAAAAATACTACTTTTAAACTCAATGATAATGTATAGAATTTTGTGAACTCGTTCAAAAAAACCTATTTTCCAGACTCTTTACGTAATTATTATTCTCCTCCTTGGTCAAATCTACATTTCCGAAGAACTAACCCTTTTTTGACAGGCTGATTGGTTGAATTTTTAAGCACCTGATTTCATCAACGCTCTTCATGAACAGTGCAAATTTCAGTGATACTTGTCGAACAGCTTCTGAAGTTTCGAATTCTTTATTTTTTTCATTTGTAATTCTATGAACTTTCTACGAAATATTCCAGCAGTCTTTTCATCGTTACTAAGCAGATAAATATAAAATTACTATCCAATCGGATTTTTAGTATCGAAAATATTCGAAAAACCACTCAAATTATCATTGATCGAAAACTATTCTGCCGATTTGTCTCATGAACGAGTTTAATGACGAACATCATATCAACAAATGTATTGATCAACAATATTTTCAGTATACAAGAAACAATATCTTCAATGAAAAATATTTTTTATAGGGCCGAAAAGGAGAAGAGCAAGTTCCAAGCTGAGGTTTATGAACTCCTCGCCCAAGTCGAGACTCTGAACAAGGAACGTCTGATCAGTGTTAAGCACGCAGAAAAGTTAGAGATCAGCATCACCGAACTCAACGTCAGAATCGAAGAACTCAACCGTACCATTGTAGATATCACTTCCCACAAGACCAGACTGTCCCAAGAAAATATCGAATTGGTTAAGGAAGTACAAGATCTTAAGGTAAAATATTGCTCAATATACATTTCCAGAATTAAATTTCAAAAATAATCAAAACCACATAATTTCAATTCGTTTAATTATTGTGAATTAGATTATGTAATAAGAGCATTCGCCATTTTGCATCAGCGCATTCTCCATTTTGCACCTGAGAATAAACTGAATAATTTACACATTTTGACATTCCTGACAGAATTTCTTGCAGAAAAAGCCAAAAATTCCTTACAGATGTCCGTGTTCTACATAAAATGTTCAATTCGTTTTCGTACTTGATTTCTTTGGCAATAATTCAAATGAAGCAATATTCACTGCTACAATGAAAATATCATCATCTGTTATCATTTTACTTTCGAAACACTAGCAACAATTTATAAGTTTCAAATTTGACAATTCAACCCTAATACGTTTCCATTGTAACACACGTAATTTTATTGCGAATTTCAAAGCACCATTTATTTGTGAATGAAATTATTCGCGATATTTTCAAAATTAATAAATACTGTCGAATTTCAAAAGATCAGCGGAAAAAAGTAAATTTACCTCGTAGGAAAAGGAACATTCCTGGATACTGTGTAGCAATCTTCACAGTCTCCAGGAATGTTAAGCTTTTCCTACCTGGTGAACAAAATACTACTGATTATTTCATAAATTGTAAATAGATCAACATACAGTGCAACATACTAGAGCGAACAACTCTATAACGAATTCTCTGTATAACGAATTTCGTTCAAGACAGTGCATCTTCCATTCAAATTCCATGTTAAACACACCCTCTAAAACAAAGTAAATTCTCTCTACGAAGAATGGGTATTGGCAAAAAGGTACAAGGGTGGGGTTTTTCCATAATAAGGACTAAGCTAATAAATCCCGACCATAAACTAAACCATTACGGTGGGCGGATAGATTCTTCTGAAACGTTGGAATCAACTGGATATGTTGATAATGACAGTATTACTTTGAATGATTTTGAATGTCAATGTTAATATTGTAACAAATGAACTTCCAACTGAAAAGGATGTGTCAAATGCGATGCGGTGTTTATAGATCACTACGATAGCAGTGATGACACCCAGAGCGTTGATTTAGAGGAGTAACCCGCCGAAAAACCAAGTCAAAGAGGAACTTCAAGCTTTTAAAACGAGTCACCCCACTTTCCAGTCCATTGAAAGAGTTCCGGAGAATATTTTTGAATCTTTGATAAAATGCGAAGTTTTTTCATGAGAATGAAATACTTTTTAATTGTACCACTCAGACAAAAATTAAGAATTATTTACCCAAATAATCGTGAATAGCTATGTATTGTATATGTACCTACATAAAATGCCTATAAGCTGTTAGAAATGCCCTTACACATCTTTTTCAGTATGTATTCACAATAAAAAATGCAATTGCTTGTTTCGATACTCGACACTAAGAAAAAAACTTTTGTTCAACGAAATTTTTTGCGGATTTAGCGATTTTTTCAGAGGGAAGTTCCACTGTATATTGGTTGTTATTTTAATTTCAAACTCAACTCAAATGATTTCCACATTATCTCTTGCATCGATTCTAATTAAATCTGTGCATTGAAATTTTCCCCTTACGCTTGTGCAGTCGTCATTTATTTTTTACCAAAATGTGTCACAAATTTATTATTATATCAATCAATTATTTCAATAATTCATCTGATTCGAAACAAATTTAAGAATATTCTGAATACGAAACTTTCTATTTTTCAGGTCAGCCTTGAAAACTCCACATACCTGAAGACCCAGCTTGCTGGCCAACTCGAAGATGCCCGCCGTCGCGCTGAAGATGACGAAAGGAGACGCTCAGTCCTCGAGTCCCAACTCCACCAAATCGAGGTTGAATTGGAATCCATCCGTGTCCAACTTGAAGAAGAAAGTGAAGCTCGTTTGGACCTCGAGAGGCAGTTAGTCAAGTCTCAAGGAGAAGTTCAAGTATACAGGACCAAGTACGAATCTGAAGCTGCTGCTAGAGTCGAAGAAGTTGAGGAATTGAGGAGGAAGTACAACATCAGGATTTCTGAGCAAGAAGAGCACATTGAATCTCTTTTGGTCAAGGTAGGTAGAATAGTACAAAACGTTATACTGCAGAAAACGCAAGTGAAAATATAAAATGAGAAGGTAGAGAATAATATCAATGAATTCTACATTGGGTGTTGGAGGATATGAAAAATCCGATGAACGTGCAAAAAGTTAAGGTTAATACCTGCTGGGGTAAATATCGAATTTCGGTGACCAGCAGATATCGACCTGATTTTGGTGTCGTTGTATTCATTGAGTCTTCCTGAACAACATTAGTGAAACAGGTGGCGGTCTATCTTAGTTAAGAAAATATGGGCCCCTAAAGTTCCAAAAATGTTCCATCTTCACGTCACTTTTTTCACAATAATAACACAATTTCACTGCTCAATTTAGTCCATAAATCACCTTCGAACAATCAAAATATACTTAATTAGTTTAATTTCAAGTATTTCAATAATTAATGCAGAAACATCGAAATTCTAGAGGCACCAAATATCCACAAATTCTAAGGAAAGCCCGCCGTTTTTAATGGTAGATCTAGCACTGCCGCAGATTCATTCTCGCGAATATGATACGATGTCTTCCCGTAATTCTCGCCATCATTCGATATATCACTCGCCGAAGGACGGAGCAGTGGTGCCAAACTTACCATGAAAAACGGCGGGCTTTCCTTAGAATTTGTGGATATGTGATACCTCTAGAATTTCGATGTTTATGTATTAATTATTGAATATACCTGGAATGCAACTATTCGAATAGTTAATTGAATGTTCAAAGGTGATTTATAGACTGCATTGGAGCAGTGAATCTGTGATTTTATAGTGAAAGAAGCGACGTGAAGATGGAACATTTTTGGAACTTTGGGGACCCATATTTTCTAAACTGAGGCAAACCGCCACCTGTTGGTTTCACTGATGTTGTTCAGGAAGACTCAATGATTACAATGACACCAATATCTGGTTGATATCTGTTGGTCACCGAAATTCGATATTTACTACAGCATACTCTGTGAAGAAACTTTCCTGGGCTAATTCAGGCCAAAAAGTATTTTGTGCAATAGGCCCTATAGTCCGTTTACGAAAGTTTGAGCCGTCGGTTGTCCATGACAATTTGGCATATTCCACTGTGTATATTAAAATTTCAGGTTATGTTGTTTTTTTCTTGTCAGATTGATACGCAATGTTATTAATATTGCATAGAGTTCTCTGATAACTCGCAAGCTCGTCGGACGAGGCCGGGTACATTCGGCAACGCTGACTTTATTTTACGTTACGACAGCAAATACTGCCAACTTCAGATAAATAAACAAACTCCTACTATGCACTCAAACTTTTGTGCACGGACTATAGGTCTAAAACGCTAAAATATGATTTCTACATTATTTGTTTACTTTCACATTTTTTGACGGCTATAGTCTGGAATATGACGAATAATTACGAATAATTTTTTGTGTATATTCATCTCCTAACTTTTCGACAATCTTTTCACAGGTCAACAACTTGGAAAAACAAAAGTCCCGCTTGCAATCCGAAGTTGAGGTCCTCATCATCGACTTGGAGAAGGCCAACGGTACTGCTAGGGAACTCCAGAAGAGAGTTGAACAGCTTGAAAGGATCAACATTGAGACCAAGGCTAGACTCGAAGAAACCATCCAAATGTACGAATCTTGCCAGAGGGACTTGCGCAATAAGCAACAAGAATTGCAGCGTACAGTGCACGAACTTGAGAAGACCAGGGAACAAAGAGATGGACTTGCTAGGGAAAACAAGAAATTGGCTGGTAAGATGACAAAACAAAAATTTGCAATTCGATTGAATTAGTCCATGAAAATACAGAATTATATTCACAACCTATTAAGTCTGCGTGTAACAAGAAGAGCAAGAAGTCTTGAAACTCTTTATTGGAACTCAAGTATAAAACAAGGTATCATGTTTCGACAGTTAAAAATTGACAAACATTTTAACAGAAAATCATACAATGATGCGAAACTACAAAAAATATAGCTGCAGTTTGTGAGAAATTATCCAGAAAATGTTCATACAAATTCGTATCGAATATCTCGTAAACTCAGTGGAGAATATACTGGTTACTTTAGGTTTCTATATTGAACCTCTCGGCAGCTATTCAACTTGAGGAGAACTAGTGGTATTATGTTTTATTACAAAGTGAATATCTCATCTGAGTGACTTGACTGTAACTTAATAATTATTTTAACAAAATGCTTAAATTATCTCTAACTTACGTTGAAGCAGATTGTTCAAATTCTCATTCATGAAAAAGGTTTTGGTCAATCATTTTTCACATACACACGCTGGAAAAATCAGGGGAACAGAAAACATCACAACAAAGTATGTAGTTCATTTTGTCTTGAACCTTAAGCTCGATTTTAACATTTTTTTCATTTTATATTGTAACAATACCGTGTAGAGTGAATCGTGGACAGAAGAGAATTTCCAAGGAAACTCAGATATTCCCTCATATTTTTTAATGTTTCCTCTCTTTGTTTATTGCAAAATCTTTAGTACAACATTTCAGATGGTTCCAGTATGAATTTAAATTAACGTTTATTCAATAACTATAATTGTACAGTCATAAAATTCTCATTTTTGTTCCTCATCTTGTGTGTCCGCCATTTGCTCAAAATTACATAATCATTAATCCTAAATCTCTATTTGGACAAGATTATGCACTGTTGGTACGAACGTTGGTATGTGAAGTGCTGAAATTTTTTACAAAATTATGATGTCACGACAAAAAAGGAATGTTTAGAGGAGATGACGCAACATCTGAGCTCACCCTTGCTTACAACAAAAAATTCTGAACAGCTTCTTCGAGATTTTACGAGTTTCTTTAATTTCCATTGAATATATTCGAAATTATCTGAGTTATGCTCGATTTCAACACGAGTTTTACTAGTGATTTTATGGGTACATCTATTTTCTCTCTAGACAAAACATATGTGTATTTATAGATGAACAATGAAAACAAAAAAGGCTTTTCCAGTAATAAATTAAATTCCTTATTGCCAGCAGAAGATTGCTCGAGATTTATCTGTGAATACGAATAGCTCCAGGCAGTAATTAAAATTCTGTTTTAGTTTAAAGTAACGCTGTATCTTCGTAGTGAACATTCACATTCCAGGTAATATTTTTTACTTCTCATTTTTGCGTGTTTGCGGCAGGGTGGGTTATGTGAAAATGCGTCAAATGCGATGTAAATACAGACGTAAGGATAAATGTTTACATTATCAGAAGATTAAACTGATGGACAGCAAGCAATTGTTGAGTTAATTCAAGTTGGCATACAAAATGAGAGTTTCAAAACTGAACTGATAATACTTCATTCTATTCTCCTAAAAATGTTTTCGGTACTCACTTCCCGTATTTTTTCTCTCTAATCAAAAGGAAAAAATTAATAGATTCAAGAACATATTCATAAACTCCCTATATTTTTCCAAATCATCCGAAATTCAATATTTAGCAGACAGGTAATTCAAACTCTCTCTAACAATGCATGAAATATTGAATGACGTTAATGTCTCGTCTTCGTGCTTGTTATTATAATTGATTAGAATAACCTGTTTAAATCTTAAACCTCCCTGGAAATTTCAAGCTATTGAAGTAATAGTGTTTACATAACGAATAAAAAAACTAAAAATTATATTATAATCATTGAATAATGAATTTTTCAATCGTGTTTCTCTACTTTAGGAAATATGTTTACCATAAGTAGTAACATTCTAACAGATGATAAAGTAAATAATTGATTTCAGATGATCTTTCTGATGCCAAGAACACCATCAGCGAATACAACCGCCGTCTCCACGAATTGGAATTGGAACTCCGTCGTCTTGAAAATGAACGTGATGAACTCACTGCTGCCTACAAAGAAGCCGAAGCTGTAAGATTTTTGTTCGAGAGTATTATTGTCAATGCGCTAATATTATTAATTTAATGTTATTCAGGGACGCAGAGCAGAAGAACAACGTGCTCAACGTTTGAATTCTGAATTGGCACAGTTCCGTCATGAAGCCGAAAAACGTCTCCAAGAAAAAGATGAAGAAATTGAAGCTATCCGGTAAGTTTCTATTTCATCACATTATAACATCACGTTCTATTGTCTAGTTTTATACAGGGTTGGGATAAAGTTCGGCACCAAATTAATATCTTTAAAACGGAACGGACGATAATTTTGAAATTTGGCAGCTGAGTGTAATGGACCACAATGCATTTGATGAGCATATTTTCATTAATGAGATACTTCCGGTTTAACCGGAAATGACAAATTTTTTTTATTTAAATGGGACACCCTGTATATTTCTGCAGATTCTAAAAGAGCACTGTGTTTCGGATCTGTCCATACCAGGTTCCATGTAAAAATTATCTGTAAAAAAGAAGAATTGAGACAACGGATTCTTGATGAATGTGCATTAATACATAGAGAAGTCTTGAGAAAAATACTCAAGAATTTGTTAATAGGCTGGCATATTGTCAGGAGGTGAATGGCAAGTACTTCGAACAATTAAAATGATTTTTTTTTAATTATTTTTTATAAATTTTTTTCACTAGTAAAGTATTTTCTCTCTTTTTAGATTTTCATGAAAAATACGTCATGAAAAGCAGAAAGAGTTATCTACTACAAAGTATTTCGTTTTATTTCTCACTATTGATACAAATAACAACGATTTATTTTTTGAATGGATTTTTTCTCAAACGTACAAAAAGACATTTATAGAGAATTTTTACATGGAACCAGATATGGACAGATCCGAAACGAGGTGCACTTTCAGAATCTGCAGAAATATATAGGGTGTCCCATTTAAATAAAAAATTTTTGGTCATTTCCGGTTAAACCGGAAGTATCTCATTAGTGAAAATATGCTCATCAGATGCATTGCGGTCCATTACACTCAGCTGCCAAATTTCAAAAATATCGCCCGTTTCGTTTTAAAGATATTAATTTGGTGCCGAACTTTTATCCCAACCCTGTATAAGCCTTTTAACGTCGTCGACTGAAATTGGGTGTATGGAATTGGATTCCGATCCCGAATAAAACACAGCTAATCTCTATACTGAATTAGGTACTGATGAAACCGATTAGAGCGCAACGCAACAGCCGTCTATGGATGCCCTGGATGGTAGGAGTATAATATTTTATTGTATGTTCTTCTAACGTTGACGAGTATTATTATTGACTTAAGACTATTAGCGTAGAAAGGTTTTGATTTCTCACACCCCCTAGCAATCGGCTATCACACTCCCTATACTAAGGGGAACATTCACTCATCCCGGATAGCAAGTATAAGGGCGACTGAGCTCTGAGGTCTTCGGTGTTCTTCCTTTGGGCCCTGGGCTGTTCGTCTTTCGTTGCTTGGTCCTCGATTTCTCAATTGGAAAACTATACTTACCTCATTGTCAGCAGAGAAGAGCTATCAATACTTCTTTAATAGGTTGAGACTTTGGTTTGAACTGGAATTTCCTGGAAAAAATGAAAAAAATATGCAAAATCATAATACAACAACCAGAATACATGATAACGTGAATATAAGAGCTCAAGAATAGAATTGAAATATTAGACACTATCTTTAAAGTAACAAGATCTAACAGCATATATAAAAGAATATAAACGATGCAAAGGGGAATTGATAAAACTTATAGAAACAACAAAAAGAGAAATGAATGAGAGGCTTATAAATAATTCGGTAAATATTACAAAAACTATATGGCCCATAATTAAAGAAGAAACTGCACAAAAAAAGATCAATAAAACAAATAACCTGAGTCCTGAAATCTTCAACACATATTTCACAACTGTGGCTGAACGAACGAGTGGGAAATATTTCTGGCAAGAGAGATGAAGCACTGAATCTATTGAAACAGATGAATCCAAAAAAATGTGAGTTACCCAATTTCAACCAACAACTGAATTTGAGGTTATAAGCATCATCCAAGGAATTAAGGCGAAAGAAACACAAGATATATATGGCATGTCAACTTCTTTTATCAAAGCCCTGTCAATCGAAATTTCCCAGCCACTCACGATTATATTCAACAAATATCTCTCAGAAGGTGTATTCCCAGAAGCAATGAAGATAGCAAAGGTGTTACCAATCCACAAAAAGGGAAATGAAAATGACACGTCAAACTATCGTCCAATCTCCATTCTCCCAGCCATATCGAAGATACTTGAAGTAATAGTTAGAAGCAGAATCCTCACACACTTTGAAGAAGATGGAATGTTCAACAAACAACAACATGGCTTCAGGAGCAACAGATCGACAACGACTTTGCTGCGGAGGTAATGAACGAGATAGTCAAGTCCTTGGATGAGAAATGGCCATCAGAAATTATCTCACAGGATTTATCAAAAGCTTTTGATACTGTGGACCATGACGTTCTGATGAGCAAGCTTCAATATTACGGATTGGGGGGGTGCTGCCATGCTATGGTCTTTTCATTTCTTTCGAACAGACAGCAGAAGTCCTGTGGAATAACTTACTATCAGGAAGTAACAACATAAAGTCCGGAGTTCCTCAGGATCGAAGTTGGGGGCCCTTGCTTTTCCTGATATTCATGAATGATCTGAGTTTGACAAAGGATGAGCTGACCATGTTTCTGATAACCTCTTGTTTGCAAATGACACTTCCTTTTTCTAGAGCTTTGGATGCTGCTAATGTGGGGATGTTGGAGAAATATGTGCTATCAACATCTAAGCACTGGTTCAGCTGTAACTCTCTCGTTATAAATGACTCTAAAACGCAGAACTTGAAGATAAAAAGTACAAAAAATGAGACCATCAAATTGCTGGGAATAACATTGGATGGAGCACTTTCATGGGAACCCCACATTGAAACACTAAAGAGAAAACTTACCGTGGCAATCTACACCATCTCAGTTGTAAATAGAGTTTCCTCCAGAGAGGCGGCAGTGATCTCCTATTTTTCCAACTTCCATGCGGTTGCATCATATGGAATCCTCCTGTGGGGCACATCGATTCATGCCAGTGACATCCTGCTTCTTCAGAAGAAAGCAGTTAGAACAATAGTTGGGCTAAAACAGACAGAAAGCTGTAGAGATGCGTTTCGTGAACTTAATATACTCACAATACCATCAGTGTTTATATTGGAGTGTGCCACATATGTCCACAACAACTTGGACTCCTTCCCAGCCAATAGCACATTCCACAACTTCAACACAAGAAGCCGAAACCAACTAACCATACCCTACCATGAACGAAAGTATGCACAGCAGGCAGTAGATTACTGGGGACCTAAAATTTACAACAGACTGCCGGATAGCGCGAAACAAGCGAGTGGGAAAAAGTTCAAGAGAAGCATGAAGAAGATTTTACTGAGCAACACAATATAGTCAATTGAAGAATTCTTGATTAACGACACTTTAGGCAAATCATGAATATATTATTGTTGAAATATTTAAAATTAAAACTGACGTAGCATGTAAATTCTTGATGCTGAAATAAAATTATTATCGACTTGAGCTATTAGCGTAGAAAGGTGTGTGTTTTCACACCCCCTAGCGATCGGCTATCACACTCCCTACTAAGGGGAACATTCACTCATCCGGATAGCAAGTATCAGGGGGATTGAGCTCTGAGGTCTTCGGTGTTCTTCTTCTCCTGGTCCTGGGTTTGCATCCTTCGTTGCTGGTCCTGGATCTCTCGGTTGACGTCGTGGTTGTTGGTTTTGCAATGTTTCCCTCCATGGTTGTTCTTGGTGTCATCGTGACCTACAAACTTGTTTTCCACTAAGAGCAGGTGATTTTAAAAGGAAATAAACTCCTGAGGTACAAGGAACATTATTTTTCATTTGGAAAGGCTGAAGGTTCATTTATCTATGAAATATACCATTGCTTTAATGTATACCACTGCTTCTCACAGTGGCATTGCTCGGATAATCATCTATAGCGACGAAACGCATTTCTTCAATTACTAGCTAGGACCGTGCATCCACAAAAAGTTATTTTGTGGTAGTGGATTTGGGATCTTCGAAAATGACTATTATGAAGCCATCACAGTTACAAGAAGACGACATGAAAGTGAACGACATTTGATTCCAGCAAGACGGCACTACATACCACACAGCAGACGCCACAACCAAAAAAACTCCCCAAACCTAACATAACCTAGGACATCGCTGAACCAAATAGCAGAGTCCACGAAATTTCACTAAAAGTATACGTGCCACTATGAGTGGCCGCTGTGGACGTTTGAAGGATTTTATATTACATACACAAATTACACGTGAAACCTTTCAAATACCTAGAGAAAAATTCGTTAATACTTCATAAATAGATTACTTTATATAGGTAACTCAATCCGCTCCTATTGAAGAATTATTTAGTTGATTTTGTGAAGCCAATCACCGAACGACAACTAAAATAATTGCATTCTTCCATTAAGTTCAGATGAGAAAAGGGATGCGAAAGGTTCAGAGAAATTACCAAAAATCGAGTCGCGTCACCATAACCGGACATTATATGTAGAAAAGATGTGATATTATGCAATATGTCATGTCACTTCAGCGGAGTCATAATATCCTATTATAATTCATTATAACTACGTTTCTATGGAATTGTCATCAATGACGTAATTAATAACAATTTCATAGTAATTTTTCATTATAGGATTTAACTACAGTATTCTAATGAAAATGTTCGATTTGAAATAGAAATAGTCAACAACCAAAAATATACAAACACGGTTACTCGCATCAATATGACTAAAATGTTTCCCATTTATTACGTTCTTTGATGAATATTGATCCAACTATTCACTAGCAATCATACAAATGTATCGAATTATTCACCTTTTTTAAATTAATGATAATAATTTCCGTTAAGTGTTATCGTTTAGTCCAAATGCTAAATGCATATTTTTCCCATTGGTGAAACATCTCAATTCAAATATCACCAACATATGAATGGAATATCCTCAGGAATTAATAGGAATATATATGGAATTAGTGAGTGATCAACCGTTTTTGAAGCCTATAAAATAATTAATATTTCACATTCAATTTCTTATAATATTCCTTCAGAACCATACCGCACCAACAATACAATAATATCCTCGAATTCTACCTCAATGACGCGTTCCCCCAAAACCACTCCTATTACGTAATGATAGGTGACTTCAATTAAAAACAGCTTTCAAATTCTAACGAGCGTGACCTTCAAGCAATTAACTAAGAGCAATCCTCAACATTTGCTCGTCCGATCATGAAACAAGCCAAGTCCCACGTTTATAAATAATCCCTAGCCCTGACATCCGGAACCGCATTGGTCCTGGCAATGAAACTGTCTCTTATCAAAACAAAAGCTGCATAAAACTCCAATGCAATCAATAAAAAAAATCAGTCGATCGATTAAATCGATCAAATGGCCACACCATCCACCTCAAAGTGGCGCCCACAAACGAAAAAATACGAGTACAACTATGGTCTGGGAATAAATTTCTACCAGCCCATGATAGACTTCCTGGACGACAAGGAGAGAGGAGTCAGGGCAAGGTCTCCCCACCTCCCATGGCAAGAGGAGAAGGCTCTTCGGGCGTATGACCCGATGAATGCCATCAAATCGTACTCAGAAGGTGAATTGAGCAGGCTAGCCAGAAAAACCGAGGCCAGTGCGAAAGAAAAACTGAGAGATTTTAAGGGCACCACGAAAAGTTGGTACCAGTTGAACCAATCTGTTTCCGCAGCTTCCATCACGGAGAAAATACAGATAAAGAAAACCCACAAAAAGAAGAGGGACATTCTACGCCAGATAAAAAGCGTGGAAACCAGGATGAAGGATGATTTTGACTACGACCCAAACATAGATAGAAGAGTCAAGGCTGAGTTGAAGGCAGAACAAAAATACCTCAAGGGAAAGTCTGCAAAAGCTATAGAACAACAGTTACTATCCAAAAGTAGAAGAAACATAGCAGAAACAATAGAACAGGATGTGATGAAGGTGGAAGGTGTTGTTGGCCAAAGTTTTGACTTTTCCGGTCATAGGAGGATAATGGAGGATAGAATGTGCAAAGCAGTAGATGAAAGTTTCGAAAAACCATTGGAAAATTTGAGTCAAGAATTGAAGTCTTTCAATGTGAGGTCGCAGCATTATTTTCAAGACAAAAGGTGATTTTGATGTTGTCTGATCTAAAGTGAGTGTCTTAGTAAGAGATAATGATTAATGGTGAGTTATTAAAGAGGGGATCTCCAAAAGAGGTAGTAGTAAATTATTTTATTATCTCCAATGAAAACTTTTTAATTCATTTCAATTGAAGAAGTCGACTCTTCAATTATTGATCGTAGTATCAACCTTAGTACAAGTTTCTGTACAAAAATTATAGGATTGAATAATCCTGGGATATAAATTCAGTTCATAGGAAAGGAATAATTTGAAATATGTACAGATAATAGTTAGAATCACAATTTTCTTATTTGGCTTATGAATTTCATTTTTTCTTCAATTTGGAACATTTTCAGATTGGGAATTTCATCATAGTGGATCAAAAATTATTTCCCTATCATGGTCTAGTCAAGGAAAGTGATGGCACGATAGTTCTTTTTCGATATCATATTTCACGTTAGGTACTTCACTTTGATACTTCAAAAACACGTCCGAGCAATATTTCCAACAAATTATGAAGATTTGATTTTAGCTATCTCCGCGGCCTACAATGAATTGAAGTTATAGGTAATGATCGAAACATTTAAGTAACAAAAACTTTATATCTGTCATTCAGTTACGTATAGTAAATTGGTTGAAATGAAAATTCAATGCTCTCTTTTTCTTGAGCTAGCTAATCATCTGGAATATTTGTTTGTTTTTCAAATACCAAGGACGAGAACTATTTTTGTCTTCTGAAACTGAATTGAGTTTATGAGAATTTTCGACATCATTTCTATCAAATCTAATGATATGCTCTTCATGCAAAATTTCAAACCAAAATATCAATTTGAGCAAGTTGAAGGACTCATTTTGGGATAATTCGTGAAATAAATTATTATCAAGAGGTAACGAAACGAAACTATAATAATTTTCTATTCTCGAATGTTTCAGATCAATACTTAAAAAAAAATATTTCTTTGAAACCGTGGATATAAATATGTCCCCAGTAAATTATTCACATTTTATAGTTAAAGTGTGTTCTTTCAAGTCTGAAAAAATATAATTATTTCAGTAATAACTAAATTGTAAAGATAATTCTCTGCAAATTTCACGCGTTAAATATTCATCACTTTCCTCTTATATCACATAAAACAAAAGTTACGTTATTAATCATTCTTACACATACAATGGAGCGCAAACGAATGCATCTTGGCTCTAAAAATAACAAGTGAAACTCAAATGCTTGCATGTGTGCCAATATCAATAGTCTACAATGGAAATTCAGTAGGCGAGAATAATTTAGGATCTTAACAGCCATATGGATAATGACCAAATTAGTTCTTATTTCATGCCAAAAGCAACACAAATAATATATTCAATGAAAGCATAAAATGCATACTGTGGAGACAATACAAACCATTCAGAATATTCTTCTTTCATTTTGATATGGGCTATATGAAGAAGCTGCATCTGTCGAATTGGCTTTTAGTCACGTTGATCTGACGAGTGGTAAAGATCGTCGAACATAAACCTGAAATGTATTTTTTAAACGCCAACGGGCGTCGTTTCACAGAGGTCATGCATTGGATTCTAGTTGAAAATATCATAAAACGTTAATCAGAAACATCAAGGAGCACAAAAGGTTACACCTACATTCTAGACTTCTATAGAATCATTTAAATGAAATGAGATATCTTGAAAAAGGATAATAATCATATTAGGGGTGTCCCAAGCTACAGCCATACAAGATATTTCTTCAAAAATTGCAGCCTTGTTTTTTTTTCAACGATTCCCCAGAAAAATAAAATCTTATGTTAAAACCATGGAGGTAAAGGAAGTGGAGGGAACCTAATGTTGACAAGTGTCACGTAAACGAAACAACACAAAACAAAGAAGGGACACACTAATATGGCCGACTTCGAACTTTCTAAACGTTGACTTTTATTATTTGTGCCTCATTTCTTGATCATTTTCTCTCCATTTTGTAGCAGAAAGATATTAAGTGTTAGTTAAAAAAGGTTTCTTATTCAGTGAATAGGTGCTTTAATGAACAGTTGCCCATACATATATGACCCTTTTATGTGACACTTTTGCATCAAGGGAAATATGGATATGCACTTGCTTTACCTCCATGGTTAAAACACTTTTTATCATTTACATATATTCAACTCTTAAAAGAAATAGGTCCATACTTCGTTCACATATTATTGAGCGCAAAGTAGGCGTTTGTTTATTTATCTGAGATTGGCAGTATAGGTATTTGCTGTCATAACGGTAAACGAAGTCAACGTTGCCGAATGTACCCGGCCTCATCCGACAAGCTTCAGAGTTATCATAGAACTCTATGTTATATTGACATACTATATTGCGTATCAATCTGACAAAAAATAAACAAAATAACCTAACATTTCAATATAGGTACACAGTTAAATATGCCAAATTGTCATGGCCAACCGACAGCTCAAAGTTTAGTGAACGGACTATATTTATATAAACTGGCATATCCATCTCATTATTAAATTGTTTTTTACTATGTTTAAGGTGTCTTTTGTATTGATTTTTATTTGTCTGTATTGAATATCGTGGGACACCCTAAATCGCAAAATGGTGAATGCACCACTATTCAGAGCTATTAATTATTATATTATCTATCTTTGATGGTTTCATGCACGTGAAATGATGGGAAATTGATCATATTTCTATTTTACTGGAGAATCGTTTTGAAGGGGAAAAATATAAGAGTGCAATTTGAAAAAAAAATTTAGGGGTGGTAATCAGAACAAAATGTATTTAACGACAGATTCTGATGTAGTTTTCGCTGCCATCCAAAATACTTTTGTTTGAACTGTCTACCCTTTCTGAGAGTCGATATATGGCTGTTTGGGACATCTTGCAACACCTTAGTGTATGTACGTACCACTTTCCTCCAAGGCTCCAAATGCCTGCGTATGAACCATAAACCCTAGCGGACCTCAAATATCGAAACATTCATTTTATTTATGTGCCCCCGAGTGGAAATTTAGCAGTTCATATGATTGCCTTACAAAAAAAATGTTGTTTAAGTATTTCACAGTTGATAAAACATGACCAAACAAAGCAAGGGGGTAGCCAGGGGGGGTTAGGGGTTCAAAAATGTCAATGAACTCCATTTCAAAATCGGCATAAGAATGCTTAGATGAGTGCAATCAGAATATGTATCCACTCGCTAAGTACACTACCTCATAGGTGGCGTGAAAACGTGTGCATATTATGACGATAACGACTTTTATAACTTTTTGAATTGTTATATCTCAGAAACGGTGGCTCGTAAGAAAAAAAGTATCGATACATTTTTTATAGATAATTTTTAGATCTACAATTTTTGTCTGAGGTACTTTTATGATAACTTACCGTTTTGCTGAAAATCGCGAAAAACTCATTTTTTTGACATTTGACCTCGAATAAATTAAAATTTTTTCCTCACAGGGGAATGATGAGGAACTTTTAGACATTGTTTATAATTATGTTTTGACAACTTCACAGAATTTAGCTTGTTGGGACTTTATGTAACTTCGAATGTCTAAATAGACCGGACTATAAGTATTGTTTGGGAAATAAATATTGTTTTTCAAGTTTTTGTTTGAGTGAATAAAAATTGAATTCTGAAGGAGATTTGAAAATACGTTCACCTAACCTAACCAGGAATATCTATGTTGAATATTGTTTCCGAAGTAGGAAAGGATTATTGAATTATTAAAAACAACAAATCTTGCTACAGAAAGCGACCATCACAATTACCGGCACCTACAAAGTCAATTGCCAAATGTCAAAACCCCCCCCGAAAATAATTCCTGGCTACGCCCTTAAAACAAAGTATCGCATTAATTTTTCACTTCCTCAATATTTAAATAACCATTACAGCAGCGCACCTCGATCGAAATTGAGCAACTCAACGCTCGCGTCGTCGAAGCTGAGACCAGACTTAAGACCGAAGTTACCCGCATCAAGAAGAAGCTCCAAATCCAAATCACCGAATTGGAGATGTCCTTGGACACCGCCAACAAGACCAACATCGACCTCCAAAAGACCATCAAGAAACAATCCCTCCAACTCACCGAGATCACCGCCCACTACGACGAACTCCAGAGGCAATTGCAAGTCACCCTCGATCAACTCAGCGTGTCCCAAAGAAGAGTTCAAGCTCTCACTGCCGAAGCTGAAGAAATCAGAGGCAACTACGAAAGCGTAAGTTCTTTAATGACGCTGAATATTCATCTATAACATTGGTTCCCAACCTGTGGTCCGCAGAAACCAAAATACGGTCCAAGAGTGATTGCAAATTTAACTGAAAGAAGCGAAAATGCACCAGCGAGATTCTGGAAACAAACATTATTCTGCGTTCGCGACCTTGAAAGCTCTCGAAAAAAGTAAAGGGTTTTCCAATAAGAGGTGTTATTTTGATATTCAAAGAAAAATGCCATTTTTCAATATAAATGATCGGATGTTTATTTCATTATAAAGAAGAAGCTATTCCGTTAATAGTGGAAAATAACATCAGGCAAATGACCACCACTACCACTCTTACAGGACCATATCCTTTTAATAAAATTTTCCATAACCAAATCGCAAAGTGGCTGCCCTATGTCCTCTATAGCCTCACGAATTCCATCTTTGAGGTCTTGAATCGACGCTGGGCTATTGGCGTAGACCTTCTCTTTCACGTGGCCCCAAAGGAAGAAGTCGTGAGGTGTTAAATCGCAAGATCTCGGTGGCCAATTGTGATCACCTCTTCGTGAGATAACACGGTCCGGAAACTTTTCCCGCAAAATATCAATGCTTTCGTTGCTTGTGTAATTGGCCGGCTTGAGTTCTTGTGTTAACTGAACTTTATAAGCCTTAAGACCCAAATCTTTATGCAAAATACGGTGTAATGATGTTTGTGGAATGCCTAATTCCAAAGAACGACGAGGAATGGACAAATCTGGATTTTCTTCAACACTTTCGGCTACAACAGCAATATTCTCGGCTGTTCTTGAGCGACGTGCACGGGTTTTATTCTTCACATCACTAACTTGTCCCAACAGCTCGAATTTTTCCACCAATTTCTTTATTGCGGTCCGACAAAATGCTTCACGACGACCCAAAATTGTTCGAGTTTTACGAACCGTCTCTGCCAAATTTTCACCATTTTTATAGTGAATTTTAATAACTTCAATGCGTTCTCGAAGCGTGTATCGTTCCATTTTTATGAATGGCGTAGTTTCTACTTATCAAATATCAAAAAATGACAGCTTATAATGTGACATCTACCGAAATAGCGGGCTATTCAAAATAACACCATTTATTGGAAAACCCTTTATGATGCGAGCAAAACAAATGCACAATGAAATATCAAGACTCAGTAACATTTTTGATCGATTAATTCAATCGTTACTTCCCTTCAAAACATTACGAAAAAGCTGATTTTGATCAAAAACTGATACTTATAGCCCTTCAACAGGGACGCTGCTGATGTTACTGATTATTGAATTTCAAAATGACAGAATTCCAAAATTACAGAAACTGCAACACAACAAGGATGCTTTGAAGTCGTGTTAACTTCCTTCAGGTGTGAAAAAGCAATATTTATTTTTTGGTTTTATCAACAGAGTTTATGCGAACGCGGATTTTCTGGTTTGATTGTTTTTGCTATGTGAAATCAAATTCATAATTATATTAAAAAAGTCATTATTCCTTTTTTGTTGTTTCTCATGGAATTTTCAATAGAAATTTCAATTCGATTATTACAGTTAATATTACATTAGACCTACATAGTGGTCCCTACTGACAAGAATAATTCAAAAGTGGTCCATGAACAAGAAAAGGTTCTGAACCACTGATCTATAAGAACAAAAAAAGCTTCATCTTTGATTTTGTTCACCAGGCCTTACGTGGAAAGAGGCAAGCCGAACAACAAGTTGAAGAATACTCTTCTAGAATCAATGAACTCACCACCATCAACGTCAATTTGGCTTCCTCTAAGAGCAAGATAGAACAAGAGTTGTCTACAGTTGTTGCTGACTACGAAGAAATTTCCAAGGAACTCCGCATTTCCGATGAACGTTACCAACGCGTACAGGTAAGTTCCGTTCTAAATTACCTTCCATCTATTAAAATACACTGCGCAAAAAAACTAAACGCACATTATGGAAATCACAAAAATTTATTCTACAACTGAAGGTGTTCTCAATGATAATTATTTTCATCAGAATTATGCATGCATATGTTATCCACTTTCAACGTTTTTCTTCAATACAGATGTTTTTCCCAGTTCTCGATCAATTCTAGTGATCAATAGTTTTTCTTTCGTTTGATTTTCTACACCCGATCGCTATGCAACGCGAAACACGCAAATTGACCCAAGAGGAATGTGCTCAAGCGGTAGTTTTACGAGAAGAAGGGTGGACATACACAAGAATTGCAGAAAGGTTTGGAGTTTCCCATACAAGTGTGTCCAGAATGTTGCAGCGATTCGGGGAGACAGGTATGAATGTCCGAAAACCAGGACAGGGTAGACCACGGGTAACAACTGCCATTCAAGAACGTTACTTGAGAGTTTCTTCGTTGAGACAACGGTTTGCAACCGCTCGCCTCCTTCAAAATCAGCTTGAGCAAACTCATAGGGTGCAAATTAGCACTCAGACAATAAGAAATCGCCTCAGAGAATATGATTTAAGGCCTCGTGTCGCGGCAAGAGGTCCAGCTCTTACCCCAGCCCATCGAAGGGCGCGTTTGGATTTTGCGAGAGAGCATATCCATTGGGAAGAGGCTGATTGGGAAAGAGTTCTCTTCACAGATGAGTCTAGATTCTGCCTCTACCATTGTGATCGACGTTTCCTTGTATACAGACGTCCACATGAAAGATATGCTCAGTGCAATTTCCTGAATACTACTGGTTTCGGGGGAGGATCGATTATGGTATGGGGTGGAATATCTTTGACTGCTCGCACAGACCTAGTGGTCGTTGATAATGGAGATATAGGTAAACAAGGAAATTCTTGAAGAGCATGTAGTGCCATTTGCCCCATACATTGGTGAAATAGTTTAATTTAGTCAACTAGATTATTAAAGACAGCGACTAATGGTCAGGATATTTTAATGCGTGAGCGGAACGAACACGTAAATAGTTCGAGACCATTAGTCGCTCGATTAATAACCGAGTTGATTGAAAAATTTTTCCGACGATCTCAACATGAATCGTGTATGAATTCTGATTGAAATATAATCTCATTTTGCACAAGTACCTTGAAGAGGTTGAAGTCTCTCGAATGGAATGGCCAGCAAGAAGTAAAGATCTCAATCCGATTGAGCAGGTTTGGGACAACCTCAATAGAAGGCTGGGAAGTTCAGAAAAACATCCAGCTACTCTTAATGACTCAGCAATACAACTCAGAGAAATCTGGGAAGGATTAGATCAGGGCCCGTATTTTCGACAAGTGATTTTCGAAAACGTATACAAAAATGCACACCGCGCAATGAAGTTCGTATACGTTTTCGAATATCACTTGTCGAGAATACGGCACCTGAACATTTTAAGATCACTCATTTTGAGAATGAACCGTCGTTGCCGAGCTGTAATTAACGCAAGGGGTGGAAATACCAAGTATTAAATCACTTATCAGCATTCCAGTATTCTGAAAATTGTTTCTTTCTCTTCTTTCACATGAGATTCGGTGAAATCCTGAATTTTTCTTCCATTTAATGTGTCTTGCTTTGTTCAAAACCTTTCCGAGAGAACATAAAAAATAAGTTGTAAAGTCGATGCAGAGTTAACTTTCATTAAAATTGAGATTTTCAGAATGTGCTTTAATTTTTTTGCGCAGTGTATAAATTAAAAAGGAAAATAGAAATGAGACTTCAAGAAAGACAATAGCCATTATTTTCAAATTTCACTTTACACGGGTTTTTTGAAAATTTGACCTAATCCTCTGCAGGAGATATAGGTACTCTTCTAAATCAAATCATGTTGGGTATCACCTATACATTATGCAAATGAGTACCAACCATACTAATGAGCGCGAAGGTTGACTGGGAAAATGGATAATGGCTACAAAGCCAATTTCTTGAGGTTATGTCTAGAAAAATGATTTGAAAAAAAAATCACGATTTTTATTTTTTCGAGATATCTCGGGAACCATTGGAGATACTTGTTTATATTATACTATCACACCCGTCCTTAAATAACGCAATTTTTTGTAATTTAAACCACCCTTAATTTCGGTTTTCGATATTTCTGTAGTCTGGTTCCCTCTAAATAGTTTTGACCGTGTACAGTGACGAGGTATTACATTTTATAACTCACTATTGGGTATTTTAAATGAAATTAGATAAAATTTCAAAATATAGACTGAAAGAGTGAGGTCTAAACTGATTAAATTAACCATCTTCTCCATAGGTTGAAATCAAACACACCGTCGAACTTCTTCACGAAGAACAAGAACGCGTCGTTAAAATCGAGGCCATCAAGAAGTCCCTCGAAATTGAAGTCAAGAATTTGAGTGTCCGTCTTGAAGAGGTTGAAGCCAACGCCATCGTTGGAGGAAAGCGCATCATCAGCAAGCTCGAAGCCAGACTTCGCGACTTGGAAGCCGAATTGGACGAAGAGAAGAGACGTCACGCTGAGACTATCAAAATTTTGAGGAAAAAGGAACGCAGTGTGAAAGAGGTCATGATCCAATGCGAAGAGGATCAGAAGAACATCGCCATCCTTCAGGAAACTTTGGAGAAAGCCAACCAGAAGGTGAACATCTACAAGAGACAGCTCCAAGAACAGGTGAGATTATCATTACATTTATTGAATGCAATTTGTATTATGTCCATTGGTGTCAACCAGTCATATTTCGTTGGATGTCGGGTGATGCTAGGACTGCTGACGGGGCACTGTTAGTACAAACGATGTTTGTATGGGGAAGATTGCAGATGAGATTGGCTGGCCTTGTGGATCAGAAGCCGGCACAGCTGAGAACGTGGTATGCAAGTGTTCAGAGCTAGATGACCTCTACTCCGTTCACATATCATTGAGGGCAAAGTAGGCGTTTGTTATTTATCTGAGATTGGCAGTATTTGCTATCATAACGATGAACAAAGTCAACGTTGCCGAATGTACCTGGCCTCATACGACGAGCTTCCGAGTTATCTGAGAACTCTATGTTATATTGACAACATTGCGTATCAATCTGACAAGAAAATGAACAACTTAACCTAAAATTCAAATATACAGTGGAATATGCCGAATTGTCATAGCCAACCGACAGCTCCAACTTTTGTGAACGGACTATAAGAACAATTATTACGGGAAAACCGGTTTTAGCAGTATAGCTCAGAGTAAGAATAAACATTGAGATGCCCTATGCGTAAATAGTACTGCATTGTAATCAACCAAGCATTAGAGTGAGATGGGAAGCATTTCACTGACACATTCGGGTGGAGTAAACAATTGGTTAGATTTTCATTTCTCCAATTCCTGAATATATTACAACATTTTGACCTAGCTATAATTAACGGAATAGCCTTAAGCAACAATAAACTGCCACCAAATTATTGAAATAATTCAGTCTATCAATGTCAAATCGAAATGAAAATGTAAACACATCGCATCAAGGAACTAAACAATAACAGACAATGTTGCCAAACTGACAGACTTATCTGTGAAAGACGTAAGTCGTAAGTATCAGAGTAGGGAAGCGGTAAACCAATTATCCCCATACCACAGAACATACAATATAAGAAGTGCTATCTGCCTACTAAACCCTTACAACACGCGTGACATTTGAATTGTCAAAAATAAATGGGGCGATTGGATTCTGAGGGGTGGTCGCTTTTTGTAAGAGAGAGGTTCTATGGTTTCGTCCCGAATTTTAACAATGCTCTGTGTTCCAAAAAGAGAGAGGAAGAAGATAATATATATTTTTTATTTATTTTACTTGCTTTTCCTATTGTTTCGGAATTAAAGGCAGATTCGAAAGAAAATATATATTATAAAAATAATCATTTTATTAGGCTCAATTGTACAGTACATAACTATTGAATGTTTTGAACTAACAAACATTAATGATCAACCACAGGTCTTACAATTTGAGTACAGTTGAAAAACTTCCTAGCAATTGTTGACAAATTTTCAAGCATTTGTTCATATTATACGTATAGAAAATCAACACTTGCATTAAAAAAATCATGTTGAGCCACTATATGTAGTCACTAAACACTACACAAAAACACTGATTCATTCCTAAAGCAAATATACATTCAAAAGAGAATGATTACTATAACCTTATTGTATATATCAAAGAAACAGAAAATATAACTTCAATCTCCAATCCTTCCATATTGGCAATATTTAAACAATTATTCCACTTAAAACTCAACTTTTTCACTTCTTTTTTCGAATCAAACAAAACAACACACAAACATAAAAAAGGCAGCATTGACAATGACATCCATATCCATCCATTTCCCATTTAAATTTGACATAACTTGGATTTAGCTCAGTCATACGTCACTGCTTGGCTCCGCCCCCAAAATTAATGGGGGGACGTATGTCCGTGTTGTAGATTTTACTTCTAGCGTTTCACCCCCCTGCCCCATACGGAATAAAAATACGCACGATTTCGCACTCCGGAAGTTTGTTCGACCATATAAACAGATTCTACTTGACTGCATAACAAATGCGTGAAGGCAACTCTAGGTTTACTTTTTACTCTGAGGGTTCTAGACACCCGATAGGTAACGGCTGAGGCTCCTAAGGAAGTTGGTGGTTTTATCATCGCCTTGGGTTTCAAGTTGTCTCTGTTACATCTGTTATGTTATTCATCTTCAAATCTAATGAATGATTATTTTTTCGCAGGAGGGAGTATCAGCACAGAACGTCACCCGCGTGCGCCGCTTCCAAAGGGAGCTCGAAGCTGCGGAAGATCGCGCCGATACGGCCGAAAGCAGCCTTTCACTCATCCGCACCAAGCATCGCTCCTTTGTCACCACCAGCTCAGTTCCCGGATCCCAAGTCTACCTTGTCCAGGAGACGAGAACTACCGAAATGTAAACGCATTACTGCCTTCTTTATCATCCGTGAAAACATCGGTTCTTCGTGTTCGCTAGAACCAGAAATACAAACATAAAACACGCCTCACAACAGCGAACGGAAGGTTTAAATTATAATAAATATTATTTCCTTTTTTAAGTTTATTTTTGTGCACATAATATATTCAAATTAAAATAATATCCATCCGATATCTCCGTATGTGTTAGATAATCAATTCATGACAATACCTTGATAAAAACGGCATTATGAAACGTACATCTTTCACGACAACACACGAAAACCATACGACTTAAAATGCAATTTATAATGTTGATAACGAGAAGAGATAAGATGAGTAGGTACGAAATTTGTAGGTTTCGGAAATGTTTTGTTCTGCAGAGGGTTGTAGAAAATATTTTTATGACAATATAATGTAATGTAAGTGAATGTACTGTGTAAGAATAAATTGCTTGTATACAGAGTGTTTTTAATATTATATTTAATAAAATAATTTCTGCAGGAAGAATATTCCTTTAAGAACCTTAAAATTCTTTTTCTCATTACTGAAATTCATGAAATGAAACAAAAACATTCGGGGCGAAATTCAGTGGAAAAACTAAAAAATAGATGATTTTTAGGAGGTTCCGAAGAGGCTTAGAGGTGAGGTTGGGTGATGTAACAAAAGGTTGAAGATCCTATGTAGACGATGGAAGATAAAACTTCGGAACAAAAACATAAAGACAGTTTTCTATTAAAAAAAAATTGGGAATTGAGTTGATTTGTGATGAAAATGTGAGGAAACATCTGAACACAAGTTTTTCCACAAGAAAGTTGCATTTACTGTGTTTATAAAAGTGGTGTTGCAATTCTCATGCATCCTTAGTTCTAACTAGTAGTTATATATCCACATTGAAGAGTCCAGAAAATATTAAACATATCAAATGGCAAATTTCACAACAGGTATTTCTTTTCGGTACTGTGGATATTATCTTATGTAAACCGGTTTGTCCAAGAAAACTAAATGCTTGCTAAAAGATAGGTTAGGTTGATCTTGCAGCAGTTAATAAACCGAATTTCATCACTTCGAAGTGCAAGATGTCAATAAATTAATAATAGCGGCCCATTCAATCCTATTACTACGGGTTGATGCACTCCGTACAGCAAAAAACTTTTTTCTTATTGGTTTTACAATATAATTGGGAAAACATGTTCCACCTTATGGAGACAAAGGTTGTAAAGGTTTATTCTGCAAACAATAAAAATATATCATTTTCAATAGCAACTTCATATATTATTCTTTATCTAGTGTATTTACACTTAAGCTCTTGAAATATAAAAAATTTACAGTACAAAATAGAACATCATATAAGTGTAAAAAAACATATTTTCAATTATTAAACACAATAAAGTTCACTGATAAATAAAATCCTTCGTGTATAATAATATTCACACAAATGGGCTTTTACTATTAACTGTACCTTCTGACGTAATTAAATAATCTTCTAATGGCATTAACTTTCCAGAAGTTATAGAATCCAAAACCCACAACTCGCTTACACACTCACATTCTTCAAAATAAGCACCCACAGCAATGCTTGCATTATCAGGAATCTTAGTGATTTTACCCTTACAAAGAGTAATCAATTCTCTGAGATCCGAGCAACGTGGCATTGTAGATTTGGCAACATAAATTATTCCACAATCCAAGAAAATGTTCATGTTATAAGATGGACCGAAAGCCTGCCTTCCTAAACGGCATTGCTGAAACATTTTCAATTATTGATACTGAAACTAAAAGAGAGTTTGAAGCTTTTACCTGTACAGCTGGTGAAAATTCTGTAGCCTCATATTCCTCTTCAGGAAGCCATTTACCTTGCTCCAAAGATGATAGAAGCTGTAAAAAAAATAAAGTTCACAATGCAAAGTTTCAATCTATGTAAATTAATTTTTTGTGAATAACGATATGGTATTAGATAAAAATGAATACCTGATCCTAAATGATACACAATTGGGAATCACTTCCTTCTCTTTTGGTGATAAGAGAGACAGTAAATTTTAGAAATCACTAAGTATTTTGAAACGGCTATCCTTTTGGGATGAAAAAAAGGATCATATAGCACCATTCCCAGCCAAAATATAAAGAGTTCGAAAATAATTCACAGAATTACATTACAATGAACAAGCACTAAGATTTGTTGTTTAAATTTTTCGACATTTTCTTTTTGGTATCGACGTAAGTTTCGTATTTACTTTGAAGACTTTTTAAGACAAAGTGAGAGTTTTTTTAAATTGCATTCATAATATTTTAACAAAAGATGTACATATGTTTCAGGACGTTGTTATTGCTGTTTTTGTGTTTATTTACCATTTTCCACAAGTTCGATTTTCAATCTCTATGTTCGACGTGTTCAATTTATATTTCTTTTGTTCTTTTCTAAAAGATCAAAATCCCAAATCTACAGAAGAATGAGAAATCCAATTTTTGTTCACTATAGTGAATATTCAATGTTCAATTCTTCTGTAAATACAGTAAATTTACAGAGAATCAGCAAAAAGTATAAATATAGTCATTATAGCAAGTATATGCTAGAGATGGTCAAAAAACGTGATTCCCGATGCGCGGTGTCCAGCGTGAGTGAATGACACTGAGTGTCGTTTGAGTGTGGTGGTATACAAGGTGTTTCATTAGGAAACGGAAATAATTCACAAGTGCATGGGTGGCACCAAGGCGGTTCTGGAGATACCCCATTCATTGGGTCTTACTGTCTTCGTAGCCGGGATATATGAATTTTGCCCGTTTTCCTCTGAGGCCATATCAAACGAACCACTCGGTATATTTTCTTCATATTTGTCGAATATGTTCCTAATTGAGAGCCCAAACTTATCATGCAATAACCGCCTTGAAAATCCAGGTCCGGGTTAGCAAAAAATTATGAATCGTTTGAATCCTTGAAACAACCTGTACATCGGAATTTTGAAAATCTGTTTCAATATTTGAAAACACCACTAAAAACTGAACTGAGACGTATACTTCATATACAAATTTTCAACGTAAAAGTGAAGTTTGTAAGAACTTGTATACCTGAAAGTGGTTTGAAGTGACTTTTAACAATGAATAATCAAAATTTTGAAATCTATAATTATTTCAACATTACTTTGTAATTCATTTTCAAATTGGTTTTTATTTATTGAGAATTAAGTTGCATTAGGTTGATATCGTATATTTTTTACAATTATGAACAAAAAAACATAATGAATTTATTAGAATAATTAGAAAAATAAATGAAATGGAGAAATGTCCTCCTTTTTGATCTGAACATTTTCTTGCTCGTTAAAGAATATCTCAAACTGCTTTCCGAATCACATTTGGATTTGGATCCCGAGTATTGATTTCAGAGGAATAAACTGACTAACGACCCCAGACATGATTATCGACGGAATTCAAATCAGGGGATCTTGAAGGCCAATTCTTAAAAACTTCACGGTTACGTTGAAAATTTGTGCAGTAATGAGAAACGACGAGAGAGTAACTCAAAAATAAAAACTGGAATTTCTAGGCGGTTATTGCATGATACGTTTGGTCGATATAAGGGGTGGTTCGTTTGATACGGCCTCAGAAAGAAACGGGCAAAATTCATAAAACAGCCTGTATCTCGGCTACGAAGACAGTAAAACTCCATAAATGGGGTATTTGCAAAACCGCCTTGGTGCACCTAGGCACCTGTGAAGTTTTTCCGTTTCAAAATGAAACACCCTTATAATCTGGAATAAAAATGTTTTTATTTGTTTTAAATTTCACAAAATCCTGTAAGTAAGGCGTGAGCAACAAATGATGTGACGTTCTACCCAGATTGTTTCATTGTTATAAACACAGTAATGTCAAGTAGTACCGTTTGCTCAGTGGGTTACAGCTTTAGACTAGTTATTATCAAAGGCTGGACTAGAAAAAAATTTTTAGTAGCTGATGTGCGGCCACCATCCACTGCTGGGTTAACAGTTAGTATAGCCATGTACCAAATGACATAAGGACACAGTAACAAAGCCTACACCAAACACAACTGATTCGCCTAACCCACACTAGCTTCAATGAAGCCTAGCAGTGATCAGTATAATCCTAAGCATAATTTATAATCAGACCATTATGATTAACCAAACTCATTAATTTTGTCACAATCCGTTACGAATATACAGGTTCGGAAATTCACATCGGAAACATACGATATTCAATGCATTAGAGAGAGTATTTTGTCGTCCAGTTGAACAGTAGTATATTCAACAGATTTAAGTACTATGACGGGATGGATGGTCCAGTGAACGAAAAATATGGTTGTCTCTCTTAAATTGAGTAACATCGGCAGCCCGACGCATTAAGTCAATTCGTCAGGCTGCGCGTAATACTCGATTTGAATAGTTTAAGATGCCTACCATACTGGTTTATTTAGGCCACTCCCAACGATCAGACAAAGAGAACTGTATAATCTGCATTGGACCATTCATTCCTGTCCGATACGAAGCACGTAAATCTTTCGAATATAACAATGTTCAACTGTACGGAATAATTCTCTATCTGTCTGATACATTGAATTTCGTATGTTTCCAATGTGAATTTTCAAACCTGTGTATTATTCGAAATAAGGAAGATCTAAAAACTGATATCAAATTCTTACCCATTCATGCTTCAAAATCCAGCATCCTCTAGAAAGAGCTCTGAGCATATTGATAGTACGCTTTGGTTCCCCCACTACCAAGTGGGTGGTCCTACCACTAACTTCATCTTCCACCTCAAATCTACCCAACTTCTTAACTATCTGACTGAACATCTGAACGTCCGCTTTATGCATTTTAGTGCATACTATCGTTGGTTTCTGGTCCAAATTCAGTTTAGTTCTGGCCTTGGGCATATTTAACGGTTTGGGAGCAAAATCCATTGTACTTCGTCTTTTACTGTTGCCAGTCGTCAAAGCTTTTTGAGTTAAATTTCGCATTGTTCTTCTGGTTCTGGGAGTTTTCTGAGTTTCTGTAAAACCATCCAACGTCAAATTTATACTAAACAAAGGTAAATTATTTGTATTTCGTGTGAAAGTTTAATATTGGGTCCAAGTATGCAGATATAACTAAGATAATAATTCAATGAAGTTTTCATAGATTCAATACTTATAAGGTACATTTATCTAATCCTGGAAAGCGATATAATGAAAGGTTATGCAAAAATTTAAGAAAAATCGTATTCAGTAACTTCCATAGTTCATAAAATAAAATATCAGAAAAAACAAGAAAATATAGCAATTACATAGGTGGAACCCAATTCAAGAAAAATGAACTCATAATGTAAAAATATATTCTTCTTTATGATTGAAGAAGTTTTTATCTTTGGATATGTATTAATAATAATACAGAGGTTATATTCATGAAGTAGCAAATGTTTTGAATATAAAGAAATTAAACGACTTTGGCCAAGCACATTCCAAGTTTTGGATTGAAATATTTCAAAAGAAAATAAATTGAACATTTGGTGTTCTTGGTCGTCCTTTTTCCACCTTTTTCTTTTTTACTAAGTGTTCGATTATATCTCAAAATAAAAACTTTTTGGTTGTTTCTATCCATTTTAATGTTTGAATGGATAATTTCATTTTAATTATAGATTCTTCTACAATGATACTAATTGAATCATTTGAAAAAATCGTATAAGATTCTTGTTCATAAAAACAAAATTGTAATAAAGATGATGAACATAAGATTTAATGAAAGTATAATGGAGAAAAGGAGGTACGCTTCATTTTAATTTTATGCAACCATGCTTTTTCAAAAAGCTAATTGCCATCTTTGGACATTCACAGAAATCAACAACAACAGCAATTCTTATTATGTGAAAGTTTTTATCGAAAAATCAAGCATACCTTCATTTTCTTGCGTGAAATTCTCTTTTATTCTTTTATTCACGAATTCCTCGGCCAAATCTACTTGCTCATCTGCACTGTTGTTCATTATTGACTCTTTTTTCCTCGAATTCTTCTTTCTTCTATCGATACCCAGTTCTTCCAGCAATGATTCCGGTTTCTTGAAAATCAAGGTCATATTGTCCTGCTTGGTTTTGCTTTTTTCCAGAAAATCCATTGCTTTCTGAGACATCAGCACATTTCCATTAAGCCAGCTCTGTTGTGACGCTACATTCACTTTCAAAAATTTTTCTTGTCTTATAGTTTTTCTTTCTTCTTGGTCGTTAACACCCAGGCATTCTTGAATTTCTTCTGTTTCTAATTGATTGGGGTCAAACAGTTTTCGAATTCTCTTGCTTTTTCTGGTCTTTGAATCACAAATGTTCGATTCTGATTTACTCCTTGACAATCTTTTCTGCATTGCTTCCTCCTTATTTTTATCAGAATCTTCTATTTTCCTTTTATTATTCGGAACATCCTGGTCTTTTTCGCTAGTATTTTTCGAAAATAATCGAGTTCGTCTGCTTTTTCTATCTGCTTTGATATTGTTACCCTCAGTGTCTGTAGATTCTTCCTCGATTCCATTTTCTACAGCACTTTTTGTTCTACGTAAAGATCTGTCTGTGTTTTTCATAACATTCCCCAAATCAGTTTTTTTATTTCCCTTTTTCAACCGACCTTCCCCAGATGATTCCACATCATTTATTTCATCAGATGTAGATACTTTGCTCACTCTTCTCCTCTTTTCTGACACTTCATTATCTTCAGGAGTAACTAGGACATCCTGAAGGAGCACCACAGGTTTCAACGGTTTGTTTATAGAATCATTCGAAGTAGGCAATTCCTCTTCTTCTGAAATGTTTGGCAATGCTTTTGTTGCAGAAGCACACTTTTCTTCTTCAGATCCTTCCGGTTTTTCTAGAGAAAATAAAACGATAGAATGATTATTTGAATAATCCAATATACAGGATGTTTCAGAATAAGGTGCCTTAAATTCGGGATCCTTATCCTTAAATGACTTTATAACATAAAGTTCCTATGAACTATGGGTCTCTAACGCATTGTTTCTGAGATACAAATATAAAAAAAATTGATTTTCGAAAATATTTTCCACACCCCACACGATTTCTGATTGCCTTTTGGTAGGTTATGAAATTGTTTCAATTCAAAATTATTCTCAATTGTTACCAGTGGCGTCCATACAGATTTCTGCCCAAATAAATTCCGTGAAAAAAATGGTACGCCAATGCTTTTTCCAAATTTAAAATTTTTTTCGTAATCATTTCATTAAGAAAGATGAATCTTGAGTTTTTTACCTGCGACGAATATTTTCTGGGATAAAAAATAAAATTACTAGATCCTAATGTAGCAATGCACACTTAGAAGTAAATCACCTTGATTTTCGTATACTTTCAATCTATTATTTTGGGACTTCAGTGTCTCTGTGAAGAAGCTACAAATATTTCAATATGTGTTCTAAATTAATCATTCTTTTCCTTTCGTTGTGTATTAATGCGTCTATGTTGCAAGTTTTAGATAAGCAACTATTAGAAGAATACTTTTGCACTTTTTGACCAATGCCGAATAAAAAAACCTGCATATACAAGTTGAATTTGTACACACCTGATTTTATCCATATGTACACTGGAATTTCAGCAATACACTGGTTCAGAAATTAACATTGGAAACATAGGATATTCAACACATTAGAGAGTGTTTTGCCATGCAGTTGGACATTGGTATACTCGACAGATATACGTGCTATGTTTCACTTTCGTTTGACGAGATGGATGGTCTCAAATCGACTAACACGAGCAGTCCGACACATTGAGTCAATGCGTCAGGTTGCGCGTAAT
Organism: Propylea japonica; assembly: GCA_013421045.1. Lineage (NCBI taxonomy): Eukaryota > Metazoa > Arthropoda > Insecta > Coleoptera > Coccinellidae > Propylea > Propylea japonica. The sequence goes on from CM024239.1 coordinate 106,133,703, forward strand.
ACTCGATGCTAGTACTGCAGGTTCCCCACCATACTGCTCGATTAACCCACTCCCAAGGATAAGAGAGAGACGACATTAATCCAGTCGGTCGTTTATTCAGAGAGTTACGAATCAATCGAACCTTTCGATTATACCACTGTTCAACTGCTCGGCAAAATTCTCTCTCTGATGCATTGAATTTCGTATGTTTCTGATGTGAATTTCCAAACCTATATATGTCAAAGAAATTATACATTTCGAATTTTCGAAAGGTAATTTCAATTTTCTATTTCAAGGATCTTCAAGAAATTTTGCACAAGTTGTTGTTTTCTTATTGAGCAGCTAAATGTGTTATTATTTGAGACCAGATTATATGCATTTGCATATTTAAGACATCTTCAGCGGTATTTGCATATTTTAGCTAAGATCCAGTTATGATGTATATTTTCGGTACATATTTTCTTCCCTGCATTCCGAAATGCAACAAATATAATATCGTGCGAAACCGACCAAGTTCTAAAAAATATGAGGTCTATTCAGTAATAATACTGATAATTGTGACTTTTTTCAGATTTGCGAATCACTTTTATCGCATTCCGAAACGCACTGTTAGTAGCCGCGAGCTATGAAAGTATCCAAATAATGAGTGAAATACGGCAAATGAACTCCACGTTGCCATTGGCATTTAAAAATAAACTTCAAGAAAAGTTTGAGATGAAATCCAGCTTTCGAAGATTTGTCTCTTATCGAGAGTTTTATTAATGGGACGGCATAAGTTTTACCTGCAACTATAAGGGAGAACATAGTACAAAGATTCAAATTCTGCCCAGTTACCGTGGATGTGACAAAATTTAACAATTGAACATTTGGAACAATATTTAATAGTGAACTTTCACAAAAACATTAAATTAAATTTTAATAAGAGTTATTGATATGTTGATTTTGAAATAAGAAATCCTTTTCTTTTTGTTTGAGTTTCTAAAATTCATTATTCAATATTGCATGTTCTGCATATTTTCGTGCATATTTCAAGCATTTTTCATGCATATAACAACGTTTTTATGTTGGATATAGTCTGGTCTCTAGTTAGGCCAAGCAATAGAGATATTTCCTTGACAAAAATACTACCTGGAAGCCACCTGTGCCATTCCGAGCAGGACAGTCCGTAGTTTATTCCCACCATGTTTTAAACACGAAAATGCCATTTTTTTATTTGTTATTAACAAAAAACAACAAAAATACGCGTTCTTTTTAGTTTTTTCGTTGCAGAATGGAAACTATTGATGCAGTGATAACGTTGCAATGGGATGAATGTAGAGAATTACATTGTGAAGAGAATGATGGGTCAAACGATCCGATCGAATAATTAAAACTGGAGAAAAGCGGAAAAAACCGGAAAATGCGTGTTTTTTCTTTTAACTCATAACTCTGCCATTTTGCAATATTAAGAACTGAAACTTCACAAGATAGTAGCTATTGACGTGCAATTAATGTGTGCCAAAATTGGATTCGGTCGGATAAATAGTTTTCACATTATTCCCATTTGAATTTTTTTGGACATATTTTCGCGGAGAGCTGGATGCGTTTGAGGTCGATCGAAATTAAAAAAATTGATTTGGAAAGAAGACGTGATCAGTAACAAAACGTCTATTCTGATTTTTCAATAAAACGCGTTTAAGTGTGTTAAAAACTAGTGAGAACATGAGGGAAAACGACCGACCAAGCGAGAGTGGTCGAGTGGTGAGCAAATGAGCGAATCGAGGGGAACGCCGCGGAAGCCAACGGTCGCCGAGTTTAAGAATTGTTGCGCGGACAGCGCACCAAATTTTGTACACATATACGTTTCCCCTCGATTCGCTTATTTCCTCTCCACTTGACCGCTCTCGCTCGGTCGGCCGTTTTCCCTCATGTTCTCACTAGTTTTTAACACACTTAAACGCGTTTTATTGAAAAATCAGAATAGACGTTTTGTTACTGATCACGTCTTCTTTCCAAATCAATTTTTTAATTTCAATCGGACGACCTCAAACGCATCCAGGTCTCCGCGAAAATATGTCCAAAAAAAATTCAAATGGGAATTATGTGAAAACTATTTATCCGACCGAATCCAATTTGGCACACATGAATTGCACGTCAATAGCTACTATCGTGTGAAGTTTCAGTTCTTAATATTACAAAAGGCAGAGTTATGAGTTAAAAGAAAAAAACCACAAATTTTCCGGTTTTTTCCGCTTTTCTCCAGTTTTAATTATTTGATCGGATCGTTTGACCCATCACTCTTCACAATGTAATTCTCTACAATTCATCCCATTGCAACGTTATCACTGCATCAATAGTTTCCATTCTGCAACGAAAAAACTAAAAAGAACGCGTATTTTTGTTGTTTTTTGTTGATAACAAATAAAAAAATGGCATTTTCGTGTTTAAAACAAGGTGGGAATAAACTACGGACTGTCCTGCACGGAATGGCACAGGTGGCGTCCAGGTAGTATTTTTGTCAAAAAACTAATCTTTTGTAGCTCTGTTGCTTGGCGTAAGTTATTATACATAAACATATAAATTACTCACTTTTATTTGAAACACATGCTTGACTTCCATTTTTTTGGGTGTACTTGCAGATTAATTCCACTAACTCTAAGAGATCGTCTTGTGAAACCACTTGGACTCTCTAGGGTAGAATTGGGATCACAGTCTACTTTCTTCTTTTCAACATTTCTCATAGATTTTCTTCTAGGCATTGTATTAACGAAAGGAGAATCCAAAACATTAGACTTCAAAGGAGTTTTTGAAGGAAACTTTCTGGCCGGTCTTGGAGTAGCTTTTCGTTCTTCATTCAACGTCACCAACTCAATTTCCTTATTTTTATCATGGACAGCACTACTGCTCTCTATTTCTGAAATAAATGCTTTTTCTTCTTTATTAAGAACCACTCTTTTTGAATGCCTTGTGTTTTTCACAGGTTTTTTTGAAACCACTGATTCGTCATCACAACAATTAGAACTATTTGTATCTTCTAATTTGCTAGTTGTTCTGTTATTTCGTTTTTTTCTTTCCGTCACAAATGGTGTAGAATGCAAAGGTTCAAATTGTCCACTCATAATTTGAGTTTTGTCATTTTCTTGTTGATGTGTTATATTCAATGCCGTATTTGAATCCTTTTTTTCAATTATCTTTTCTTCCAAAGGAATTTTCACTGGGGATATTTTCACTGAGTTCGAATTGTCCAAACTACTTTTGCTCAATCTCAATGAGGACATGGAAGTAGATGTTGATTTTTTAGTAGTTCCTGAAGAAGTATGCAAAGTAGAACCGTCGGTACTATTTGAAGCCTCAATTGATCTTTTCTTAGATTTAGTTGAGTTCAATGAAATTTTAACATTTTCAGCTAAATTGGTTGTGTCACACTCCTCTTCATTATTTTCCAATGAGAATATTTTAATAGGTTTAACTTTTGTTTTGGCAGCAGTGAGCTTAGGTGTTTTGAGACTGTAGAAGTCTTCTTCTGTCATGGTATTTTCATTGTTATTAGTTGGTGTGAAAAACAAATCTTTTTCCATATTCTTTCTCTTAATTGTAGATCTTGATCCTACAGAATTCATTTTTGATGTTTTCGATATTTTAGGTGATGGAGTGGAATAATTTTCTTTATCGTCATCTATTTGTTTGCTTGAACTACTCAAATTACGATTTCTAGAAGTGAGATAGGAAAACGAATTTAAAAGGCTTCCTTTCAGGTTCTGCAGGATACCACCTCCGTTAGATTCTGTTATTTCCATGTTGGTTGTTTCATTTATGGTTCTCCTAGAAGTCATAAAGTGAAAAAATTAATCTGCTGCATTGACTTTCACTATAATTATTAAATATACTATCAGTTCACACCACAAAATGCAGATGTCCAGTTTTATACAATGTGATTTGAGGATTTGAGATGGACTTTCAGAGATGGAGTGCAAGAACATCAAGGCTTAGCCTTCTAAAGAATAAGCCCGAACAAGGAAATATGGCAACATTGCTGAGTAAGACCAAAGCGAGCACGGCGTGGTGCGCGATAGAAGAAACAGTAGTACAATTGCGGTGTTTAGGTTGGACGCGCTTCTGGTTTTGTTGATAAATGGAGTTTTTGAGTGAATTATCGGCATGAAATTAGTGCGAAAAGTATAAATACTGTTTTATAGTGAAGTGGATAATCTTGGGTTTTGTATGAGTACATTTTAAGATCACCTACTGAGGAAAATGTTAGAAACTTTGTTGTTTTCCGAACTGCAGAAGCAATATTCATATAATAAAGATCAAAAACTTGTAAGTTGATTGAAAATTCCTAGAGAGGAACAACTGAAGCATCTATGGATAAAAGCTATTCCTCGGAACAATTCCATTCCTAGTAGCTTCGGTTGTTGGAGTGAACAATTCAAAAATCCTTCCTGGAGCTCTAAAATTAAAAAGAAACCGAGATCTTTTTTTTATGATACTCCATAAAATATAAAATCTATACACTTTTGCTTTTTCATACCTATCTTTAACGGTTTTTGAGTTGATTATTTTTCGAAATTTTAGATCAAATTGGCGTGTTGCGAAAATGACTCTAGTTCACTCAATAATTGGGATTTAAGTCAGAAATTAAGCAAGTCATTAGATGTCGTTCTGATCTATGTCACTGCTTTGGAATTATAGTTGTCTGTGATACAGGATGGACCAAAAAAATCATCATTTGCCAAGTAACAAAATCGTAAAAGAGTCTTTTTTCCGAATTAGACACCTAGTATATTTTTGCAATTTTTGGAATCAGTATAACACACTCTACAATTTTCCATTTACGTCCCTATAACTATCTCAACAATTTTGTAACTTTGAAAATGATCATTTTTTTATAACTGACAACTATTATTCAAAAGCAGTGGCATAGATCAGATCCATATCTAATGACTTGCCCTATCATTTGAAACCATTTTTGGCTCAAACTTCGAAAATTACAGACTTTTGGGTAAAACGATATAGCACCCGTTTAAGCAGTGAGCGCTCAAAAAGAAACTGATGTCATTTTGGCACTAAGAGTGTAAATACTTTTGACTCAAAAAGAGAAATGTAGTTTTAGATATTTTAACGGACTTGACTTCTGGCCACCATTGCCTTTTGAATAAAACTATAAAAATCCAATTGTATTGTATCGAGCGATACTAGATAAAATATAAAATAAGTAAATTACTCATTTGAGTTGAAATGTTATCATATTGAATTGCTTTACTTACTTATTAACTTTGGATGAGTTATGACTACTATCATCAACACAAGTTATCTCCATATTAGAAGTATAATCTTCATGACACTGAAGTGGAGTTATTCCATCAAAAGTGTCCTCTACCGTACCTTCCTTCTGGCTAAAGTTACCATTAATCATTCCACATTCTGAAGTTGTATCAGACTCACGGTCCTGGTCCAAAGCCAAACTCGTAGGTCTGAAATGATCTGATGATTCAAGCAGATCGCTCTGAATTTTTTTAGATATACGTGATATGTCATCATCGGTAGAATTAAGAGGAGAATCTTCATGCAAGATCATACTAGACGGTGTCGATTTCTGAAAAAAAGGAATGTATACATACATTTTCTCTGAAACAAACGTCTTAAGAAGTAGAATATTAATATTATAAATGTTAGAATTCAATATCCAATCCAAAAAATCTTGGGTTTATGTAGTAAAATACCAATAACATTGTCAAATAAGGGCAGGATTATATAAGAAATAGTATATTATGCAATGAGCTTATAATGATAGCTATTATTCACGAGGTAAAGTTTAGGCTACTGGCCGTAGGGGAGTGGCCCAAATCACCGAGTGAATAATAGCCATTATACACGAGTAGCATACTATACTTTATCCACGACTACTGAAAATATTTCTTGAAGAATTTAACATTTGGCGACTAGACAAGACCCTTCTATTACAAATGTTGAAAAAGTCAAGTTGACACATGAGAAATTTTTGAAGAACTTGTCATTGTCATAGACAAACTAATAAAATCATAGAGATAGAATACTATTCTATCTCTATGAGATAGAATACTATTCTATCTCTATGAATAAAATAGATGAGCCACTCGTATATTCCGCGACATCTGTCGGAGGAGGAGACTAATACACGAAAAAATTATTTTCAATTTGATAGTTAGATGTCGTTGCATTCATGGAAATCCTATCGAGAAAATAGTAAGTATGTAAAATCATTATTATCAAAAAAACTTTGAATTGTCAACTGACACAAGGAGTGGTTTGACACGTTCTTTTTGAACTATAATAATTTCGATATGCCTGCAAGAGTGAAGACGTGCTGTGTTATTGGATGTGAAAATCGAGATGCAAGAAGTAATTATAAAATTTACATGTATATTCTGTTAACTATAAGAATTAAGATACTCTTAGTTTTCAAAAAAGTTTTTCATGTATTGAATAAGTTTAGTCGGTAAATACTCATATTTTGTATTATTGAATTCATTATTTTTAGTTTTTGAGAATGTTTTCAATGCAATTATTAGTTATTGATTAGATATTTATGAAATAAATCTGTATTTTCAATTGGTGATACCTATTTCAGTTAATAAATTTTATTCTATCCAGAATTTGATTATTAATCCTCATTTCTCGATTCCAAAAGAAAATCAGATGAAAGTTCGTTGCAGGTATTATTTTCATGAAAATAAATTTCCTCACTCATCGATAACTTGCACGAATCCATTTCTGATTTCCTTTTGGAAATTGAATATCAAAAAACTTTTTGCCTCTTGTATATGGGTGTACCTACCTATTCAAAAGGTGCACTACAGAATTCTTTTTGAGGCAGCTTTACGATACAGATTCTTTTTCAATTGAGCTTTTTTCACGAATTAGTAATGTTGTACAAAAAAAGATGGCGTTGAAGCTTGTTCTACTGGGTCTCATCTATTCTCCGTTTAGTTAATCTATGGTCATTGTATATTTTGTGATAAAAATTGTTTTAATTGATGTAATAAAAGTAACGGGTGGCCCATTTGAAAATTGGAATTTAATTTTGCTATAAAAAAAAACTGCTCAATATTTTTCAATGGTTGAACATTTATTTAAAAGGTTGGTTCATGACATTTATTTATGAAAAATAATTTCGGCCAAATGACCACCACGGCTGACTTGGCAGTAGCCTATTCGTTCCACCCAATTTTTTAATACATTTTCGATTGTTTGGGGCTCTATTTCACCAATAGCAGCTTGAATTTCGGTCTTGAGGTCTTGAATTGTTTCTGGATTGTTGGCGTAACACTTATCTTTCACCGCTCCCCAAAGATAATAATCCAATGGCGTCAGATCGCAGCTTCTTGATGGCCAATTCACATCAGCATTTCTGCTGCTTATTCGATTTCCGAAAATGCGGCGTAAAACATCGATTGTGGCGTATGCTGTATGGCTCGTTGCACCGTCCTGTTGAACCAAACATCGTCCAAGTCGTCAGCTTCAATTTCTTGAAAGAACCAATCATTCAACATTGCGCGGTAGCGCTCGGCATGACTGTTACGGCGATTTCTGCTTCATTTTAATTTACTGCCAAGTCAGCCGTGGTGGTCATTTGGCCGAAATTATTTTTCATAAATAAATGTCATGAACCAACCTTTTAAATAAATGTTCAACCATTGAAAAATATTGAGCAGTTTTTTTTTATAGCAAAATTAAATTCCAATTTTTAAATGGGCCACCCGTTAAATTTGGCTCTAGATTGACAAGATATACCCATATTTTTTAGTTGGAGTACTTTAGAATACTGAAGAAATATCAATTCAAAGAATATTACATTGAAGCGAAATCTGTGAAGCATCTGACAGTAGTGGATAATAACTCAATATTCACGTGTGATTAATGGGTATTATTATGGCCGAGCAAATAGTATAATGGGTGGATTATACAATTTTCCTGGATAAACTACTTTATTTTACGATCTTATCAAAGTTATAATTGAGAATATTCTGTTGGTTTAGGATCTGTAGATGGAGAAATTTTCAACCAAGAATGGAAGATACTATAATGATTCTTTTCTTTGCTGCACAAATTGTGAATATGGAAAATGAGACTACACAGTGGAATTTAGAAAAACGAAGTTGTAATTCAGAAACGGCAAATTGAATTTCAGAAAAGGGAAATTGTAATTCAGAACTTATCAATTCAATTGCAGAAAGTGTATTACATAGATAGTACCTAAGCAGTCGATTCTGAATTACAATTTACATCTTCTGATATTCAATTTGCTTTTCTGAATTACATTACACGTTTTCTGAATCACAATTGGAAAAGGTGTAGAGATTCTTATATACAAGGTGTTCCAGAATAACATGATCAAACGCCAAAAGGAGATTTTTCAGCTTATTTCAAGTAAAATGTACTCTAAAAAAATTAAGAAAAGAATAAAAATTTCAAGTCTGGAGCCAAAAATTTGGGGGTGTCTTAGTGGATTATCGCCCCTTTTTCTCAACAGGGTAGCTATTTTGTACATTCGGTAGCACAAATAAAACGCCTAGCAAGTTTTCAACTAATCAACATACCTTTGGTGTACATTCTCCTCGAATTTTTGACAAAATATTATGGACATCAACATTTTTGAAACTCTGAGAATCCAATTGTGAACTTGTATCAAAAGATTTGCTACTACTGCACACTGTTTTCCTTCTGCTTTCCAGCAGAGACTTAGTAGAAGGAAGGGAAGTTCCAGACTCCAAAGTCTTTCTTATTTCGTCTCTGATGACTTCTTCATAATCTTTTTGCATTTGCTGAAATATCAAGAATGGTTAACACATAACACAGAAAGGTCAGACTTTATTTGCATAATCATAATAAAAGAAACTTTAAAATGATTGTAACATGCCCCAACATTTAAACAATGGTTATTAAATGTCGCCAAATATTAGTACTCTGCTTTCAAATGAACAGTGTTTGTGTACGACACTTTCATAGGCTAGCAATGCAAAACCTACAGAATAGAGTTATTCTTTGTCAAAGGACACAAAAGGTCAGACAAAAGGTTTCTGAGCATATACAACTATATGCTTTTTCACCAACTATATGTTGCATATCAATTTAAAATAAAGTATAAACTGAGTTGCCCATAGATTCAATATAAAAAAATGTTAACAAGATCAGCCTTAAAATTTTGTTGAACAGAATTCTTGAACTGGAAAAGAAGTTATAGATGAAGTGAAGTAGTGAAGATGCACTCAAGTCAGCTCAGATGCACTATACATTAGGGGCGTTCGGCATCGACATCGGACTGGTCGGATCGATCTGAACCGTTCGTTTATTAGATCCAGATTGAGGGGAGTACACATCTGGACCGTTTGGCATAAAAATCTGAGCAATCGAATGTCGATCTTTTCGCTCGGTCTATTTCGACGGATCAAAGCGATTTTATTCATAAAGTTTTATGTTTTTTATATATTTTTTTGTTTTATGTTGAGTTTTCTGATCCGACAACCGATAGATTGGAAAATTCTAATAGGTACTTATCAACACTTTTATTCTTCTGTTTTTATTTATTCATTAAAAACCTAAATAATTCATTAAAAATTTTCGTTAGAGCTATCGTAGTAATGACTGGACAGGAGGAGATATTGCTTTCTCGTTTCTTTTTTGTGTAATTAATTAATTAGAATCTTTCGGTACAACTATCGCCGTAGTGAACGACCAGAAGGGGATATTGCATACCTCGTTTCCTTTACATTCAGTGCCTTTGCACCTAATTATTTAATTGAGATTTTACGGTAGAGCTACAAAAAAGAGTGAAAGTATCGTTAAAAGATGAGCATATTTCCCAAAATAGTGATCTTTGAAATCTCATAATCTATCAAAGTAGAACAGAGCAGTATGTTCTGTGGCAGATGCTCTGTACCGTTCGTTTATTCGCAGATATTACAGATGAATCTGTACGATCTGTGGTCACGTGACTTAAAAATCCGTCTGCTCGTGGAGATCAATGCCGAACAGGCTTATTATAAATTCGCATTAGTTATTCATTGAGTTATATTTGATATTTACATTATTGAATATTAAACTTACATAAGGATTTATGGTCGTTTTGATAGCAAAAATATGAAAACTTTGAATTACAAATTCAATTTCATTGGAAACTTATTTTCAAAATTACTGAATGAAATTCATGAAAATACTAAACAGTAACTAAATACAAGTAGCTAAAGTGAATTAACATGGGATAGACCTCAAGAAATACTTTGTTTAGTAGTGATTTTGTAAAAAAATTCTAAATTTAATAATCAACAAAAGAGTGATTAAAATTATCTGAAAACTTACCGAGCAAATCATTGATACATTCAGATCATAATTTTTGGTACCCAGAGCAGGATAATTTTTTTCTATAGCTCTAACTCCATTTCTCCTTGTAGCTTCTAGCCATAGTACTGATACCAAATGCACTTTCAGAAGTTTTGCTCTCTGATAAGTTGTATAGAGACCATCTTTAAATATTACATGTGTCACATCCCTGGTGAATTTCTCAGATACAGTGGCACCCATAGACTTCAGAAGGGCCTTGGCCCCACCTGACCTGTCGTTTCCATTACTGTTAATCTCCACATATGCAACAACATTGTTAAGTACCCTCTCAAAGGGTGTACTGGAACTTGCACCAGAGGTTGAAGATTGAGAGGATTTTTCAGAAGTATGGGATTGGGCACTTTCTGGTCTATTTATTTTTTCAAGTTCTCTTCTTCTCAGCAATGCCGTAGGACTCTCACAGTGTTCTTTTCGCTTAATTCTCTTAACTGGAGTTTTCGATGGACTTCCAGCAGGTTTGAATAATTCGAATACATTCTTTTGATTAGCAGAGAGCAGTTGAAGAATCAGGTTTTTGCTGGCAGGATCTTTCAAAGCATGTTCAAACAAGGAAAGATTGAAATCAGTATTGCTATTTGATTTATGAGGAACTTCGGAGCGTCTACTCATGTTTTGCATTGAACATGGAGCTAAATCCTTAAATCCTAATTTCTACACATAAATAAATTTGTCATTCAATATAGAACAAAATCAATTCGTTCTAATTTATTGCAAAAAAAGGCACAACAAATAACACAAACTCATAAACGCAACATAGAAAACAAAACAGCTGTTTGAAAAATACACCACAGAAAAATATTGCAAAAAAACCACAGAATGAGAGAAATGATGGAAAAGAATTTATTATTTATTATTATAATCTGTGTTCGGAATAAAGGTTATGTTAGCCATAACCTAACTTTTTTGGATTTGGACAAAAAAAATTTATTTGTGGTATATATTTAAATTCTGTTCAGTAGGAAATGGCCGAAAGTATCGGAGACACCTTACAGGATGCAGTCTTGAAAAAAACCAGTGACAAAACCGTTTTAGACAAAGAAGTGAAGGGATATGAATGGAACGAAGGGCTTGATTACTCAAAACTGTTAAAAAGCTATCTACGCAGTGGGTTTCAAGCTACAAATTTTGGAAAAGCTGTAAACGAAGTAAACAGAATGCTGGAATGCAGAAAGCAGGAAATTCCCAGTGATAAATTCATAGACACAGATGATCCTTTTACAACTGTTAAATCTAGTTGTACAATTTTTCTTGGTTACACATCTAATATTGTGTCTAGTGGTTTACGAGAGACAATTAAATTTTTAGTCCAGCATAATATGGTTGACTGCATAGTGACGACAGCAGGGGGTGTAGAAGAAGACTTAATTAAATGTTTAGCACCAACTTATTTGGGTGATTTTCATTTGGATGGGAAAAAGTTAAGAGAAACTGGAATCAACAGGATAGGAAATCTTTTAGTCCCAAATGATAATTATTGCCATTTTGAAACCTGGATTATGCCTATATTAGATGAATTTTTGAAAGAACAAAATGATCATGGTGTGTTGTGGAGCCCAAGTAAAATAATTTATGAGCTGGGTTTGAAAATAAATAATGAAGACAGTATTTACTATTGGGCTGCCAAGAACAAAATACCTGTGTTTTCTCCAGCACTTACAGATGGTAGTTTAGGAGATATGATGTTCATGCATTCTATAAGAAATCCTGGATTAGTTGTTGATATCCTTTCAGGTGATAATTGGTAGGCTTTAGTAATTTAGTTTTCATTTTTCATTGTTTCGATTAACTTTTCTCGAAATTTACTAAACCTTTCAGTTGCTTTAATGCTCATACTTCAGCACTACCCAAAGCATAAAAATGCTCCAAAGCTATTTATTAGTTATGTTATAATGTTAAGGACAATAATATACTGATGGCTAGTTCATTTGTTAATATAATTTCAATGAAATGAAGAAAGACTGCATGTCTATGAATTCTTCATAAGAGAAATTTGTGATGAACCTCATTTGTTCCTTTCAGATCTGAAGCGCTTAAACTCAATGGCAATGAAAGCTGTTAATACAGGCATGATAATAATTGGAGGTGGACTTATCAAACATCATATATGTAATGCTAATTTGATGGTATGTATTGTGCAGATCATTTATTCAGAACAGTTTTTTTTTCTTTAATCATAATTTCTAACACTCCTTGTTTTGTAATGGTATAACATAATGCATAAAGTTATAATTAACTCTGTGATTTGACCAGTTTCATATATCATATGCATATATTCAGAAAAAAGAGTAATCTATACTAATATTATAAAGAGGTAAGATTTGTATGTTTGTGGCGTTGATACGAGATAACTCATAAGCTACTTGACCGATTTGAATAATTCTTTCACCCCTAGAATGCTACACTATCACTGAGTAACATAGGCTATACTTTTCACCCGAGAAAATTAGGAAAACCTACTATAACTTCAAAGATGAAAAATATGAGTACCAAAATCAGCTATTTTCAGGTGCGCTGCAAAAACCGTAAGAAGTACATGGAAACAATGTATGACGGAAATGTACCTCTTTGAAAGTTTTACAAAAAAGTCCGCGATAGCATATATCTATCTTTCAAGGTTTACTCGGTATCACCTTTTAAAGTTTTCCGAAAGTTTCTCAAAATTATGCATTATTTGGGAGTATTTTTTCATGAATACGATATTGATCCTCATACAATTAAATACATCGTTCATACCCAGTATTTAATTTAGAACGAAATTTCCTTTTACATCATTCAATTATGATGAATACATCAAAAGATATGTCAGGTTGAAGATGAAATCGCACCAAAATGCGTTTCTGAGGTAGGCACTAGGCGGGTAATGTATTTTGGATTGCCTATCCCGGTATGTTTATGATCACAAATCAGATCAACAGATGGCGCTGTAGTCGTTATTTAGGTTTTTCATCTACTATGACACTATACAACTAAACGGCTGGATCGAATTGAATGAATTTTTGTGTATGCAGAATCTATATCTATACTAATATTATAAAGAGGAAAGATTTGTATGTTTGTGGGTTTGTGGCGTTGATACGAGTTAACTCATAAGCTACTTGACCGATTTGAATAATTCTTTCACCCTTAGAATGCTACACTATCACTGAGTAACAAAGGCTATACTTTTCACCCGAGAAAATTAGGGAAACCTACTATAACTTCAATGATAAAAATATGAGTACCAAAATCAGCTATTTTCAAGTGCGCTGCAAAAACCGTAAGACGTACATGGAAACAATGTATGACGGAAATGTACCTTTTTAAAAGTTCTACAAAAAAGTCCGCGATAGCATATATCTATCTTTCAAGATTTACTCGGTATCACTTTTAAAGTTTCCGGAAGTTTCTCAAAATTATGCATTATTTGGGAGTATTTTTTCATGAATACGCTATTGATCCTTATCCAATTAAATACATCGTTCATACCCAGTATTTAATTTAGAACGAAATTGCCTTTTACATCATTCAATTATGATGAATACATCAAAAGATATGGCAGGTTGAAGATGAAATCGCACCAAAATGCGTCTATGAGGTAGGCACTAGGCGGGTAATGTATTTTGGATTGCTCCGTATGTTTATGATGACAAATCAGATCAACAGATGGCGCTGAAGTCGTTATTTAGGTTATTCATCTACTATGGCACTGTGCAACTAAACGGCTGGATCCAATTGAATGAATTTTTATGTATACAGAACAACGTCTGTTGGGTCTGCTAGTATTTAATACAACAGGTAATGAATTGTACTGTGATGGGTTTCAAATTTTGACCTATCTTCGGTTTGCTATATTGAACTACCACTAATTCCTATTTTTTAAGTCATTCCATCTCTGAAGGCTTTGATCTTTTCTTAATGATTTCACAAAGGTTTAATTCCAGGAAGGTTATCGTTGAAAAGAGGATTATTTCACCAAACCTAGTTTTTCATTTTTACCTCACAATTGGAATATTAGTTCATCTTTAGGTTTTGTGCAAAAAAATGACAAACTCAATATAATCAGAATGAACACATCACTCTCATTATGACATTTTGAAGTTTACGTAATGTAAACTGATGGTGACATTAGTTTAAGCAGAATATTAAGAATCAACACGATAAACCTTTTCGAAAACTTATTTGATCACTAAATTTTCGACAAATAATTAAAGTTTCAAAGTTAAGACAATATTGTGGAAAATTCTTGGATATCCAATATCTCGGTCAAAGTAAGAATAGTAGCCCTACATCTAGAAGCTTTGTCGAACCACCAGAATACGTTGCATTCTGGCAAATATCAAAAGTGAAAATTACACAATATTTCTCCCAACATTTAATTTCTGCAAAGTGCTTTTCACATTGTACTTTTCAATTATGATTGCGTTTCATGCAACGCAATTCATTTGAAGGGTGCAAAGTAAAAAGTTATTTGGCGTTACTCGATCACTAACTCGGCCTCCAATTTGACGGATAAACAGTTCAATTGCTATCAATTTGTAACCCATGTTAGTGATCGAGTAAGTTTCCGAAAACGCCTATAGAGTAATTGGTGCAATAGGCCCCATGATATAGAGCTACCCGTCGGCAACAGACCACAAACCATTCGCTTTGGCTTTTACCACAATGGCGCAACGTACTTTTTTCGGACAAGTCACGATTCGGCTTACAAAGCTATAGTCGGCGGGAACGGGTTTGAAGAGATCAGGCAGACTAGAACGATTTAATTGTGCGGATCAACAATGTGCTGTGGGTTCAATTTTCTGTGGCCCAATCCCTCTTTATATCATTGAGTGAACAATGACTGATACAATCTACGTAGAAAACTTTATTGAGCTAATAATTTTTCCTGAGTTACAAATTTGGGGATAATTTAATTTATCAGGATAATGCTCCACTTAATTTGTGGGAAGCTTAGGCGTATTGGGCAGTTGATTGAAAGAAGAGGTGTTAATACGGACTATTGAATTCAGTTGTGGAATAACTATAAATAATCAATGAAAAATTAATAATAGACTTTAAATTTTTTTCTTCTTTCCTATTTTGTCTCATCCTTCAAAAAGTTACAAACAAAATTTTTCTACCAAATATATTGCAGTTGAAATAGAGGAAAATATTCATCTCATATCCAGAACATAGATTTTTGTGTGTACTGGATGTCCTAAATTCATTTTCTACTGAGGGGATCTCAGAAACCTGATGAGCTAGAACAAAATAATAATAATAAAGAAAAATGTATTACTTCAATTAATTTTACTGAAAAAAGGGCCTGTATTATGTTTTAGTTTCATGTTTCTAACTTCAGTAATAAAGAAGTTATGAGAACTTTTCATTTGACCCCATTTTCTAATTTTAACTAATAGCTTGAAAACGGTTTGACTTAGGAGGTTACGGTTTTCGCCAAATTTCGACTGCGCTGCACGATCTTCTTGCCGTTCTATTTTCCTAGAGAATGGTATTCTTACTGTTGCCTCTATTTTTATTATGAGATGTCTTGTATACGTGAAGGAGAATGAAGGCAATTTTGTAAAACTTTCAAGCTTTCATTCTCACGAAACTAGAAATAAGGGTACATTAAATTTTCCTATTCATAGGACTGCAAAGTTTGAATCTTCTCCCATGTATCACGGCATCAAACTTTTCAATCATCTGCCTTTATCAATGAAATCACTCGATGTAATTAGATTTAGGAAAGTAGTTAAGGAATTATTGTTAAAAAAATGTTACTACACAGTCAATGAATACCTTGGTGAGAAACTTGTTGATATTTAAATATCTTATCTTTTTGTTTGACTTGTCCTATACATAAATGTATTATGTCTAAAAGAATTAATAAACTATTATTATATTATTATTAATTCTCTCAAAAATCGAGCACGAAAATGTGCCACTCATTTTATTCTAGCTCATCGGGTTTTCTGAGATCCCCTCACTATACAACGAATTTAGGACACCCGGTACAAACGCCGATAGGCTAGCACTAATAAAAATTAATCATCCTGAAAACCAAGATACTTTGTTACATATTGAAGCAAATCTTATTACAGAGAAATGGTGCTGAATATAGTGTTTTCATAAACACTGCATCAGAATTTGATGGAAGTGATGCAGGTGCAAGACCAGATGAAGCTAAATCATGGGGTAAAATTAAAATAGGAGCTGATCCAGTGAAAGTTTATGCTGAGGCAACTCTAGTTTTTCCTCTGCTAGTTGGTGAGACATTTGCTAAAGAATTTTTTGAGAAAAAAACATCTGAAATAAAACATGATGAATATATATGAGTTTTATTAATATATAAACTGGAATAGGTATATTGTCATTTCAACACAAGTTATTGAAATACAACTTTTGTCATGATTACATTATACATAAAGGAATGTGAGCAAAATATTGGTGTGAAAAAATTCACATTTCATTTATAGAAAAATAATAAATCACATCTAGAAACTGAAACAATTTCAATTATATTTATATATTTTATAATTTCATGATGAAAATAAATCTTTCATTTGATTTAAATATTTTACAAATAATTGACTCTGAAATAAGCAAAACAATATGGTCTAATTCGGTATAATAGTACGTTTTTCGCCTTAATTGTATATAAAATTATTCTAACATGAGCTTTGGTCTTAGAAGAAACTCTATTAATTATTGAAGAATTGTTCAGAGATTCACTATGAAAGTTTGGGGGAAATATTCATATGATACTTTTTTTAAACAAACATTTAAAAATTTGATGATATGAAATAAAATCTATAAAAATATAATGGCAAAAAATAATATCACTTGGTAATATAATGACTCACTAAGGTTACATGTGCAAAATCATTCATCATTTCCTCAAAACAGGTTAAAATCATTTTTGAATCCCCATTTTCAATTCTCATGAACAGGTGACGAATTTTCAGTCCTTGCATATTGAAATTGAAAAATTCTTCACCCAATTATTTGAAGTATTTTGGACAATTTAGTTCAATGTTTGAACTTGGCAAGATCCATCGCCTTTGACAAAATTATTTGAACATCCATTGGTGGAAAACTCTGAAGAAGTTTTATATTGGACGGAAAATCTCCTTGCAGGAGCCTTTCTCTGAGTATTCTGCAGACAAATGAATGAGTTTAGTGAATTAGTGGAAAGAAGACCCATTAATGAATTTTTTGTGATTTACATATAACAAAATCATTGCATTCTAACATTATATAGTGACTAGTAGGCCAGACAGACCACTTCACGATTTGATCCAAATTTCAATTTAATTTTCGGTTTGGTTTGGTTATGACCTTGGTACTTCAAGGCTTCAAGGGAGACTCCAAAAGCTATTCAGATTGTGTGAGTTAGGAGAATGAGTTGTATTCTGAGGAGGCATTGTTATGATGTCCCTAAGCCCCTCAGGGTAAAAAATAAACCTAGAGGTGCCTTCGCGCATTTGTTATGCGGCCAAGTAGAATCTGTTTATGAACGCGAACAATAACCCGGCTTTGCGAACTCGTGCCGTATGTTTATTTCGTATTGCGATAATTGATCTACCGCTTCTCTACTCTGATACTAACGACTTGCGTCTGTTACAGACAATTCTGTCAGTTTGACAACATCCTCTGTTAGTGTTTAGTTTCTGGATGCGATGTGTTTACATTTTCATTTCGATTTGACGTTCATAAACTGAATTATTTTACTGATTTAGTGGCAATTTATTGTTGCTTAAGGCTATTGCGGTAATTATAGCAGAATTACGAAAATGTATATTATTCAGGAAATGAAGAAATAAAAATCTAATCAATTGTTTACTTCACCACAGTGCGGCAGTGAAATGCTTTGGATCTCACTCTAATGCTTGGTTGATTACAATGCAGTACTATTCACGCATAGGGGCATCTCTATGTTTATTTCTTACTCTGAGCTACGTCCCCCAATTTTTATTGCTTTTCATAATGAATATTTTCGCGCCCGTATTTTAGAGGCAAAAATTTCAAAATGCCTGAATCATAGCAGTGTACGGGCAAGCGACTGTCTACTATTGATATTGTACTGTATCCGAAAGATGAAATTTAATCGAAGATTGTATTTAGTTGCGCTAGTAGTAAATAATGAAAATCACAGAATGTGATCAGCGGATAAAAAGACTGGTAGCGCATAGATTTCAAAGTAATTATCGAACATTACAACACTGTATCAACGAAATTATTACTTTTTTCTCCAACCATCAAAAAATGTTGACTTTTTTGTACTATTATCAGGTGCAAAAGTCATAAATTCCCTTACCGTACAAAAATTTGCTCGTTGCTTAGCAACACTTTTAATCCTAGGATTAAAAACGCTACTTTTAATCCTTGGATTAAAAGTAAATGCATTTGAAGTCTACTTGACAATCACTGTCAGGATTCTGTGTTCAAATTCATAACCAAATTATGAACGATTTTTCACTAAAACCAATTTTATTGTAATTTTGACTTGGTTGGAGAAAAAATAGTATATATTATTCGGATTAAAAGTGCCTATTTTAACTCGCAATTCTGCATTCGCTCGGCTGCACCTCGCAACTGCAAATATTGCTCGTAAAAAAAATATGCACTTTTAATCCTTATAATATAATATACTATTTTCCGTTATCATATATAGTCCATTCACGAAAGGTTGAGCAGTCGGTTGGCCATGGATATTTGGCATACTCCACTGTGTATATTAAAATTTTAGGTTATGTTCTTTATTTTCTTGTCAGATTGATACGCAATGTTGTCAATTGAACATAGAGTTCTCTGATAACTCGCAAGCTCGTCGGACGAGGCCGGGTACATTAGGCAACGTTGACTTTATTTTACGTTATGACAGCAAATACTGCCAACTTCAGATAAATAAAGAAACGCCTACTATGTGCTCAACCTTTCGTGAACGGACTATACATACTTATCATCAAATTATTCAATGATTATCAAGTTTGATTTTTTCGGAGAAATGGTATCTTTTCCCGTTCAGCGAAGGTTCAATTCGACCTGATTTATAAGGAGTCCCAGTGAAATTCAATTATTCTATTACATTGAAATTCTGAAAAACTTCACGTAAATGAGGACGATTATGATTTCCAAACTCAAATTAGTGCCGTAATAATAAATAAATTTTCGGAATTTTTCCGAAAAAATCAGACTTGATGATGATTTCATTGAATAATATGATGAATAAGTATTTGATAACGAATGAAAGTAATAATTTCGTTGCTAAAGTTTTGCCATATTCTATAATTACTCTGAAATCTTTCATTCGATAATCACATTTTGTGATTTTCCTCGAAATCCTTGCGTTTGATGAAAAAATTGCAGGAGACAAAAAAGTTTTACAATGGAATGTTGTTTTTAGAAATATCAACATTTTTTATCTAAAAAACTAAAGGTAATAGGGCAATCAGATAAGGTTCTCCAAAGGGCTTCCGGAAGGAAAAAATATCAGTGGCAGATCAGACATGACTGAAAACCCCCCTATACCAAATTTCGTAAAGTTCGCAGAGCAGAGGTCTGAGATATGAAAGAAAGATTTTCAATTTAGATGAAATTGCGGAGGCTATAATTCCGAAATGGCACGCCACTAGACAAAAATGAAAAATACGGGTCGGCTTATTTCGTCTCTGCAAACACTGGTTAATTTTTGTTGCATTGATTTCGGGGCACCCTATATAAATTTATAAGTTTAATCTAACATCGATGAAATTTTACAAATACTAACATGCCTCTCAACTCCCATTACAAAAACTCAATAAAATAATTTCAAAGCCTGATTACTTATTTTGTGAACGGAATATAAATTCTTGGAATACAAAATTTTCATGAAAAAAATGTGTAAATCGTCATTTCATCAATAATTATTATAACTTACATAATCATTGCACAGCATACGTTGATCAAGAAATCAAACCTATTCTCATCAGAAAAAAGAGAATCCCATATCCTTAAAACATCTGGAAGAGGGAATTCTTGAGACAGAAGTAGTGTAATCCACCTGAAACAATTTTAAAAGTATTACATTTGGTGAAAATATAACGATATAATGAATGTCAGCTCACCTGAAACTGTAATATTGCGGCTTCAAATCTAGTTGTTGGAGTTTTAACCAAACATCTCGATCATAAATTTTCAGTTGATTGAGCATTCTGTTCATCATTTTATTGATCCCATGGTCTGTTTCATCTAAACTTTTTATGAAGAAATCTCTTATTTCAGACATCAAATTAGTGAAACAGAAAAAGCAATCTGCTTCTGCATGCTCTGGAATGAGGTGATGACATGATTTTATTTTTCAAATGATTAGTCTTTTGCAACATTATCAAGTATAAGATGCTAATGGTTGAATAGTCAGAAAATTGGAAAGTAATTATTTGTTACCATATTCCTTTGTGAATATCAAAAAAGTACTCCTACTATTACTAGTAGGCTTTTACATCTGCAGTCAACTTATTCTTGGAAAAAACCTATGGTGTGGTCACCCATCTGGTTATTGACTTTAATGTTCTACTGGCGTAATTTGGTCCAATTGGTCATAATGATCATTGTTTAAAAACAATGATATAATTATAGTTATAATTACATTCCGTTCACGAAAGTTTGAGCGCATAGTAGGCGTTCATTTATCTGAATTTGGCAGTATTTCCTGTCATAACGTAAAATAAAGTCAACGTTGCCTCGTTGCCAAATGTACTCGGCCTCGTCCTCAGAGGAAGAAGTGTTTACTTCTTCCTCTGAGGCCTCGTCCGACAACCTTGCGAGTATTCAGAGAACTCTATGCAATATTGACAACATTGCGTATCAATCTGACAAGAAAATAATTAACATAACCTAAAATTTTAATATACACAGTGGAATATGCCAAATTTTCATAGCCAACCGACGACTCAATCTTTCGTGAACCTTTCAAGCAGAAGATAAATTGATTAAATCATTTGATTTTGACCTATTCGATAATTGTTATTTAATCAACTATATGCGAAAAACGCGTTGATTACATGATTTTTCTGTCGAACTCATTACTAGTATTTTTACCCACTTCACCTGAGATTAACTGAGAAACTACTGTCATAATTCGAATTTTGAACTGAAGTTTCAAGTACGTTTGTCTCAGTTAATCTCAGTTGAAGTGGGTAAAAAGAATAATAGAAATATGAATTGAAAATGAATTCTTGTTTGAAATATGTTCTTATTTTGCAGAAGACATACATTTGACATAACATAAATTTCTATGTTCCAGTAGATAGTTATGATCAAAGATTAAGGAGAAACATTGAACTCAATAAACACATGGAACGGCCTCGCGATCCGGATGAAGTGAGGCCGACTGAGATAGAATGTCAGAGTGTAATGATGATCCCACAATGGTGGGGGTCTCCATCGTAATCTGCGCGATTCATAAGCGGGAATATCCTCCGATTTCAAATGGAGAGTTATTGGAGTTCTACAAGTAGTAGAAAGAGATAATGATTCCTCAATTGCCCCATCTCTCTCCCACACTTTTGGACACACGTTAGTCGATTCTGCTGCATCGCGAGGCCGTTCCATGTGTTTATTGAGTTCAATGAGGAGAAATTACGTCGTCCCTTATCTTTGGTTATGATATCGCTTCTGAATGCTAGGTGTTCGGAACATTAACATGTCACTTTTTATTTTGCGGTCGACGGAAAAATTATGAATGAGTATAACTCAAAATTTCAAAATTATGGTTTGATTTTTGCCATTACAGTAGAGCCTCGTTAATCCGTACCCAGGCTAATCCGAACGACGCTGAGCTTATGATTTGTGTTTTGTCTTCAGTTAAGAATTAGTTAGGCAGAAGCCTCATCGCAGATTTATCTCCAATATTCGTGCGCTACGTATTTCTGGGATTACAAAAATGGTTCCTCCAACAAAATTCAAACATAAAACATTAACCATAGCTGAAAAGTGTGCCATACTGGACAGTTTAAAATGGAATGTCTCTCAAATATGGTTTGGAAAATCATAAATTACTGATTTAAAATGAAACGAACAGAAAATTCGATCATTTCTTGTGTGAAAATGTAGCTACTTATTTTATGATTTGAATTAATATTTCTTTTCAGAAGATGCTATAATCTGAACGCTCTGTTGATCCGAACAGGGGTTTGTTTTTGGTTGTTCGGATTAACGACGCTCTACTGAATTGAAATTGGCATTTGGTTGCACTAGTAGTTATTTTAAGAAGTAAAAATCGCTTATTTCTTCTAATCGGTTCATGCCATGTTTATATACATTTCGTATTGGAGTTCAATCAGCTCCCGAAATAGTGAAACTTTGTATTTCAACACCCAGTATATAGTCTCATATGCATCAGGTCTCAATTCACCCTATTTAGATAGTAGGCACTCACCTCTATATGTGATATCTGGATCTGAAGCAAAAGCATGATATATAGGCCCCACAATTTCATTCATGCCCTGAACATAACTTTGGCCAGGGTTCAGTTTGGCGTAAAGGAACAAAATTCTCTCCACTACTTCCCAATGCGCTTCCTTGCCCTCAGACATTGGAGCATAATCTTCATTTGCTTTTCTTGTAGTTAAGGCAATCTGCATACATAACACATATAGGAAATATTGAAAAGGTATGATGTAGAGAATTTCACGTCGTTGAATTTTTATCTGCTATTTATAGAACATTGAATAACAATCAAAAGATAATGTGAAAATTAGGGTAAAATTTAATCATTTATCACGATGCAATACGAGAACGATAAATTAACAGGGTTCGGCACTCGAAATGTAACCAGTTTCAAGCCATGGCGCACCTGCCACAGCAACATTAGGTATTCAGAAATTTGCTAGGTGATAATTTTTCACAAGCCTACAAAAGCATTCTGCTGAAAGTTAACGAAAAAAAAATTATAAGAGTTGAGAGAGCGGAATATTTGCTCTGTTTGGCCGTAAGCGGTAACCGCGAGGGATCGTTTTCATGGAGCCTGGCGTCGAAGTTAATGCGACATATTATCAGGAAAGTGTTCTTCAGGCTGCTTTGAAGCCGTGGGCAGACAAACATTTCGGTCGCAGATCATAGATGCTCCAAAAGGAGACTGCACTGGCTCACAAAGCGCGATTAAACCAAGAATGGTTGAAAAACAACGTTTCGAACTTCATTTCGACCACACAGTGGCCCTCGAATTGACCAGACATGAATACAATGGATTTTTCTCTCTGAGCTATTTTGGAAAGCAAGGTCCGAACTAAAAAATATACCAGCCTCGAGACGCTGAAGAAAGCCATTGTGGGCTAAAATACCGGCAAGTTACGTTCGAGCAACTTGCGATTCGGGTTTTGACAGTCTCAAGGCAATAGTCACAGTGAAAGGTGGTCGTATCGAGCCGAAGTGAATTTATTATGCTAATTTGATTATTTTCCAATTTTCTGTACATAAAAATAAATGAAAATTATTTTTTAACCGAATTTATGGCCTTTCGAATAGGTCACACTTCGAGTGCCGGACCCTGTAATGTTTTGTATCTAAAGAGATTACATTCATGCTTCCACTCTACATATAAAATATTAAATTGCAGTTTTAATAGCAGCCTGAATGCCGTATGATAATATATTAATTAATTATTTTTATAGAATATAGTTTGAAGACCACCATACAAGATTCAATATCATCTTCTGAAGCAATAGCTGAAATAGACAAAAAATATGTAAAAATGAACAGTGTCCTTCTTTTTAAGACAACTTTCTATTTTTTATTTAATTTCAACTTAGAGAATACCTTGATTTGCCAATAATTAATTCATGTCAATTTATATTTCAAATATTGTTCATTGAAAACCTGAAGAAATAGCATTGTTCTTGATTTCTTTCAGGTTAGTAAGTTATTCTTTAGAGTTATCAAAGTTTGTTTGTTATATTTCCAACTAAAGAAAATGAATCTTTCAGACTGATAACATCAAATCATCTATTTCTTGAACTGAGAAATTGAATTGATTTTCATTCTTATGAATATATAAGATACACCATATTAGCAACTTTGAAGATGGCATCAGAATGGTTTTCACACCCCTAGAAGTTTATTTACAATATCGCATTTACTCTGTTCTCGCGTATCTTATTACTCAGCTACCTGATAACTTGTTGAAAATCCAGAAACTAAGTTCCACATTAGGACCATTTGGTATTTCAGCGTTGTCTTGAAACAGCAGAAACAGTCAAATGCAAATTTTTTCAGATGATTGATATTTTCGAATGGAATAGTCTTTTATAATTTTAGAAATCTTACACATAAGTAAAATATACAGATGTGGAAGAAACGGATGGAAACACGGGAGTTCCAGTGTTAAATTCAAGCAGGCTCGGGGTCCAGTACTCCAGTGGAACAGTGGAAGAATCGAAACCTCGGAGCCATGCGATGTTGAATAAGCGGCTGGTCTGTTGGAATGGCAGTCTGTAGTGAGTGGGGAAGCGCGCAAGCAACGATCTAGGATCGAATATCGAATCAGTCAGGGGGGTGAAACGCTAGAAGTAAAATCTACAACACGGACATACGTCTCCCCATTTATTTTGGGGGCGGAGCCAAGCAGTGACGTATGTCTGAGCTAAATCCAAGTTATGTCAAATTTAAATGGGATGGGATGTCATTGTCAATGCTGCCATTTTTATTGTTTGTGTGTTGTTTTGTTTGAGTCGAAGAAGAAAGTGAAAAAGTTGAGTTTCAAGTGGAATAATTATTTAAATATTGCCAATATGAAAGTATTTGTGAGGAGATTGAAGTTATATTTTCTGTTTCTTTGATAAGCAATAAGGTTATAGTTTATAGTAATCATTCTCTTTTTGGATGTATCTTTGCCTTACGAATGAATCAGTGTTATTGTGTACTGTGTAGTGACTACCTATAGTGACTTAACTTGACTTTTTTAATACAAGTGTTGATTTTCTATACGTATTATATGAACAAATGCTTCAAAATTTGTCAACAATTGCTCGGAAGTTTTTCAACTGTACTCAAATTGTAAGACCTGTGGTTGATCATGACTGTTTGTTAGTTCAAAACATTAAATAGTTATGTACTGTACAATTGAGCCTAATAACATAATTATTTTTATAATGTATATTTTCTTTCAAATCTGCCTTTTAATTCCGAAACAATAGGAAAAGCAAGTAAAATAATAAAAAATATATATTATCTAATATCTTCTTTCTCTCTCTTTCTGGAACACAGAGCATTGTCAAAATTCGGGACGAAACCATAGAACCTCTCTCTTACAAAAAGCGACCACCCCTCAGAATCCAATCGCCCCATTTATTTTGACGTTTCAAATGTCACGCGTGTTGTAAGGGTTTAGTAGGCAGATAGCACTTCTTATATTTTATGTTCTGTGGTAACACTCCAAGTCCAAACGGGAGATGGATAACGTCGCATGTCTACTGAAAATGAATACGACAAATTTTCTCCACTCTTATGGGCGGAAGTTATTTGACTCAATGAATGAAACAAATAATTTCCTGTGAAAATTAATATTCAGGTTCTTTTTCACTGGTTAGAAAATAAAATAAATTCTATATCATATTTTTGAGATATCCCCAAAGAAAGAAATCATTGGGAGATAAATCTGGAGATCTGGGGGGGATATTTGATGGTTCCGTATGTGGTAATGAGACGGTCAGAAAAAGTCGTTCTTAAATATTGTGTGACTACGCTTGCGTTATGACTTGGGCAGCCATCCTGTTGAAACCAGAACATCATCAAAATTAATTGGTAGCTATCGAACTGTCGGAATAATTTGATTCTGTAATAGATCCAAATATTTTGCAGCGTTTAGGTTACCATCGATGAAAACTGGCCCTATCATGTAATTACCCAGCATTCGTTTGGCAAGAGAAGTGGATGTGTCTGCTGCTGTTGAAACCAGTGCACCTTGTTCTAGCAGAAAAATTGCCCAGCAAGTCGATTTGGGCGATAGAACTGTTCGGAATATTTTTTGAAAATAAATGGTTACAAATGTTATAAGGTGCAAACCTTTCAGGAAATTTTTCCAGAAGACCATTTCAAAAGAATGGAATTCTGGGAAAAGATGATGGAAAAAGAGAATGAGAGTAGTTCTTTTCTGAGCAATATCTTATTCACGGATGAGTCATCGTTTTCATTGCATAGAAAACATAACCCATCCGTAGTAAGATATTGGTCTAAGGAGAATAAGCACCTTAGTATTCCTGTGCGTACCCAGTATCCTGAAAAACTTAATGTTTGAACAGGAATGCTGGGTAATTACATGATAGGGCCATTTTTCATCGATGGTAACCTAAACGCTGCAAAATATTTGGATCTATTACAGAATAAAATTATTCCGACAGTTCGACAGCTACCAATTAATTTTGATGATGTCTGGTTTCAACAGGATGGCTGCCCAAGTCATAACGCAAGCGTAGTCACACAATATTTAAGAACGACTTTTTCTGACCACAAACGGAACCATCAAATGGCTTTCCAGATCTCCAGGTTTATCTCCCAATGATTTCTTTCTTTGGGGATATCTCAAAAATATGGTGTATGGGCAAGAAATTGAAAGAGCGACGAACATTATTGAATTAAGTTCCAAAATAATCCAACTTTGTTTCAAAATAGCAAGTACGTCGAATCTTCTCCGACATACGAGATTAAATCTTTATAACAGATTTGGCTACTGTTTGGCACAACAAGGTGGATTATTTGAACATTTGATTTGAATTTGTCTTCAATTTAAAATGTTTTAATTCGTTTTCTATTTTCGTAGAATTATTTTCTGTTTTTTTTATTTTCGTTGAATTTATTTTTGTTTTTCGTAAAATTTTTCAAACCAGTTATGGCGAAAAAGAACCTGAATATTAATATTCACAGGAAATTATTCGTTTCATTCAATAGCCCCGTTTACACGTACACTCCGAACCGACGCTTCTGTAGCGTCGCTCCGATGCGGCACTCCGGAACGGCGTTTCAGGAGAGTGAGGATTGATGCGTGGTCGTCAAATGGAGCAACACTTTTGGATCGCGCATCGATGCGGCAGATTTTACTGTACGCTCCAAAACTCTCCGTGTGAATGCAAAATACAACAGTTTTGGAGTGGAGCGTGGAATTTCCGCTGTGGCGGAAACTCCACGTTCCGTGCTCTCTTATAAATACCAGTCAGTTGATTCGAATACCCGTAAGTGGACAGTGTGGTGAACATGAATTCGAGAAAAAGGAAGGCTATTGCTTGTTTAGGCCTGTAAGTCATCAATGAAGATGAGAAGAAAACTCCTCGGAAAATTTGGGTTAAGCAGTGGAGGTTGAATAGAGAGCGTTTTGGTCATATGCCTCTATTAAGGGAACTCCGAGAAAATCATCCAGAATCCATGTCCATGTTCATGAATAATTCTGAATTATCCCTATTCCTCATTGTGTATGTAGGTACTGAAAATAAATAAACATTTCCAACTGCGAAAATTCGAGAGAACGATAAGCATCTTCTGCTATACATATCTCGGTAGATCGGAGTGTGCGTGTGAATACGACGTTGATATCACAAACCAGCACATTTGGCACGTCGCATCAAATCGACACTTTTGGACTCACGATGGTCTAGCATTTACACGCACAAGATTGGAGTTAAGAAATGGAGCGAACATCTAAACGGGCCTATAGGCCCGTTTAGACGAACAGTTTTCCTGGCAGTTTTTGGAGCGTTCGCTCCATTTCTTAACTCCAATGTTGTGCGTGTGAATGCTAGACCATCGTGAGTCCAAAAGCGTCGATTTGATGCGACGTGCCAGGTGCCGTATTCTCGAGAGTGGATATTCGAAAACGTATACGAACTTCATTGCGAGGTGTGCATTTCTGCAGGTAAAACAGGGACTCGCGCAATGAAGTTCGTATACGTTTTCGAATATCACTTCTCGAGAATACGGCACCTGATGTGCTGGTTTGTGATTTCAACGTCGTATTCACACGCACACTCCGATCTACCGAGATATGTAGCAGTAGATGCTTATCGTTCTCTCGAATTTTTTCGCAGTTGGAAATGTTTATAAACTTGAATTCTGCACATTTTCACCAGTAACTACAACACATTGTGGAATAGGGATAATTCAAATTATTTATAAACGTGTACAGAAGCTTCCCTGTTTATGGAAAATAAAAAGTAATGTCATCCATTCTTAAGTAATTTCTGTAGTCCTCTGGATAATTTTCCCGGAGTTCCCTCAATAGAGGCATATGACCAAAACGCTCTCTATTCAACCTCCACTGCTTAACCCAAATTTTCCGAGGAGTGTTCTTCTCATCTTCATTGATGACATACAGCTCTAAACAAGCAAAAGCCTTCCCTTTTCTCGAATTCATGTTCACTACATTGTCCACTTACGGGTATTCGATTCAACTGACTGGTATTTATAAGAGAGCACGGAACAGCGGAAATTCCACGCTCCACTCCAAAACTGTTGTATTTTGTATTCACACGGAGAGTTTTGGAACGTACAGTAAAATCTGCCGCATCGATGCGCGATCCAAAAGTGTTGCTCCATTTGACGACCACGCATCAATCCTCACGCTCCTGGAACGCCGTTCCGGAGTGCCGCATCGGAGCGACGCTACAGGAGCGTCGGTTCGGAGTGTACGTGTAAACGGGGCTATTGAGTCAAATAACTTCCGCCCATAAGAGTGGAGAAAATTTGTCGTATTCATTTTCAATAGACAAGCGACGTTATCCATCTCCCGTTTGGAGTGTTACTGGCGCCGTATTCTCGAGAAGTGATATTCGAAAACGTATACGAACTTCATTGCGCGAGTCCCTGTTTTACCTGCAAAAATGCACACCGCGCAATGAAGTTCCTATACGTTTTCGAATATCACTTCTCGAGAATACAGCACCTGATTCGATGTTCGATCCTAGATAGTTGCTTGCGCGCTTTCCCACTCACTACAGACTGCCATTCCAACAGACCAGCCGCTTATTCAACATCGCATCGCTCCGAGGTTTCGATTCTTCCACTATTCCACTGGACCCCGAGCCTGCTTGAATTTAACACTGGAACTCCCGTGTTTCCATCCGTTTCTTCCACATCTGTATACTGTCTTTTTTAATGAGTTAAATAGACATTTTGTACTGACTAATAAATCTTTTCTCATGACACCATTGATATAATCATTTACTTCTACTCTTAAGCAGAGATATTCTGGTGTTAGTGGAATTCAGATAGAAAATGTCCAGTTACATGCATATAGGATATATCATCTGATTTACAATAAACATGCCAATATATTTGACAATAAACATGCTTAGATGCAGAAAACTCTATACCTGCTACTGAAATGAGCCGCATGTGTAAAAATGAGAAATTATTTGGAATTCAGATCTACTAACATATACAATATGGAAGATAAATACAGGGTGACAGGAAAAACTTTGTAGTGGTTCCGTGGGCCATGCAGCACTTCGGCGATAAGCATTGGACCTTTCATCAGGACTTCGCTCCGGCTCACAAAGCAAAAATGATGCAAGAATGGTGTAAATCCCTTTTCCTTGTTTCATCACATCTGCAGAATAGCCGCTCTACTCACCAATTCTCAACACTCAACCCAATGGACTACAATGTGTTATCGATATTGGAGTGCAGGGCTTGTGCTAAACAACACAAAAATTTGGAGATGCTGAAGTAATCTCTGCGCCGGGAATGGAACCGATTAACGCCCGAAGAGCTGTGGTCCATTGCCTTAAATTTCAAGAAGCTCTGTATCGCCGCCAAAGGAAGCCACTTCAAAACGGCTTAAATATATTAAACAAATGTTCAAGCTATTATTATTTGTTGTTGTTTTGTTCATTTACTTCTGTTTAATAAAGTTAAATGAAAAAGAGTCCGATGTTTTTCTTGTCACACTGTATACACAAAGGGCATTTCCAGTAGTGGAGATGACGATTCACAACAGAGTTGCCAGTTGACATCGTTATTATTTCTGATTAATTTCCATTTTAAAATTTTGAAAAATGAAAAAATTTACCTTGGTAATTCCTAATCCTTTTCTTTCCACATTGGCTGACTTCAAGACACAACGTTGAACTCTTTTATGTAACCTTATTTCTTCTTTACTATCTACTATTTTTGTGCATGGAAATTCTGTTGGTTGTTGAAAAAATGATATGTCTGGACAGAGCCTTCTTACATCTTTATCAATTTGAAGAAGCACTTCATTATCTTTGAAGAATGTTTGCCATTGGCTATCAGGATTGCTACTAAGGGGGTGGTCATTAAAAGTAACATCACCATTTTCCTCTTTCGATCCTGGCATGACGATCATTTCATCTAGAAGTAAATTATCATTCAGCTTCATTATATGAACACTATTGGATCTTCACCTATGAATTGTTTGTACAAATCCCTTTTTTTCGATAGTAATGAATCCCATAATTCTTTTTCTGGAGGCAAATAATTAAGGAGTAACCTCCAACATAACGATCGCAATCCTTGGTCATCAGGAATACCTACAATATTTATTAAGTATAAAAGTGTGTTATTTAAAAGGAGAAACTCATTGAGGTACCATGGAATGCTACAGATTTTAGTTTTTTCAAATCTACAGTCTCCTCGGAAATTATATCATCAAAGTTCTTCAATCTAAAATAAAAAAATCGCAGGGAGTTACAAAAACATGAAAGGAAAAAAATCTATCAAACCTTGCTTTATAAGCC
Source organism: Propylea japonica (assembly GCA_013421045.1). Classification (NCBI taxonomy): domain Eukaryota; kingdom Metazoa; phylum Arthropoda; class Insecta; order Coleoptera; family Coccinellidae; genus Propylea; species Propylea japonica. The sequence goes on from CM024239.1 coordinate 106,164,725, forward strand.
ATTATTTTTATTTCATTTTATAATATACTATTCTTTTTTGAGTCTCTTTTGGGAGTTTGGACGACGAAAATTGTCAACTCAATGTATCGATTTTTTTATACATGAATAATTTTATTCGACATTCTTCGAACTGCTTTTATCAATTCTAAATATTTAAATTTTTATTTATTAGTTGTTTATTGAAAAAAATTGCAATTTTCTTCTAATCATAGAGTAAAATATAGAATTTCCTTCTATGGTTTCCGTAGTCCATAGAACAGAAATTTCGTTTTTTCTTGTTTTTTTTGTGATGTCGTGCAACCATAGATATATCGTATATTTCTATTTTCTATGATTGCAATCACAAAAACAGTTTTTAAGTTAGGTTATGTTATTGTTTTCTTTCAGGAATCCAGAAACAAAATTAGAATTTTCTAATTCTTCATTCTAAAATGACTGACATAAACTTTGAAACCTTACGAATAGAATACAAAACAGTTCTGGCACATGCTTTCAAGAACAAAAATGTTGAAACGATCAAAAATAAGAATAAACATTTCAAGAGATCAGATATCGATTTGAAGATTCCCTTGGAACAAGCGTTTCGAGACATTCTGATTGAATTTTTAGAATCTGAAGTGGATGTAAATACTTTAAAGACTTATGTGAATTTCTGTATTGAAACATGTAGACATGGATTGATAACATCTACCTTGCCTGTACAAATATTGGGTGATATATTCGATGCACTAACTCTTGATGCTTGTCAGGATATGTTCTCCTTTGTGGAAGACAATGTATCTGTGTGGAAGGAAGAATTGTTTTTTAGTGGTTGTAAGAATACTTTGTTGCGATTGTGTAACGATTTATCAAGAAGATTATCTAGATCTACAGCAACAATATTTTGTGGAAGAATCCTCTTATTCCTAGCCAAATTCTTCCCCTTTTCTGAGAGATCGGGATTGAATATTGTTAGTGAATTCAATTTAGAAAACACAACTCAATTTGGTGCTGACCCTGCACCAGAAAGTACCCTAGAAATTGAAACAGGAGATAAGAAGAAAAACGTTGTTCTTGATTTTACGTTTTATTGCAAATTTTGGTCTCTGCAAGACTTTTTTAGGTTTCCTGCACAATGTTATGAAAAGGTTCAATGGAAAACATTTTGTTCAGTATGTATCCTAAGTTTTCTGCGCTTTCTCACACGCTCATTAATTTTTCCAATTTCAGCATTCCCAAAGTATCCTAAGCATATTTCAAGGACTCAAGTTAGAATATGTCGGTAAAGGTAATAATTCATCTGATCGAAAAGATATTATGTATTTCTCCAAGTATTTGACTAGTCAAAAGTTATTGGACTTACAACTATACGACAACAACTTCAGAAGATTTGTTCTTTTGCAATTCCTTATATTATTCCAGTATTTAACATGCTCTGTCAAATTCAAGTCGTAAGTTTCATCACTAACAAGTATGGGGAAAATTTTCAGTTCAATTTTTTTTAGAGAATCCTTTGAATTAAAAAGTGATCAAAAGGAGTGGATACAAAATACTACTGAGAAGATTTACAAGCTTCTTAGAGAAACTCCTCCTGATGGAGAAAAATTTGCAGATATTGTAGCAAATATTCTATCCAAAGAAGAACATTGGAATGCATGGAAGAACGATGGATGCCCAGGTGAGAATTTGTTGATTCATTTATGTCTAGAAGAAATGAAAACATTGAAAAAAGTCCTGACGTTAAGTCAGAAGCCTTTGCACACTTTTTTTCCACCTATAAGGAATAATACCATTACTTTAAAACATCACAATTATCGGGAAAGTGATAATTCAAATTTGCATATCCTGGGAGCTATTGGTTTCATTGTTTGTTCATTTATGAATTCAACTTTCCTGTTCAAATCTTAAACCTACACAGAAATTTTAAGTTTTGGCGTTCCCTCAGGAAGTTATATTGTTTACACCTAACTTATAGCTGATCATCATCCCTTTGTCATGAAGTTGAAGTTTTTCGTTCTGGAGATCTTCACAAAATTTTACACAAGTCTTTATATCATAATTGAACCCCTTAATATATAAAATTGGACTACATTGGATCACTACAGTTTTTGAAAATGTTGAAAAATAAAATTTCAAATAATCACAATTTGAGAACTATTCAACCCTCAGAGTAAGAAAAGTTTATTTCTTACTCTGAGATTCAACCCATTTCGCTCTTTAATAAACTTAACTGAGCCATTTTGACACTTTCCAATTGAAAGTTTTTGTACGTAAGGTCGGCTATACAGAGTTTATTGACTTCAATATGTATTTACAGGGTGTCTGTAAATAAATGCAGGGGACTTAGGGAGATGACTCTTCTATGAAAATAAGCAGGGGTAGTTCACATAAATTTTTTTCAAAATTGACCTCCCTTCAAAGATATAGCCTCTGGAAGGCGATGACAAGTTGACAGTTTTTAATTTTTTTTAGGAGTCCTGAAAAACACTCAGTCAAAAAACTATACATAATATGATTCATTAAGTAGATGTTACTCACACAATTATTTTTGATCCCATAACTTTATTATTATTGGTTGAAAATAATAACCCCCTTATGATTTTCCTTCAAAAATTGTTTTCGTGGGATAGATTTTCGAAAAATGAAATTCACTTATGTTTTCCCTTTCAATTCTGGAGAAAAAAAATCTCTTGTAAAATTGGGGTAGTCGATACTTTTCTGAGAAAAAATAAAAACTTCAAGCAGTTATGATCACTATTCATTCCATTTCATTGTACGTTCTATAGAATGAAAATTCTAAGATATTGTTTATGCTCATAACTGGTTTTGACAGAATGAACAGTGATCATAACTGCTTGTAAGTTTTTATTTTTTCTGAGAAAAGTATCGACTATCGAAATTTTGTAAGAGACTTTTTTCCCCATAATTGAATGGGAAACCATAAGAAAATTTTATTTTTCGAAAATCTATTCTATGAAAACAATTTTTGAACGAAAATCATAGGAGTTTGTTATTTTCAACCCGTAACAATAAAGTTAAGTAACATGTAGATGTGAGTAACATCTACTTAGTGCTTCATATTTAGCCTATTCGTTTTGAGATATTTCGTGCTCCTGAGTAACTCAAAAGCTCGAAATACGGCTTGCTATTGGTTGGGCACAGGTACTGGAACAGCTCAGGAGCTCGAAATACCTCATAACGAATACAGTAATAATGTATAGTTTTATGACTCAGTGTTTTTAAAAAGCCGTAGCAAAATATAAAAAACTGTCAATTCGTCATCGCCTTCCAAAGGCTGTATCTTGGAAAGGAGGTTGATTTCGAAAAAAATTCATATGAACTACCCCTGCTTAGTCCCTTAGCATTTGTTTTCAGAGTTCAGACACCCTGTATATATTTATATATAAAAAGCAAACTATTAATTAATGATACAACATGAATTTTAAGTTGAAATTAAGTATATAACAAGCATCAATGTGGATCTGTATTTCCAACAGAATTCAAAAAACAAAGTGTCCTGAGTGAACCTCTAGAGAAGTCTCAGAATAAAAGCAGCCGGCCTCTACTGGGGGATTTGTTGAAACAAGCTAACAAAGAGAAAAAATATTATATGGGAAGGTTTGTATTAAAGTTCATTAATATGTATTGACTTTAAACAGAAAATTATATCAACTTTTGTCTATTGTCAAACTAATACTTATGCTTAATCTCCATATCTAATATAATAGTTTTGTCATTAAAATATTATCATGATGAATAACATTCATTTAATTATTATAATTTTTTTTATTTATTTTGTTCAAATTCATCAACTCAAGCCAGCTGTAAATCAATATTTTTTCACGTCATTTGAAGCTCTCTTCACTGTACAATTGCTTCATAATTTCTTTCATAATATACATATTCCAATTCCTCTTTTAGTAATGAACTGACAAAATTATGGAATTTATGTCCTGACAATCTCGAAGCATGTAAAGGAAAAGAGCGCGACTTTTTACCCACTTTAGAAAATTATTTCAAAGATGCTATTGATCAAATCGAGGCAGGTGAACTGACGAAAGAAGAAAATAGCCTTTTGAAGGATGGAAATTTTGGATGGAGAGCGCTAAGGTTACTGGCTAGAAGAAGCCCACATTTCTTCACATTCAGCACAGTCATTATGAACCAACAATCCTCCTACTTAGAAATGATGGTGAAGAAAATTGCTCAGGAGCAAAAGGTCAGTAGTGAACTTGATTGCATTTTGATTGATGAGTGATTTAAGAAGCATTACATCCACAAGAAATAACTTGATTTTTGACATTTTTTGTCAGCAGAATGAAGATATTGTGGGGTTATCGCAAAAACAAGATAACTTCTATCTTAATAGATGTGAAGAAACTTCGTCTGTATATTCAAATCGCAATTTAAGCGCCCTATTTTGGCGGGCGGTCTGTAAGTTTCGAATTTTCAGATAGAATCGTCAGAATGGCCCAGAATCATCTGGGTTGGAAAAAGTATTTCCGTACTTTCGTTAACAGGGCGAATGACGTCAATAGTTCTCGAATTATGATGATTTAATCTTTCATGACTTGAATATTTTCAAACACAATTTTGTCTGTCCGCCTTTTCATACCCATTCTAACTTTCAAACGGAAGGAGCTCGATACTTGAAAAAAAAAACAAAGGACAAGTAATGAAAATAGTATAGAATCCTCCAATTGAATTATTAAATTTTCAAAATATAATTGACCATTATTACTACATTTCCAACTTTGTTTCAGTCAAAGAAAGATGGTGTTTACTCCAACTCCATCAAAGAAGAAAGCCAACAAGACAGTGAAGAAATGGAAACAGAAAATCTGTTCAAAGAAGAATCAGAAAACACAGAAGACATGAAGGAAGATGTGAATACTGAAGAATTTATTGATGATAAAAATCCTAGGCAAGAAAACAAAAGCTTAAGCGAGACACAGATACGATTTATAAGTGAAAAAATCTCTGCTGATTGGAAAAAACTTGCAGTCAAAATAGGTACGTTGCCTTTAAATAATTGTGAAATTCAAGAACTCTTCATATCTATTAATTACATATTCTCGATTTTTCAACAGGCTACAAACCAGACGAAATTGAATATATTGTACAAAATCACTCTACAGAACTTGAACAGGCAGATAATTTATTGTTATTATGGTTTGGAGATGATGAAGATGCCACAATTGAAAATCTTCTCTATATTTTAGAGGGACTTGGGTTGAACGAAGCTGCTGAGTCAATTAAAAATGAGTTAAATGTGTCTTGAAAAGTTCATTAAAAAGATTATTTTGATCTACTTATTTTATTGAATTGTATCATATTTGATACTGATAAATACAGGGTCTTTATAAATGATTGTAACAGCACAGTTGGCTTTGGATTACTTTGCCGCTACAGAATACCAACCTCTAACCAATCAGAGCATAGCATGATCACAGAATTCTGTGGTTTCCATAGGAAGCGGCAAAATGAGAATAATCCAAATCCAAAGCCAAATGCGTTGTTACAATCATTTATAGAGACCCTGTATTATTTGAGTGTATGCTGGTCGAACTCTAAATTGTTGAGTAACCACATATTTTCATTTTCAAATAGTATTTAGTTCATTTGTGTTGGTGTCATTCCCACAAATATTTTATTGTTGATGTGTTCAAGTACAAAATTACAACTTAATATTTTAAAATATTCTTAAATCAGTATGAATTAGATTTTGTTTCAATCCTGTCATTGAACTGTCAAACTGAATTAATTTCAACAAGTATATATTCCTTCGAACATAGTTTTATCTTCGAAGATATATTCCGTAAATCAACTTGGTTGGTTTGGTTGGTAATTTTCTGTTCCGTAAATATAAAATTCTCGGTTGGTTTCTGCGAACAGTTTATTTACGGAATCCGGTTACAGAAAAAAGCGGTAATATTCAGGACCAGAACAACCAAGGATTTTCTTCGGTTTCTTTGGTTTGTTTTTGTTTTTTTTTGGATTTAGGTTATTTGATGAATATCATGGGTTATTTCAGAGTTGAATCGTTGTGCTTGCTGTGATTTTTATGTTCTGTGCTGTGAATTAGACTGAATATTTTTTTCATTGTATGTCGTGTCGATTTATTTTCAGATTTTTTTGTTTCGTTAACTTCAGATTTTTAGCATTTTTCCGATGTATTTCTTCCTTGTAAATATATTGTATTTAAATATATATTTTATCAATGCATTTTTTCTCATTACAAAAGAGAATATTCGTAAGTACCCTATTTTTTAATTGCAAATATCAAAATAACTAAACTGACAATATTTACTTCATGGTAAAACAAGCAGGATAAAATGTACTTTAAGTACTTTTCAATTTTTTTAGTGGGAACAATATCTGGTTGAAAGAAAATTTTTCTGTTTTGTAAACCTAAATGATTCCTTCTTCTGTTGATCATCATTTTCATCATAGATAAAATATACTATAGATGGGAATCTCAGTGCTAAATTCTTGTTCTTTCTTATACATATATATACAAGTGGCAACTTTGGACTTTGGACCCTGTGCGTATTTGGCGGCAAATTTAAATTTATGTAGTACGTGCCCGCCTAGCCCCTGTACTGAAAATATTTTTACTGAATTGAAAACTTGATGTTATAATTCTTGATTTCACAAGAAGTATGAGAAATCAAGAATTATGGCATTAGGAAAATGGTTTTTGGAAAGAAATTATAAGAAAATTTACGATCATAACAATTTTATTGAATATATGTATATCAGGTAACACAAAAACTTATCATTTAAAAATAATGAGCAGTATGAAAAAAACATCTCCACCTTGTCAAAGATTATAAATAGCCTATTCGTTTTGAGATATTTCGTGCTCCTGAGTAACTCAAAAGCTCGAAATACGGCTTGCCATTCGCTGCGCACAAGTACTGGAACAGCTCAAGAGCACGAAACTCCACAAAACTGTAAAAGTTCTATTCTTTAACCTTAGATGCTTGTTATAAAACATGGAGGTATAGGAAGGGGAGGGAGCATATCCTATATTTCCTTTGTTCCAAAAGTGTCACATAGTTCGGCCATATTGGTATGGGCAATTTGTGGCGGGAATTTCGAAAATTTGAACTTGTCAAGGTTTCGGTTTACTTTTATCGACAATTGAATTCAGGAATCTTGCTCGAAGAAACGAAACAAGTCTTAAATGATAAAATATAGACTGATATTTTTTTCTGAAATATTTGTCGACTTCCTTCATTTACGAAGAAAAATATTTCTCAAGGAAAATATGATTACTTAGAGTTTTTTTGACCATAAGCTTTTAGTTTATTTTTTGAACAGATATCTAGGGGTCTATAAGTTTGTACTATTCACAAGATTAGTTAAAGCTGTCTCATATGAATAATTAAGCCTTAAGGTATTAGTGTTTGAATAATTCGAGTTTTTTTGACCATAAGCTTTTAGTTTAACTTTTGAACAGATACCTAGGGGTCTATAAGTTTGTACTATTCACAAGATAAGTTAAAGCTGTCTAATATCTGAATAATCAAGCCTAAAGGCATTAGTGCTTGATCTATACACCTCATCAACAATCTCATGCGTTACTTTATGTGTCAAAAAATCATGGAGGTACCGCCATGCAAAAAATAATGTTTCATTACAAACTGCTTTCACACACTTCGTAAGTGAAACCATTCTGCTTTTTGTAGGTCTTGTATTTTAACAGATTATCATTCCTCGAGAATGATTTCTTACAAATATTAAAAGTATAATTTTTTCTGACCGCTGTGCGAAGTCATGTGACATAAAAGGCGTTCTTTCCTTGTGAAAGACTTGTTGCAGTTTACACAAATGTATGGTCGAAAACCTGTATGCAATTTTACATGTTGGTAGAAGTGTTCTCTTAGTTTAAAACTCTTATAACATATATCACATACGTGCAATTCTCCACTGTTGAAAAAGTTTTGAATGTACCGGCATTGTTTCAGTTTACTTTTATTGGCAATTACATTCAAAGATCATGCTCGGAGTAACAAAACAAGTCTTAATAATGATATTAATGAATAATTTCTTCAATAGTTGTGCACTTTTTTCAAATTAAAATCGATTGCTAATGAATTAGTTTGTTTCTTGAGGTATTTCTATTTTAATTGGCAAACCTGAGTTTATGTGTGAATTGATTATGGAAACAAAATAAACACTATAAAATGCATAATGAAACACAGGAATTTACTTACAAAATATAGATTATAACATGTATATACAAAAAAATTATGTACAATATACAGTATGACCTTACAATCCTTGAAACAATATGGAATGTGTTAAAGTTTTTTTTTTTAAAAAGCATTAGATCGCTTGTACATTTAGCACTATGGCGTAATCTTAAATCGAAATACTTCATCAGTATGACTTTTATTAAATTGATTCGTGATTCAATGCATTTTTGCACAATATCTTCGTCGAATTCTAGAAATACACCTATCTCTGCTTGCTAAACTTAGCTTGCACCTGGCTATTATTTCGTCCTTCTTTTTAATAATTTGCACCTTCTGGGCTACAAGATTCCGGTATTTCGGAGGGGTAGTCTCTAAAGCTCTAGGTTCATCCACTTCCATAGGTATTGCTTAATTTAAGGGGTCTCCAGATGTTGATGTTTCCATATCACTCATTACGGTAACACAATAATCTTCTATGTTAAAAGGGGCAGCTCTGCCAACCTGAAATTTCAAATTTATCGAATCAATTAACAATAAACATTAACAAGAAAGTGAAATAATTAACCAGCTATTTTCAAAAGAGCTGTAAGATCTTTATAATATGTGGTCTTTATTAATGATTGTAACATCGTATGTTGCTTTGAAAATTTTTAATACTATTGTGTCTTATGGAAGTCAACATATTTATAATTTCAGTCACATTATTCATCTCCTTTCGGAATGACTAGCCTAAACTCACAGTATCGTTTGTTGGAATTAAAGTTTACATCAGAATATAAATATTTATAATGATCCAACGCTAAACGCTCTGTTATAATCATTTATAGAGACCATGTTTTGCACAATTTTTTTTTTAATTTAATTATGGATAATGAAGTTTACCTGTTTGGAAGTTAATTCTAAGAAAATTGAAGGTACAGCATGTTCTCTAACTCTCACACAGGATAAAGAAGTTCTATCCAAATCTTCCTCCTTGAAATGAATTGAACAAACCCTTGCGTGGGATGATGGAACCCAGTTATTTCTTCCGAGGGCCTGAATCCACATGGCTCTCCGTTCAAGGTTCAGAGGGAAACTGTGATAAAGAAAAAGTGAGGAAACAGGTATTATGAGGAGATTTGCGATACAGATATCTTATATTACAAATCCCCCGCAGTAGGAAAGTTATTTTCAACAATGATTTCATGTTATCAAAAGAAATGATTAATAAACTATTGACTCAGAGATAACACGTGGGAATATCAAGGTACCTATATTTTTTAGCGTGGTGTAAGCTGTAAGCCACGTTAATAACTGATATCAACAACAATTTCAAAATAAAACAATGGAAAGAACTTACCTGTGAAGTGTAACTCCAGGTTTCTTGAGTTTCGCTTTGGATGTATTAGAGCACACATTTACAGAACAAGAAAAAGAAACCATTTTTAACTAATACTGAATTTCTTACTGCAACAAAACGTACAGAAAGAGAACAACAAATGAGGAAATAACAATGAAATCCTTCGTTTGAATTGCTCGAAGTCGGCCATATTGGTGTGTCCCTGGTTTGTTTTGTTTACGTGACACTTTTCAATCGTTATGCCCCCTCCCCTTCCTATACCTCCATGTTATAAAATACATACATTTGAATAGCCTTGACAGTTGGCAGTAATTTTTCTGAATTTCTTCTTTCATGTCCTCTGATAAAGATACGAATGAAAGATAAATTAAAACTTCTCTGTAGGAATACTAATTATTGTTACTCACTGATGTATGAAACAGTGTTAGTTAACAAGAAGTTGAAAGGATACGATTGATTTTATTAATAAGACAATCAAGATGTTAAAACTCATGCCTCATCTAGGAAAAAAGTAAAAAAGCTTGAATACAAATTGAAGGACAAGGACCTACAAAAAACAGTTGCAGAGTATCTTTCTTAAAAAAAGTATGACGTTACAATAAAAAAACGAGCTTTCAAAGCGAATACGAACTTCATTGCGCGGTGTGTATTTCTGCAGGTGAAAGTGGGACTCGCGCAATGAAGTTCGCATACGGTTTGGAATATCACTTGTCTAGAATACGGGGCCTGATTCGCTTGTTGATCAACAAATATAGAAGCTAATCGGAGAAAAAAGAAAAAAATTGAGGCACATCATTTGGAAGTGCATCCTACTATCAGTTGCCCCTCATTTAAGAACTCTGAGTTACGCCAAATAAAGGAAGAACTAATAGTATCAACAATTTTATTGCAAATTTCCTTTCTTACCTAGTTCAAATGAAATCATTCACGGTGAAAGATAAAAAAGATCCCAAGAAAAGCAATATGCTATTATCATTGTTTAAGGAGAAGTTCTCCTTAAACAATTTCTATTCCACCTTTTCTATTTGACGCTGCATCACTTCCATAAGTTCCATACTGAGGCAAAATCAGTAACGCAGCGTTAATTCCTTTAAGTCGATTCGGTCAAAGTTAAGTGAAGTTCGTATTCGCATCTAAAGATCGCACTTCTCGAGAATATGAGCCCTGGACCACACTACCTTACTAGAATAGGCTGACCAGATCAATCGTTGTTCGATGACGGACAACCCAAAAAAAAAAGAATTCGTTGGTATTGATGACCTTTTTTTTAGGTCCACCAAAGATTACAAGATTTTTTCGACGATCTCAACATGAATTGTGTATGAATTCTTGTTTGAAATAGTAGTGCCTCTGATATTTTGTAAATAAGTACTGCTTTGTGTACGGTTGCCATGAGATTGCACATTAAATAGCAGAAATGAGCATTAAATTGGGTCATTAATGATCAATTTCGTACACATATCACTTCTCATTCTGAGATCGACGGAAAAAAAATTTCCTCTGATTTTAACAGTCAAATTCAAGATTTTGAGTTTTGACGGACGCTTATCAATGACTGACTCCTCGTATGAATAACGGACTGTCCGTCGCAATGACGGACGCCTGGCCACCCTATACTAGAACCATTTGTAACGTGGTTTTCTCGGTGAAACTTACCTCGAGCGCCAGCTATTCTTTTTTCTTATAAGGGAGAATAGCAAACCTACCAGGGCAGCTGCTAGTCAGAGACAGAGTTCTTCGTTATCTAAGATATTAGCGATAACATAGAAAATCAGAAATAGAGTAATTTACATAAATTATTCAGATAGCGAAAATAGTTAACAAAAGTACAGTGATATAAGGCGCTATATGAAATAAATACAAAATAAAGATTGGGTCAGTTTGTCTGACTGCGAGCCACTTTCATAAGAAAACAAATATTTTCCCGGTACGAGTCAGCCAGAATAGAAAGTAGGTTAAATATATATAATATCAGGAAAACAGGGATAAAAGGGGTCAGTATAAGAGTGCACAACGGTTATATTTGTCCGATATTCTTTCAGTCCTAGAATTCACCACGTGTCTACCACTTTGCTTGTTTCTCATATAAAAGGTTGGGTTTGGCCAGGTGAAATTAGAGGGTTGAACACTTAGACTAAGGTTGAACAGGATATGTCCGAACTTGCTACAGCATTGGTTCGGTTATGCCTTCCGGTCTGACCATGGTATACACGCCATGAAGGACAGATTAACTACAGCACTAAGATCAGGACAGAGCAGGATTCTTATTCGGTTGAACGTACTATAGAATTGGTTTGCATCAGCCTTCCGGTCTGACCATGGGTTACACGCCATGAAGGACAGACTAACTACAGGCACCGGTTGTACGGACAAACGTACTATAGCAGTGGTTCGTTTGGGCCCTCCGGTCTGACCATGGGTATACACACCATGAAGGACAGACTAGGAAAGGTATTGTTACGGAATCTCTGACGGAACAGCTATTTAGGTAGACTCAACGAGGAATAAAAATAGGACTGCAATAAATCGGCTCGGTACTTACAATTCATTGCACTAGCACTCACTTTAAAAAAAAGGTAGCAAAAATGAGAAAATTCGGAAGCTTCTTAGAAAACGTTCAGATCAGAAAATAATTCGGAACTAATTTAAAAGGTATACGTCTCAAGCAGAAATAATTCGGAACTAATTACCGATGGAGGGAAACCCCGCCTTTTATAATCTTCCGGAGGGGGGTGGAAAAGGTAGGCGCAGAAACGTTAAAAATTTAAGGAGAGTATCTCGGTAAAAACATCTTAAAACTGGCTTATCGTACGTTGTTCTTGCGGACGGTTCTACGATGTTTTTGTATGAAAAACAAAATCAATCGCTAAATGTTCGGTTTTTTCGATTGTTTTGAATTAATTCTGAACGGAATAAAAATTCACGAATTTAAAATGAAAACTCGGACAAATTATTTTAAAATGAAGATCAATTTCTCAGTTATGAAATTGAACTTCATTACACATTGTATAAAGAATTATACAATGCTACTACACAGTGTTCATTGGGCGAGTACCTCTTTTACCTGCAAAAATACACACCGCGCAATGAAGTCATGGACCTATATAATACTTACTAAAGACCGTATTCATAGTCATCCCTCGAGGTGAGCATACTCATTTCATGAGTGCTAGCCCCTCAATTAAGTCATGCTTTATGAAACGGCTACAGCTACTCAAGGGCGATCAGACACTCACCTTGAGGGATAACCAGGCGCGGATCTAGGGGAACGTTACCCCCTCAAATGGCCCTCGACCACCTAACATTGACATACTGAGGGTAAAATAATTATTACAGGACGGACAAAAATTTAATTTGACACAAGTTTTGAGTGGGGGCTACTCAATTTAACATTGCTTAAAATACCATTTGTACCTTTTGGATATCTAAAAGTTGTTATTTTTTTTCAATATATGTACTCGATGTTACATTATACGGGAGTGGAATTAGAAACACTTTATTTCATATCAAAACTTGTTTTTGAGATGAATTTTTTTGGTGTAACTTCATGAAATAAAATTAAGTCTTGCTTCATTGAAAAATTCTCTCTATTCTTAATTTTTTCCCGAAAACCAATAATTAAAATGAATGAAAACAACATAATTTATAATTGTTTTTGATAAGTTGAGTGGAAAACAGTGAATTGTAATATACTACTACAAATAAACTCTGGAAATTTCCAACTGTACTTTGTTTTTTATTACAAAGTTTTAGAGAATTCGGCTGAAATTTCAGAAAATTAAAATGAAATCTCAATTTTTGTTACCACCTTTTAAGGGTGATATTTTGGAAAGGAGTGGGCTGAGGAAATTTTATTATAGCCTGAATAAACACACTGCATATTTTCTCGAGATATGGCTTTACAATATTAGCAGTGGAATGTAAACAGTGCACCATTAGTATGAAAATATAACAGGTTCTAAATGATTCAATGAACTGAACTCCTCAGGAATTTTGATATCCTGAAAAAATATAACTTGATAAAATAAAATGAGTGCCAACAATAGTTCTTGTTTTATTAAATAAATATACTCAACTGTTAAATAAAATCACAATATGCTGATGATAAAATTAGAACACTTGTCAACCATATAATAATAATTATTTCAAATAGATATAAGAATTATGTATAGAAGCAAAATTACCAGAAAAAATTTGATACAGCTTATCATCTAATAAAAAAAAGTTGATATGCCTTAAGAATTCAAATACTTTTTGATTAGCAAAGTAAACTGAAAACTCCAAAAGTCGCATTGCTAATTTGAACCACAAATCATTTGGCTGATTGTAATATCTCAATTAGGAAACAAGCTTAAGAAAAATATGAAAATGATGATAAATCAAGCAGGAATTGAAGCAAATTAATAATTGTTTTCATATGTACTTGAAGATGAACTTCAAAAGTGGGTCTGATGATTTTATTAAGAAATTTTGCTATAATACTTGGGGATAAGAATTTCTCTTAATTTTGGACACAAATTTTACGTCTCAATAATGAATCTGCCTATGAATAGAAGTGGTAATGTTTTCAAATTCCTTTCTTCACAAGCCACATTGCTCCAATATTCATGTGTATCGAGAAATTTGTTAATGAACTATAACAGTCGCAGTAATGTAATTAATAATAAGGCACAGCTACCAATTAGTCCTCAGCATGTAAGTTTGATGAAATCCAATATTCACATCAAAGAGAACTTTCCCAATATCACGGTCTAGAACTTATGTCCATATCGATTCTCAATGAAGAGGAATCATTAAGATAATAATTTTAGAAATGTAAATGATAATATCCAATGAAATTAAATACACTATATTGATATCTTGTATCAATAGCTTTGAAATCTTTTCACATATTGTTTGAAAAACTCTGCATATTTGTGACAAAGAAATTTGTCTACAGATAGGTATCTCAACCTTCTGAAATATTTTAGCCTCAATTGTAAGATGAGTATAACAAAACAAAAATCTACCAATCTGCATTATCTAATACAGGGTTGAAAAATTTGTTACAGATATGCTGTACACAATTTCTTTTATCATCGAATCAATAAAATAGCTAGCATACTATTATATCCAAACTTAACTGGTTAACTTAATTGACAGATAAAGCATTCAAAAGCTCTCATTATCATTATTCTTGTCCAAGTTTGAATTTAATCACATGATCCCGTTTTTAGAATATAAAATATGGTGGATTGATCTTGACCGTATGATATAATGGCAGTCTGAGGAACTGTCTTGTTGCAGTGACCACTCAATTAGTTATGGGGAAATTTTCTAGACAACAGTGATAGCTCAATTTAATATGGTAATTGAATACTTTATCTTCCAATTACATTTAATCTAGCTTATCGACCAAGAAATTCCTGAAACTTGAAGCCCCTAAGGCCGGTCCCAGACAATGCGTGCATTCGGCCAATGTGCTTCGTAGTTCGCCTTCGGGTACCCTCCAGACACTGCGCAATCGCGAAATGTTCGACATTCGACTTCTGTTGACAAACGTTCGCCAAACGGCCTCAGTATAGAACAGTAGCGGAGAGCCTAACGAATAATACCTAATAAAAAACACCGTGTAATCACGTCGCACGACTCTGACTGAAGACAGACAGAATAGGCGTATAGTACGCGTAGATAAACACATTGTCTGGGAGCTAACACGAATGTACTTCGTCTTCCTTTGGTTCGTGCAGCCCGTACCGACAAGGCTTCGGATAGAAGGCCAATGCCGAATGATACACGAAGTTGAGCTCCCACACACTACGCGAAAGCAACGCCAATCCGAATATTCGTCGTCGAATGCACGCATTGCTGGGACCGGCTTAATTGATCATGAGCACATTTGGAATTTTTCCTTTTTTCATCGAAAGCACACATTTTTTCGGGATCGTTGCATTGAGAATGTAAACAAAAAATCAAATAAGCCTGTAGAATTAAATTTTTGATTCATAGAAACAGCGCAAAAGTAGGAAATTAACAAATTGAACTCGAACATAAATTTCGATGTATTTATTCAGAATTTAATAATGACATAATTTTTCAAATTCTATGTTTACAAAAGAGTTAAACTCTTAAAACTTGTTTATATTTTCTTCAAATAATGAATAAATTTTCAAATTCTAATAATTTTCAAAAACTACCACTCAAACACTCAAAAACACGAATAAATAGTATGTAGCGATGCGAAAATTTTTGGTTTATTGGTATATTATTCTTTTCCTTCATTAACCTCTATCCCAAAATATTAATTTACATCTTTCAATTTAATAAATAGAAGTTCAACATGGAAAATAATCTCATCACATAAAGCTTGACTCTTGTTACTGTTTAAATATTTTGTATCACCTTGCTTCCATACATACATTGCACAGAATTAAATTATTGATGCTAAAGAAATAACATTTCGTTCACAGCATTATCGGGACGATTTCCAGATCACAAATTCCACACAGTCCATTGGGTAAGTAAAATTTCCTAGCCATCGAGGCGTTCAGCCATCTTTACCATGAGTTGTTTATATTTCCGACAATTACTTATAGTTATGTCGGCCAGTTCCTTGACTGAGCTAGGGGAGCTGGATGGTTGATTATTTCCTTCAGAAGCTCCAAACCACCTTCTTTTTCTAACAGTTCGCAATATTTGCCAGCTGAAAAAATGTGGTAAAGTAGTTGTGGGAAAAAGGAAAATAGAATAATATACGTGGAACTTCCTGTAACGAAAGCGCTAAATCCGCAAAAATAATTCGTTATAAAGAAATTTCGTTATACAGAAAATTTGGTTTTTAGACGGCAATGTCGCGGTCGACTTCACTGATAAATTTAAGTTTATCATTCAAACTTAAGCACTTCTTTTTAGACATTTTCGCACAAATTTCACTCTAGCGTAATGGTTAGATTGGGACCAAACAGCCAGGGTTGTATTATTTAAACTGGTTCAGAAGGATCTCTCTACCCGCCGTAATGATTTAGTTATACCTCCATACCAATACCCATTCAAAGAGTGATGTTCTTTGAAATTTCGTTATACAGGGTTGGGATAAAGTTCGGCACCAAATTAATATCTTTAAAACGGAACGGACGATAATTTTGAAATTTGGCAGCTGAGTGTAATGGACCACAATGCATTTGATGAGCATTTTCATTAATGAGATACTTCCGGTTTAACCGGAAATGACCAAATTTTTTTTATTTAAATGGGACACCCTGTATATTTCTGCAGATTCTGAGAGAGCACTTTGTTTCGGATCTGTCCATAACAGGTTCCATGTAAAAATTATCTGTAAAAAGAAGAATTGAGACAACGGATTCTTGGTGAATGTGCATTAATACATAGAGAAGTCTTGGGAAAAAATACTCAAGAATTTGTTAATAGACTGGCATATTGTCAGGAGGTGAATGGCAAGTACTCGAACAATTAAAATGATTTTTTTTAAATTATTTTTAATAAATTTTTCTACTAGTAAAGTAATTTTTCCTTTATAGATTTTCATAAAAAATACGTCATGAAAAGCAGAAAGAGTTATCTACTACAAAGTATTTCGTTTTATTCTCACTATTGATACAAATAACAACGATTTATTTATTTGAATGGATTTTTTCTCAAACGTTCAAAAAGACATTTACAGAGAATTTTTACATGGAACCCGATATGGACAGATCCGAAACGAGGTGCACTTTCAGAATCTGCAGAAATATATAGGGTGTCCCATTTAAATAAAAAAATTTTTGGTCATTTCTGGTTAAACGGAAGTATCTCATTAGTGAAAATATGCTCATCAGATGCATGTGGTCCATACACTCAGCTGCCAAATTTCAAAAATATCGCCCGTTCGTTTTAAAGATATTAATTTGGTGCCGAACTTTATCCCAACCCTGTAGAGAGAATTCACTTCGTTTTAAAGGGTTTTTTTAACAGGAATTGGATGAAGGTGCAATGTCTTGTACGAAATTCGTTATACAGACATTTGTTATAGGGAAGTTCCATTGTACTTCAAACTGTTGGTCTGGGTTCAAATACCAGTGCGAGTATGGACGTTTTGTATGTCCTAGTTTGTCTTACAACAAAAACTGTCTTGTGTTGGTATGATAAGTATGGGAATGAGTCTAAGTGTAGAAATTTATGAAAAATAATAACGATTTGTTTGTTGTATTGATTGTCTCAGTGACCAAGGACTTGAAAGAATGAAAGATAAAATAAGAAGGTAATTGTCATTTTTTTCTGATCCTACTTTCTATCATAAACTATATAATCTTTGCTTTCTATATAGAAAAAGTGACGTCAGTTGAAAATGTTTTATATTGTCATTTATAAAAGTCCGTTCACGAAAGTTTGAGCGCATAGTAGGCGTTTGTTTGTTATTTATCTGAAGTTGGCAGTATTTGCTTTCATAACGTAAAATAAAGTCAACATTGCCGCGAGTTATCAGAGAACTCTATGCAATATTGACAACATTGCGTCTCAATCTGACAAGAAAATAAACAACACAGTGGAATATGCCAAATTTCCTTGGCAAACCGACGGCTCAAACTTTCGTGAACGGACTATAGCTACCAAAACATCAAATACTCACGGTAAACTTGAGTTAAATTGGCTAGAGCCCATGTTGCCCAATTCTGACATTCTGGAGTGTGGTATACCCTTACCAGAGATAGTATGGGTTCAAAAGACCTGTAATTGATATTTCTACCAGAATGGATATCCCATCTACCAATAGCTGTCACCATTTTAGCTAGCACCTGATCCCTTGACGGCTGGGCAACAGTCCAAACCTACAAATCAAAATATCTTGACCATTAGTCGCTGTCTTTAATAACCTAGTTGATTAAATAACTATCAATGTTTAATTTATGCTATTTTAATGTGCAATTCTCATTGGCGACCGAACACAAAGTATTTGAATAATGTTACAACTCTACTGGAACACAAAAATTTATACATATTATGTCAAATTATGTCTTGTTCAAAATAAGGATGACTTTGTGCACATCAAAAGGTGCATTTGGTTACATCACTGAGCAGAGAAGATCGAACGAACTTTAATGGGGCCCACTCACTAGGAAGGAAGAATGCGCAGTTAAGTCTCTGCATGTTTGCTGTAACGCAAACGTGTGCATTCATATTGCCCACACACATACACTTTTGCGTGTTGGTTTGGATGTGCGACAAGCGTGAGATGACGTCGAAAAAAGATCTGATGTTAATGGCAGTGGCGTGTGTTGTTATTTAGGAAAAAATTTCTAAGGTATAAATATCGAACCCGACACTGTGTTGCTAAACATATGAAACGTGCAGAGACTTGTTGCCCATACACGGTCGTTTTTGGTCATTCTTCCACGTACGGGGAAGAATGCACACGCCACACGACGGAGATGAATGCGCATTCCAAATTTACGCCATACACACACACACTTTTAACTGTACCACGTACAACGCGCATTCAAGTCTTCGCGCTTCCCTCTTAGTGAGTGGGCCCTTTAAGATCACGTGATTTCCGTCCGATTCCGAGTGTTCATAGGGTTACGGAATAACCAAACATTCACGTCAATTTCGATATTAAAATATATGTATTTTAACAACAGGAAGATTGCCTATTGTTCCTTGTCAAATTTCGCATTCATAAATAATTGGAAAATTATTCTTGAACTGGTCATCAGCAATTTGAATAATTCGTTTGACGTTTCTAGGTTCTATTATTTCCTTGATAGCGCGATATGCTCGGTTCATTTTCTCGGAGTTGTCAACAACCAGGATTGAGTGATCTGAGCTCTCAGATATTATTACCAAATGCACCTAAAGGTAGGTATTGTAATTATTTTAATTATTTCTGTGAATGATTTAGATCCATTTAATTGATGAGTTTTTATTATTTTTTCCATATATTGCTTATATGGTCTTCTGAAAGGGCATTTTAGCTGTCAGAAGTTCAAATTTCTGAAAATGATCTTGTAGCCCAATCTAAGTTCAAATGGATATCCAAATTCGACATATTTTTTTTACATAACAAATTCCACCCTAGGTAATCCATCGGTTTAGGCATGTAAGATGGCGACGGTCCGCCAAGTGACAGCAACGTTGCCAGGTACGACGGTTCTTTTTGTATTTGAAGAGAATTCCCTTTCGATTTGTTATATTGAGGTTCCACTATACAATTCAATTTAATTTTTACTAAGTCAATTCAAGTGAAATAGCTTGCTTTAACTTTTATTAATGGCGTAATATATTAATTTTTGGATAGATTTGGTCGTGTTTATTACCTTCTTACATTTTATAATTTATTTTCAAAAATTCGTAAATCCTAGTTTCAAGTCAACATTCAATTCCAAAGACATGGCTTTTGCACAATCTGGCAACCAAAAAGACGTTGGCACTCTCTGTGCATGCGTCATTCCGTTGTCAATAAATCTCCGCCATCTTACATGCCTAAACCGATGGTTTACCCCACGCTATAATCAAGAAGTGTGATTCCAACAAACGTTGAAGAACAAGTGATTATTCAATATCAAACATACCTCAGGTCCATCAGAGGCAATATGTGAGATCACACCAGCAGCATTGTAGCTGACCTCGATTCCATCGCTTCTGGACTCCAAGAGATTGGAAAATACTGATAGATATTCAGGAGTAACAAGATAATGTCTCAAACATTGTACCTCTGCAACATTCCCAAGTAGCCCCATCATATTTCTGAGCAATTCTTCTTTGTGGGGGAATTTCTGAAAAACAGAAAAAAGAACTTGTTACATAAATTACTAATACAGAAAAATGTGCTAGTGATCAGATATAAATCTCAATAAAAGGAAAACAGGTGTAGGTGGCACCCCCTACGAATAAGAGCAATAATATTATAGGGTACAAACCGGACATCACAAAATTCCTCCCAATATTAATTTTTGTTCAATTATGGTGAATAATTCGAGTTATTCAAAAAACAATAATAAAACTTCAACACCATGTATCTCCCAAGCATTTTCAGACTTCTATTTTTTAGATAATATGTTTGAGAATTCGGAAACCTGCTGGATTTTGTCAATGTAATTTCGAATCACCCGACATTTCAATGTGTGTTGATGTTGGCAAACTCAAACTTCTCTGAAATTATTTTAATTATAATTTTAGAAAAATCCATTTAATCGGTTTAATTATTCACTTTTTTCATACTGAAATTTTCCAAATATCAGAGAGCAGTCTGCGGTATGGTGTTATTCCGAAGCAATACCCAAAAAGAGTGCAAATTTTTCTGAATTCATAATATCATTTATGAATTTATATTATTTAGGCTTAGGACTTTCTCTGAGTATTTCAGACAGCATTAAACAGGTGCAAGAGCTGTAAATCTCATACATACCTGAAGGCACATTAGAAAATATTCCATGCCATTCTTTTCCAGAAATTTCTGACAATTGCAGGGAGTTTCATCTGTAACATTCCACATAGTTGACCATGCGACTTCTAGAACATCATCGCATAGACCTCTTTCCAATCTATCAGAGATGAGAGATATCATTTTCTGAAATATATACACAATTTATTCGATATTTTAAGACATAATTATGAAAGCTTACACTTATTACTCCTAATTCTCCCAGTTTGATTTTTTGCAAGCCGTCAACTTGACAAGCTAATGAATTGAGTAGATAAATACCTATTCTCTGTACAAAACTTTCCTGCTGGAGCCCGTTCACTGAATGTAGCAAAATATCAACCAATCTGTCATATTCGAATAACTGTAAATAAAATAATGGTTATCCAACATAAATTAAATTACTGACTAATACCAAAAATTGTGATTGGGATTGAGGAGACTGAGTTTTAGTTTAATTTATTGTTATGTTTAACACTTGATTTTATTGTATAAATTGTATTGTTGGCCAAAAATATATGAAATATATATTTATTATTTATGTATCATCTAGTCTCGGATTTCAAATAAGATTACTCTTATTTGACCAATACAGGTTCGGAAATTAATATTGGAAACATACAATATTCAATGGATTAGAGAGTTTTGCCGTGCAGTTGAACAGTGGTATACTTGACAGATATATGTGCTATGTTTCGCTTTCGTTTGACGCGATGGATGGTCCAATGAACAAATAATATGGTTGTCTTCCTCAGAACGACTAACACAAGCAGTCCGAAGCATTGAGTTAATACGTCAGGCTGCGCGTAATACTCAATGCGAGTACTGTAGGTTCCCTACCATACTGCTCAATTAAGCCACTCCCAGCGATAAAAGAGAGACCAAACTACAATAATCCAATTTGTCGTTTATTCAGAGAGTTACGAATCACTTTGAACCTTTCGATTGTACCACTGTACAACTCCACTGAAAAATTCTCTCCCTGATACATTGAATTTCGTATGTTTCCGATGTGAATTTCCAAACATGTATAAGCGTAAGATGTGAATAGATACATTGGATTGAAATAGTGAAAATTCTAACACACAAGTGTCTTCACTTTTGTGTTTATTGAGAAATTCATCTGATGAAATATTGCAAATCGTATACCTACTAATTTTCCGAATAAATAAAAATGTACCAATATTCAACGCATCAAAGAGAGAATTCTAACGTCTAGTTGAAAAGTGGAATACTCCAAAGATTTAACACTCCATTCTACGATTATAACGAAATGAATGATCAAATACAAACAATGTTGTTGTCTTTCTCTTATCATTGGGAGTTGCCTAATTAAAGCAGTATGTAAGACAACCTGAAGGAATTAAATCGAGTACTACAGACAGTCTGACGCATTAAGTATCCAATTATTCAATGTGTTAGGCTGCCTGTAATATGTAATGTAGTTCAGGTTGTCTAGCATACTGCTTGAATTAGACCATTTCCAACGATAAGAAAAGAACAACATCACTTGTAGTTGATCATTAATTTCATCATAATTGTTGAGCGTTAAATCTTTTGAATATTGCACTGTTCAACTAGACAGCAAAGTTCTCTCTCTGATGGATTGACAACTAGCATATATGGTCTATTTTCACCACATCAGCTCAATGCATTGAAAGGGATGGGCAATATGGTGCTGTTTATGATTTTGGCTGCAACCTAAATTGATGCAGTTTTGAATTCAAGAATTCTCAATTAATTTCCACAACTTACCACATCGCTAGGTATTTTGAACTGGCAAAGAGTTAGACACCCATTTCGCATCATAGTTTCATCGTTAATATGAGCAGCCATACCATTCAGTAAAGTTGTAATGATTTTCTTCTTGGCTCTTACAGTTTTCGATAACTCTTCAGCCATTGTGCCTTTGACTATATAAAACAATGTTGCACTACAAAAAACAACACAAACTTTCTGAATAACTCAGCTGAATTATATTCTCAGATCAATAAAAGAACATAGAAAGGCCCCAAACATAATATCAATGGAATGAATTTGACGACAAGATATACAAAGCAACTGTTTGTTTTTTAGCCTATTCGTTTAGAAGAGTTTCGTGTTCCTGAGCAACTCAAAAGCTCCAAACTCTTCAAAACGAATACTGTAATTGTTTTCAAATTTGATAGTTCAAAGACAGAGTCGTGCTTTTTATAGGGGTACTGAGATGAAATAAATATAACTTCTTCATAAACTGGAATTTTTTCAAGAAATGAGTCGCACCCACCCTATGGTTATTAGCGACGGTACACTATTTAACTAATTATAGTTTTAAAGAATAAGGGAAACTTAATTGAATTGATATCTACCACCCATAATCAACCCACGCTACTGTACTCAACTCTGGAATGGTGGTGTTCGTAAACAATCATGTTTTTCAATTGTCTTGCAAACAATACAGTATTTCGTGATTTTTCTGAAGTAAACGATCCTCAATATCACTGCAAGGTACATCGAAATGAAGAATCACGAAAACAGGCGCAAATATTTTGAAAATAACAAGAATAATCAAAGTTACCTTAATGTTTATAAACAGCAGGGAATGAATATAAACATAGAGATCTTGTCCTCATTTTTGCCTCTGGTTACATCTATCAGGGCCTATCTATCTCAGAACAATAAAATAACATAGATAGGCCCTGACAGATGTAAACAGAGGCAAAAATGAGGACAAGATCTCTATGTTTATATTCATCCCCTGCTGTTTATAAACATAAACCTAACTTTGGTTTTTCTTGTTTTCTTCAAGATATTTGCGCGAGTTTTCGTGATTCTACTTTTCAATGAATCTTGCAGTGATATTGAAGATCATTTAATTCAGAATAATAATAATAATAAACGCAATTTATTGACCCAAAGGCCAATTGCCATCGACAGTATAGTCCTGCAGCCAGGCAAAATTATAATACATTAGAATATGTGATTTTAGAAGTGACTGTAAGGTAAAAATTGAAATTTTCGAAGATACATATGGACAAAAAAAAAAAACAATTAACTTGAATATGAAATATTGATTGATTAATTAATGGTCTCTCAGTTTACAGGATTGGCCCTAAACTCCTCAAGATGTTCCCTTATTGTTTTTAATGGGAATTTGGCTTTTGAATTTGTAGGGGGCTCTCGTTGGTTCAAGTGTGGTTGCAGGATATCCCAGTTGTGCGGCCTTTGTGCGAATTTCATGGACAGTGTTCTAATTCTGTCTCCTATGGGCTCGATTTTAAGTTGTTATATAGCAGTGAGTTTGGTGGGTTGTGCAGTGGATTATTTGGATGGCGGATTTTTGTAATTTTCCTCATTGCGGTGGTTTCTGCTGTTTGTAGATTTTTTATGGTAGGTCTTCTGCAGCCTAGGTATAAGTTGTGTCCATATTCGAGAAGTGGTGCATATCGTCAGTGTAAATCGCAAGGTGTTAACTCCATCCGGAGAAATTTTACAGGAGACTCGAAAAACTATGCAGCATTGTTGGAGCAGAATGCGTATCTCCACTATTATTTGGAAGAACACCATAACCTCCTATCAAACAATGCTACTGGCGGGACATACGTATTTTGTCCATTCACAATTTGAAGAGTGGAGATAGGCATATTCTAAATCAGCTTTCCTTCAAAAACGGTTGATCTTCTGGACTTAGTCTTCTTTCAGACTGTAGATATTATATTTTAGTGTTAGATGGCGTAATAATACGTATTTCAGAAAATTGGAGTTACGCAGTTTGCGATTTACACTGACGATATGCTTTTGTAGATTTTGGCGGCTGTTTGTTTGTTTTTTATACCTTTGTTTTTATAGGTAAGGCAACGAAAGACTTTAGCTCTGGTAATACCCTCTTCTTGACCGAATTGCTGTGGTGTTTGAAATTTAACTTTGTGTCTATTTGAACTCCTAGGTATTTTATGTTTGTTTTAGGCTGGATGTTGTGTTGATTGATTATGATGTTCGGAGAAGAACTAGTGATTTTGTGGTTGAATATCATCAATTCGGTCTTTAAAGTGTTTAATAGTAGTTTCCATTTGTTCAGCCAATTTAGTGTAGCATTTGTTAGTTTTTGTAAGGCTTTTATTACTCGTGGCAGTGTTCGTTCATGGGAAATTAATGCTGTGTCGTCTGCGAATTGAAGTACGTACTGGTCACAGTCATCAGGAACAGGCATGTCATAGCAGTAGATGTTGTAGAGGAGGGGTGAAAGTGGTGAGCCCTGTGGAAGACCTTTACCGATGGTAAATTTTTGAGAGGTATACTTCCCTATTTTTACTCTTAATTCTCTGGCATAGAGGAATTCCTTAATGATTTTTATTAAGTATTTGGGTACCTTCAGTTTTTTTAATTTGTAGAATAATCCCTTGTGCCATACACTGTCAAAAGCCTTTTTTATGTCCAGAAACAAGGCAGCGGATTTCAGGTTGTTCAGTTTGGCAGTTTGTACATTGGATGATAGTATCGTTAGAGGATGGAGTGTTGAGCAGTGTGTTCTGAAACCAAACTGGTGGTTGGGAATTCGATCTGTGATTACTTCTAATAGTTTATTTTTTAAAATTTTTCAAATAGTTTTCCGATACTTGGTAGCAGTGTAATTGGCCTGTAATTGTTTAATTTCTTAAGGTTACTGTTTGATTTGGGTATAACTATAATATCTCCTTTTTTCCATTCTGGTGGGAAAATTGGTTGTTGAGGCAGAACTGGAAGATAGTTATTATAAATAGGTGGACTTCGAGGCTTAAATTTTTCACCACTTTCCAAGATATTGAGTCAGGTCCTGGAGATGTGTTTTTCTGTCTCCGTAGAACATCGAAATATTCTTCTTGGCTGACTGTAACATCACATGTTTCAATGGACTCATGCTCGAAAAAGTTTTTGTGCCAGTCATTTACCATGGAATCAGTACATTTATCAAAATTGTCTAGTGGTGTCTCTTTATACAGTTCTGAAAAATGATCTCCGAACAGCTGGGCATGTTGAGCTTCGGTGTTGTAAGTTATTCCATTTTCTTCAATGGTTTTGATAGGGGACGATTTTTTTTTGTATCTCGACAGTTTTTTTATTTCTTGAAAAATGTTTTTCCTTGGCAGTTATTGATTTCTTCGCATGCTTCCAGCCATTTGTTACGTTTATATTCCTGGATTAGCCTGTGTATGTTCTTGTTATATCTGTTTATGTGTGTTTTGTATTCCGGTAGTGGGTTGGTCCTATATTCTCTGTACATTCTTCTTCTAATCTTTATCAACCGGATAATGAAGGGTGGAAGTTCATGTGTATTGAAGTTGTTTGCCTTTTTGGGAGTGTTATTCAGTGTACTGTCTTCTAGGGTTTTTAGGAACTTTGATATAGTATTCCTATCAAGTGGTTGGTCTCTGACACCCTCGATGAACTGCTCCATATTTGTGTTAATTTTCACACCATGTCTGACTTGTGAAAATTGTAGTAAAGATCGTCACT
The DNA here is from genome assembly GCA_013421045.1 of Propylea japonica. Classification (NCBI taxonomy): domain Eukaryota; kingdom Metazoa; phylum Arthropoda; class Insecta; order Coleoptera; family Coccinellidae; genus Propylea; species Propylea japonica. Next base: position 106,191,114 of record CM024239.1, read on the forward strand.
TATTGTATTATTTAGCTTTACCTGAAGGTTAAATATGATAGAAAGGTGGTCTGAACCTAAGTCTGGTATGACATCAACTATCTTGAGGCATTTATCAAGTGCCTTTGAAACAATAATACGGTCTGGAGTGCTATCATTGTTATTGGGCATTATGAATGTTGGAGGGGTTTTTTTCCATGATGAAGTTTGAGTTTTTCAAAAAGTCTTTGATTGTTTTACATTTCGATGCGGTGTTTGGATTGAGGTCGCCGATTATGATGCAGTATTTGTGGTTAACTGCCATATTAAGTATAGTTTCCTCTAATTGGCCAGTGGGATGGACATACAGCAAGAAGACATGTAATAGGTCGTTTTGTAGAGGAATTGTGAAATGAAGAGCCTCGTTCAGTGGATTGTTGATAGAGGGACCATTGCACTTTTTCATATTGAGAGACGGGTGGGACATTGCTAGACTTCCGCCTCTGGTGTTAATATTTGTAATATTGCCATCGTGTTTTATAGTGTCCCAGTTCCTGTATCTTACTTCATGTTGTGGTTTAGTTTTTGTTTCGACGAATAGTGCAGATTTAATGTTGTATTTTTCAATAGTGTTATTGATGAGGTGTTTTTGGGTAGGTAGCTATTAATATTGCAGTATATGAAATCAATTTCACAATCGAACTTGCCGGCTCATATTTTGGTGTACTGTCTCGGTTGGGGAAATAGGTTCGTCAAGGTCTAAATCGAACATTAGTATGTAGACCCAGTTGTTACCAACAAAGGTAATTGCTGTTTCAATATTATATTCAGTGACGAATTTCTTCTTCAATTTTTGTATAAGATCTTCTCTGTTGGAATTTTTGGGATTGTTCAATTTTGAAATATAAGTGTTGACAATTGTATCATGGATGGTAACTGGAGCATGTATTCTGGAGTTTTTTCGGAGGTCATTCTTGATTTGGTCACTTTTCTTGTTGAGCGTTTTCACCGGTAGGTTGGGTATGCCTTCAATGGGGCGAGTGGGCCGATTAGGACATTTAAAAGACCAGGCTTGATGATCTGTTGAGCCACAGCTGTTGCATTTAGGTGGGAGACTTGATTTGCACCTATTTGTAGCATGATTCTCATTGCATTTCAGACATTTGATAGGTTCAATGCAATCTTTGGTGCAGTGTGTGTATTGCATGCATTTGCTGCAAGGGAGCGGAGCTGGTTCAGGGGCATTGCTTGGATATGCAGGATAGTGTCTGCTTTTGTAAAATACACCTTCGGATAGGAGTTTCTCATAAGTACCTATGTTTTCGGTGATAATCCGTATCATGGAAGTTGGGGCGTTAGTTTGTTTGGATATGATTCGCTTGCAATATCTGAATTCATATTGTTTCTGTTTCAAGTGGTTATTTAATTCTTCGTCCTTGATTTCTTTCTCGACATTTGCAATAACGCAGGAGTAGTTTGGAAGTGGAAGAGCTTTGTCTCGGTTCCTCTGGTTGTAGGGTGTAGCGGTGGAATATTCATTAATTTTTCTTGTTGTTTTTCATTTTCTTGAGAGTTTCTTCAATAATCGCTTTTGGAGTGTCTGTTTTGAGCAAAAATCCTTTTTTTGTTTTCAGAATTGTGTCTTTATTTTTCGGTCTTTCTATTTCCCATATATCTGCCATTTGAATTCTTGTATTGATATTGGTATTTGTATTTAAGTAGTAGAGCGAATTGTAATTTCTATTAGTCAATTCTTTCATTTTTTCGGAGAAATTATTTCTATTACGAAATGTTTGTTGATTGTTTACATTCTCATTTTGTGGGGTTATCTGTTTGTTTTGAAGTTCCGTTTGTTTTGATTGTGAATCAGATGTTTTTGCTTTTGTGTGGTAAAATGAACTGGAATGAAATCGTCGTTATCTGCGACATCTGGACTTTTTGTACGATATTTTTTTGTGAATCCTATCAGTTCTTCGATTTCATTCAGCGTCAGATAAATCTTGGATGGTTTCGTATAATTCTGCTTCGCTGGCGGTTCTTTTATTATTTGTATCTCCAGGGTCAACATCCATATCCATTTTTGAGAAAATTCCGGATTACCGGAATTACGCACTTTTCACTGATAAAACAGGCCAATAAATCGCAAATTTCCGTGCAGGGCGTCGAAAAAGGATTTAATTCAGAAAAATGCTGAAATACTGTATTATTTGCAAGACATTGAAAAACATGATTGTTTATGAACAGCCCCGTATTCTGCAAAAGTGATCTTTCAAAGCGCTACGAACTTCATTGCGCGAGTCCCTCTTTTACCTGCAAAAATGCACACCACCGCGCAATGAAGTTCGTATTGGCTTTGAAATCACTTGTGCAGAAAAATACGGGGCCAGGCACGATACACTTACACCGGTATGCCGACGCGCATCGAGATGTGACGTCACTGCGGAGCATTTCCATTGCATTTGCGGGATGGAAGTGTTAGAACTCCAGAGAATGATTGGAATAATGCAATTAATCGCAAGTTTCATTGAAAATGCAATTAACTAACAATTTCAAATTAAATTTCACCGATGTCTTTGTTTGTTGATTCTAAAATACATATATCAATGAATTTGTATAAATATGGATGTAAGTGAAAAGTATTTATTTGTTAATACAGAATAAATTATTGAAGGTTCATTAAAAAACTTCGAATAAATGAAAATATTTTTATCATTTTTAGGGAAATTTCAATGAATTTCACTTATAATTCGTGAATTTGAAAAGTTTTTTGTCCACTTTTTTCTTCATATTCTGAAAACTGATCTTCTTATTTAGATCCCTGTCTTAAGTTGGTACGGATTGTGCTCAAGCAAAGAAAAACATCGAATGGAATCTGAATATCATTTATCAGTTTGGCAAACGTGTTAACTTCTAACACTTTGAAAATATTTTTTCCTCAGATAATGAAGTACTGACGGGATACTTCCGACTTCGGAAAGCAAAAGTACCTTATTTCGGTTCCCTTTTAACCTTTCTGTAATTCTTACCGCCAAAAACTGCGCAATTAGGTATGAATGCAGGTATTATAACAATAATAATATAACTCCACTTTTATCTCTGCTCCTCAATGACGTAGATGAGCGCGCCGGACGAGTTTAGACTCCGAATCTGGCATACCGGTGTGAGTGTATCGTGGGGCCAGGATAATTCCAGAGTTGAGTACAGTAGCGTGGGTTGATTATGGGTGGTAGATATCAGTTTAATTAAGTTTATCTTATTCTGTAAAACTATGATTAGTTAAATATTGTACCGTCGCCAATAACCATTAGGCGGGCGCAACTATTTCTTATAAAAATTCCAGTTTATGGAGAATTTATATCTATTTCGTTTTAGTACTCCTAAAAAAAGCACGACTCTGCCTTTGAACTGTCAAATTTGAAAACAAAAACAAACAGTTGCTTTGTATATCTTGTCCTCAAATTAATTCCATTGATATTGTGTTTGGGGCCTATCTATGGCATTTTATTGATCTGAGATTATATTGCTATAACAAATTTGACAGATAAACTGGATGTAGATTACATATTATCTTACCTTCCAGATATCTGAATATGTCTTTCAGAAACATGTCTATTCATTGCTTCCAAAACTATGTTCAACGCTTGGCCAACAAATTCACAACTTTCATACCTAAAGAGGTGAAACAGGTCATTGAGGACTTTTTGAAGCATTTCTGGTCTCTCTAAATATGCTAGGGCAGATATAAGTATTTGTTCCTCATTTGCATTGCCGGCAATCTAGAGAATAAAGGGTTAATTGAGCATTTTGAAAAAGTTCATGAGTTCCAGTTATATTCAATGAAATCACCAATTTTAAGAGATAAGTTTGAAAAAATTAGACAGTCCAAGAATAGTGGCTTTGGCTCAGTGGGTTTGAGCGTTGTAGTAATAATCAAAAGTTGTTAGTTTTGAAACTAACGAGCAATGGGACAAAATATGGCATCTGTCTTTTTAGATATCTTAATGGCATCACATCTTATACTTGTGATGTATAAAGTGTCATTCTACAGTGTAGAATAAATAGTCCGATGAAATAAATTCATTACCTTGATTACTGTAAAATCTCAACAGATGTCAAATTTTGATTACAAATTGTCATTCTTCTTTGCAAAAGTGCGAAACCTACTTTCAACGCGTTGTGGAAGATATGTACAACCCCCAATTTTCCAAAGAAGAAGTATTGTTAGAAAGTCTTGACAGTTCATATTCGGTAGTCGTGAAGTAAAAATGTGGAAAATTTATTATGTAAAATTATTCGGTAATGCTACGCGTTTAAATCGTTAAAACATTTTATCAAAATCAATCATCGACCACTGTGATGATGAGAATTTCAAGAAATAGTGATGTTGATTGGCCTCCACAGTCGCCTGATTTAACAGCTGTGGGCTTCTTTTGTGGGGATATCTGAGAAGCAGTTTATGCAAAAACTTACCAACCAGAAACGCTTGGCAACTCAAACAAAATATTCTTGATGAAATTAATGAAATACCGCGTGGGGAATGTAATGAAAAATGTGTTCAAAAAGGCTGGCATTTGTGAGGCGAGCATTTATCTGATATTGTATTCCATACATAATTGCCGAAATTTAATAAAATAATCAGTTGTAATTTAACTAGTGCAATGAAAATTATCGAAAATTTTTGGGAAATATGCTCGAAATCAAGTTAAGTTGAAAAAGAGCACGGGTGCGCGGAGCGCTCGAGTGCCTTTTACAGTTTAACTTGCATGAGAGCAGATTTGTCAAAAATTATCGATTCATTTTCATTGCAAGAGTTGAATTCAATAAGAAAATTTTGTGAATCCATCAAATCGTATTGTGTCGCTGTAAGTTGCTGTCACATTGCCGTTACTCTAATAAGTAATAAACGTTCATAATTACGTCTGCATTTATTTTAAAGGACCTGATAATTTTGCACAAGTGCGAATTATCGATAATTTGCACTAATGCAAAATTATCGCCTAATTGTATGCTCATTGGCTAAAACAACAATAAAAAATCAGTCGGAACATTGTTGTCTGTCGAATTTGACAGATGAATAAAATTTTCGTAAGTAATTGCACAAGTGCATCAAAATTACCGATAATTTTGCATGACAGCGTGTTGTCAAAAAACTGCATGAGTTCATTTTCGTCTGTCTTCAAAAATGAAAATGACCGAAGGCAGTTTTTCTATGAGAACATGCTGGAATGCGAAATTATCCGGTCTTTTTGATGCACAAGTGTAATACGGGGGAATATTTCCCGACTAACCTGTCAAATTTGACATTTGTAATTATCGCTGGGCTCTTTCGCTTTCTACAATGCAATTATCAGTTGTAATTTAACTAGTGCAATGAAAATTATCGAAAATTTTTGGGAAATATGCTCGAATGCAAGTTAAGTTGAAAAAGAGCACGAGTGCGCGGAGCGCTCGAGTTCCTTTTACAGTTTAACTTGCATGAGAGCAGATTTGTCAAAAATTATCGATTCATTTTCATTGCAAGAGTTAAATTTAATAAGAAAATTTTGTGAATCCATCAAATCGTATTGTGTCGCTGTAAGTTGCTGTCACATTGCAGTTTTCATGTTACTCTAATAAGTAATAAACGTTCATAATTACGTCTGCATTTATTTTAAAGGACCTGATAATTTTGCACAAGTGCGAATTATCGATAATTTGCACTAATGCAAAATTATCGCCTAATTGTATGCTCATTGGCTAAAACAACAATAAAAAATCAGTCGGAACATTGTTGTCTGTTGAATTTGACAGATGAATAAAATTTTCGCTGTAATTAGGGGCGTTCGGCATCGGCATCGGACGTGTCGGATCGATCTAAACCGTTCGTTTATTACATCCGGATTGAGGGGAATACACATCTGTACCGTTCGTCATAAAAATCTGAGCAATCGGACGTCGATCTTTTCGCTCGGTCTATTTCGACGGAGCAAAGCGATTTTATCCATAGAGTTTTATGTTTTTTTATATATTTTTTTGTTTTATGTTGAGTTTCCTGATCCGACAACCGATATATTGAAAATTTCTAACAGTTTTATTCTTCTTTTTTCATTAAAAACTCAATTAATTCATTAAAATTTTTCAATATAGCTATCGTAGTTATAAATGGGCAGGTGGAGATATTGCTTTCCCGTTTCTTTTTCGTGTAATTAATCAATTAATTGATCAGGATCTTTCGGTACAACTATCGCCGTATTGAACGACCAGAAGGGGATATTGCATTACTCGTTTCTTTTGCATTCATTGCCTTTGCACCTAATTATTTAATTGAGATTTTATGGAAGAGCTACTAAAAGGGTGAAAGTATCGTTAAAAGATGAGCATATTTCCCAAAATAGTGATCTTTGAAATCTCATAATCTATAAAAGTAGAACAGAGCAATATGTTCTGTGGCAGTTGCTCTGTACCGTTCGTTTATTCCCACATATTACAGATTTATCTGTACGATCTGTGGTCACGTGACTAAAAAATCCGTCCGCTCGCGGAGGTCAATGCCGAACGCCCCTATTGCACTCCATTTGCATAGAATTTTTGACAGGAGGGAAATATTCAATATGAGATTCACTCTCTTTCATTTGATACAAAATTATAAACAAACGGTCTTTTTGATGCATGAGTGTAATTCAGGAGAATATTTCCGACTTACCTGTCAAATTTGACATTTGCAATTATCGCTGGGCTCTTTCGCTTTCTTCAATGCAATTATCGCTGCCATTATGCAGTAATTGCACTCCATTTGCATAGAATTTTTGACAGGAGGGAAATATTCAATATGAGAATCATTCTCATTCATTTAATAAAAATTATAAACAAAGTAGTATACCTTCACTGCGGACACCCAGTTATATAAGCTTGCCAAACACCGCTTGAAAGGTAGCTTCATTCTCTTTTGAGAAAATTTTCATCAAAAATCGAAATTTGCAGGGTAGGTTCAAAATAAAAAAAGGAAAGCTGAATTGAATAGAGCCAATAGTCCTCAGGATATTCCAATTTGATTTATCGATTTTTTTTATGTTCAGGTTTCCACGAAAGGAGATATCCTGTAATGTTCAGAGAACATCCCATATGAACAATCGCGAAAAAGCCTCTTACTGCATATCACAGCCTTCATCAATTTTTTTTGCCATCACATCTTGAAGAAGAATAAGTGCAGTATTACTTCAAAAGATTCAGAAATGTTCAAGAGACTTTTATAATGAATATTGGTGCTTGTATTATTTTATTTTTTCTAAAGCCGGTCCCAGACAATGCGTGTATTTGACGAATGTTTGGCATTGGCGATGCTTCGCATAGCGTGTGGACCATAGTAATCGGGCCGAAGTTGAGCTCCCACACACTACGCGAAGCACCGCCAATGCCGAACATTCGTCAAATACACGCATTGTCTGGGACCGGCTTAATCTAATTATTGAAAGCAATAACATTTCTTACTATAGAATGAAGAGACTCTTCACAAGCATTACAAGCACATCTACTTCTCATTTGAAAATTCAGTGTTGTACCTGTCTTTTAAAGGCGGTCTCATTTTGACTTAGAAGAATGTCACTTAAAAATTTTAGTTTCAGGATATTTCTTGCATGTTTACTGTAACCACAATAATGAATTTCTTCAACTTGGCTTTTCTGCAAGGTATAAACATAACTGTATCCTCCAGAACTCTTTGAATCTTATGATCGGTCATTCAATAGCACAAAAATTATTTATGGAAACCCCTGTCCACTTATCAGTGGTGCCATCTGCCGCCAATAGAAGGAGCTCTCCAATCGGGGATTGATTGAAGAAATGTCATTATTTCTGTGCAAATTTAAGTTCATTTTTGAGGTAAACCACCGACTTTAATGAAAATCAATGATTTGATTACCGAATTAAGCTTTTGTGAAACCTGCGGTTTAATTCTAGAACATAACTGAAGTTCTAGAGAATTACAACCATAACAGGACATTCTTGAAATTATTAAATATTTTACATTGTTTTTTGACTGTAAAAGAAGAAGAATGCTCAACTATCCTGTATATCTCTCAGGAGCAGAATATCAGTAATTACCATGAATTATGGGTTGAACAAACTGCATCCAATTTATTTGTGCCCTAAATGCATTTGCCAACATTATTCCCGTCTTTGGGTATCGAAAGAAAATGTGCTGAGACCTTTTAGGTAATTCAATTTTGATCCATAGGCTTTATCAAAGCTGTACAGTTTGAAGGTAGAAACATTGTAAATTTTTTTCCATTTTCACTAATCAAATGTTCTGGTCTAATATATCTAATATATTTTTGTTTTATGAACAAAGTGCAATGTTTTCGCTTTTCTATTGTGCTCTAGTATTGACTAAAAAACACCCAACTGTCAAAATAATAAGAAAACAAGATAGAACCAAAAGCCACATATGCAACGATCCCAAATTCAGATTATTGTCTTGACGTCAATCCGGACTAGCAAAATATCTGGATTATCGTTCTCCTGAATATCGGGTCTGCGCTGTATATTTCTTAATCAATAGATAATTATTTAGTTTACAGTTAACTTACCAATTTGGCAGGTATATCATGCCTTAAACAGGCATCATGACTTGTTTCATATAAACCCAGAAATTCAAAGGGATTATTAGCTCGATGAACTAAACCAGGTATATCAGAAGGGAATTCTCAACGCCTACTTTAGCAACACCTCTGCCTGCTAGATTGGTCCCAGAAATATCTAATGAAACGAGATAAGGCAAGCACTTCACAATGGTAGCTAACACTTCATTTGGCTTTGTATATTTCCCAAGATCTTCATTGAATTGTGAAATATCTAGATGTCGAAGATTGGTCAATGCACAAACTGCAGCAATTTTTTCCTCCATGTTTTCTATGTTATACAATATAAGTGAAGTTAAATTTGTCAGATGAATGCTGTAATGAAATGTACCAATATTGCTGCAACTAGAAAGGTCTAGATGGTCAAACTATTCAAAGGAGCTAAGAGTAACAAGTAAAAGTAGGACTGTAAATGTCTTATGTTCCTAAACGTCAATCTCCGCAATGCTGGAGTGTGAAAAATATAGGAGGTGTAGCCTTCATTTTGAATTTTCGATTTAGGTCCAAATATCTTCTCAGGAAATAATTTTGTATTGGATCCTATATGAAGTGACAAAAGGCTTGACCCATATTCTGATAAATAATCAATACATCTTGTTGTTAATAATGGGCAATTGGTTATATCTAATTCTATTAATCTATGGGCAAGCAGGACTTCAAGATCAGCATCAGTCAAGTTTTCTCCTTTGAGTTTAACTCTTTTCAGTCTAGTACATTCTCTATCTTTGAATACGTTTATAAATTCTGAATTTACACTACAATTAATACTTGATCTCAAACTGAGAAGTCTTTCGCATAACTCCACAGGTAATGCAATGCCTTTCCTCAGGTCTAATTTGCCAGTATAAGGACTTCTCACAGCTAATACACTGACATTATTACTAACATATTCGAAGCATAAATCTAGCAAAGTTTGGGGGGTGTTCAAATTACAAAATGAGCAGATTACATCAGGAATTGAATCCAAATGGCGACATTTCTCTTCTACCAGCATCTAGAAAATTTTAAAAGTGATATTATAATGATGATACATTTTATCATTTCACTTACCATTGTTGAGTACACAATTAATTAACATTACAGTCTACGAATTTCAAATAGATTATTAATTTAATGGCAATCAGAAGGCAGCGATCTTCAAGCGAATCTTTCTCGAAATTATAAGGAAAAATATTATTTCACTTTATTATGTTATCCACTTCACTGTCATATTTTTATTTTTCACCTAGACAGGAAGATGAACTTGTCACGAATGACAGTTCTCTTTGACTGAACCATAGATAGATAAATATACATCATTTATCTTGATTTTCCAAAGAATTGGGTTTATATGAATGAAATAATCGACTAATCATGCATATCAAAAGCAAATATCAAATATTGATGATTTTCGTACAATCTTCTTCAAACAAAAATAATAAAAATAAAAGCAGAATTGGTAGTTTTACTTGAGGTTCATTTGTGTTCTGTTCTGTGTTCTATACCACCCAAACGTCACTACTCACTAACCCTAATCTAAAGTTTTCAAAATTCAAATATTTTCATTTGATTAATTAATTTTTTTGAAAATTAATTCCGGATTGGATATGTTCTTTCAGATTGGTAACTAACTAAATTTCTGCCCCAACTATTTATTCAGTGTGTCAAGTTTTCTAGGGTCTTTGGTCACTGTTGCCTTGTTATGGGGATGTACCAATCCCATTTTGAAGAAAAATTCTACGAAAATAGTGGACATCAAATCAAACTCGAAGATTGAAAAATTTTACATGGAAGTTAAATATCTATTCACTAATCTTAGTGTAATAATTGAATTAATGAGGGTTACACTTTTAACGAATTAATTTAAATTTATTTTTAGTATATGATACCGTTTATTGTTAATCAGATGGGATCTGTTTTGTATTTTATAGCTTTACAAAATACTGACATATCGCTGGCGTTGCCTGTGGCAAATTCATTGACCTTTGTGTTTACTGCTATAGCTGGTTGGATACTAGGTGAAAAACTACCTGACAAAAGTAAGCTAACGATTCATTCTTATAAATCTTAAAAATACTCCCAGTAATGATAAATTATTTGCAAGAATTCTTCTGTAAACAGAGGGTTGAATTAGGCCTGATATAAGTTTTCTTAAATAAAAGCTGAAGTGACTCTCTAATCCGAAGAAGATGGTTCAAGACTAGGTCACTTAAAATTTCTGCTTAGATATAAAAACAGCATTATTAGCATTCAATATGCTCATGTATGCTGACACTGGATTTTTGTAAAACTCATTTTCTACATTCAAAAGAAAATTTTTTGGTTTGATAAATTTTATAGAGGAACTCGAAGGAGCTAAAAAGCTTCATGTTAATTATATGTTGAAATAGAAACTTATTTCAATTAATAGAAGATTTCATTGAGTAAAGACCAAGGCAATTCAATACAGGCGTGCCCAAATTCAGCAGGAATCTTATATAAGGTTCAACATTATCCTCAACTGAACATCTCTTATGTCCAAAGATTATAGAGGATAGATATACTATAATATAATCTTTGCTTATGTCATTGAGTTCAGATATCAGTTTCTGTCAACCAATTCGGTGAACCTTTTTTTAAAAAAAATGTTTCCCGATATTTGTTAGAAGAAATGATTGGACCTGCTTGTGTCATGATTTTTCGATATCTACTTTTCTAAATACAATTATAATAATAGTTTTTTAAACATTCATCTTAGTGAAAATATGAAAATTATCGTTTCAATGTACTCCAATCCCCAAATTTTTTACCGGAATAGGGAAATCTGGTACTTCGACAACATATTAACTCGTTTATCTTCAAAAGGAGCTGACTTAATATTATGACCCAGGGCCCGAATTCTCGACAATGATGCGAATATGAACTTTATTGCGCGAGTTCCTGTTTTACATTCACAAATGCCCACAGCGCCGATAACGTGCGAAGACTTGTTGAACTGTAGAGAATACGGGGCTTGGGTCCGTATTCTGGACAATTAATGATCATTCGATGCGAATACAAACTTCATTGTCCGAGTTCCTGTTTTACCATCAAAAATGATCATTTCGCAGATAACGTGCGGATACGTGGTGAACTTCGATTGTAGAGAATACGGGGCTTGGGTCCGTATTCTGGACAATTAATGATCATTCGATGCGAATACACACTTCATTGTGTGATTCCTGTTTTACCATAAAAAATGCTCATCTCGCAGATAACTTGCGAATACGTGTTGAACTTCGATTGGAAAGAATACGGGGCTTGGGTCCGTATTCTGGACGATTAATGATCATTCGATGCGAATACAAACTTCATTGTGTGAGTTCCTGTTTTACCATCAAAAATGCTCATCGCGCAGATAACGTGCGAATACGTGTTGAACTTCGATTGTAATGAATACTGGGGTTGGATCCGTATTCTGGACAAGTAATGATCATTCGATGCGAATACAAATTTCATTGTGCGAGTTCCTGTTTTACCATCAAAAATGCTCATCGCGCAGATAACGTGCGAATACGTGTTGCACTTCGGTTGTTGAGAATACGGGTCCAGGGACTTATTTTGGACAGGTGATTTTTCGATGCGAATAGAAACTGTATTGCGCGAATATTAGCTTTACCTTAAAAAATTCTCACAGCACAGACAACGTGCGAATACGTGTTGATATTCGATTGTCAATACAAGGCTAGGCACTACCTACCAGGCCCCGTATTCTCGACAAGGGATCTCAGGCCCGTAACCAGGATTTTTTTCGGGGAGGGCTACTTCTTGACAAAAAATTTGAACCTATGGAAATGAAATAATTCATAATTGCCACATAGTATAACTGAACACTTGCCTATTGATATTTTAATAATATAGGGGGGGGGGTGGTGGCCGCTTCAGCCCCTTAGCCCACCCCTTAGCTACGTGCCTGGGCCCGTATTCTCGAGAAGTGATATTCGAAAACGTATACGAACTTCATTGCGCGAGTCCCTGTTTTACCTGCAAAAATGCACACCGCGCAATGAAGTTCGTATACGTTTTGGACTATCACTTGTCGAGAATACGGCACCTGGGCGATCTTTCGAAGCGAATACGAACTTCATTGCGCGATGTGCATTTTTGCAGGTATAAGTGGGAATCGCGCAATGAACTTCGTATACGCTACGCATCTGAATATCACTTGTTCAGAATACGGGCCCAGAACAGTGTGTGTTCTGGCATTGTATAAAGGAGGATTCCTTTTACAATGATTCTAGTAAAGGAGTGGCCCAGGGTCCGTATCCTGTACAAGTGATCTTGCGATGCGAATACGAACCTTTTTCCGCGAATTCCTCCTTTACCTTTAAAAATGCTCAGCGCACAGATAACATGCGAATAGGTGTTGATTTTCGATTGTCGAGATTACGGGCCCAAGGCCCGTATTTTGGACAAGTGATATCTCAATGAGAATACGAAATTTATTGGGCGCGAGTTCCCCTTTCACCTTGAAAAATGCTCACAGCACAGATAGAGTGTGAATACGTGTTGATATTCGATTGTCAATACGGGCCCAGGCACTACCTAGTGAAAGAATGTGATCTTTTGATGCGAATACGAACGACTTATACTGCGCGAGTCCCTCTTTTACCATAAAAAATGCACACCGCGCAGATAACGTTCGAATGAATGTTTAACTTTTAACTGCATTAAAACAAGGGTTTGCAAATAAGCCGTTCTGGAGATTTCGAAATCAGAAAACCGCTTATATAATCTATTCACGAAAGGTTGAGCCGTCGGTTGGCCATGGAAATTTGGCATATTCCACTATGTATGTGTTATGTTCTTTATTTTCTTGTCAGATTGATACGCAATGTTGTCAATATTGCATAGAGTTGTCTGATAACTCCATAGAGATAGAATAGTATAGAGTTGCTATCAATGAAATGAAAGTGGTATCAGATCCGCCATATGACTGCTATACGTCGATTTCGACAATCATTGAATGTTTTCTAAAAATAGTGATTTTTGTACCTTTTTCAAGTTCTTCTTCTTCTTCTCTGTGCGGTGCCTTACCGGCCGAACTGAGGCCTAGTGGCCCATTGTTCACCCGCATCGTTCTATAGAGACTCAGCTCCTCAGACACGAAGACAGAAATGTCGCGAGCCTGCCAGGAGTGGTCCCTCTCACCATAGGAATAGAAGGTGTTGGATTTCCTAGGTGTGTTGACCTTAACTCAGTAAGGTTTCCACAGTTGAACAAAATATGCTCAACCGTTTCATCAGTACTCCTGCACCAACGGCATAGGGAGCAGCTCGTCAATCCCATTCTCTTCAAATGCTTGTTAAACAGGTGACCAGTCAATGCACCAGTCACCAGACCGAGTTGTTTCCTCTCCAGCAGCAGAAGCCTATTGACCTCAGATCGCGAGGACGGTCTCTCAATGAGAATCCTCGACCACCTCAGGCCCACCCCTGCGCTCCATTCCGAGGAAAATTCCCTGTTCAGCCAGTTCCTGAAGAAACTTCTGACAGTGTGTGCGACAGATTGGCAGCGAAGGCTCCGGACCAACAAATGCTAATCCGGCTCCCCGCCTAGCCAGTTCATCTGCCTTGACGTTACCAGGTATATCCGCATGAGCCGGACACCAGATTACTTTCAAAAGGTTATCAGAGCCCAGCCCACGCAGAGCTTTCCTGCATTCTTCTACCAAAAGAGAATCAACTTTAACATCAGATAGAGATTTCAGAGTTCCCTGGCTGTCGCAACATATATAAATGTGCTGGCCGGAGTATCCCCTGCGAATGTTTTCTAGTGCGCATGCAAGAACCGCAAATAGCTCAGCCTGCACAATGGAACAGTCCTTCCCAGAGGGATAGCCTGATTGAAGTGAGGACCCACGATTCCGGCCCCAGACCCTGTAGCTGTGACAGAGCCATCAGTGAACCAGGTGGGACCTTCTGGACTAAGAAGCCTGTTTGATGAAGACCATAGGTCTCTGTCGGGAACAATTACCCTGTAGGGTTCGTCGAAGTAGAACTTAGTGCCCGCGCGGTCACCTCTGGAGAAGGGGAGCGTGAGCATCCTTAACCATTTTGAGGGCCCTCGCGTGCCCAGTGAAGAGTCCTCCATCGCGCCATTGTCCACTCCTTCACAACTAGGTGCAAAGGAGGGAGACCCAGCAGACATTCCATCGCTGCTGTAGGGGTAGACCTCAGAGCGCCTGTAATACTTAAACAAGCTTTCCTCTGGCATTTAGTCATAATGTTCTGGTTGACGGCCCTCTCCATAGAAGGCCACCACACCAAAGAGGCATAGGTCAGGATAGGCCTCACCACGACAGTATACAACCAGATCATAACGTGCGGTCTGAAGCCCCATCCATTACCCAGCACCCTCCGAGTAGACCAGAATATAACATTGGCTTTATTCGTTTGAGTCTCAACGTGTTTGTTCCACAAAAGTTTGCGGTCCAATATCACCCCGAGATAACGAACTTGTTCGGATAGAGTGAGCCCAACTCCAAACAGACTGGGAAGTCGTAAGTTGCTAGGCACCCTCTTTCTAGTAAAGAGAACCATCTCTGTCTTACTAGGATTTACCGAGAGCTCGTTTTTCAAGCACCATCGTTCGACCCGTCGCAGAGCATTCTGCATCAGATCCCCAATGACACTGATCACCTTACCCCTGATTAATATAACAAGGTCGTCCGCATAGGCCACCACAACGAACCCAGCCTTCCTCAACTCCACCAGGAGCTCATCCAGGACGAGATTCCACAGTAGCGGAGACAGAACACCGCCCTGCGGACATCCCCTTCCTGGTGAGACCCCTATGGTCGAGCCGCCTAGCCGAGCCACGATGCTACGTGAACCAAGCAGAGACCCCGTCCACCGACAAAGAGTAGGCGGAACACCATGTCTGGCCAACGCAGATTGCATCACACCAAACGCAGTGTTATTGAAGGCACCTTCTATATCAAGAATACAGCTAGGGTGTACTCCTTGTTATGTATTCCGTCCTCAATACAGTTAACCACTGAGTGAAGAGCAGAATCTACTGATTTGCCCAGCTGATACGCATGCTGGGAGGGGTGCAGTGGTATAGCCACTAAAGCATCGTCCCTGATGTATCTTTCCACCAACCCCTCCAGTGTCTTGACTAAGAACGAGGAGAGGCTAATTGGTCGAAAGTCATTCGCTTTTGTATGCGATGGTTTCCAGGCTTGGGTATGAAAATTACCTTCACCTTTCTCCAGGACAATGGAATGTGACCTAGCGCCAGACTCGCACGTAGAACGTGAAGCAGTGGGGAGGCCAGCACTTCCAGCCCCTTGGACAGCAGAGCCGGAACAATGCCATCCTCACCAGCTGCTTTATAAGACTCGAAACCGTTGATCGCCCAACGAAGTCGAGAATGTGTAACTACACGTGCAGCCAGCTTCCAGTCCTCGAATGAGGCCCGTCGATGGCATACACCCTGTGTGTCTTCATTCTCAGAGAAGCCAGGAAAATGCGTCTCTAAGAGATGTCTCAAGCTTTCTTCCTCTGAGCCCGTCTTTTGCCCACTAGGAAGATTTAAGTAGTCAATCCTCGGAGGGCCCCCAGCAGAGAGGACCGCCTGAGCCTGTTAGCTTCAGGCGCATCCTCAATATCACTACAGAAGCTTTTTCAAGTTAAATTGAGATTTATTGAGCTTAATAAACAATAATAAAATGGTATCGTGTGTTGTATGGCTCTCTTCAAGCAGAGAAGGAACAGATAAGAAGAAATTAGAGGAAAAACATATCACAGGTAGGGATGAGTACTGAACAGATCCGCATTCGAAATTTTGCTAGTATGTCTTGGTAATCTGATATCTTTCTATATGTGTATATTATCGCCTGAAGAAAAATTGTTTATTTGGTATTCAATTGACCTTATTTGAACAGTATTGCTAAAGACCCAACACGTCGTATTTTCTGGGTGAAATTCGTAAACAGAAAAAACTGGCAACTTAATTCAACCCTGAACTTTCAGCCATATTGGTAGGCCAACTAAGCCCCGCCCAGTGTTCCATTTTTCCTTACACAATTGTATGTCATAGCGTCTCTTCTCTATTATATTTCTATGGATAACTCACAAGCTTGTCGGTCGAGGCCGGGTACATTCGGCAACGTTGACTTTATTTCACGTTATGTCAGCAAATACTGCCAACTTCAGATAAATAAAGAAACGCCCACTATGCGCTCAACCTTTCGTGAACGGACTATACATATAAGTATCTCCAAACGGCTCATTTGCATGTTAAATGCAATTTTTTACTCATTTTCATTTCTAGAATTAACATCTGAAATGTTGAAGCGTTTGTTTTTTGACACTCTGTATATTGAAGGCCAATGAATCGATGTTGTCGAAACCTGGGTTTTTTTTTATCGAAATTTGAACATAATGAAAACATTGTAATGAATTCTGGATAACTTACCTTCTACGTTTGTGAATATAAATGTTTGAATATATAAAATACTAGCTTTTACCCGCGACTTCGTCCGCCTACCGACCCTCTAAGTTAGAAAAGTGATCAAATACTAACTTGAAGTCTTAGTAACACTCAGTTAAAAAAAAAACATCAAAATCATTTCAGTAGCTATGGCGTCGTGCGCTTCTTGACACGATCACGCTGGATTTCCGTGGGAATGAGGTATTTTCCCGCCGTTAAAAGTAGCCTGTGTCCGTGCCTAGGATCCTATCTTTATATTAACCAAGTCTTATAAAAATCCGTTCAGACGTTAAGGCGTGAATGAGGTAAACTTTTAAAACAAACGATTAAAAATCACTAACTTAATTAGTTTTCTGCCTACTGCCTACGCCTTAAGTACGATAGCATGAATATTAATAGCCCATATCCTTTTCTAGGTTACTATCTATCACCTAACTAAATTTCATCAAAATCCGTTCAGCCGTTTAGGCATGATAGAGCAAAACTCCCAGCAAAAACCATAGAAAAATCACTAACTCAATTCAGTTTTCTGCCTACTTCCTACCCCTAAGTACGATGACGAGATCATTTTGATCTTATATTCGTTTTTAGGTAACCATCTATTACCTTACTAAATTTCATCAAAATCTGTTCAGCCGTTTAGACGTGAAAGAGCAAGAGTCCAACAAAAACGACTAAAAATCACTAACTCAATTCAGTTATCTGCCTACTGCCTACCCCCTAAGAACGATGGCGTGATTATTTATAGCCTATGACCATTTGTAGGTTATCATCTATCACCATACCAAATTTCATCAAAATCCGTTCAGCCGTTTAGGCATGATAGAGCAAATCTCCCAGCAAAATCATAAAAAAATCACTAACTCAATTCAGTTTTCTGCCTACTTCCTACCTCCTTAGTACGATGACGTGATCATTTTGATCTTATATTCTTTTAGGTAACCATCTATTACCTTACTAAATTTCATCAAAATCTGTTCAGCCGTTTAGACGTGAAAGAGCAAGAGTCCCAACAAAAACCACTAAAAATCACTAACTCAATTCAGTTATCTGCCTACTGCCTACCCCCTAAGAACGATGGCGTGATTATTTATAGCCTATGACCATTTCTAGGTTATCATCTATCACCATACCAAATTTCATCAAAATCCGTTCAGCCGTTTAGGCATGATAGAGCAAAACTCCCAGCAAAAGCCATAAAAAAATCACTAACTCAATTCAGTTCTGCCTGCTACTTCCTACCTCCTAAGTACGATGACGTGATCATTTTCATCTTATATCCGTTTTTAGGTAACCATTTATTAACTTACTAAATTTCATCAAAATCTGTTCAGCCGTTTAGACGTGAAAGAGCAAAAGTCCCAACAAAAACGACTAAAAATCACTAACTCAATTTAGTTATCTGCCTACTGCCTACCCCCTGAGAACGATGGCGTGATTATTTATAGCCTATGACCATTTCTAGGTTATCATCTATCACCATACCAAATTTCATCAAAATCCGTTCAGCCGTTTAGGCATGATAGAGCAAAACTCCCAGCAAAAACCATAAAAAAATCACTAACTCAATTCAGTTTTCTGCCTACTTCCTACCCCCTGAGTACGATGACGTGATCATTTTGATCTTATATCCGTTTTTAGGTAACCATCTATTACCTTACTAAATTTCATCAAAATCTGTTCAGCCGTTTAGACGTGAAAGAGCAAAAGTCCCAACAAAAACGACTGAAAAAAACAACTCAATTCAGTTATCTGCCTACCCCCTAAGAACGATGGCGTGATTATTATAGCCTATGACCATTTCTAGGTTATCATCTATCACCATACCAAATTTCATCAAAATCCGTTCAGCCGTTTAGGCATGATAGAGCAAAACTCCCAGCAAAAGCCATAAAAAAATCACTAACTCAATTCAGTTTTCTGCCTACTTCCTACCTCCTAAGTACGATGACGTGATCATTTTGATCTTATATCCGTTTTTAGGTAACCATCTATTAACTTACTAAATTTCATCAAAATCTGTTCAGCCGTTTAGACGTGAAAGAACTAAAGTCCCAACAAAAAACACTAAAAATCACTAACTCAATTCAGTTATCTGCCTACTGCCTACCCCCTAAGAACGATGGCGTGATTATTTATAGCCTATGACCATTTCTAGGTTATCATCTATCACCATACCAAATTTCATCAAAATCCGTTCAGCCGTTTAGGCATGATAGAGCAAAACTCCCAGCAAAAGCCATAAAAAAATCACTAACTCAATTCAGTTTTCTGCCTACTTCCTACCTCTAAGTACGATGACGTGATCATTTTGATCTTATATCCGTTTTTAGGTAACCATCTATTAACTTACTAAATTTCATCAAAATCTGTTCAGCCGTTTAGACGTGAAAGAGCAGAAGTCCCAACAAAAACGACTAAAAAACACTAACTCAATTTAGTTATCTGCCTACTGCATACTCCCTAAGAACGATGGCGTGATTATTTATAGCTATGACCATTCTAGGTTATCATCTATAACCATACCAAATTTCATCAAAATCCGTTCAGCGTTTAGGATGATAGAGCAAAACTCCACCCAAAAACCATAAAAAAAATTACTAACTCAATTCAGTTTTCTGCCTACTTCCTACCCCCTAAGTACGATGACGTGATCATTTTGATCTTATATCCGTTTTTAGGTAACCATCTATTACCTTACTAAATTTCATCAAAATCTGTTCAGCCGTTTAGACGTGAAAAAGCAAAAGTCCAACAAAAACGACTAAAAATCACTAACTCAATTTAGTTATCTCCTACTGCCTACCCCCTAAGAACGATGGCGTGATTATTTATAGCCTATGACCATTCTAGGTTATCATCTATCACCATACCAAATTTCATCAAAATCCGTGCAGCCGTTTAGGCATGATAGAGCTAAACTCCCAGCAAAAACCATAAAAAAATCACTAACTCAATTCAGTTTTCTGCCTACTTCCTACGCCCTAAGTACGATGACGTGATCATTTGATTTATATCCGTTTTTAGGTAACCATCTATCACCTTACTAAATTTCATCAAAATCTGTTCAGCCGTTCAGACGTGAAAGAGCAAAAGTCCCAACAAAAACGACTAAAAATCACTAACTCAATTTAGTTATCTGCCTACTGCCTACCCCCTAAGAACGATGGCGTGATTATTTATAGCCTATGACCATTTCTAGGTTATCATCTATCACCATACCAAATTTCATCAAAATCCGTTCAGCCGTTTAGGCGTGAAAGAGTAACAGACAGACAGACAGACAGACAGACAGAGTTACTTTAGCATTTATAATATTAGTATGGATAACATTCTTATTCCTCTCTTGATTAGCGTTACGGTGCTTTGATCAAAATATATCGATTTGTCAGAAAAATTGAAGTTCATCAAATGAAAAAAATATTAATAATTTATTTTCAGATGTCGTATTGGGAATCCTGTTAATATTTATTGGTACCGCATTATGCACTTATGCTAAACAGCCTGTTGTTAATTGAAATGAATAAAATTCAGGAACATATAGATGATATTTCCACGACTGTGAAATGATACAAAGAAGTTGCGATAAATATATATTAAATATTTTAAAACTATCTATACAATACACTTCAACTTGTAATATAATATTTGATACAATTTAAATACTTTACATTAAATAAAAAATATTATTTTCTACTATTTTTGTTGTAGATAAATATATTTCTAAACTATAGTTTGCTTCACATTTAAGCCATGATTATATGGTGGAACTATTGAAATCTCTATGTTATCATGGAACTGGGAAACTGATTGTATAATAAAATAAACATGCCATTCGTATTGGTCTTTAAATAATGTTCTTTCAATTGATTATTTTTCTCTTATATTTTTTGGAGAGTTGAAATTATTTGTAATTTTGAAGTTTCACAATCGATAAATATACTTTGAAAACTATCGAAAAAATTCCATAATATGTCGGAATATCTTCTTAATCTTCAATCGAATCAATGATTTTAAGTTGAAAATCAATACTTTGGGAAAACAAAGAGATAGCTTAAGGATGACTAGCAATAATATCATCAAGTCAACAATGCTTTGGAAGTAGTTCAGCTATAATAATCTCATGGTTTTCTATTCTCACCCAAGTACTCGCGCTTTTCTGGTTTGGTTTCTATTTGAGTGGCCAGTTCTTCTACTCTCTTCTTTATTTGTTGTATTTCAGAGGCAAGTTTGGACAATTTTAGTGAATCATTGATTGTAGAGTTGGATAATGTAACTAATGGATCAATGGGAATGTTTGATGATTCTTGCAATGCAATTGGTGTCGATGCTTGGATTGTTTTTGGGGAAGTTGCTGATAAAGTGGCTGTAGTTTCTGGAATATAACCAAGGAATCCATTTGGTTTGCTAGTAACAGGTTGTTCACTCAATGGGGGACAATGTGAAATACCATAAATTCTGGTGTGGTTGATCTCCATGTAAGCAGAAATTTCTGGTAATGCTGCATCACAGAGGATTGGATTATCTGGAAAGAGATTGGTGAAATTAGGCTGTCTTAATGGGGTTTTTCTATTTGACTAATCAGCTGAGAAAATAAATTCACTTCGACTGAAGCGACCAGTATGGGAATGCTGCACAACTGATTTTGAATCAGTTTTTAAGTGATGCAGAGTCTATTAGAAAAGTCCTTTTGTATCCCGTGTGAACCTGAGAAGGTTTTTCTCATTTTGAAATAACTTTCAAATGTTTACCTTGCAGATAAATCTTCAGAGTATCCCAGGTACCTTCGTTAGCCCCATTTCCAAGGGTACATCTTGTTTTGCTAACCAATTCTCGACCCAGGGCTATGATGTTGTTATTCGCAAGATCAGCATGGCACAATACGGGCAAACCTTGGAAATCTTTTTCTAGGATCGTCAATTGGTTATGGCTTGCTTTCAGAACTTCCAATCTCGGTAGGAAAGTCTAAAAAAGAATTTAATATATTTACAAACAAAATAATCTTCACTCCAGTTTTCGACGGCTATATATACAGGGTGTCCCATTACTCGACGTCAACCCAACACGGGTGAAAAGGCAAGTAATGCTGGTTGTCAGAAAAATATAAAAAAAAATCTAAGTTGCATGATTTTAAAATAATGCGCATTTAAAAAAAACACGCAAAATTCCACCCCTGTGACAGTCTTTTCGCTCCTGTTGCCACAAATATCAACTTTTTCTAACTTTTTTCTTTGCTGTGTAACCTTGAAAAATGCTTGTCTAAACTGTAATCAAAATTTTGACACCAGCTGCTCTAGGTTTCATAAAAATAGGGCTTACTTCTCAGAAAAAAAATTCAAAATAAACAATTGCCTAGTTTCAACTGACTGTATTGAAAAAAAATGTACTACGTAGGTTTGGCATGTTTTTTCAAAAGTTGACGCATTTAGTAAGGATTCCAAAATGGTTTAATACTTATTTAATTGTAGTTGTCGTAGTTCAAATTTATTTTCCATTGCCTTTGAATACACTTTTTCGTTAACTGCTTCCCAGTAATAAAGTCCAATGGATTCAAGTCCGGTGAACGGGCCGGCCACGAGATTGGACCAGAACGTCCGATCCATCTTCCGAGAAAAAATGTTACCGAAAAAAAAAAATTTCAGAGGAATTTCTCCGGAAAAATTTTTTCTGGAAAAATTATTTTCTCTGGAAATTTTTTTTCTGGTAACATTTTTTTCCCGGAAGATGGATCAGACGTTCTGGTCCAATCTCGTGGCCGGCCCGTTCACCGGACTTGAATCCATTGTACTTTTTATTGGGAAGCAGTTCCAGTATTCAAAGGCAATCGAAAATAAATTTGAACTACGGCAGCTAAAATTAAACAAGTATTATACCATTTTGGAATCCTTACTAAATGCGCCAACTTTTGAAAAAACATGCCAAACCTACGTACCTAGTAAATTTTTTTTCAATACAGTCAGTTGAAAGTAGGCAATTGTTTATTTCGATTTTTTTTTCTGAGAAGTGAGCCCTATTTTTATGAAACCTAGAGCAGCTGGTATCAAAATTTTGATTACAGTTTAGACAAGCATTATTCAAGGTTACACAGCAAAGAAAAAATTTGGAAAAAGTTGATATTTGTGGCAATAGGAGCGAAAAGACTGTCACAGGGAGTGGAATTTAGCGTTTTTTTTAAATGCGCATTATTTTAAAATCATGCAACTTAGATTTTTTTTATATTTTTCTGACAACCAGCATTACTTGCTTTTTCACCCGGTTCCGGGTTGACGTCGAGTAATGGGACAGCCTGTATATAGAATAATAAGCATAAACAATATTTTATGCTTATTATCCAAAAGAACCCCCTACAAATCAATCAGCTCTTGGTCAGTTATTACTTGACCCATCGGGAGTTTTTATCCAAATTTTTACAACTCTTATATTTAACAGAAAGAAGGATACTTTTTCCCAGAACAACTTCCTGAGTTTTTGAATCAATTGGTTCAGTGTTTGTTTTAGACGATTTTATTACAATTTCAAAAAAGAATTATGAACGATGTTCTTGTTTTTAATCTTAAGCTTAGTTGAGTTGACTTTTTTTAGAAATGCAAAAAAAGGCGGCGTTAAATCAGCCACGCGGTTATTATCACAATGACTGGCAAGAAAATGATTTTTTTTCTTCAAAATAAATCTCCGACAAAAACAGAAATGTGTAAACAGTCGAAAAAATCTACTTTCTGATTTTTAACAAGATAACAAAAACCTTGTGATTCCTTTTTTCAAATTTTAACCAAATCGTCCGGAAAAATCAGTGAATCGAATGATTGAAAAACTTGAGGGATTTTCTGAGGGGCTTTTCAGGCTGTGAAATTCTTCTTCAATCTCAGCCTTTCTGCCGATATCAGCAAAGATATATACAGTTAATCAAAAAAGAATGAGAAAAAGGTATATTTAATTTTTTTTTTCAGTTAAATGTTGTAAATGAATAATTTTTTTTCACTAACTCTTGACTGACATTCATATAACATACAATTTCGTACAGATAATGAAATTTCTTCCGTTCGCTGTGTGACCAGTTGTCAAATGAAAAAAAATCCTTTTGCATTGAAAATTCTATATCTCCAAATGTATTGTATCGCGGGGTCCCGAAAAAATCAACTTGAAGCTGGATAATCAGGCTAGATGACCAATGCATTGGCGTAGCATGCATGCAAGTAGAATGAAAAACAAAATTGCAGATTTTTTTTATGTTTCAATTACAAGAAACCTAAGCTCCTGAGAATCTCACTCAAAAATTCTGAAAACTAGAAGTTACACGCTTTAAGGGCTTTTTTAGTTTCCTGTACGACTATTTTTCACTGAAATACAGCATGTTGAAAATTACCAAAAATTCGAAAAATTTTGTGTTCCTTTGATTTGTTTCGACAAGTCTAGATCGGAAACTGTTCAGTCGGTGTCGTATAATACAGTCATATCTTAAGTATCAGAAAAATCAACTACCACATTTTGTATATCAAAATTTTATTTTATTTTGAAAGAAGTCACCTACCCCACTCATTTCCTCTAACGTCTTTAGATAATTGAACGAGAGATCAAGTAAACTCAGTTTGTCCAAGCCCATGAAATCATCAGGTGAAATTTTTCTCAGTTTGTTGAAGCTTAAATTCAGTCTGATCAGTTCTCTGAGTCCTGAAAGGCTTCCATTCAAGGAATGGATTTCGTTGTGGTCCAATTTCAGGTCCGATAGTTTTATGTTCCATTCAATCAAATTCTGAAAAAATATACATAAAATTAGAAACTTTCAAAAATGAATCAATCAGTATTTGAATATACACTCACCGGCAAAATAATCGATCCATACAAAAAAACGATGAAGTTAGTTAATTCATAATAATTCGAGTCCGATTCGATTGAATGTTTTTTTCAATTGTAGGTAAGTTCATTGGAAATCAAACAATTGTTTCGTCTTTTTATACTGAGTGAAACAAAATCTGTTTTTTACTTTGAAACTATCTGTGGTGTGCTCCAGTTGTTTCACCATGATATTTCCCATTTTATCATCAAGACACATATTTCCTCAGCAATTTCGTTCTTCATTTTTAACAATAGCTTGATTTTTATTAATGATAATGATACAGGGTTTTCAGAAAAACATTTAATTTTGCTAAGGTTATAACACTACTTCAACAAATTCAGACTCTAATGAAAATAAATTGAAAACTAAGTGAAAAACATAACGTGTTTTCCGTTTTCCGGCGCGAATAACAGGTTCGTCTTGGCATGCCCTCAATAAGGTTTTGAATCGAATAGAGCATCATTGAGCTGCTGCTTATTTTCCTGCCAAAAGCACTCCAAATATTCCCAATTGGGTTCAAATCTGTGCTTAGAGCAGGCTAAATGGATTCTTGGATACCTCTGCTAAATACTCCCTGGGAATCATAGCCCGATCAAGCATTATCATGCATTAGCACGAAATCGTCTCCAATAAACGATGCACAAGGAACAACTTGTTACGCAAAAACTTGTCTTGTTTTATGTTTTCACTTAGTTTTCAGTTGGTTTCATTACGTTCAGATTTAAGGTTGAATTTGTGAAAGTACTGTTATTGCCATAGCGAAATTGTGAGATGAAATGTTTCACTTAAAACCCTGTATCTTGAACAAAAATTGAGCTTTTGTAATGAATGAAGAATGAAATTGTCAACAGAAGATGTGTCTTGATGATGAAATAAGAAATCACACGATGGAACTACTGGAACACACTAGGGATGATTGTAAAGTTAGGGTTAAAAAACAGATTTTGTTTCACCCTATATAAATAAAATGAAGTACGCCTAGTTTTCTTGAAATCCAAAACTGGTCATTGATTTCACATGAACCTACCTACAATGGAAAAAAATTCAATCCAATCAGATTTGAAATACATATTTATGAATTAACAAACTTAATCGATTTTTTGAGTGGATCGATTATCTTGCCGTTGAGTGTATTTCAATGGATTATCAACAAGGTTGGAAAAAAATTGTTCGCACGGAAGTCGAACAAAATCGTTTTGAAATTAGAAATATACTTTTCAGAATTTTGCACTTTTCTTCATAGGGTAAGAGGGTGCCATAATTTTGACCCAATATCTATGAAATTTTGACTCGGTTCGACTCAATGATGAATAATCTGAGGCCGAAAGCAGTTCTAATCCTTAGACTAAGTACATATTTATAGTCTAAGGTTCTATCTGGCCGTTCAGATAGAGCTAGAGACTTCAGGGTCGGTATATTTGGTTAAAGTCGTTGAAAATCGTTCACAAATTACATACAGGGTGTTTCATCATAAACTGGACAAACATATATTTTCGTGTAGAGGACATCGGGAGAATCATTTTTGCCTCAATCAATATATCCCGTTTTCGAAGCATAAGCGAGATACACGGTGTCAAACGTCATTTTTGAGCAAGATTCTTATGAGTGTGATCAGTTATGTATAACACTTAAAGTAACGGATTTTTGTCAAATCTCAGTATTTTTGGGTCCTCTATTCAGAAAAGTTGACGAACTCCGAAAAAAAATTTCCAAAATGGCGGAAGACCTGCAATGTTCCAAATTTTTTTTTGCGGTTGTCAAATTGACTTTTATTTTCTGAATGAACACAATTTTCTAAGAATTTCTGTGAAAAATTTTTTTCAAAAATCGAACACAAATTTTTTTATACATGTCTACAGCGATGAAAAATTTCACTCGAAATGGGTGGAATTTTGTACAATTGTATTTCTTGAATTGTCAATCACGAATATGAAAACAGAATTGTAAAATATCGAACGGTTTCGTTACTACAGTCATTCAAATGTTTCGTTCAGACCTCTGAAATAATGAAAAAAAATTGGTTTTGAATTCTAGAGTCAAAATAATCAAATTATTGGCATGTCCAACATTCTAGATGAATTCATACAAAAAAATCAGTGAAACTTAGTTGGGACTCGAACCGACGTAGGTGTTAAATAGGGAAATGGCACTGTTCTAAGGATATTAATATTTGTTGCCAGGCAACGGTATTTCGTAGTTCAATTGTACAAAATTTCATCCATTTCGAGTGAAATTTTTCATCGCTGTAGACATGCAAAAAAAATTTGTGTTCGATTTTTGAAAAATTTTTTTCACAGAAATTCTTAGAAAATTGTGTTCATTCAGAAAATAAAAGTCAATTTAACAACCGCAAAAAAAATTTGGAACATTGCAGGTCTTCCGCCATTTTGGAAATTATTCTTCGGAGTTCGTCAACTTTTCTGAATAGAGGACCCAAAAATACTGAGATTTGACAAAAATCCGTTACTTTAAGTGTTATACATAACTGACCACACTCATAAGAATCTTGCTCAAAAATGACGTTTGACACCGTGTATCTCGCTTATGCTTCGAAAACGAGAAATATTGTATAAGGCAAAAATGATTCTCCCGATGTCCTCTACACGAAAATATATGTTTGTCCAGTTTATGATGAAACACCTGTATAACGATTCGATTTTTTTTTAAATATTTTCGAACTACATATTTGATTCGGCCCAAATTCTAATGAAATTTAATGTTTCGAGTATTTTCGAAATAAGAAATCCATAATTTTTAGCTGAAAAAAATTTCAAAAGGATGAAAACTTTTCAAAGAATTTTATTCTTTGACATAAATCGCTGAAATTTTTACCTATGAAATCACATTTTAAAAATATGTACCGTATAGAATGGAAAGAGAAACAGTGAATTGAAAAACATAATAATAATTTTCGTAGAAAAGGTTATTAGTTTTACCAGGAATATAATTACAAATCGGCTACAAATTGTACTTAAATGACAATACGATTCATTCGAACTGTCTTCGACAATAAACTATGACGTTAATTTCGTTTACATTAACCAATCTAATGATTTGTCTACAACATTAGACCGAATCGTTTGCACGCTTGTTTAGAATGATAATTCAAGTTTCAATATTCTGAGAACCATCGATTTAATTCTTTTTTTCGTGCAACTTTCAGAGTAGGTTTTTGGATTTAATAAAGAAAGTTGAATTCATTGTAAGCGTACAAGAGATAATGAATTGTATATCTACTCTTGTTTACAATAAAAATTCTTTTGGATGATGTCAACGTCATTTGGTCATCACAGGATGTTTGAAGAAATGTGTCACTTAAAAGAATAAAATTTTGGCCGATTTGTGATTATAAAGTGGTTAAACTTATAGGTAGTTCTACGGAAATCATGAAAATAATTTTGAATTTATTTACGCATTGGAAGCAAATTAAAGATTATAAACTGTTAAATGACCAAATATACCATTTCCGAATGAAAATTTCTGAGAGAAACCCTGAGTAGGTGCTTTTGAGCGCTTGTTCATTGGTGGAGCAATAATGCTTTCACCTCAAAATTTTGTGAAGGTTTTGCTAAGTATCGGTAAATGAATTCTCAGCACGGTGGAAATTATTTCCTGGAAATTATTCAAAAAATGAAATATAATATATAAAAACTCGATTATTAAAAAAAAATAAATTGTATGGTTCTGAGGATGTCATCCTCTTGAATGGGAATTCAGTATATCAATTTCATTGATAAAATTAATTTTTCTCGAATCAGATATCTTGTTATTGAAATATAAAGATCTTCTTTTCAGTATCCAATTGAATTTCCTATGGTTCTGTTAACACTATGGCCACAAAATTTTGCATGAGGCTTATTATGAGCATCTTGCATATTACCGCAAAATTTCATTTCGATTGGTTTCGTTTTGTCTGGGATATTGAGGACAAAAATTTTGAATGGCCATATTTTATTGAACACACTGTTCGATTTGGCTGGTTAACGAACTCAACCGCGGAATTTGGGAATTGAACTCTTCTTGAAAATCTCAAGTCTCTAAGACAATCCCTTCTAAAGCTATCGTGCTTACGACCGGACGGACGGCCCCACGGACAGAATTGAATTTGTCCACAAATTCGTCATCCGGGGAACCCTATCGTTAGAGACAATTGTAGCCTCAAAATTCGAAAAATTATAGACAGAACAATATAGCACTCGTTTGAGTAGACTGAGCCTGAGCGTTCAAAAATCAGCATATTTTTATTGCCAACAATAGGCATGCAAAAGCTTCTGATTTCACGTAGGGACTTTCTTCATTTCAGTTTTAAATATGAAGACACCACTTTTTAGAAATGTTAATAATTTAAAAAAATCCAATATCAATTATATTTACCGTTGGTGGCCCTTTTATAGATGAAATCTTGTTGAACGACAAATCAATAGCAGATAATTTTTCTAATCCTTTGATTTCTTCAAATGAAAACTCTTCCAGTAAGTTGGTGGTTACGTTGAGGAACTGCAAATTTCGTAGACCAGAAAGAGAATTATTGAGTGTCGTTATCCTATTGAAGCCTAGTAAGAGATGAACTAGAGACTCCGTCTCTACGAAATCGTCTTCGGTTAGCTGAAAGTAAAGCATATTAGTGTTACCTACTGAAGAAAAGAAATCAAAGCTGATATTCCAAAAAAAAAATAAGAAAAACCCTGACCAGGAGCTTCTGAGCGCTCGTTATTTTGTGGAGCAATAAGACTATTACTTCAAAATTTTATATGGGATTTGGAATTGATACCAAATATACAGGGTGTCCCAAAACTCGACGTCAACCCGGAACCGGGTGAAAAGGCAAGTAATGCTGGTTGTCAGAAAAATATAAAAAATCTAAGTTGCATGATTTTAAAATAATGGGCATTTAAAAAACACGCAAAATTCCACACCCTGTGAGAGTCTTTCCGCTCCTGTAGCCACAAATATAATTTTTTTTCAACTTTTTTTTTGCTGTGTAACCTTGAATAATGCTTGTCTGAACTGTAATCAAAATCTGGATACCAGCTAGGTTTCATAAAAATAGGGCTTGCTTCTCAGAAAAAAATTCAAGATTAACAATTGCCTAGTTTCAACTGACTGTATTGAAAAAAAAATGTACTACGCATGTTTTGTCAAAAGTTGGCGCATTTAGTAAGGATTCCAAAATGGTATAATACTTGTTAAATTGTAGCTGCCGTAGTTCAAAATTTTCGATTGCCTTTGAATACACTTTTTCTTAAACTGCTTCCCAGTAAAAAGTCCAATGGATTCAAGTCCGGTGAACGGGCCGGCCACGAGATTGGACCAGAACGTCCGATCCATCTTCCGGGAAAAAATGTTACCAGAAAAAAATTCCAGATGAATTTCTCCGGAAAAATTTTTTCTGGAAAAATTATTTTCCCTGGAAATTTTTTTTTCTGGTAATATTTTTTCCCGAAGATGGATCGGACGTTTTGGTCCAATCTGGTGGCCGGCCCTTTCACCGGACTTGAATCCATTGGACTTTTTTACTGGGAAGCAGTTTGAGGTATTGAGTGAAGGTATTCAAAGGCAATCGAACATAAATTTGAACTACGGCAGCTACAAATTAACAAGTATTATACCATTTTGGAATCCTTACTAAATGCGCCAACTTTTGACAAAACTTGCGTAGTACATTTTTTTTCAATACAGTCAGTTGAAACTAGGCAATTGATTATTTTGAATTTTTTTTCTGAGAAGCAAGCCCTATTTTTATGAAACCTAGAGCAGCTGGTATCCAAATTTTGATTACAGTTTAGATAACCATTATTCAAGGTTACACAGCAAAAAAGTTGGAAAAAGTTGATAGATAAAGACTGTCACAGGGTGTGGAAATTTGCGTGTTTTTTTTAAATGCCCTTTGTATTAAAATCATGCAACTTAGATTTTTTTTTAATATTTTTCTGAAAACCAGCATTACTTGCCTTTTCACCCGGTTCCGGGTTGACGTCGAGTTTTGGGACACCCTGTATAAATGCAGAATCTCAGCACAATCGGAATAATATTCTGGAAATTATTCAAAAAATGAAATATGTAAAAAATAAATAATACAAAATAAATTTCACTTGAATCGGTTATCGTCTTATGGAAACATAGAGATTCTTCTTTTCAATATTCCAACTGATTTTTTTATGGTTCTGTAAACACTATGACCACAAAATTCTGCATGAACATTCAGTGTATTGATCCTTTATTTACAAAATAAATTTCATTCTAATCGGATACTTTTTTATGGGAATATGAAGTTGCTTCTTTTCGATATTCCAGTTGAATTTTCTATGGTTCTGTTCACACTTTGGCCACAAAGTTTTGCATGAAGCTTATTATGAGCATCTCGCATATGGCCGCAACATTACATTTTGATAGGTTTCGTTTTGTCTGAGATATTGAGGAACAAAAATTTTGAATGGCCATATTTTATGGAACACCCTGTACGATTTGGCTGGTTAACGAACTTAAACGATCTATTTGGGAAAAGAACTCAGCCTGAAAATTTCAAGTTTCTAGGACAATCCCTTCGAAAGTTATTTTGCTCACGGACGGCCGAACGGAACCAGGACAGATTGAATTTGACCTCATATTTGTCATCAGGAGTAGAACCCTATCGTTTGAGACTATTTTTTTGCTCAAAATTAGAAAATTACAGACATTTGGGCAAAACGATATAGTACTTGTTCAAGTGGAACGATCGCTCAAAAACATGAAGGATTTATAATTATAACTGAAGTTGTCCAAAAATAATTGTCTTTCAACATTGCATTCGTAATTTTCATTTGGCCAATTCTAACATTGGAATAAAAATTTAGTAAAGCCCTGAGCAGGTGCTTTTGAGGGCTCGTTCATTTGTGTGTAATGAGGCTATTACCTCAAAACTCTGATGTACCTATAGGACTTCAGATTGATCCTAAATATATAAATGCAAAATCTCAGCACCATCAGAACAATATTCTGGAAATTATTCAAAAAGTGACAAATCTTAAAACTTGACCATTAAAAAAATTGAATTCTATGGTTATGATGATGCGATCCTCTTGAAATTTTGCATAAACACTCATTATGTCAATCTTCATTCACAAAATGAATTTCACACGAATCGAATATCTCGTTATCTGTATTGAATATCTTGGGACACCAAAAAATATTTACCTTTAATCGCAAAATGGTGAATGCACAACAATTTATAACTATTGTTTTGAGAGTTGAATTAAGTGAAATATATGAGGGTGAAATTTGAGAATAATATCGGGGGAGACATATGGGGAGGAAATAGAGCTATGGTTTCTGACATTTTTTCCATTATTTCTCCGAATTGTTTTCCAAATTTCCATGAACACCACTGAAGGCAGAGAAGAAACGAAAAAATGACCTGAAAGTGTGTTTATTTCAAAAATGCACCTCTTGAAATAATGGACTTAATGAGGAATATTATAGCGCTGAGAAACTAAACGACGAAGTGACTTGTAATTACAACTGCTATCTCTGTTACTGGAAAAAAGAAAACATGATGTATGTATCTTTTCTTCATATCTAATAATTGGGATCTAGTACTGAAACTTTGATATCTAGTCAACCTGTATTTTATAGTCGTTTTCTATGATTTCAATTCTTTATGTAGCTGAACTAGATAGCTTGGGAAACAGGTAACAATATACTGATTTGGAATACCACATCGGAAACATCTTATATTCAATGCATCAGAGAGAGAGAGAACTTTACCGCCCAGTTGAACAGTGGCATATTCGAAGGATTTTGCGCTTCAGATTTCGATACAGTTCATATTTTTTTTGTTATAACGTCTACTCATTTCATTGAATAAGTTCCATTGCTCTCGAATAACCCAGAATATCAGACATAGTAAAATTATACCAGATGAAGTGTTATTATACAATTTCACTAGTTATATTTTTGTCTGACTACGTAATCCGAGAGGCGCGGGGGTTATATCAATCGGAATCTTGGGAATTCAGTCACTATGAAGCCTTTCTCGGAACCAAATTCACGTAATGCGTGCGCTAGCTTCACACAAATGATGATTCGGTATTGCATAGAAGATTTTGAAGTAGAGGAGAGGGTGGTTATATGGCCCTCCAAAAATTTTAGCAATATAAGCAGTACCATCTCTCATTATGGAGCCCAAAACCTAACTTAGACTCTTTTTTAACTTTTGTATGTTCAGTGAATGAAACCAGATGGTGTAAGATAGCGTAACTCATTTGATGGAATCGTGGTCACTGTGTAGATTTTTAATAGAGTTAACTGATTCTTAGTTTCAGCAGTACTAACGCCATATTTCGACTCCAAATTCCAGTAAATTTGCAGTAAATTGTTCGTGTATATGTTTTATAACACATTTTCTCCTTACTTTCCGAACAGAAAAGTGTACTCATATTTTAAAATTTGTGGGTTATGTTTGAAATATGAGCCTTGGCCTTGCTCATATGATGAAGAGCAGGAAAAATTTATTCCAGATGACATAGATTTTGGAACACGTCCCGAAAATGACGATGCTTTTTGCATTTTTTTTGACGGCATTTCTTGTCAAGACACGAGAGTTAGATTTATGTGTCCTTGCAGCATATATATTTGTTATTTTCCCCGATAACAAGTTTTTGCTTTGAATGAAATATTTTTGCAAATTGGTTCCCTGTTTTCTCTGAATGAATCATTTTGAAACTTAAAATTTTTCAGTTTCTAAAGGAGGCACATATTCGAGACATATTTGTGAAACATGTAAAATTGACATTTTTCAAATCGGTGAAATTTCAAAATCAACAACCAAATCCTACAAAATAAAAATTGTTTATTTCAATAATATAGATCTATGGTACTCCATTTATCAATTATTGTCTTCGCTTTCCTCGAAAGTTGGCATATCACGTCCAAAAAACAAAAAGTTGCCCATATTCGGACCTTCTCCACTATTCTAGTGATTAATATGCCTAGTGTTCTGCATTTCTTTTACTGATTATCATTATGTATGTAGCGTTTGTATTGGTCGTTTTAAAATCATATAAGAGTTAATTTATTGTATGTAATTTGTTTATCTACTTACTGTATCGATCAGTTGTTATCAAGATAAACTCTTGTAACTTTCTTGATTTGGAAAGGCATCCATTCAAGCTCTTCAGTTTGTTGTGTTGTAGGAAAATGGTCTCTAACGCAGGAAGATTTTCAAAGCTGTTGGAAGTCTTTCGATTTTATTATTCAAGGCGTGTATCATCTTCAACCTCTGGGCCCCTTCTGGTAACTCGTCTTCTAGATCTGTCAGATCATTGTCGTTGATGAAGAGCCAGTTGAGATCAGTTAAACCTCTTATAGTGCCATTTAGAGTGGTCAGAGCATTCCTTCCCAAATGCAGCCTTTGAACTTCTGGTGGAATAGCATTTTTTTCATGTTCGTTATCATACAGCCAGGTACAATGAGCGCCATTAGATGCGGTAAGGCCTGAAAGAAGAAAATATTCTCCATGATTCGAACTGCTTACACCTGTCAATTACAATAAACCATATAGAAGTAGAAAAAAAAAACAAATTGATAAATTCAAAAGAATGAAACACACGTGGTCAACAATAAATTATATAAATAATATAATATCAAGTCAGATGTGGAATTTTTTGATAGAGTAGATAGCTAACTTAAGTAATCTCAACTCAACTTGATGAAAGACTTGAATTTTTCCGATAGAAGGCACTTCAGATCATTCGGCAAGCCATTGTAAATATCAACAGTATGCCATTTTGGGTTTAATTAGGACTTTCTCGGTAAAACAAAGTCTTTTTTGATACGATTCTTGTGTCTCGTGTCGGAACTGTGTATTTCACTGTACCGGGTGTTCAAAATTCGTTGTCTAGTGAGGGGATCTCAGAAACCTGATGAGCTAGAACGAAATGAGTGGCACATTTTCTAGCTCGACTTTTGGAAGAATTCATTTGGTGAAAACCGCAAACTCTAAGTCAAACCGTTTTCGAGCTATTAGAGAAAATTGGAAAATGGCGTCAAATGAAAAGTTCTCATAACTTCTTTATTACTGAAGTTATAAACATGTAACTGAAACATTATACAGGTACTTGTTTCAGTAGAATTCATTGAAGTAATCAATTTTTATTTATTACATTTCGTTCTAGCTCATCGGGTTTCTGAGATCCCCTCACTTGACAATGAATTTAGGACACCTGGTACAGCGGTGGCATGCGAAATGTGAACGACTCTACAGAGCAAATTTGGCATAAAATAGTTATATTCTGTGGATTTATTTAGACGTTTTTTGCCAACGACTTTGTGATATAAGCATAGATATACATGGACATAAAATATTAATGAAGCCCAATTTACAATAAGAAAAAAATCGTTCACATTTTGCATACCGCCACTGTACACCATACGAATGTTAATTTTTGTGTATGATTAGCAAACTTTCCACGAGGAGAATTTATTACTGCAACAGTTACGATACTTTAACCACTGTTTAAGGAGAAACAATAATTTAACCCTCCTACAAGTCTCACTGCGGGTCTCTGTAATGTAAACAGATTATCGCGAAACGCACAGAATTCCCATAGTACACAGACCATACGCAGGGCATCAGTACTCAATGAGAATGACAAGGTCTTTAAAGCGGATGTATTTTTACTTATTTTTTTGCCAAGTTCCTAGCATGACTCTCCGAAGGAAGACCAGCATCCAGAAAAACCTCGAGGAAATGGAAATTATTACCCTCCCTTTTCTTAGGTGCAGTACTCAACAGCAACTGTGGGTGATCAAGATATGATCAAAAAACTTTACCCTATGTGAGAAATTTCAAAGTTCAATAATTTCTTGAATTATTAGACCGAATATTTTTAATTTGGGAGTTTTGTCACCCTTTCACGATTGCCATCTTTCAATATTACAGAAATTGAAAAAATCAGATCCGGACTTGAGAAATTTTGGATTTTTTTCTATTTTCATGAATATTGAAACACCCTGTAGGTGAACACTATGTTTTTTTATTTTATTTTCGTAACCACAAAAATCAATCAATAAGAAGAATTCAAATTCTCTGGTTGGCACGGTCGTACAGGGTGATCAAGAAGTGAGCAAAAAGATTTCTCGAACTATGAAATTTAACTTATAAGTTCATGTTCCTAGGTCACTCTGTATGACAGTATCAAGCAGAGATTTAAAATTTTTTTCATTATATGATTCTTTATGGTTACTGAAATGAAAAAAGAAATAATGTTCACGTACAGGGTGATACACTATCAACAAAAATTGAGAATGTCTGAAATTTTTCTTGTCCGGATCTGATTTATTTAAATTCAGAAATATTGACAGATGCTAATCGTAAAGGGTGACAAAACATTCAAATTTGAAATCAATCAGTCGAATAATTCAAGAGTTAATGAAGTTTGAAATTTCACTCATGAGGTAATGATTATTATTGCTCACTTCTTGATCACTCTGTATGATCGTGCCAAGCAGAGATTTTGAGTTTTCTCATCAATTGATCTTTTGCGGTTACGAAAATGAAATAAAAACATAGTCTTCACCTACATGGTTTTCCAATATTCATGAAAATAGAAAAGTTCTAAAATTTTGCTAGTCAGGATCTGATTTATTCAATTTCTAAAATATTGAAAAATGGCAATCATAAAAGGTAACAAAACTCCCAAATTTGAAATAATTCGGTCCAATAATTCAAGAGTTATTGAACTTAGAAATTTCACTCATGAGGTAATGTTTTTTGCTCACTTCTTGATCACCCTGTATGACCGTGCCAAGCAGAGATTTTGAATTTTTATCGATAATTGATTCGGTTGCCAAAATGTAATAAGATCATAATGTTCACGTGCATGGTTTTCCGATATTCATGAAAATAGAAAAAGTCCAAAATTTTGCTAGTCCGGATCTGATTTCTTCAATTTCTGGAATATTGAAAGATGGCAATCGTGAAGGGTGACAAAACTTGCAAACTTGAAATAATTCGGTCAAATAGTTCAAAAGTTATTCAACTTTGAAATTTCAGCCATCAAATTAATATCACCCTGTATATTCCAAACGATTAAAACCTCTTGATGAGAGTCCTCTCCTGATGTACTTGATTCATGGTATTAGATTAGATTAGATAGTGGTCGACCGGCACGTTGATTACCCTTCTGCACTGCGACCAAAGGTCTTTTGTGCGTTACCATACTAAAACTACGTTTTTCCCAGGAATCTAACCTCCTTAGCAAAGCTGGTTACTTCCTTAGGAGACTTCGCTCTAGTGTTGGGTACCTCTTACAAGAGGCGCTTCATTTGTCCCGTACACGACGAATAAATGTAAGAGCGGCTCATTTTGTTACCTGTACTACCTCAATTCTAATGTCCCAGTACGCTTCGATGAGGCGACAGAGAGCGAAATCGAGCGACGGAACGACTGGAACGAGGTGATCTGAGGAGGGGATGTAATGCACTGCGTCGGGCGAGGTACCACGGCTTTCGCCCTCTCGTCTATCTTTATTTATTTTCTTCAGTTTTAGGATCTAGTCCTACAGTCGTTTGTCGCATACTTGCATTATTTCCTGATTCTTCAAATTGAACTTTGGAAACAACACGGTACCCGCTGCTTATTAATCAGCTGCGTCTGGCTATTGGCCGCAAGACTATTATTTTGAGAAATTGAACGCAAATTCATTTTCGATAAAAAGGTTAGTTGTTTTAATTCAAATCAGTTCACTCATCGTACTACCTTAAATTCTGCTCTTTTCTTAGTATGACAGTAGTCGTTCACATTAATTGAAAACTTGCTCTCATCAGCACAATTAATTTTTATATCCAAATTATAAATGGTATCTAACTTATTGTCTGAAATTATGAAATAAGTGTCAAGTAATTGTTGAACGGAGGAACCGATTGAGAGGCAACAAAGTTTTGCTAATTCTATTTTTTTAAGTTCAAATTTATAATGTAACTAATATTCATATTATGTTTTGTATAAACGTCTGTATTAATGTGAATTCATTTTCAAAATACACTGAATTTTCATTAGTAATAAAAAGCCGTATTATTCAAAATTTCCAACAATCAATTCGCGTTTGTCTCTTGCCCAGCAATACCACTCTATCGACGCGACGTAAGAGTTATGCACAAACACGGCCCTTCTGACTCGCGTCTTACGGAACCAGTCACACTATTACATTTGCGCGTCCCGCTCGATCGCAAACGCCACATCTTGTCATAAATGCTCCTCGCCTCTTTTGAAGTGGTACACTGTACCGCTTCAGTACAAAAATGAGGCGCCTCTTACAAACTCAATTTTAAGACGTGTACTACCCAACACTACTTCGCTCTTATGTCGGCTGGCGTTAATAACGCGCCACCTAGTAGAGTAATACTCAGTTGCAGGAACGTCCATTAAAATTTAAAGGTCCATTAAACCCTTAATCCTCCATTAGTTCCTAGTAATAATGGAGGATTAAGAGTTTAATGGGCCTTTAAATTTTAATGGACGTTCTTGCAACTGACACTAAGTCTGGCATGCGCCAGCGCAGTGCATTGGCATAGTATGTGCTCGGTGGTTTCAGTGGCCGATTCACATAACCTACAAATGTCGGAGTTTTCTTTACCGCCTACCACCTACACAAGATAGGTGGTATCTCACGGGACAATGCCCTGTGAGAAGGCCGATTAGCAGCCTTAACTCGTTTTTCGACAACGATAGAGCTTGTTGAGCCTTCTCTCTGGAAGGTTCGATTAGTCTCTTTGCTTGTCTTTGACCGGATGTGTTTATCCAGTAAGAGTGTTTCTCCCTTTTTTCCCAAACACCGACCTCTGCCCTAATCAGTGTAGGTGATACCCAACAGGAGGGCACGGGTCCGGTGAAGGGTGTTTGCTCCTCTTTTTGCAAGGGCATCAGCTCTCTCATTTCCCTCAATGTTCTGGTGGGCAGGTACCCAAGCCAAAACTAGCTTGTTGTACTCCGCCAGTGTTTTGAGGGACTGTTTGCAGCTCCAAATAGTCCTTGATCTACAATCAACGGCCATAAGCTGCCTCAGTGCCATCTGACTATCAGAGGCAATGCAAATTCTGGCTCCCTTGTACTGTCTGGACAGACAGACTTGGGCGCATCTTTCTATGGCCAGAATTTCAGTTTGGGGCGTTGTTATTGGCTTTCCCAAAGGCACCGATTCCCTGTATTTGGGACCGTATATGCCTATGCCTGCTCCTCGTTCCCTTAGGGACCCATCTGTGTACCAGATGAGATGGTTTTTTACGAAGTCGAGACAAACCTTCCACACTTTCTTGGCGATCACCTATGATCACTTCGTAGTTGGCGTCAAGGTCATACTCGATTGGCATGGAATCCCTCGGTAGTAAAGGGACACCACCGAGTGATTTTAAAATATTTCCGTGTCCCTTTCCAGGCACTATTTGATCCATTCTTAGGGCACTCATGAGACCTTCTTTCTGATTCATGGTATCCTTTTGTCGTATTCTTCCCGGGACACCCTGAATACCACCTGATATCTGTCCCTCAAATTGATACCATACTTTCACATTTTTTCATTAGGCTTTCGTGCGGGACACAGTCAAATGCCTCACTGTGGTCCAAGAACGCAGCCAAGGCACAATCCCCCTTCTCGGAACAATCCAATGAATAATTCAAAATGAAAATGATCTCAAACGATAGGGTTCTACTCCCTGATGACGAATTCTTGGTCAAATTTCATTCTGTTCGTGGGGCCGTGCGGCCGTTAGCACAATAACTTTCGAAGGAATTGTCCTAGAGACTTGAAATTTTCAGGGTGAATTCGGTTCCCAAATGGATCTGTTAAGTTCGTTGACCAGCCAAATCGTACAGGCTGTTCCATAAAATATGGCAATACAAAATTTTTATTTCTCAATATCTTAAACAGAACGAAACCCATCGAAATGTAATATTGCGGCCATATGCAAGATGATCATTATAAGCTTTGTTATATATGTATATCGATAATGTTGGGGATATTAATAAACGTACTTGATGTTGTCTGAATTTCAACTGCTTTATTAATTGATCTGTACAATTACATGCATGTGTATCCCCACTACCTGCGCACTAGATACAATATAATAATAACTATATGACATCTCCCATTTTTTTTAGAAATACCTATATATACTATTTTTTCTCCAACCAAGTCAAAATTACAATAAAATTGGTTTTAGTTAAAAATCTTTAATAATTTGGTATAAATTTGAACACATACTAATGACAGTGATTGTCAACTAGACGTCGAATGCAATTACTTTTAATCCAAAGATTAAAAGTAGCGTTTTTAATCCTAGGATTAAAAGTGTTGCTAAGTAACGAGTGAATTTTTGTACGGTAAGGGAATTCATGACTTTTGCACCTGAAAATAGTACAAAAATGTCAACATTTTTTGATGGTTGGAGAAAAATAGTATATTATATTATAAGGATTAAAAGTGCATCTTTTTTTTACGAGCAATATTTGCAGTTGCGAGGCGCAGCCGAGCGAATGCAAAATTGCGAGTTAAAATAGGCACTTTTAGTCCGAATAATATATACTATTTTTTATCCAACCAAATCAAAATTACAATAAAATTGGTTTTAGTGAAAAATCGTTCATAATTTGGTTATGAATTTGAACACAGAATCATGACAGTGATTGTCAAGTAGACTTCAAATGCATTTACTTTTAATCCAAGGATTAAAAGTAGCGTTTTTAATCCTAGGATTAAAAGTGTTGCTAAGCAACGAGCAAATTTTTGTACGGTAAGAGAATTTATGACTTTTGCACCTGAAAATAGTACAGAAAAGTCAACATTTTTTGATGGTTGGAGAAAAATATATTTTACAGTTAAGTATAATAATTTCCTATTTACATTATATACATAATGGTTTGAAAACAATTACAAATCATATTCATGGTTGAGGTGTGAATCTAGTAGGTGTTTTATTTTCCTACCATACCTAGTTGTAATGGGTTTTCTTTTATTTACAGATTTCCTTTCAGGTGTTATATTTCTATTTTCACTTTCTGAAAGTGAGGAAGATGAAACTGTTCAAAAGATTCATCATCATTTTCTTCATTTTTAGATATTTCAATTATTTCATCTTTTTCCTTTTTAACAGGTGTAACAATTTCATCTTTTACATTCGATGTAGATGGTGATAATTCTTCATCATATTCTTTATTTCTAGAATTTTCACAATTTATGTCACTATCAGTATCATAATACAATTTCAAATTTTTCTCATAATATGGTTTCAAGTAAAATCTATTTCTACGTTTAATAGCGCCTGTTTCTGTTTCTTTTACCATATATGAACTAGAATTACATTTACTTATAATAATTCCTGGTTCCCAAATTTTATTTTTTCTAATATACACTTTTTGATTTATATTTAAAGGATGTGAATTTTTCCTTCTATTATCATAATAAATTTTTCCTGAATTCTGTTTTTCTTTGAAATACAACCTCTGTTTCTTATAATTCACAACTTTTGGATTCAAATATTTTTCATGGACCGGTAAAAAACTTCTTAATTTTCTCTGGAAAAGTAACTCTGCCGGTGATAAGATTTTATTTGATATTGGTGTACACCTGTATTCTAACAATGCTATTTCCAAATCGGTATTATCATAGTGACACTTTTTAATCCTACCGACTGCGCCATGTTATATATGTATATTTATAATGTTGGGTATATTAATAACGTACTGCTTGATGTTGTCTGAATTTCAACTCCTTTATTAATTGATCTGTACAATTACATGCATGTGTATCCCCACTACCTGCGCACTAGATACAATATAATAATAACTATATGACAAGCTTCATGCAAAATTTTGTGGACATAGTGTAAACAGAACCGTAGAAAATTCAATTGGAATATTGAAGAAAAGAAACTTTATATTTCCATAAAAAAATATCCGAATCGAATGAAATTTATTTTATGAATAAAGATTGGTACACCGAATGTTCATGCAGAATTTTTTGGCCATAGTGTTAACAGAACCATAGAAAATTCAATTGGAATATTGAAAAAAAGAATGTTTATATTTCCATAACAGGATATCCGATTTTAGTTAAATTTATTTCGTTAATCATCACTGATATACTGAATGTTCATGCTAAATTTCAAGAGTATCGCATCACCAGAACCATAGAATTTAATTTCTGCAATTATTTATTTTACACATTTAATTTTTCAAATAATTTTCAGAATATAATTCCGATTGTGCTGAGATTTATACAGGGTGGCCATTTGAAAACGAAACAGACGAGATTACAGACGAAATAAATTTTTTCGATAGAAATGCTCGGACAGGTCGATTTCTGTTTCGAGGGGGACAACTAAGATGTAGGTTACGGACGCATAGCGCTTCAACCCTAGCTACTACAACCCTCACCCCCAATTTTTGAATAGGGAAGATGGGGTGAGTGATACCTCATTTGAAAGGTATTTTTATACTGATTTCAGCACAGTAATTGTTTTTTCATTTTATGCATTAGTTCTCGAAATATTCTTAACTAAGTATTTGAAAATGAAGTGGTGTTT
The DNA here is from genome assembly GCA_013421045.1 of Propylea japonica. Lineage (NCBI taxonomy): Eukaryota > Metazoa > Arthropoda > Insecta > Coleoptera > Coccinellidae > Propylea > Propylea japonica. The sequence goes on from CM024239.1 coordinate 106,233,513, forward strand.
TCATGGCACTTGTAGTGTTTTTTTTGTGAAAAATCGACATTTTGAGCTTCAAAACAACCATGACTGTGGCTTCCTTCCTCCAATCCACTGACATAGAAATCTTTAATCAAGATGTCGAACAAACAAAGCGTATTGCGAAGGAGCTCAATCTTGCTGAAACTCAATCTAAATTATCTTCGATATAATTTGCAGTATTTCCAATAACATGCGGTAACACTTGATCGATAGAAATCTCCAAAAAGTCCAAATACGTACATATCTCTAATCAGATTACCAGGTAAGAAAATCAAATCATTAATGATGCCACAGAAATATTCCAGTCCCAATTCGTGAAACGATTTCCGACTTAATTATGAAGTGTTTTCTCAGTTGGCTTCAATAATGTTTTCATTTGTTGATTATTGAATTCATATCTTTTTCAAAAAAATGAGAATCGATCATTTTTTATTTATTACGAACAGATCATTAAGTTGGCTTACGGTTCTTTGACATGTGAATTATTCTTAGTTTTGAATCGAGACTTGTATGTGTTCTAATTCATTGTTCGACATGGTTTATTCAATTGCAGAGCGGGTGGAAATAATTTCACTTTTTTTTTGCAAACAATCAATGTGCGAATAGAACCGCAGAATTCTTCAATCAACGACATTTAGATAAACATGGTTGTTTTGAAGCTCAAAATGCCAATTTTTCACAAAAAAACACTACAAGTGCCATGAAAACACCACTTCATTTTCAAATACTTAGTTAAGAATATTTCGAGAACTAATGCATACAATGAAAAAACAATAACTGTGCTGAAATCAGTATAAAAATACCTTTCAAATGAGGTATCACTCACCCCATCTTCCCTATTCAAAAATTGGGGGCGAGGGTTGTAGTAGCAAGGGTTGAAGCGCTATGCGTCCGTAACCTACATCTTAAGTTGTCCCCCTCGAAACAGAAATCGACCTGTCCGAGCATTTCTATCGAAAAAAATTATTTCGTCTGTAATCTCGTCTGTTTCGTTTTCAAATGGCCAGCTGTATATTTGATATCAATCTCAAATCCCATATAAAATTTTGAGGTGATAGTCTTATTGCTCCAACAAAGAACGAGCGCTCAAAAGCTCCTGCTCAGGGCTTTAATAAAATTTTTAAAACAGTTATTACCTTAGATATCTTGAGGCATTTAGGAAAAATAAAAAATTAAGGAAATCCCTGAGCAGGTACTTCAGAGCTCTTGCTCATTGGTGGAGCATAATGTAATTACTTCAAAATTTTGTATAGGACTTTAGATTCATGCTAAGTAGGCATATAAATGCAAAATATCAGCACTATCGAAATTATATTCTGGAAATTATAAAAATATGAAATATGTAAAAATTGGTGGTTCATTGGTGGAGCAATAAGACTATTATTTCAAAATTTTATATGATACTTGGGATTGATACCAAATATATGTATAAATGCCGAATCACAGCACAATCTGAATTATATTCTGGAAATCATTCAGAAAATGAAATATGTATGTAAAAATAAATAATCAGAAAAATTTGAATTCTAAGGTTCAGATGATGCGATCCTCTCGAAATTTCGCATGAACATTCAGTATATCAATCTTCATTCACTAAATTTCACTCGAATTGGATATGTATCTTGTTATGGAAATATGGAGATTCTTCTTTTCAATATACCAATTGATATTTTATGGTTCGGATGATGTAATCTTCTTGAAATTTTTTGTGAACATTCGGTATATCAATTTTCATTCACAACAAAATTAAACTCGAATGGAAAATCCTGTTATGGAAATATAAAACTTTTTCTTTTCAATATTCCAATTGGATTTTCTGTTTCTGTTAACACTATGGCCATAAAATTTTGCATGAAGCTTACTTATTATGAGCATGTTGCATGGTCGCAAAATTTCATCTCGATTGGTTCTGTTTTGTCTGGGATATTGAGGTACACACATTTTTGATGGCCATATTTTATGGAACACTCTGTACGATTTGGGTAGTTAACGAACTCAACCACGGTATTTGGGAACCGCACTCACCCTGAGATCTCAGGTCTCTAGGACAATCCCTCCAAAAGTTATCGTGCTCACGGCTGGACGGTTAGAATTGAATTTGATCACGGACTCGTCATCAAGGAGTCGAACCCTATCGTTTGAGACCATTTTCGGCTCAAAATTCGAAAACTACAGACATTTGGGAAACGATATAGCACTCGTCTAAGAAGAACGAGCTTTAAAAAACGAAACGACTTCAGATGAATGGTTCGAACATAAGCTCCCGATTTCAAAGTCACGAATCTTTTCAATTATTATCATTGAGATAAAATCTCAATGAAAATTTTATTCATCTATCAAATTCGACAGACAACAATGTTCCGACTGATTCTTTATTGTTGTTTCAGCCAATGAGCATACAATTAGGCGATAATTTTGCATTAGTGCAAATTATCGATAATTCGCAATTGTGCAAAATTATCAGGTCCTTTAAAATAAATGCAGACGTAATTATGAACGTTTATTACTTATTAGAGTAACATGGAAAACTGTTGAACCTAGACCTAGTATTGAAATTTTCACATTAAAAACGCAATTATTGAAATGTGAAAGCAACTTACAGCGACAATACGATTTGATGGATTCACAAAATTTTCTTATTCAATTTAACTCTTGCAATGAAAATGAATCGATAATTTTTGACAAATCTGCTCTCATGCAAGTTAAACTGTAAAAGGCACTCGAGCGCTCCGCGCACTCGTGCTCTTTTTCACTTAACTTGCATACGAGCATATTCCCAAAAAATTTCGATAATTTTCATTGTACTAGTTAAATTACAACTGATAATCCCCTCACTCACCTTGAAATTGGTTCCCTCAACTCTCTGATCTTAGTTCTTCCAAAATCGAGAGTTCTGGCATTTGGAATGTGTGGCCATAAATGCTCAGGTATACGATCAATATAGTTATTGCTAAACTGAAGTAGGTGACACCATGTAAACCTTCGAATACATCTGCATCTGCTGTTCTGAAAACAAAATAAAACATTTTATACTCTTGAATATTGCTTATAGTATAAAAAATAATGATCAATCGGTCTTTCGTTCCACTTTTTCAAATTATCATAGAAAAATCTGGAAAAATAGAACAATATACTTTTCGGCTGCTTAAGGAAAAAACTTCTTCGAGATCATATTTTTCTGAATTTCTGTGGTGGATTCTTCTATTATGCCTCACCTTATAAATAATATATATTTTGAATTCGCACAGTTTTCTTTGATATATTTCATTAAAATGTGTTGGTACTTGAAACTCAACTCGCCACGAATATCATAATCAATTGAACGGCGTTATGCAGAAAGCTACCAACCCCGATATTCTTGATACTGAGTTGGTTGTTAATGAATGTTATCAAAGACCTGCTTTACATCATGTCAAAAGCTACCAAATCTCAAAAAATATTTGACTGGATATACCACAAAACATATAATATTATATAGGATATACCTAGCGCCTGGTGCATCCAAGTGGGTTGGTAGCATTCAGCTTTTTTTGTATGAAATTCTTTAGCATTCATACAAAATAACCTTACCTAATTTGTTTTCGTATTATTTTTATTAATATGTTAAGTGTGTGAAAATATTACCAATCGAAAAATTACAGATTTTTAGATAAAATCAAAAGTCAATTGAAATTAATAAACAGCAATCAACGTGATCTTTGTGAAAGCTGGCGTTTGTTTGCTAGGAACGACAGAGCATTAACAGAAATATATTAGATTGGAAAATTCCACGAATCACAATGATCCAATAACAATCAAATCACTCAATTCAGTGACTCATTTCAAAATCTAATTGACATACGCTCAATCCCGGACTACAATTATTAACGTGGGGTGAAAAATTGAACTCCAAATTGGCAAATTGGAAGCAGTCATATTTACCGATAGAAGTTTTCCAGGTCAGTTATTTACTAGGATTTGTGTACAACAAACAGCGTAATAAGTACGTCGGAGTCTGGTGCCTGGCGCCGCTCGTAAAGCATCGGAATTTCTTTTTATTTTGATTTACAGGCGCATCATTAACTAATTAGATCAAATTCATTCGTCAGGCTGAACTTTCGCCGACTTCGAAACGACAAAATTTGATGGGCTAATTGCTGTTTTCGTTCCGGTTAGAGAAGTCTCTGATGGGCTCCGGAGTTCTCGGAATCTCATATTCGTCGGTTATTTCCTTCATTAATATTTTGATTACCAGTTGGGGATTAATCAATTTGTCAGCACGAGATTCGACGAATTCTGAAAGAAGTACCAGGAACGTCTGCTGATGAACAATTACTCTCAGATTTGAAGATTTAAGCCTTTGGCGTTGTGTGTAGTTGACCGCAGAGAATGAGTCTAAATGACAGATGAGTCCAAGTCAGTACTTTTCTTCGAATTTCTTCATTTCGTCATTGGAATGAAAAGTGTTAGTGAAAATGACCTAACAAAGATTATCCATTATGGAGAAGAACTAGATACAATCTTAGTTTATACAATTAATTGACCAATAAGAAATGAGAAGCAACCATCATTACACAAGGTTTTTCACAATACCTAATATGGTATTCCCTGAGCGCCCTTGTTTCAATAAAACGAGAACATCTGAATTTATTGATTTTTTATTTATAATAGTTATTCCACAACTGAATTCAAGTTCAATGGTTCGTTTACCACCAAATCTTTCAATCAATTATCTAATACGCCGGGGTACTCTCTCCAAATCCTTTCTCGACAACTGCCACTTTGTAAACCGAATCGTGACTCTTCCGGAAAAAGCACTATTTCCAGGTAATAGCAGAGCTATTCTTAACGGTCTTCCTGCCCCTAACTTTGAGGAATGCAACAGTCTCTTTATGATACTGGACACTGGTGGAGACTACTTGTCTATGAGTATTCAAAAAGGACGAAGGGTTTTTATTTTGATTTTCAGGTACATCATTAACTCATTAGATCAAATTCATTCGTCAGGCTGAACTTTTGCCGACTTCGAAACTATAAAATTTGATGGGCTAATTGCTGTTTTCGTTCCAGAGAAGCCTCTGATGGGCTCTGGAGTTCTCGGAATCTTATATTCGTCGGTATTTCCCTCATTAATATTTTGATTACCAGTTGGGAATTAATCAATTTGTCAGCACGAGATTCGACGAATTCTGAAAGAATTACCAGGAACGTCTGCTGATAAACATTCGCTTTCAGATTTGAAGATTTAAGCCTTTGGCGTTTTGGGTAGTTGACCGCAGAGAATTTGTCTAAATGACAGATGAGTCCAAGTCAGTACTTCGAATTTCTTCTTCATTCGTCATTGGAATGAAAAGTGTTAAGTGAAAATGACCTAACAAAGATGATCCATTATGGAGAAGAACTAGATACAATCTTAGTTTATACATTAATTGACCAATAAGAAATGAAAAGCAACCATCATTTCACAAGGTTTTTCACAATACCTAATATGGTATTCCCTATGCGCCCTTGTTTCAATACAACGAGAACAGGGTGCCTTAGTTTCGCCAAACGTGTGAGTTTTGAATTTGGAGCCAGGAGTGATCTTAAAAGACTCGATTGAACACTGATGAAGATCAAAAACAATTCTGTTTATCTGCCCGTAAATACTACATACATCGTCAAAATTTATGGGAGCATTGGTGCCCCAAGGTTTCTCAAGAAAAAAAATCTATCTTCTGGAAATGAGATCAATATTTTCCCCATTTCATCAGCAAAAGATTTGATAGAAAATCTTTGTTTATATACTCTTTGCTTTAAGGATGAGAAAAAGAGAAAAACGAGAGGAAAATCTGAATTTATCGATTTTTTTTTTATTATAGTTATTCCACAACTGAATTCAAGTTCAATGGTTCGTTTACCACCAAATCTTTCAATCAATTATCTAATACGCCGGGGTACCCCGAGAACATTATCGATCCGTCTCCGAAGGGCACAACTTCCCGGGCGAAATTGAGTATCTCTTGTCTGGTCGGACTTCTCCAAATCCTTTCTCGACGACTACCACTTTGTAAACGGAATCGTGACTCTTCCGGAAAAAGCACTATTTCAGGTAATAGCAGAGCTATTCTTAACGGTCTTCCTGCCCCTAACTTTGAGGAATGCAAACGTCTCTTTATGATACTGGACACTGGTGGAGACTACTTGTCTATGAGTATTCAAAAAGGACGAAGGGTTTTTATTTTGATTTCCAGGTACATCATTAACTAATTAGATCAAATTCATTCGTCAGGCTGAACTTTCGCCGACTTCGAAACTATAAAATTTGATGGGCTAATTGCTGTTTTCGTTCCAGAGAAGCCTCTGATGGGCTCTGGAGTTCTCGGAATCTTATATTCGTCGGTTATTTCCCTCATTAATATTTTGATTACCAGTTGGGGATTAATCAATTTGTCAGCACGAGATTCGACGAATTCTGAAAGAATTACCAGGAATGTCTGCTGATAAACCATCGCCTTCAGATTTGAAGATTTAAGCTTTTGGCGTTTTGGGTAGTTGACCGCAGAGAATTTGTCTAAATGACAGATGAGTCCAAGTCAGTACTTTCCGTCGATTTTCCTCATTTCGTCACTGGAAATTTAAATAAAAAATTGTGAAGTGAAAAATGACCTATCAAAGAGTACCCATTATGGAGAAGAATTAAATACGATACATCTTAGTTTATACAATTAATTGACCAATGTGAAATGAGAAGCAACCATCATTTCACACAGGTTTTCACAATACCTAATTGAGTTTTGGCCATGAGCATTCCTTATGCGCGCTTGTTTCTATACAACGAGAACAGGGTGCCTTAGTTTCGCCAAATGAGTGAGTTTTGAATTTGAAGCCAGGAATGATCTTGAACGACTCGATTGAACACTGATGAAGATCAAAAACAATTATATTTATCTGCCCGTAAATACTACACACACCGTCAACATTTATTGCGCCATTGGCGCCCCAAGGTTTCTAAAAAAACAGTCTATGGAATTATGGAAATGAGATTAATATTTTCCCCTATTTCTTCAGCAGAACATTTGATGGAAATAGTTGTTTATTACTCTTTGCTTTATATTGATGAGATAAAATGAGAAAAAACTATAGGAAAATCTGAATCTATCGATTTTTTTTATTGATTATAGTTTTTCCACAACTGAATCCAAATCTCAGACTATTGCTCAGTTGCAGGAACGTCCATTAAAATTTAAAGGTCCATTAAACCCTTAATCCTCCATTAGTTCCTTGTAATAATGGAGGATTAAGAGTTTAAGGACCTTTAAATTTTAATGGACGTTCCTGCAACTGACACTTAATCCCTCTAAGATCCAAATTCAATGGTTCGTTCACCTCCAATTCTTTCAATAAATTACTCAATACGCCGAGGTACCCCGAGCCTCGGAAGGGCACAACTTCCCGGGCGAAATTGAGTATCTCTTGTCTGGTCGCACTTCTAGCTCCAAATCCTTTCTCGACGACTACCACTTTGTAAACGGAATCGTGACTCTTCCGGAAAAAGTACTATTTCTAGGTAATAGCAGAGCTATTCTTAACGGACTTCCTGGCCCTAACTTTGAGGAATGCAACCGTATCTTTATGATACTGGACACTGGTGGAGATTACTTGTCTATAAGTATTCGAAAAGCACGAAAGGTTTAAATTTGATTTACAGGTGCATCATTAACTAATTAGATCATATTCATTCGCCAGGCTGAACTTTCGCTGAAATCGAAACGACAAAATTTGATGGGATAATTGCTGTTTTCGTTCCGGTTTAGAGAAGTCTCCGATGAGCTCCGGAGTTTTCGGAATCTCATATTCGTCGGTTATTTCCTTCATTAATATTTTGATTGATACTTGGGGATTAATCAATTTGTCAGCACAAGATTTGACGAGTTCTGAAAGAACACCAGGAATGTCTGCTGATGAACAATCACTCTCAGATTTGAAGATTTGAGCCTTTGGTGTTGTGGGTAGTTGGCCGCAGTGAGTTTTTCTAAATGACAGATGAACAAGCATACAGAAATTTTGAGTCCAAGTCAGTAGGCACCTTCTTCGACTTTCTTCCTTTCGTCATTGGAAAGTAGGAATGAAAAGTTGAAGTGAAAAATTGCCTACCAAAGGAATTATGAATAAGAACTTACGACACATCTTAGCTTATAAATAGACCATTTAACAATAATATGGAACAGGTTTGAGTCATAAGCATTCCCTATGCTACCTTATTTGCCTTGTTTCTATACCTTAATTTCGCTAAATGTGTAAGTTTTAAATTTTGGGTCAGGAGTGATCTTAAACGACTCGATTGAACACTGATAAAGATACAAATACAATCCTATTCATCCGCTTGTAAATACTGCACACATCGTCAAAAGTCTTGGCTTCTCAAGAAAAAAAACAATCTTTGTCCTGGAAACGGGATTGAAGTTTTCCCCTATTTCATCTGCAATATACAAATCTTTGTTTGTTACAGGATGAGACAAAATAGGATAAATGACAAAATTTAACTTAATCGATTTTATTATTATTCCACTATTGAATCCAAATTCAATGGTTCATTTATCACCTTTTATTTCAATAAACTACTCAATGCGACCAGGTCCGACCGAGCACCTTGTTGATCTGCCTTCGAATGGCACAACTTTACGGGCGAAATTGAGTCGCTCTAGTCTATCACTTTGTAAACCGAATCGTTACTCTGACAGCCAATCTATTTCTGAAAGTCTTTCTTAAATTTGGGGAATGCAACCATCTCTACCTATATGATACTGATTACCTGTACATGGGTCCTAAAATAATTACTTCGAAGAGCTGTTCGATTTCTTCTTTGGAATATTCGAACTTTACGCAATCTGGTGGTTCGATGAAGCAGAAGCTTACATCAATATGTAAGCCATTATTTTTGCTGGGTTGAACTGAGAGATTCTACCAATCAAAAAACATTTTTGCTGGTTCGTGTAATTTAATACATCCAGAAATCACTATTTGCACTATACCTAAGTCTATAGTTCCTGTATACTTATTCATATTGGAAAAAGATTTTAAATAGCTTGTGAACATTTCATTTCATTCATTTCAGTTCCCTATTCAATTCAACTTTTGAAGTTGAACCTGTCGAAAGTACGGAAAGTCCCTTTCGGTACGACAAAATTTCAAATATTCAGGTATGTTTAAGTTTGAGAAGGAAAGCTCAATTCGTAAGGATGAGACCAATAATTCTGGGGATATTTATTTTTTAATTATTGTCTTGCCTTAACGAAAAAGCGTGACTGATATGCCGTTAGGGCTTTCTTCATTTTTGCCCGTTTGTTCCTAAAGGAACACTGTGCTTTATTAGTGCTACCCAAATATTTGGACGTTCGAATTTTAGGCCGAAAATGGCCTCGTACGTCTCGACTGGACTCACTGATGAAGAAAACGAGTTAAAAAATTCAAGAAAAGCCCTGAGCAGGAGCTTCTGAGTGCTCGTTCTTAGGTGGAGCAATGAGACTATTACCGGATTTGAAATTTATATGCATATGCATATATAAATGCAGAATCTCAGGACAATCGGAATTATATTCTGAAAATTATTCAAAAAATTAAATATATAAAAGTAAATAATTAAATAAATGGTTAAATTATATGGTTCTGAAGATGCGATCCTCTTGAAGTTCTGCATGAACATTCAGTATATAAAGGGCCCCACTCACTTCGTTCTTCTCCGCCGTTTTTACCCGACGGTTAAAAACGTCAAGAGAACGGACGAAAATCAGGCCTCGTCTGAAATTTGCAACGTCGGGTAAGTGCGCCGTTTTTAGCCCATACACTTCGTTTTTGCGGCAGTTTTACCCGACCGTTTTTAAACCGTCGGGTAAAAACGGCGGAGAAGAACGAAGTGAGTGGGGCCCATAAGTTTTGATTTACAAAATAAATTTCACTTAAATCGGTTATCCTGTTATAGAAATATAGGGATTCTTCTTTTCAATATTCCAATTAAAATTCCTTTGGTTCTGTTGACCCAAGGACCACAAACTTTTGCATGAAGGTTTAGTATAACAGTTTTCATTAAAAAAATCGCTGAATCAGATATCCTGTTATGAAAATATGAACATTCTTCTTTTCCATATTCCAATTGAATTTTCTATGGTTCTGTTCACACAATGGCCACTAAATTCTTCATGAACATTCAGTGTATCAATCTTTATTTATAAAATAAATTCCATTCGAATCGGATCTTTTTTTATAAAAATATGATTTTTCTTCTTTTCATTATTCCAATTGAATTTTCTATGGTTCTGTTTACACTATGGACACAAAATTTTGCATGAAGCTTATAATGAGCATCTTGCATATGGCCGCAACATTTCATATTGGTGGGTTTCGTTTTGTCTGAGATATTGAGGAACAAAATTTTGAATTGCCATATTTTTAGGAACACCCTATACGATTTGGCTGGTTAACGCATTCAACAGAGCCAATTGGAAACCAAACTCTGAAAACCTGAAAATGTCAAATCTCTAGAACAATCTCTTCGAAAGTTATAATGCTAACGGACGGCCGGACGGCCCCACGGACATAATTGAATTTGACCACGAATTCGTCATCAGGGAGTCAAACCCTATCGTTTGATACCATTTTCGGCTCAAAATTCGAAAATTACAGACATTTGGGCAAAACGTTATAGCACTCGTTTAAGTAGAACAAGCGCTCAAAAATAATTTTGTCTGGCTGTCTGGCCATGAACACGATAACTCTAAATGGATGGAGTGAGGGGCTTTGAAATTTAAGGGCATGATGAGCTTCAATTTTTTGGGATTCTCGTTTTATTAAGGAGTTTGTGTGAAAAAATCGTCACTGTAACTCTCGAATATCTGAATTCAAGTCAGGACTGGCTTTCTTCAAGCATTCGAATACCACACTAGAATTTGATTCTACAACTCATTCAATTCGTTTTTGTTTCTCGTTTCATTTTATATTTATAAAAGGAATGCATTTGATGATTCACCTACAATTTTTCTGAAATTTTTCTGCAATTATTCCGAAAACATAATTGTGATCGCATCTGTCACAGAATGTTTCATTTCCTATATGCTACCGCAAAGCTCCTTATAATGGTAGGTAAGTTTTTATAATTCGAGCTTCTAATTAAAAACTAGCTGTTGAACTGCTAATAAATCGTTTCAACTCGGTTCGTGGTTCAGGCCAAAAGTCAAATGAATTTATTGCCTCCTATTAAAGATATCATCTAATAAGATGGCAATAACTTCGTGTTGAGTAAGTGAGACGATGGCCTGCCTGCTCACGCAAAGGGACCGACTAACAGGTGGGAGCAATGCATTTCAGAGGTGATAAACAAAAAACAACCTGTGAGTTTTCTGCTTCCACTCGTCATTGTGGATCGGTATTTCGATAATAATGCAATCAGTAAGATTTTTTAAATATAAAAAATAAATTGTTAAAAGTAGAAAGGTCTTCATATACTTATACAGAGTGTTTCGGAATATCGTCATCACAGGACAAAAAGAGAGACTTTCCAGTTTATTTTCAGAAGAAAAGTTCATACAATAATGGTTCCGAAACTGCTTCGTTACTGAAATACGTGATGTCAAAGTCCGAAAAAAATAATTTCTAGCAGGTAAAGGGTTTTACAATAAGAGGTGTTATTTTGAATAGCCCGCTATTATGGTAGATGTCACGATTGTAGCTGTCATTTTTTGGCATTTGACAAGTAGAAACTACGCCATTAATAAAAATGGAACAATATACGCTTCAAGAACGCATTGAAATACACCATAAAAATGGTGAAAATTTAGCAGACACGGTTCGTAAAACTCGAACATTTTGAGTCATCGTGAAGCACCTTGTCGGACAGCAATAAAGAAATTGGTGGAAAAATTCGAGCTGTTGGGACAAGTTAGTGATGTGAAAAATGAAACCGGTACACGTCGCTCAAAAAGAGCCAAGAATATTGCTGCTGTAGCCGAAAATGTTGAAGAAAACCCAGGTTTGTCCATTCCTCGTCGTTCTTTGCAATTAGGCATTCAACAAACGTCAGTAACCGTATTTTGCATAAAGATTTGGGTCTTAAGGCTTATAAAGTTCAGTTAACACAAGAACTCAAGCCGGCCGATCATCAACAACGTCGTGTCTCTGCTGATTGGGTCGTTGAAATGCATGAAAATGATCCGAAATTCCATCGAAAAATCATCTTGAGTGATGAGGCCCGAAATCTTGTGATTTAACACCTTGCGACTTCAACCTTTGGGGCCTTGAAAGAAAAGGTCTACGCCAATAGCCCAGCGTCGATTCAAGACCTCAAAGATGAAATTCGTCAGGCTATCGAAGACATAGGGCAGAGATTTCATTAAAAGGATATGGTCCTGTAAGCGTGGTCGTGGTGGTCATTTGCCTGATGTTATTTTCCACTATTAACGTCATAGCTCTTTCTTTATAATGAAATAAACATCCAATCATTTATAATGAAAAATATATTGAATTGATATTGAATATCAAAATTACACCTGTTATTGGAAACCCCTTTAGTAGTAATACTATGATACTGTCGTTCATAAGCATATAGCGTGCCTTTATTTGTTTTGTTTGAATTTTGAGTTTGTTTTGAATGACTCGGTTAGACTTACTGATTAAGAATCCGAAACCAGAAGAATTATGTCTTACCGTCCACAAAACACCACAAATTTCGAACAGAATGAGCTAAAAAGTTAAAATTCTCGGGGAACATGTGTGGTTGGAATAGCTATGTAAGTTGGTTAATGGTTTTCGAGTTATGGAGGTTTGAAATTTTATGTTTTGATTATTTTAAAAACCTTAAATTCAATCGGTCAAAATTTTATCCTCAATTGTTCAATAACCATACGAAGAAATGTGAAAATTTTCGTGGAAATTACAGAAAAAGGATATTTTAAAACTACTCGCAATAACACTACTATACAAATGCGGATTTAGGGAGATGATTCCTCGATCAAAATAAGCAGGGCTAGTTCATATAATTTTGTTTCGAAATCGATATCCCTTCCAAGATACAGCCCTTGGAAGGCGATGACGTGTTAATAGTTTTTAACTTTTTTTAGAAGTCCTAAAAAATGCTGAGTTATAAAACTATACATAATATGAATCATTAAGTAGGTGTTACTTACACAATTTTTTTTGATCCCATAACTTAATTTTTAGGGGTTGAAAACAACAACCCCTTATGATTATCCGTCAAAAATTGTTTTCGAGCGATAGATTTTCGAAAAATAAAATTCCATTGTGGTTTCCCATTCAATTCTGGAGAAAAAAGTTTCTTGCAAAAACTCACAAGCAGTTATGATCACTGTTCATTCCATTTCATCGTATGTTCCATAGAATGAATATTCTAATATATTGTTTATGCTCAAAATTGGTTTTGTCAGAAGAAAGAAGATTTTCTATAATTCTTTCTTCAATTTTCAGTTTCAGAAGATTTCGATTCATTTTTTAATAAATAATCTGCAGTAAAAAAATAAATTACTCAGTTATAAAAATGGTATTATCTTGAAAGGGGGTCGATTTAAAAAAAAATTGTATGAACTACCCTGCTTATTTTCATCTAGAAATCATGTCCCAAGACCCTCGCTTGAGTGGAAGCTTCGAATTCTGGAATTAACCAGAAATGTATTCATTTAAGAAACCGCAAAGAAGGTCGATACAGGGTGGCCATTTGAAAACGAAACAGACGAGATTACAGACGAAATAAATTTTTTCGATAGAAATGCTCGGACAGGTCGATTTCTGTTTCGAGGGGGACAACTTAGGATGTAGGTTACGGACGCATAGCGCTTCAACCCTTGCTACTACAACCCTCACCCCCAATTTTTGAATAGGGAAGATGGGGTGAGTGATACCTCATTTGAAAGGTATTTTTATACTGATTTCAGCACAGTAATTGTTTTTTTCATTTTATGCATTAGTTCTCGAAATATTCTTAACTAAGTATTTGAAAATGAAGTGGTGTTTTAGTGGCACTTGTAGTGTTTTTTTGTGAAAAATCGACATTTTGAGCTTCAAAACAACCATGTTTATCTAAATGTCGTTGATTGAAGAATTCTGCGGTTCTATTCGCACATTGATTGTTTGCAAAAAAAAAGTGAAATTATTTCCACCCGCTCTGCAATTGAATAAACCATGTCGAACAATGAATTAGAACACATACAAGTCTCGATTCAAAACTAAGAATAATTCACATGTCAAAGAACCAGTAAGCCAACTTAATGATCTGTTCGTAATAAATAAAAAATTATCGATTCTCATTTTTTGAAAAAGATATGAATTCAATAATCAACAAAATGAAAACATTATTGAAGCCAACTGAGAAAACACTTCATAATTAAGTCGGAAATCGTTTCACGAATTGAACTGGAATATTTCTGTGGCATCATTAATGATTTGATTTTCTTACCTGGTAATCTGATTAGAGATATGTACGTATTTGGACTTTTTGGAGATTTCTATCGATCAAGTGTTACCGCATGTTATTGGAAATACTGCAAATTATATCGAAGATAATTTAGATTGAGTTTCAGCAAGATTGAGCTCCTTCGCAATACGCTTTGTTTGTTCGACATCTTGATTAAAGATTTCTATGTCAGTGGATTGGAGGAAGGAAGCCACAGTCATGGTTGTTTCGAAGCTCAAAATGTCGATTTTTCACAAAAAAACACTACAAGTGCCATGAAAACACCACTTCATTTTCAAATACTTAGTTAAGAATATTTCGAGAACTAATGCATAAAATGAAAAACAATTACTGTGCTGAAATCAGTATAAAAATACCTTTCAAATGAGGTATCACTCACCCCATCTTCCCTATTCAAAAATTGGGGGTGAGGGTTGTAGTAGCAAGGGTTGAAGCGCTATGCGTCCGTAACCTACATCTTAAGTTGTCCCCCTCGAAACAGAAATCGACCTGTCCGAGCATTTCTATCGAAAAAATTTATTTCGTCTGTAATCTCGTCTGTTTCGTTTTCAAATGGCCACCCTGTATATTCAAGCAATATCTGGATAGTAGGCGGAACAGATTGATCAAACCAATTTTTCATTTAAGGATTTACGTAAACATACAAATTGGGTAATTGAACTCTTCATACGGAATGTTAATACATATGTTAAGAAGTGATTCAAGGGTAATAGTCTCACTCCCTAAGTAAAGGTTTATTATTGTTCTATACAAATTTGATTGTAGATCTTTCAAGCTAACTCAGGTTTCTTTTTTAATTAATGAGAGTATTCTTCGCATTACAAACCTTAGATGACATAATATGTGAGACATGCTACAGGTTTCCAAAACTTTCAACTTCTTCTCTACAATTCTCTCAGGTAATTCCATTTCGTGATCATTGTGTTCTGTCATGAGTCCGGTGAGTAAGGGTGCTTGAAAACGAGTTCTCGGTAAATCCTAGTAAGACAGGATGGTTCTCTTTACTAGAAAGAGGGTGCCTAGCAACTTACGACTCCCAGTCTGTTGGGAGTTGGGCTCACTCTATCCGAACAAGTTCGTTATCTCGGGGTGATATTGGACCGCAAACTTTTGTGGAACAAACACGTTGAGACTCAAACGAATAAAACCAATGTTATATTCTGGTCTACTCGGAGGGTGCTGGGTAATGGATGGGGCTTCAAACCGCACGTTATGCACTGGTTGTATACTGCCGTGGTGAGGCCTATCCTGACCTTTGCCTCTGTGGTGTGGTGGCCTTCTATGGAGAGGGCCGTCAACCAGAACATTATGACTAAATGCCAGAGGAAAGCTTGTTTAAGTATTACAGGCGCTCTGAGGTCTACCCCTACAGCAGCGATGGAATGTCTGCTGGGTCTCCCTCCTGTGCACCTAGTTGTAAAGGAGGTGGCTATGAAGACAGCTCTAGGAATCTGGGAACGGGACAATGGCGCGATGGAGGACTCTTCACTGGGCACGCGAGGGCCCTCAAATGGTTAAGGATGCTCACGCTCCCCTTCTCCAGAGAGGTGACCGCGCGGGCACTAGGTTCTACTTCGACGAACCCTATAGGGTAATTGTTCCCGACAGAGACCTATGGCCTTCATCAAACAGGCTTCTTAGTCCAGAAGGTCCACCTGGTTCACTGATGGCTCTTCACAGCAACAGAGTCTGGGGCCGGAATCGTGGGTCCTCACTTCAATCAGACTATCCCTCTGGGGAAGGACTGTTCCATTGTGCAGGCTGAGCTATTTGCGGTTCTTGCATGCGCACTAGAAAAAATTCGCAGGGGATACTCTGGCCAGCACATTTATATATGTTGCGACAGCCAGGGAACTCTGAAATCTCTATCTGATTTAGAGTTGATTCTCTTTTGGTAGAAGAATGCAGGAAAGCTCTGCGTGGGCTGGGCTCTGATAACTTTTTGAAAGTAATCTGGTGTCCGGCTCATGCGGATATACCTGGTAACGTCAAGGCAGATGAACTGGCTAGGCGGGAGCCGGATTAGCATTTGTTGGTCCGGAGCCTTCGCTGCCAATCTGTCGCACATCTGTCAGAAGTTTCTTCAGGAACTGGCTGAACAGGGAATTTTCCTCGGAATGGAGCGCAGGGGTGGGCCTGAGGTGGTCGAGGATTCTCATTGAGAGACCGTCCTCGCGATCCGAGGTCAATAGGCTTCTGCTGCTCTGCTGAGAGAGAAACAACTCGGTCTGGTGACTGGTGCATTGACTGGTCACCTGTTTAACAAGCATTTGAAAAGAATGGGATTGACGAGCTGCCCCTATGCCGGTGGTGCAGGAGTATTGATGAAACGGTTGAGCATATTTTGTTCAACTGTGGAAACCTTACTGAGTTAAGGTCAACACACCTAGGAAATCCAACACCTTCTATTCCTATGGTGAGAGGGACCACTCCTGGCAGGATCGCGACATTTCTGTCTTCGTGTCTGAGAAGCTGAGTCTCTATAGAACGATGCGGGTGAACAATGGGCCACTAGGCCTCAGTTCGGCCGGTAAGGCACCGCACAGAGAAGAAGAAGAAGAAGGGTTGCTTGACCATGCTGAAATTTTATGGATACTGTAATCTCGCAGCAAATAAATTCTCTAGGAATTTTAAAGAATGCTCTTGGCCATTGAATTATTTCTGAATTCCTCTTTACTCGTGAGTTTTCTTTATGGGTTTGTACCTATGTCACAAAATGACTCTCCTCCTAATAGAGAAATGGAAATTTTATTTACCTTGTCGTTTCTCTTTATTACTGAATATCACGGAATCCCCAAGATCCCATAATATTTTGAATAGTTCTTTTGACATGAACATACACTCCCATAGCATCTTTGAATTTTCCCCGTTATAGTTTGAAAGCGGCTTGTCAGTAAGAGTATATCGCTTTGTCGCATCTCTGTAAGCATCATTTCAAGTCAAACTGAGCGCATCGTCCGTTGAGTGAATTTCCGCATGAAATCCTTTTTGATATAAACCCAATGAGCCCGAGTACCATGCTTTAGCATTCAATACTTCCACTTTTGTGCCTTTACTGGTTTTCGAGCCGTCAGTAAAATATAATTACAATGTTTATTTAGTGAAACAAGTTATAATACAGTGGCGATAGATTACACAGGGTATCTGTAAACAACTTAGATGGACTTAGGGACATGATTCCTCGGACCTCGATGAAAATAAGCAGGGGTAGTTCATATACATTTTTGTCGAAAATCGATCTTCTTCCAAAATACAGCCTTTGGAAGGCGATGACGAGTTGACAGTTTTTAATTTTGTTCAGGGGTCCCAAAAACGCTGAGTCATAAAACTATACATACTCGTAATATGATTCATTAAGTAGATGTTACTCACACAATTTTTTTTGATACCAGAACTTTATTATTAGGGGTTGAAAATAACAACTCCTTATGATTTTCATCAAGAATTGTTTTCGTGGGATAGACTGTATCGAAATTTTGCAGGAGACTTATTTCTTCAGAATTGAATGGGAAACCATAATATTTTCAACCCCTAATAATAAAATTATGAGATCTGAAAAATTTGTGTGAGTAACATCTACTTAGTGCTTCATATTATGTATAGTTTTATGACTCAGTGTTTTTAAGAAGACGTAAACACTTAAAAACTGCCAATCAACACGTCATCGCCTTCCGAAGGCTGTATCTTGGAAGGGGGAAGCTGTGTGATGATAATCATTGCCTCAGAACTGTGAACACACAGTATAATTTGCTATCACAGCACATATCTCATGTCACCGGACATAATTATATGTGAAAAAGAAGGTCCTATAATTTCTTTCAGAATACATTATAAACTATAAAGGACCTGATGAGGGACATGAAAAAATTTTGGAACCAGTAAACGAATTAATCATATACCTAGGTGATCACTAAAAAGTAAGGAAAGATTAGCTCGAGTTTGGAAAACTATCTCAGCTTGAATAAAGACTAGCATTTTGGTCCTTAACATAGAAAATGAATGCCTTTTAGAAAGTAACCGCACAAACCGAAATTCTGATCATATAGAGATGACAAAGTATTTCTGTTGAGACAGTACATTACTGCCAGAAGCCAAAATTTACAGCAGGATGACTCTGAAGCATCTTATGGCCGTTGAGCTGTAGGTCAGGGATAATTTGGTAGTATCTCTCATAACACTAGATTTGTTACCTGCTCACTAGGACATTGGGACAAATAGGAAAACTGATGTCCCTATGCCGGACCAGTTCTCTCGTCTCGTATTACACGAACGGTTTAAGAAAGAGGTGAATTGTAGCGAAAAAATCAAGATTAGCCTTTATCGAATCAACATCCTAGGCCATAGACAAAGAGCATTTTTCAGAGAAGGCCTTAGGGTCGTATTAATAGTTCGCCCTTATGGGTGAGTGAAGGATTGCCCTTGAATAGCTGTAGCCGTTTCATAAAGCATACTCAGTGAGTGGTGTGCGTTTTTTGGCAGCCTCAACTTGAGGGAAGGCGCGAGCACCCATGAAATGATTATGCTTTATGAAACGGCTACAGATACTCAAGGGCAATCTAACACTCACACTCACCCTCACCTTGAGGAATGACTATGAATATGGCCCTTATAGCCTTATATGTAGTTGTGACAAAAAGAGTAGTCGTTTCGTGTTTCGTGAGATAACAACTAAACAGAATCGATTTCGAGTCTTGTTCGTGTCGCTCAAGAACTAAGTCTCCAACGAAAATAATCAACTTTTCGAAATCGCTAATATTATGGAAAAGATGGGAATATGTAACACAAAATACCTCATCAAACGCAGTGCAGAAAAGCTGTTGTCGACCACAATGAAATCTTATCTAATCTGAATAAAGACACATAAGATTAAAAGATTTCGGATGTCCCTTAATCGATTAAATTATTCGAAATCGAAACTCCCAAGAAAATTAAGTATCATTTCTTATTTCGTCCATTTATGGATTATCGTATGGGGAACTTCGAAGCAAATTATATGAATCAGAAAATCAGTAAAAAATTGTATGTATGTATACTTTATACTCGCTAATAATCCATACTAATATTATAAATGCGAAAGTAATTCTGTCTGTCTATTACTCTTTCACGCCTAAACGGCTGAACGGATTTTGATCAAATTTGGTATGGTGATAGATGATAACATAGAAATGGTCATAGGCTATAAATAATCACGCCATCGTTCTTAGGGGGTAGGCAGTAGGCAGATAACTAAATTGAGTTAGTGATTTTCAGTCGTTTTTGTTGGGACTTTTGCTCTTTCACGTCTAAACGGCTGAACAGATTTTGATGAAACTTAGTAAGGTAATAGATGGTTACCTAAAAACGGATATAAGATCAAAATGATCACGTCATCGTACTTAGGGGGTAGGAAGTAGGCAGAAAACTGAATTGAGTTAGTGATTTTTTTATGGTTTTTGCTGGGAGTTTTGCTCTATCATGCCTAAACGGCTGAACGGATTTCGATGACATTTAGTTAGGTGATAGATAGTAACCTAGAAAAGGATATGAGCTATTAATATTCATGCTATCGTACTTAAGGCGTAGGCAGTAGGCAGAAAACTAATTAAGTTAGTGATTTTCAATCGTTTGTTTTAAAAGTTTACCTCGTTCACGCCTTAACGTCTGAACGGATTTTTATAAGACTTGGTTAATATAAAGATAGGATCCTAGGCACGGACACAGGCTACTTTTTGCGGTGGGAAAATACCTCATTCCCGCGGAAATCTAGCGTGATCGTGTCAAAAAGCGCATGACGCCATAGCTACTGAAATTGTGGATAACCCACAATACCTTTTTTTTGTCATTACTTCTTACGACAAATAATGGCTAATTTTCGAAGCGATTTTAACCACTACATTGTTCATTTAATATAGATCTATATGGCCCTTTACACCGTATGATTTAAGTGAATATTTTCGAAGATTACAGATTTAAAAATTGCGGGACGTATAGCGTTAGTATCAGCATTGCACCCGTGCGAAGCCGGGGCGAGTCGCTAGTTAATAATAAATATGAAAGTATAAAGGATACATTATTGAATGGTCATTTTCAGTATGTCAAAAAACGGCTTTTCTTCATGTGGCAGCATTAAGAGTAGTGTTAAATACAGGGTCTTCAAATAAATGTGAGGTACTTAGGGAGATGATTCCTTGATGAAAATGAGCAGGGGTAGTTCATATGATTTTTTTTCGAAATCAACCTCCCTTCCAAAACACAGCCTTTGGAAGGCGATGACGAGTTGACAGTTTCTAATTTTTTTTAGGAGTCCTAAAAAACACTGAGCCATAAAACTATACAAAATATGATTCATTAAGTAGATGTTGCACAATTTTTTTTGATCCCATAACTTTATTATTAGGGGTTGAAAATAACACCCCTTATGATTTTCCTTCGAAAGGTTTTCATGGGATAGATTTTCGAAAAATGAAATTTTCTTATAGTTTACCATTCAATTCTGGAGAAAAAAGTCTGCTTCAAAATTTTGATAATTTTCTCGGAAGAAATAAAAACTCACAAGCAGTTTTACACACTGTCATTCCATTTCATCGTATGTTCCATAAAATGAATACCTATTCTAAGATATTGTTCATGCTCAAAATTGGTTTTGACAGAAAAAAAAAAGATTTTCTTATATGATTCTTTCTACAATTTCACTTATTCAATGAAATGAAATGAAAAGTGATCATAATTGCTTGTGAGTTTTTATTTTTTCGAGAGAAGTATCGTCTGATTCGAAATTTTGCAAGATACTTTTCTCTCCAGAATTGTATGGGAAACCATAAGAGAATTTATTTTTCGAAAATCTATCCCTCGAAAACAAATTTTGAACGAAAATCATGGGGTGTTGTTATTTTCAACCTCTAATAATATAGTTATGGAATCAAAAAATTGGGTGAGTAACATCTATTTAATGAATTATATTATGTATAGTTTTATGACTCAGTGTTTTTCGAAAAAAATTTATATGAACTTCCCCTGCTTATTTTCATCTATGAATCATCTGCCCAAGTACCTCGCATTTGTTTACAGACACTCTGTATATGTATACCTTTCCAATTACTCACCTAAAAATTCAAGTGATTAATTTTTTATTGATTATTGAAAATTGATTTTGCTACTTGTAAGTTCGAATATAGCGCCACGATAACGTACGGGCAAGCATAAATAGTGGGGATGACGATTCACAGTGTCCGTGAAGTTGGCACCCACTTTCTCGAAAATGAAAAAAATTTTTTTCATTCGTTAGTAAGTCGTTAGTAAGTATTTGTAAGTCCAAAATTTTCGTTTGTAAGTGAAGAGTATTGGTAGAAAAACACCGCATTCCGCTGGGTGCTAACTTCACGGGCATCCACTTTTTTGATTTTCTCGGAAAAAAACATACCGCCGGAAAGTCCATCGTTTGTAAGTGTTTGTAAGTCGAAAATTATCGTTTGTAAGTGACCTTGTACTTAAAAATGGCACCCTTAAAATGCGAAGTTAGCACCCACATGTTGAAAAATTTAATTTTTATTTTTTGCCTTCGATAGTACTTCGTTAGTAAGTATTTGTAACCCCAAAAAATTCGTTTGTAACCTTCCCTATCATGGGGTAAACACCCTTAAATATGCGGAATTAGTACCCACTTTTTCAAACATTACATTTTTCTTCTTTTTTTCGAAAGTGAATCGTTAGTAAGTATTTGTAACACAAAAACTGTTGTTTTCAACCAATCCGCTAATGAGAGAATGTAACCCTTAAAATGCAAAGTTTCTATTTTGTTTAAGACAGTACCTCCATATCTAATAATTTTGCAACACAAAGAAATAGCTTTTAAGCAGACTGATAATGGATTGATTTAATTATACCGTGAAAATGAGCAGTTTGCATCCACATGTTTAAGAATTTTATATTCGTGTTTTGCTTTCAATAATGAGAAAATGGCACAACCAATTCCGATTTCAGAATAATATTTTGTTCTTCAACTTCTGTAGTACACCGTAATTACTACAGAAGTTGAAGAACAAAATATTATTCTGAAATCGGAATTGGTTGTGCCATTTTCTCATTATTAAAAGCAAAACACGAATATAAATTTTTAAACATGTGGATGCAAACTGCTCATTTTCACGGTATAATTAATCAATCCATTATCAGTCTGCTTGAAAGCTATTTCTTTGTGTTGCAAAATTATTAGAGATGGAGGTACTGTCTTAAACAAAATAGAAACTTTGCATTTTAAGGGTTACATTCTCTCATTAGCGGATTAGTTGAAAACAACAGTTTTTGTGTTACAAATACTTACTAACGATTCACTTCGAAAAAAAGAAGAAAAATGTAATGTTTAAAAAGTGGGTACTAATTCCGCATATTTGAGGGTTTTTACCCCATGATAGGGAAGTTACAAACACATTTTTTGGGCTTACAAATACTTACTAATGAAGTACTATCGAAATCAAAAACAAAAATTCAATTTTTCAACATGTGGGTACCAACTTCGCATTTTAGGGGTGCCATTTTCTCATGATTTGTTTGGTAAAAAACAATTTTTTTTTTGTTACAAATACTTACTGAGGATTTACTTTCAAAAAAAAAGAAGAAAAATGTAATGTTGAAAAAAGTGGGTACTAATTCCGCATATTTGAGGGTTGTTTACCCCATGATAGGGAAGGTTACAAACGAATTTTTTGGGGTACAAATACTTACTAACGAAGTACTATCGAAGGCAAAAAAACAAAAATTCAATTTTTCAACATGTGGGTGCTAACTTCGCATTTTAAGGGTGCCATTTTTTAAGTACAAGGTCACTTACAAACGATAATTTTCGACTTATAAACACTTACAAACGATGGACTTTCCGGCTGTATGTTTTTTTCCGAGAAAGTCAAAAAAGTGGATGCCCGTGAAGTTAGCACCCAGCGGAATGCGGTGTTTTCCTACCAATACTCTTCACTTACAAACGAAAATTTTGGACTTACAAATACTTACCACGACTTACTAACGAATGAAAAAAATTTTTTTCATTTCGAGAAAGTGGGTGCCAACTTCACGGACACCGATTCACATCATGGTGACTTGTTGGAGTTGTTGTCAATGAACTGAATGCCGCCAATTCTGGTCGTTTGAATTCGATTGCTTATTTCAATAATTTTTTGTGGAAAAGCTGACTTGAAAAAATCGATATAATTTCTGATTCAATTTCAATAATTTTATTTCATTCAAAAGTAATATTTTAACAACAATTACCATTATATCAAAAGAATAGGCAAAATATGAAAAACAAAGTATAAACAACAAAACAAAAGATTCTTAGGAGTAATTCATTGAGAATTGCAAAACTCTTACCATCCGAGAGACAAAAACATGGTGAAATGTGTGAAAACATAAATAATACAGAAGATTGTTTACTTTTCTAGGACTAATTTATTGGTTCTGATTAGAGACAAGGAGTCAGTCATGTATCTCCGAGCGTAATTGAATATTAATCAAAGGGCTATTGGGTTATCTCTGGTACTTAGTCCATCATTTGTCACTCGATCTATCCATCATATTCCAGACTTGATTGAATTCTCGTTTTCTATATGTGGATGGCATTTAAACTTGAGTCTAGAAGAAAATTACTTCAAAAAATTTTATATGTATATTTTTGAAGGATTCGTGTTTAATTTTCGACAAATTGAAAATAAAATCGACGTCAATAATATCAAAAAGTACACACACATACAGGATCTTTCATTAATACATGGATGTCATCCTCTGCTTTTCCCATCAATTAAAATGCTTTTTATCACACCTGCGTCATTACCTAAAGCTACTTTAAATAGGATATGTTTTAAAGGTTACTAAGTAACTAATGAAAGCGGAGAATAATATTAATCGATATAAAATCAACCAATATTAAACCCATACTTCGGAACTAATCCCGTCAACGAGCAAAGAACGTTACTAAGTAACGAAACAACTTTTCATTTAATGACACATAAATAGTATATTATGCAACGAGCGTATAATGATAGCTATTATTTAAGGTGAAGTTTAGGCCACGAGCCGTAGTCCAGTGGCCCAAATCACCTATTGAATAATAATTATACGCGAGTTGCATACTATACTTTATTACAACAACACTGAATATATTTCTTGAAGATTTTAACATTTTGCGACCGCGACAAGACCCTTCTATGACAAGCAATGAAAAAGTCAAGTTGACACATGAGAAATTTTTGGAGAACTGGGGCCTATTGCACCAAAATACTTTGCAACTTTTCACTTTGCATTATGACGTATTTCCAAAGTGAAAATGAAGTATATTGTACAACATTTATCCCAATATTTAATTTCTGCGAAGTGATTCTCACTGTGCACATGACTTTTCACATCGTATTTTTCAACTATGGTCTATGAATGGGTTTGGTGCAACTTAATTCATTTGAAAGTGAAAAGTGCAAAGTGAAAAGTTGCAAAGTATTTGGTGCAATAGGCCCCTGGTCGTTGTATATTTTGTACCTAATAAAAATGCTTCAATTGATATAATAAAAGTAGATTTGGCCCTCGATTGACAAGGTATACCCATATTTGTTAGTTGCAGTACTTTAGAATACTGAAGAAATACAAATTTAAGGAATATTATATCAAAAGCTTAATCTATTAATCATCTGACAGAAGTGATTATTATCTCATTATTCCCTTGTGATTAATGGGTATTATTATGTCGAAAGGAAGTGATTTATTCATCAAATAGAAAAACCCCAGTAGGGGTGTATAAAATGATCCTTTACTAAACTTTAACAAAAATATGTAATACAAAAAAACTACATAGATGAAATGAAAAATAAGTAGGCAGATACAAAGTTAAGTAAATTCACTACCTTCAACAGTTGAAATCTTGCGGTTTTGCCTTCAACTTTAGCCACAATTGAAATTTTCCCTTAAGGGGATCATTATACCTCACCTTCCCCTACCTAATGATCAACAACTTCGTGATACGTACCGTTTTAATCCGGGAAGTACCTACGTAATATCTTGACTAAGCAAGAAAATGCTATTTCTCAAAGAAAAAGCGTTCGGACGATTGCCAATGATTTATTCTTTAGTATTATTTTTAATATGAATCTTTAGATATTTTGGTAGTATCAATTTTGCGTCAGTATTCGACACTAGTCTTAAAATTGGGATCTCCTTCTTTTGCAACCTTTTTTGCTTGCTTATCCTCAGGATACTGTGGGCTACAGCTTTGTCCAAATGTCTGTGAATTTCTAATCTTGAGACTGCAGTAGTCTTAAACACCTCGGTTTGGTTTAAGGCCGATTGCACCGTACTAGTTAACGAAGGTTTAACTCTTAATCCACAGTTGAGGCCCATTCTTGTCTTGTACAGTATAATAATCCTCCGTTAATGGCCTTAACGAATAGTAACATTTAAGCCGCTAAAATCGGTGGCTTAATCCAGCCGTTAACCTATAAACATCTTTTTTCGTACACGTTTGACAGTTTTGATTCATAATTCCTGAAGTCTTTTCATTGGTTTTTTTGTTATTTTTGTAATAATTGAAATGAAAGACAAAATTTCATTAGGAGATGATATGAGTATTTTAGAAATCATTAATTTGGATTTCCGAAACGTATTTATCATGGATCCAATCACTTTCAAAATTCAGATGAATTCACCTCCGTAAAAAGGTTCAGAAGGATGACCAATTCAATTATTCGATTATTTGGAAAAATAATTTTCCTATGGAAAAAATGATTGCGTATTCGCTATAGCTAAAAAAATCGTTATTTTATTTATTAAATCGGCAAAACGAATACGCCTATAGTTATTTCATAAAATAATTATTTCTCCAAATAATCGACTTCTCGACTTCTTGTGGAAAAATCTTGAAAAACAGGCCCACTTTGTAGTGTTGTAACAGCCAGAAGGATAACAATGGACGGTTGCTAATTTTTATTGTAAATCGTTTACGAAATAAATTTATTTTTTTCACTTATCGCCAATAGTTTAGATTTTGTTTTTTTCGCAAAGGTCAAAGTTTTTCGATTTTTCAAGGACCATTACTCAAAAAATAAATGAGATACAGAAACTCTGTCATGATGCTATTAATCTGCGCATTATTTGCTAATTCAAGGGCGTAGCTTTCTTACTGTAGAACTGTTGAATACCAACCATGAATATTTGTATTTTTATATCATGTACCAAGTACTAAATAACAACAATAATAATAACAATTTAGGTCCAAAAAAAGAGAAATAGTAAAAAAAGAACACAGAAATACCAACTAATTCCACATTTCACAAGGAAATGACCAGAACCATAGATACAATTTAATCAGGGGAATTTGGACGACGGTGCAAGAGAAAAAGTTAATCTAAGATTAAAATTCTAAAGAAGGCTTATTTAACGGAGGATTAAAACGATAACTGTGCAATCGGCCCTTACTGATGAATAATCTGGCCACTGCACTTTTTTTAAACTTTCGAACGCGAACGAAAGGAATCGAGATACGAACCTGATCGAATCAGTATTGTTAACTTTGAAAATATTCGAGAAGCTAATCCGATCCTGCACCCTCTCTTAAAATTTCAAATCTCTAGTTTCTTCCCTTCGAAAGTTATAGTGAGGATGGCCGGCCGGACAGAATTGATTTTGATTCCGTATTATTCATCGGGACTCTAACCGAAACGTTCGAGACCACTTCCGGCTGAAATTCGAAGTTTTCAGATATTAAAGCAAAACTATAGCACGCTGTTTCTCTAGAAACGAGCGCATAAGAAAACTGCACAACACATTCTCGTGGTCTTGGTACCTTCAAACTGAATAAAAAACGTCTGAAATTTCAGGAATATCAACTGAAGTAATTACGGTTCGAAAAATTCATAAGAAGTTCATAGGTAATGGCGAAACCCATCTTATTGAATTTCACATTCGACATGTCGGATCATTTTCGAAACCGCACCTCCATATCATCGAACGACCAATGAATACTGTTTCTATAAATTTCACTAACCTTTTATCAACTGGTAAACAATTTCTTATCATTTATTTTAAGAGAATATGCGAAAACGTCAGCAAACACTATCTAGTTCCTCCATGACCGATAATTTCCAAAGAATACTCAAAGGATATGTGATGTTTATCTGTTTTTCTTGGAATAGGTTATTTTTATGGTAGTAGATGCTGAAACGAATTGTCAACAAGATGTAGAAGTCAAATCGATGGTAGAGCTTTAATGATCGAACTTCTTTAAAACAATCGGAAGACTATTTTCGATTTGAACAAATATCTTCTCATCAGGTAATTGAATCAAGTTTTAAAATTGAAAAATATCTTCTATCGAAGCTATTTTCAATTTGAAAGCTGTCGAAATTTTGTCGCTGAAAGAATGTTTTTATTTTATACGAAGTGAACCTCAGAGTAAAAAGTAGTTAGTTGGTTTATTTCTTACCTTGAGTGGTAAACTATAATACATACTTACATTTATACTTAGTCTAAGGATAAACCTAGTGGACTAACATAGTTCTAGTCACGAATTATTCGAAGCTTTTCCATAATAGTATATTATACAACGAGCGTATAATGATAGCTATTTTTTATACGCGAGTAGCATACTATACTTCATCCAGGACTACTGAATATATTTCTTGAAGATTTTAACAGTTGGCGACCGCGACAAGCAAACGTGGAAAAAGTCAAGTTGACACCTGAGAAATTTTTGGAGAACTTGTCATTGTATATTTTGTAATAAAAAAACCTACAATTGATATAATGAAAGTAGATTTGGCCTTTGATTGACAAGGTATACTTATATATTTTGTTAGTTGGAATACTTTGAGAATACTGAAGAAATATCAATTTAAAGAATATTATATCAGAGCTAAACCTATGAAGAATATGACAGCTGTGAATTATAATCTCATTATTCCCTTGTGATTAATGGCCTAGCACAGAGACGTACAATGGACGGACAATAGTCGTGGATAAAATCATTTACGCTTCAATTATCTTTCTGGCTTCATTGAATTTGACCACATATCTAAAAACGGATATTCATCTCCTCACCAAGCCCACATTAAGAACTTTTTGGCATTCGGTACTTTTATCTTGTAGCAAATTATTTGCCTTTTCCATACTGCGGTTACAAGAATAACTGCAGTATGATTGATTCGATGGAAAACTTGAGAGATTTTGTGATCTACGAAATGGTTCCGACCATGGGTAACATGTTGAATGATGCTCGGAATGATGTGAATGAAGTCCTCTTGAAGTGAGGCTCTTTAAAAGTATACAAACTGCATATACAGAGTCTTCCGGAATAAGGTACCATAAATTCGGGATCTAAATCCTCCGATGATTTCATGACGTAAAGTTCCTATGGACTATGTGTTTTTGACGCATGTTTCTGAAATACAAGGTGTTGAAATTTAAGGAAAAAATTTGTTTTTCGAAAATATTTTCGACACCATACACGATATTTCTTTGCGTTTATGAATATTCATCAAAACACATTTCTATCGATTCAAAATTATTTTTTACTTTCACTAGTGGCGTCCGTACAGACTTTTGTTTGAGCAAATTTATAGTGAAAATAATGGAGGCTAATTTAGAACTCAAAAAATGTGTTTTATGCGTACTTGTAACCTATATCAAAACGCAAATGAAATAGTTAACTGTTCAAAAATTTTTTTAAAACCAATTTTTTCTCTACATTTCAACACTCGGTATTTCGGAAACAATGAGACGCATGGTACATGAGAACCTTATGTAATAAAATCATCTGAGGATTAGGATATCAAATTATTGATACCTTATTCAACACCCTGTATACGTTATAGCATTAATTTTTTAATAATAAATGTAATTCCGATTTTTTGGTTACAAACAGAAAGACTCACAAAGGAGATTCAGTCTAAAAGTGTGGATGGTCATCATATAAAATACATGCCATACTTCCTGCCCGAAAAATTAGATTTGGATACAGAATGTTCGAGCGTGGTTGGCCGAAAATTACTCGAATAAATTGATTTGAAGAAGCGGACACATAACATGGCCGGCGAGGCACACATTCGGTGAAAATTCTTCAATTCTAACATTCGTCGAGCTGCTTTTTAACTGTTTGTGGTAGGTTCGGTTTTCGTTTTCATTAGTTGGTATCCTCTCTTAATACTGAACTCATAAAAAACGGACCTTAGGAGCTCTAATTTTGGAAAAAAAGGGAAAAAACACAAAAAATAGGGGATTTCGAATAAAAATCTTCAAAACTCAATGTTTCAATAACGGGAAATTTCGGATGACATATTATATATAGGATCAAATTCATCAGAAATGACCTGAAAAAAAACGTACTTCAATATTCAGTACGAATTATCCTGTATGTATACATGGTGTCTGTAAACAAATGCGAGGGACTTTGAGAGATGATTTCTCGATGAAAATGAGCAGGGGTAGTTCATACAATTTTTTTTCGAAATCGACTCCCTTTCCAAGATAATCCTTTGAAAGGCAATGACAAGTTGACTATTTTAAATTTTTTTACGGCTTCTTAAAAACACTGAGTCATAAAACTACACATGTAGATGTTACTCACACAATTTTTTCAGATCTAATAACTTTATTATTAGGGGTTGAAAATAACAATCCCCTATGATTTTCGTTCAAAAATTTTTTTAAAACCAATTTTTTCTCTACATTTCAACACTCGGTATTTCGGAAACAATGAGACGCATGGTACATGAGAACCTTATGTAATAAAATCATCTGAGGATTAGGATATCAAATTATTGATACCTTATTCAACACCCTGTATACGTTATAGCATTAATTTTTTAATAATAAATGTAATTCCGATTTTTTGGTTACAAACAGAAAGACTCACAAAGGAGATTCAGTCTAAAAGTGTGGATGGTCATCATATAAAATACATGCCATACTTCCTGCCCGAAAAATTAGATTTGGATACAGAATGTTCGAGCGTGGTTGGCCGAAAATTACTCGAATAAATTGATTTGAAGAAGCGGACACATAACATGGCCGGCGAGGCACACATTCGGTGAAAATTCTTCAATTATAACATTCGTCGAGCTGCTTTTTAACTGTTTGTGGTAGGTTCGGTTTTCGTTTTCATTAGTTGGTATCCTCTCTTAATACTGAACTCATAAAAAACGGACCTTAGGAGCTCTAATTCTGGAAAAAAAGGGAAAAAACACAAAAAATGGGGGATTTCGAATAAAAATCTTCAAAACTCAATGTTTCAATAACGGGAAATTTCGGATGACATATTATATATAGGATCAAATTCATCAGAAATGACCTGAAAAATAACGTACTTCAATATTCAGTACGACTTACCCTGTATGTATACATGGTGTCTGTAAACAAATGCGAGGGACTTTGAGAGATGATTTCTCGATAAAAATGAGCAGGGGTAGTTCATACAATTTTTTTTCGAAATCGACTCCCCTTCCAAGATAATCCTTTGAAAGGCAATGACAAGTTGACTATTTTAAATTTTTTTACGGCTTCTTAAAAACACTGAGTCATAAAACTACACATGTAGATGTTACTCACACAATTTTTTCAGATCTAATAACTTTATTATTAGGGGTTGAAAATAACAATCCCCTATGATTTTCGTTCAAAAATTGTTTTCGTGAGATAGATTTTCGAAAACTAAAATTCTCTTTTTCTACAAGCGTGCACTTTCATTCTCTTTCCCGCACGTATTTCAATTCGTAAAGAGTCACATTGCCAAACAGTGTGGGAAAAACCCCTGCTATTCCATTACCGCACGCAAATGCGTGTGGTAATGGATTAGCAAGGGTTTTTCTCGCACGCTTTTTCTAAAGAATAAACTGAATAATGATATATCTCTATGCCACCGACGACGTTACTATGGAAACGGCATGTGAATAAGAATTGACTTTTGTCATTCGTTTGTATTTAGAATGATCAATTCACATTTGATCTGTGTGTAAGCGTATTTGATCTCGTATAAGCGCTTGTAGAAAAAATATTGTTCCTAAATCGTGCGGAAAGTGTTTTTCCCGCACTTGTTAGGAAAATAACTATATGGTTTCCCATTCAATACTGCAGAAAAAAAGTTTCCTGCAAAATTTCGATACAGTCGATACTTTTCTCGGAAAGAATAAAAACTTATAAGCAGTTATGATCACTGTTCATTCCATTTCATCGTATAAGTGTTCCATAGAATGAATATTCTAAGAAAATTTTATGTCTATGACAGGAGATAAAGATGTTCTTCAAATCTTTCTGAAGGTTTAATCACTTATTCGGAAAAAAATTATATCCGTAATATTTTAATTTCACAAATATAACTTTCTTTCGATTAATAAGCATAATTGACAAAACCAATTTTGAGCATAAACAATATCTTAGAATATTCATTCTATGGAACATACGATGAAATGGAATGAACAGTGATCATAACTGCTTGTAAGTTTTTATTTTTTCGAGAAAAGTATCTACTGGATAGAAATTTTGCAAGAGACTCTTTTTCTCCAGAATTGAATGAGAAACCATAAGGAATTTATTTTTCGAAAATATATCCAAAGAAAACAATTTTTGTAGAAAAATCATAAAGGATTTTTATTTTCAACCCCTAATACTAAAGTTATGGGATCAAAAAAATTGTGGGAGTAACATCTACTTAATGAATCATATTTTGTATAGTTTTATGGCTCGGTGTTATTTAGGACTCCTAAAAAAATAAAAACTGACAACTAGTCATCGCCTTCCAAAGGCTGTATTCTGGAAGAGAGGTCGATTCCGAAAAAAATTTATATGAACCCCTGCTTATTTTCATCGAGGAATTATCTCCCTAAGTCCCTCGCATTTGTATACTGGTTGAGCAAAAGTTCCCAATAAAATTAATATATTTGAAACCAGAGACTTTTTTTCCCAATTCCTTAGCTCCAATTACCTTTTTTTGCAAATGCAAATATATGTGTAGGCTTGTTGAAAAGCTCGTGACAGTTGGGATCTTACCATAATAATGTTTCAGTATACTCATGTGGTTATTAGGAATATTAGGAAATAAGAAAAAACTCTTTATTTGCAGATCACCAAGATCGACTTAACGCCACTAGATTACTTTCTCTGGTGATGTTTTGTTTTTAGGGATGTCTCAAAGTTTATCAAAACAGCCAGCGAATATTGAAGATCTTAAAAATACCATTCGGAATTCTTAAGACGAGTTTTACCTTCGCCTGAGAGCATGCCAGTTAAGGGCACTCTTAGATAGCACTAAGAGACTAAGACCGAATTAAATATTTTTAGTTTTCGAAAAGTTTTATCTTATTTTCTAATAACCACATTAGTACAATAAAACCGAATAATATGATAACTGTCAGGAGCTTTCCAATTAGCCTTCACACGACTTATGTCTGCATATCAAAAAAATTAGGTGGGCTTGCAGTGCAGCTAAGGGGTTGGAGTAAATTTTTTAATACTCTTGGTAAAACACCTTTGTTTACTTAGAAATAATTAATTCTCGTGTTTCTGCTTTTTTTAAGTCACTGATTTATTTCATATAATTTTTTTAAGGATTTTCGCCCAACCCTGTGTTTTATGATGAACAGATCAAGCAGCACTTTCACTTACTCCATATTATCGTGGTTCAGCTGCAGATTCACAATTGACATGTTCAGCTTCTTGAAGGACCCCGGCGGCATATCGTGAAGATTGGAACCAAGCACTTTCAGAGCCACCCTGTCGTGCACACCAAAATGTCCGTGAAGAGCCGTGTAAACGTCGTTGTAAGAATTTAGGCCTGTACACTGAACGTTTTTCACGTGGGACCCGATGTCCATTTTGCAGGTGCATGGCAGGATGTCCTTCGACATAGGACACCCTATAATCGAGACATTGAGCATCGTGAGAAGGAGCGCGGAAGCCATGTTCGCGAGTGTGCTTTATCGAATGAGTTCACGGGGCGAACTGTGATGATCTTGGTCGGAACACAAGCCGCTAGATGTTATCAATTAGACGCGTTTGGTTCACATTTAGGCGCGCGAAATCCGTGAACGATGCCCCGCGTTCAAGAAATTTTGGTCCTTCGAGGTGGATCTTCTGGCTGAGCGATGGCTCGTCCGCCGTTCTTATAAACTCGGCTAGGAGTTTGGCATGGCGCTTCTGGCTTTCGTATCTCCTGTGTTTGATATGTACGGGAGAAGAAGCTATATTTGACACAGATGAAATAATCGCTGCATGCAGCGAAAGAAAAAATGTGTTATTATATTTCAGTTTCTTACAGTTTTCATTGTTATACCGAGTTGGGCGAAAGTCCTCAATAAAATTAATATCTTTTGAATCAGTGACATGAAAAAAGCTGAAACAAGTGAATTGATTTTGAATTTGAATTTTTTAACTGTAAGATTAATTAATTTTTTCAATCACTAGGCTGCCTCCCGCCTACTGTTTTTCTTCAAATGCAAATAGTAGATGCTGAAGATCCCCTTGGCTCCCTGAAGTCCCAGAAGATGGTGAAATCCGTCTATGGAATTCCGAATGGTTTTCACTCTAATCCTATTTTGCAGATCTTCGATATGGAATGACTTGTTTTGACAAACTTTCCTTCGAGACAACCCCAGGGAAAGTGATCTAGTGGTGTCTATTCAATTGTACCACATAGTCCAGTCCAGTGTCTTGTAAATAAAGAGTTTTAGTTTTTACAAATAACCACATTACCGTTTTGCGAAAAGCCTTCAAGAGGCTGTACTGAGAAGGGAGGGTGATTTCGAAAAAAATTTATATGAACTACTCCTGCTTATTTTCATCCAGGAATCATCTCCCTAAGTCCCTTGCATTTACAGACATCCTGTATATACAGGTTGAGTGAATTCCTAATAAAATTAATATCTTCAAAACCAGACACTTGAAGTTAATCTGAAACACGTGAATGAGGGATACCGCGTATGAATTTTCCGCTAGAGATCAATGAGAAGTATATTAACTGAGGCCATCCATTTGAAAGTATTATTTACACAGTTCCTTGATATATATTTTAACAGTGAATGTTTTCCTCAATCTAGTGAATTGATTGATAACAAACATAAAATGTTTATATAGTCCGTTCACGAAAGGTTGAGCACATAGTAGGCGTTTTTTTATTTATCTGAAGTTGGCAGTATTTGCTGTCATAACGTAAAATAAAGTCAACGTTGCCGAATGTAACCGGCCTCGTTCGACGAGATTGAGAGTTATCAGACAACTCTATGCAATATTGACAACATTGCGTATCAATCTGACAAGAACATAACCTAAATTTTAATATACACAATGGAATATGCCAAATTTCCATGGCCAACCGACGGCTCAACCTTTCGTGAACGGACTATAGTTGTAAAATTCAGAGTAAAATTGTACCAATTCGATTTTCAATTCGAAGTATGATTCTGTTACTCTCAAGTCCCGACCAAATATCAGTATCAGTTGGGCTCTCTTGACTACATATTAAATTTCCTCTACACTTGAACTGATTCTTGCATTTTCAAATTTATTTCTGCATTCAAGAACTCTCTCTACTAGTATTATATTCATATCTTTTCTCACATTCCTGGTACCCAGAAAATTGGCTGGGTATTGCTTTCAGTTTCAATTTAGGAATATCTGAAAATTTTCAACAGTAGATCACAAGTAATACAACTATGTATAACTTCATTTATTCAATTGTAAAAGGGAAGTGTCTGAAGCAACATAACGTAAAAGATTATTAGGTACTCACGGTTTTCTGTACATCGTTGAAATGTTTTTCACAAACCTATGAATGTTTTGGAAGGGTAACATCAACCGCTTTAGGACAGTCTTATCGTTCGGAAACTCAAGTCCTCCCTTTTTTTTCTGAACAATAAGGAACTGCACAACCCTGCGGCATGCTCGATATTGTACAGTATTCAAAGATTATGATATAAGAATCGAATGTACACTCTTTTCACACGACTTATAACACTGAACAATAATAAATAAGAATTTGTTATAATAATAATAAATCAATTACAGTACAACGAACTTTGACAGGACCTCACGCAACAGAGGCGCCAACTAGCGTGAAAAAAAAACGGTAGCCCTCATTGATTTTTAGTTGAACCTGAACGCGTTTTCTGGCAATAAAATGAGAATTTTTTCTTAAATCCTTAGCTCCAATTCCAAATAACTTTTCTTGAAAATGCAAACTTATGTCCTGTGTAGGCCTGTTGAAAAACTCGTGACAGATGAAATCTTACCATTCTAATTTTCAGTTTACTTGTGTGGTTATCAGGAATATTAGGAAATAAGAGAAAACTCTTTACAGATCACCAAGATCGACTTAATGCCACGTCCGTTAGCACAATAACTATCAAAGGGATTGTCCTACAGACTTGAAATTTTCAGGATGAGTTCGAGTCTCAAATAACTCGGTTGAGTTCGTTAACCAGCCAAATCAAAAATTTTGTTCCTCAATATCTCAGAAACTACGGAACCAATCGGAATGAAATATTACGGCCAAGATGCTGATAACAAGCCTCATGCAACATTTTGTAGCCATAGTGGGAACAGAACCATAGAAAACTCAATTGGAATATTGAAAAAAGAGAAGACAGAAACTTCATATTTCCATAAAAAGATATCCGATGCGAGTTAAATTTTTTGTGAATAGTGATTGATATTCTGAATGTTCATCCGAAATTTCGTGGCCAAAGTTCTAACAGAATCATAGAAAATTCAATTGGAATATTGAAAAGAAAAATCTTCATATTTCCATAACAGGATATCCGATTCGAGTGAAATATCTGTGAATAAAGATTGATATATCTGAATCTTCATGCAAAATTTTGTGGCCATAGTATTAACAGAAGCATAGAATATTCAATTGGAACATTGGAAAAAGAATCTTTTTTTTTCATTACAGAATAACCGATTCGAGTGAAATTTATTTCTAGAATGAAAACTACTATACTGAATGTTCATGCAAAATTTCAAAGGAATTGTATCATCAGAACCATGGAATTTAATTTTTGTAATTTTTTTATTTTTTATATATTTCATTTTTTGAATAATTTTCAGAATATAATTCCGCTGAGATTCTGCATTTATATATTTGGTCTCAAAACCCATATAAAATTTTGAGGTAATACCTACTCTTATTGCTCCACCAATGAACGAGCGCTCAAAAGCTCCTGCTCAGGGCTATTCTTAAATTTTTTTACATGAACGATCATTCACCCGATGCAGTTTGAGATAATTTTTATTTATAAACTAAATAATAAAATCCGTCAACGCATCTCACCTCATAATCGAAGGAAGTTTATCGTGAGATCCCGTACATGAATTTTTCTTTCGGTGTTCGAATCGGAGGCGCCAGTAGTAAGTTTCCATACGATTACTATCTTCTAGAGAACAATTTGTAGTGCTTATTTATGAACAGAAGGAGATTGGAGTGCCCCCTGAGATTCTGAATGAATAAATGGTTTCCGTGATAGAATCTTCAAGTTCACTAAGATACTAGATACCATTATATTGGTTTTTATCAACTTGAAACTGCTTAATTTCACTATTCCTTAATTGTTCTTGTTCTTCGGGAGGTGAACAGGAGTGTTATTGAAGATTCGTGTTATGAAGTTTGATGGAACTTGAATATTTTAGTTAATAAACAAATGTCTGTAAACAAATGCGAGGGACTTTGGTAGCTGATTCCTCGATGAAAATAAGTAGGAATAATTCATATAATTTTTTTTCGAAATCGACCGCCTACAGTAGATACTTTTCTCAGAAAAAATTAAAACTTACAAGCAGATATGATCAGTGTTAAGTAAAAATAATAAACATAATTGATAAAACCAATTTGGAACATAAACAATATATTCATTCATTCTATGGAATAAACGATGAAATGGAATGAACAGTGATCATAACTGCTTGTAAGTTTTTATTTTTTCCGATAAAAGTATCGACTGTATCGAAATTTTGCAGCAGACTTATTATTTCCAGAATTGAATGGAAAACCATAAGATAATTTATTATTCTAAATCTCTATCTCACGATAACAGTTTTTGAAGAAAATCATAAAGGGTTGTTATTTTCAACCCCTAAGTTATGGGATTAAAAATAATTGTGTGAGTTACATCTATGTACTTAATGAATCATATAATGTATCGTCATCCCCTTCCTAAGGCTGTATCTTGGAAGGGAGGTCGACTTCGAAAAAAATTATATGAACCCCAAAAACCCTCGAATTTGTTTACAGACACCCTGTATATCTTAGAGGTGAGATGAATTGATAAAATTATAATAAATAATAAGCTACAAACTTGTGCGGTTCGTGAATAGATAATTCTGTATGGTGCAACTTTGTGATGAAAGTAAAGTAAAAAATCTGATACTTCCAATGAATACAGGGTGTTTCAGAATAAAGTAATCAGACTCAGATTTCCTAGCTTATATTATGGAGAAAAATTAATAAAAACATGAGTTCAAAACGGTTTCATTCAAGAAAGGACCCCGCACATTTTGTATGGGAATTGGCTCCCGGTGGATTTGGCTGAAAATTTGATATGATGTTCTACTAATCATTCTGATCAAATGTCTAAACAGTCACTTAGGAAAAAATGCATACTTCTAGGAGTTTTCCTCGATTTTTTGTATCCATTATGGCTTACGCATTATGGGAATTGGCTCCCGGTGGATTTGGCTGAAAATTTGATATGATGTTCTACTAATCCTTCTGATCAAATGTCTCCACAGTCACGAAGCTGAAAAATGCATACTTCTAGAAGTTTTTAGCGATTTTGTATCCATTATGGCTTACGTATACCGTTCACACAGAAATGTTTGAAAATATTTCGAATTGACAGAATCTGCTTTCAATTATCACGAAATATTCTCAAACATTTCTGTGCGAACGGTAATACGTAAGCCATAATGGATACAAAAAATCGCTAAAAACTCCTAGAAGTATGCATTTTTCAGCTTCGTGACTGTAGAGACATTTGATCAGAAGGATTAGTAGGACATCATATCAAATTTTCAGCCAAATCCACCGGGAGCCAATTCTCATACAAAATGTGCGGGGTCCTTTCTTTCAATAATTCATTTGAATAGTTCATATGAAATTCGTTGACAAAAGTTCGATTTTTTCTTATCGCAAATCGCAATAAAATATGGAAAGCAGCAGTGATAGTGTTACTTCACAGTTGCCAAAAAAATAAAACAACACGCCCGAAAACCCTGTTTTCCGGACTTGTTGCCAGGTCCGTGCTGGCCGTCGGGTATCCCGGTACCCGGTGCACCCTCCAGCCTGAACAGTTTCACCGCCAAAGCATTTTTTAAGGAGAACAATGTTATGAGCATCTTGCATGTGGCCGCAAAGTTTCATATCGATTGGTTGCCTTTTGTCTGGGATATTGAGGAACAAAAATTTCGAATGACCATGTTTTATGGAACACTTGTACGATTCGACTGGTGAACGAACTTAACCCCGGCATTTGGGAACTAGGAGAATCCCTTTGAAAGTTATCGTGCTAACAGCCGACGGACGGCCCCACGGACATAATTGAATTTGACCACAGATTCGTCATCAGGGAGTCGAACCCTATCGTTTGAGATCATTTTCGGCTCAAAATCCGAAAATTACAGACATTTGGGCAAAACGATATAGCACTCGTTTAAGTTAAACGAGCGCTCGAAAAGATTCCCTAGATGCAAACAACGATTTTTTTTCAATTTCAATATCTTGTATCTAGAAGACGTTACATTTTAGAAGGTGAGTTGATAAATCTTTAGTTCATATTTTTAGACGAGCTATAACATCCTGAAGTTTGTCGAATTCATTCGCCAACACCCTGTATTTTTCACAAAAAATACGCATCATACCATGACGTTGTTGCACATATCGTTCAGTGATCATTATCCTATACTCCGTTCACGAAAGGTTGAGCACATAGTAGGCGTTCCTTTATTTATTTGAAGTTGGCAGTATTTGCTGTCATAACGAAAAATAAATTCAATGTTGCCGAATGTACCCAGCCTCGCCCGACGAGCTTGCAAGTTATCACACGACTCTATGCAATATTGACAACATTGCGTATCAATCTGACAAGAAAATAAACATCATAACCTTAAATTTCAATATACACAGTGGAATATGTCAAATTATCATGGCCAACCGACGGCTCAACCTTTCGTGAACGGACTATAGCTTTCTACAGGCTGGGGCAGAAAAACCTATCCGATTTCAAATCCTTTTTTCTCAGAAGAGAGAGCAGGTAGAGTAGTGGGGTAAAAACCGTTAGAAAGCTGGTTTTATGCCATTTGTCAGTAGTCAACATGCCTTGGTCTGGTGAACATCGTGCTTTTGTTATTGAGCGGTTTATCGAATGCGGTGGTTCGATAATTGCTACACAACGTGCTTTTCGAATTCATTTCGGACTCGGGCGTCATGATCCTGTTCCACATCACGCTACGATTAAAGTGTGGGTGTCAAATTTTAGACAGACGAGTTCAGCATTTTACTTTTTTGAAGAAAATGGGCAAACCGTAACGGTCAACAGCGAGCGCTGTTGTTTCATGCTGGAAAATTTTCTTAGACCCAAAATGGAAGATAATGGCGTGGAAAATGTGTGGTTTCAACAGGATGGTGCAACCGCCCACACATCGCGACGATCAATGGACATTCTCAGGGAACTGTTTCCCGGTCGCCTCATTTCTCTGAGAGGTGATCTTAGCTGGCCGCCGCGCTCACCGGATCTCACTCCATGTGACTTCTTCCTTTGGGGTTACCTCAAATCGAAGGTTTACCAGCATCGACCAAGGACCCTTCTTGCTTTACGAAGGGAAATTGCTCGGGAAATTGAAGAAATTCCTGTGGAAATGACGGTGAAAGTCATGGAAAGCTACCGCGAGCGCCTAAATAAGTGTGTCCGCTCCCAAGGACGACATTTGAGTGATGTGCTTTTCAAAACCAAAATTTAAAAATGGCATAAAATTTGCGATATGTTAATAAAAAAAATTTTTTGACAAGCTGAGTGGTTTTAATTTTATAACGTTTTGAAATCGGATAGGTTTTTCTGCCCCACCCTGTATTTGACACTGCGTCACTTCGTAACTGATGCAAAATCAGTAACGCAGCGTTCCTATTGAGCGATTCGGTCAAAGTGAAGTGATTTCTTCAGTTAATAGAAAAAGTCCCTATGGCACCACAGTGTTCTATCCAGGACTGCTGAGAATAAACGACGTCACAATTGGAAAGGAACATTCATACATTTCACGAATACCTATCATTCCCGAGTTTGATAGTGATTTAGTGAAGTGTTTACACGTTCCTTAGATACCGAAATGTTCTAGAGAAGAATTTCGGGCGCGTGGTCCCACGGGATGACGCTCGTACCATTTATCAAGAAAATTTGACGGTAACCTATTAGGAAACGGAGAATGTTGATGATGCGTTTGGTGAGATTAATACGCATTCCGTGGGCTTCGCTTAAAAGCCACTCAATTTCGATAAATTATGAAAATAACATTCACATGATCATCAATATCGATATGTCGTTGATGTCATCTTCTAAAAAAGCGGCAACTAAGTGTGAAATTTGAGGAAAGTGCCAGAGTTATGTCGAAAGGTTTTTTACGTTTACAATAATTTGATTGTTTTTTTTTCAGTTTTGGGATACAATTTCATGCTGTTATACAGGGTGTCTCGCGATGATTAAGAGAAGTAATATATCAGAATTCGGATGTAGTACATAATTATAATTTTGGGGGTTTAGGGGAAGCATGCCTATGATGGCATCCTGCTTATGATGGCACACTTCAAAGAAGTCTGTTAACATCAACTGAACGAACTTATATTTACTGAGTTTGTACGCCAAATGGCATTTACGCTTGATATACGTAATTACACCTTGAATACGTGGCAATTTGTGACTGTTATAAGAGTTCAATCATTTGGGTGAGTGTTGATGTATGATAGTTCTTTCATGCGTTTTCATTTTATTTGAATATTCAAAAAATCTGTGTAAAAAATGATTATACATTCCTTTAATCACTCTATAACAATGCTTTTAGTGTGAAAGTTTTAGGTTTTTTCGTCTTTTTAGTACCTTTTTCGCTTTGTTGAAAAATATGTTACTTATGCTCATTATGGCATAGCCAGAGTTTCTATGATAGCATAGGGTGCCATCATAGGAAAAAGAATCAAGATCTAGAGACGATTCCTTCAAAGCCTGGTACTTCGCAAGAAATATTAGAGGTATCCGAAAATAATGAAAATGGTTTCAAGTGAAGTATCGAGATTATTGAAAATCATACAAGAACTCCCACCACTGCCAACTGCCGTTGCAGAATCAACAGTGAACAGAAGAAGAAAACGAGGAAAAGTTGGAATAATCAATACAACCTCTGACAAAAAAAAAAGAAGTTGGAAGAAGAAGAGAAGACAAAGAAAGAGAGAGAGAAGCTAGCTAGAAAGGTCAAAAGAAAGATTAAGTTCGTAGAAGAAAATGAGGAAAATGAAGAAAGACATTATGACGATGATTCAGATGCCGCTTGTCTTTATTGTTATAAGCTGTTGTCCATGTCTCGACCAAGGGAGAATTGGTTGCTTTGCCAGAAATGCGCCAGCTGGTGCCATGCCGAGTCTGTTAGAGCAAATCATATTCGTATGTGAATTGTGCGTATGAAAATTATATTTTTATATGTTGACGGTGCCAAAGAATGTAAATTTAGTTTCTTTACACTTATATTTTCATTTTCATGAAACACTACTGCTATTTCTTCAATAAAACATTTCAATGAATAATATCATTTTATTTTAAGTTATATGCCATCAAAGGACATACGTGATCTTATGATGGCACCCGTGGCCAAATTTTAAAAAGTGCTATAATCCAAATTTTTAACAATTTATATTGAAACTATATATAAGAATGCATACTACATACGAGTAGCAGTAAATCTGTACACTCGATGACATAGAAAAATATTCCTTTAATGAAATATGTAAATAATTCGTTAAGGGTGCCAACATGGGCATACTTCCCCTACATTACAGCAAATATTGCATCTTTTCTTGTTATTGTATTACCCAATGAGGTTTTGTTTTTGATCACGTAACGTTGCATTAACAATTATTCATGGGACAACCTGTATATTTGTGCCTTTCTGCCTTGGGGTCCGATGGGATCCGAACTACCCCCGAAATTTTCAAGTACAGGATTAGAACACTTTTCTTCAAAACTGTCATGTTGTCATTCGGTCAACCCCCCCCCCGAAATTTTTTTCTGGATACGGCCTTCGATACAGGTACTTAAAGGATTGAGAGTTGAAAAATGCATAATTGAATCCCATGTAATTTTCGGAACTCTTACATTCGCACGTAATGATTAAGACAAACCAATATCATAATTTTTAACAATAACAAGAGAAGATGCAACATTTGCTCTAATTTACACTCCCAAAATTATAATTATCTATTACTGCCCTCCAATTCTGATATATTACTCGTCTTAATCGTCGTGGGACACCCTGTAGATAGATATCTATAAATTATTCTGGCAGAAAGTTCAATTCTTTTATTATTTATTTATTTAGGAGAAAGAATACAAACGGGCATTTCAATCCAAAACAGTACTCATAATTTGACATTTAAACATACATTCCTGAAGGCTAAACTTAAGTACAGTGTAGGTACATTAGAAAATGAAATTGGTTAGAAACAGAAGAACTGTAGGAAAAGCAGAAAAGAAACAACATTAAAAGAATGTTACAATATTACAATGAAAAATTTCGCTTCAAAATTTTTTTTAATTGTAAAAAGGAGACATCGAAGCGATCTAAACTAAAAGAGCTCGATTTAAAGCATTTCATGATTCTACATATTGGTGAATTTTTAGTGACATTCAATCTACGAAAGAGTTGCAAATAATTCTCTGGATCTCGATTTTCTTTCCGGAATTAATATATAAATATATTTACTGGAAAAAAGAATAGACCGAAAGGACTACATTAAGTATTTTTTATAACAAACGAAAATCGCTTATCCTTCCACGGTCCTCTAAAGTGAGCATTTTAAACCTTTGATGTGCTTCAGAGTTATCATGATCGACAATACGGAAATTTATTCGATTTGACAAACATCTCAGAAACTTATACATTCTCACTGTTTAACATGACATACATAATGAAGATTGAATTGAGTTTATTAAAGTCAAAGGAATGATACCTATACATTGTCTTATTTCCTTTAAGTTGTTTAACATGTCGAAGGATGAAACTAAACATTCTTTTTACTGACAGGAGAACGCTATCAATAATATCAATATGTTCGATTAAATTCAGTTTTGCATCGAGAATCATTCGCCACTACATCGATCTGGTGCTTTTTAGATTTTCTGAAAACATTAAAGGCTTATTAATTTGGAAAATTTTCCGCATTTTCCGAACATAAAAATGCTCAGTTACAACATTGAGTTTAAAATATTTTTTATATTTATATATATTTTTATATATTTTTAAACTCAATGGTTACAATGAGAAAGTTGAAACAGAAGAATAAAAAATATGTTTTGGCTCTGTACTATGCCTTTTTTCACAGCAAGCTCAACTTTGCTTCTTCGGTTTGGAGTCCTCATTATAATATAAACATCGAAAGGTTGGAAAGGGTACAAGCTAAGTTTTTTAGGTTTCTAGCTCATAGGACGGAATTCCAC
This sequence comes from Propylea japonica, assembly GCA_013421045.1. Taxonomy (NCBI): domain Eukaryota; kingdom Metazoa; phylum Arthropoda; class Insecta; order Coleoptera; family Coccinellidae; genus Propylea; species Propylea japonica. The sequence continues at coordinate 106,277,646 of CM024239.1, forward strand.
CTAATACCTGGAAATAACGGCAGCATTCGTTTGAGACATTTTCGAATTGTTAGTTTAAGGGACCGAAGAAAAATGAATGATTTAATTTTATCTTCAAAATATTGTACAATAAAACAAATTGCCCTCAAATGCCAGATTTAATTGATTTTTATGTTCCTGTCAGACATCTGTGAAACCTTCCGTATTTTACCTGGACACCTATAGAACCAACAGCAAAAAATTCTTACCTAGGATATCAATAATGTTAGATCTATGCAATTCTTATGTATAGTCCGTTCACGAAAGTTTGAGCGCATAGTAGGCGTTCGTTATTTATCTGAAGTTGGCAGTATTTGCTGTCATAACGTAAAATAAAGTCAACGTTGCCGAATATACCCGTCCTCGTCCGACGAGCTTCCAGTTATCAGAGAACTGAACTCTATGCAATATTGACAACATTGCGTATCAATCTGACATAAAAATGAACAACACAACCTAAAATTTTAATATACACAGTGGAATATGTCAAATTTCCATGGCCAACCGACGGCTCAACCTTTCGTGAACGGACTATACATAGTGTTGATTTATTTTCGGAGGGTAGATTGAGTTCTTTCAGAAAGACTGTTAAGAGGATATTTGGGTAATTCTATACATTGTTCATGATCTGAGATCATTATTTATATCTGATTGTTAGCATTGTATATTTTATATTATCAGTGGGCGCTTCTTTTGGGTGTTCACACCTGTTGGCTTTCTTCTGTGTGAAATAAAAAAAATAGATTAAATAGATGGTGGAGTTGTAATCTCTGTGTGGTACGACAGACGATAATCAAAATAACCATGTACCTACGGTACATAGTTCAAAAATTTCGATTCTTGATAAGTTACATCAATATTGTCATTTACCAAGACATTCCGGATAGTGAATAATTTTCCACTGTTTGATATTCATCTATATAAACCGCATAAAATATCTTAGCTTGTCAGATTCACTTCTCGCACTCTACATTTGTTCTAAAGAAATGATTTTTAACGTCGTCTGATTATTATATCAGTAATGGCTTAAACAATTCTTATCGAATATTCCGAATGTTCATTGTTAGATGGTTCTCATATTTCAGTTATCAACCTCTGTCATGATTGCCAGAAGGAAAATATTCGATAATCAATAAATGTATACACAGAAAAAATTCTTGAATTATGAATAAGGTCATGGTTCCTTTGTTCTATTTTATGTTTTAAGATTCCTCTTTGATGAAAGACTATACTAAAGCAAACGAATTCAATTCGATCAAAGTTAGGGAGTGGATTTTTTGAAATTTGAGCAGAAGAGGATGTAAACAGTTAGGGCGCTATACAGAGATAAAAATCTTTGCAAAAATTTCTTTCTCCCCGTATTAGTGTAGTGATATTGGATTTGTGAGAGGTACCTCAAACCTGAATAAGTAGTAAATTCTTTTTTTTTGACTGAATATTTCGGAATAACAACTGAAAAATAAAATAGATCAAAAGCGAAAAACCATAAGGAAGCAATGAATGATGTAGAAATTATCTCTACTCCACGAACTAGTCAATTTCGATAAATTAATAACACTTGGACTCATTGGCGAAAATAGAAATAAGGAAAATGAAACATCTAGGAAGCCGAATTAAATGAAGATACCTTTCATTTAATAAAATGAGCAGTTTCACAAAAATTTTAATCCTTTAAAAATTTAAATGAAGAAAATATCACGTATAGAGAGGAAATCAAAGTAAACGAAATAAATACGACATGGTACTACTACACACATATTTTATTTCTGAATACATGTAACATTAATATTCGGATTGAAAATGAAATACAATGGTGAAGAAACATCACATAATGTCATGATTCATACATAAATAACTGTCTATATAATCCAGTCGAATTGTGCTTTTAGCAGGAAAGTTTTGGGGTAGTTTAGATTTCTTTCATTTTTTATGTTTTTTGGGGTGCTGAATCCGAATTTGAGGTTTGCTAACAAAATTTCTAGACGGAACATAGAAAAAAATACGAAAAAAAGAATGAAAATCTCATTCTTGGTCAGTTTTTTTGCATATAACTCTGACACTATCTACTTTTCCTAAAATACCTTTCCATACGAAATGAAAGTACATAAAATTTTCTACAAATTGTACTACCACAGCTTGTTTTGCGACAAACGTTCTAGTTCAAATAATAGTTGAAAATGAGGTATTTTCTATGACTCAATAAATGGAAAAAAAATTAATTCTATGGTTCCGATGATGCGATCCTCTTGAAATTGTGCATGAACATTCAGTATATCAGTCGCGATTCACAAAAAAAAATTTAATGGAATCGGACATTTGGTTATGGAAATATAAAGATTCTTCTTTTCAATATTCCAATTGAATTTTCTATGGTTCTGTTCATACTATGGTCACACAATTTTTCATAAGGCTTATTATGAGCATCTTGCATTTGGCCGCAACATTTCATTTCGATTGGTCTCGTTTTGTCTGAGATATTGAGGAACAAAAATTTAGAATGGTCTTGTTTTATGAAACAAAATAAGGCCATTCAAAATATTTGTTTCTCAATATCTCAGACAAAATGAAACCAGTCGAAATGAAATGTTGCGGCAATATGCAAGATGGTCATAATAAACTTCATGCAAAATTGTGTGACCATAGTGTGAGCAGAACCATAGAAAATTCAATTGGAATATTGAAAAGAAGAATCTTTATATTTGCATAACAAGATATCTGATTCAAGTGAATTTTTTTTTATGAATCGAGACTGATATGCTGAATGTTCATGCAAAATTTCAAGAGAATCGCATCATCGTAACCATAGAATTTAAGTTTTTTTCATTTATTGAGTCATAAAATACCTCATTTAAAACTATAATTGAGCCAGAACAGGTGGTCGCAGAACAAGCTGTGGAAGTACAATTTGTAGGAAATTTTATGTACTTTCATTTTGTATTGAAGGTTTTTCACGAAAAGTTGATAGTTTCCGAGTTATAAGCAAAAACTGCCAAAGAATGAGATTTTTTCTCTTTTTTTGTATTTTTTTTCAATGTTCCCTCACGAAATTTTGTTAGCAAACCTCAGATTCGGATTCAGCACCCCAAGAAACATAAAAAATCGAAAAATCAAAACTACCCAGAACTTTCCTGCTAGGGGTTCTTTTGAGCACAAATTGACTGGACTAATATGTGACACTAACATAAAGTTACTTCAAATCGCTAAATCAGTTTTTATAGCACAAAGAATAAGGATTACCGAAAAAACATAAGTTTCTCAGAACTCAGTAGACTTAATAACAAGAAAAAATACTGAGGATTTTTCCACTGAAAGATGATTTGAAATGATAACCTTGGAATTTTAGCTATAATCGATGATCCTAAGAATTATTTCGGGCGCATGTTCTGTGATTGCATTGATATCAGTTACATTTGTTCAAAAACACTTTCTGTCTTCTAAGAATGATATTATCAACCGGTTATCGTATGATGCGAAAAAGTCAGTATAGAATATTAGAAAATTGTTACACTTTTTTAGTCCTATAGTTAAAACATCTCTTTTACAACATCATAACGTGTATATCTAAATGAAAATAAATTGATTTATATACAGGGTAATTTTTTTAAGTGTTTCATTAGACATTTTCGAGGAAGGAATTGTAATACAGATTCAAGATTTTGGATTTTCGTTTAAGAGTACATGAACTTTAATTGTTAAATATCTTCAAGGGGAATCTACTTCCGGTTTCACCGGAAACGAATGTAACTTCGTTATTTCAAATGCAACACCCTACATATTTATACATATTCGAATTCTTCGTTCAATTCTACACTGATTTGATGTATGATATGTGCAACCACTCAAGCGGTTCTTGAATTATAGCCTGATTATCAAATTTTTTGAAAAAAAGGTTGTCATAAATTAGTGTCCATATCTTCAAAATCCCTCATTACAAGAATTTCTTTTGCGAAAGTGGAACAAAAGAAAGTACGCTGATACTGTTTCTTGTATAACTTTTGAGGAAATATTATACAGGATGTCTGAAAAAGGGCCCCAAAGTGAGCCTCAATAAAACTATGAAATCTCACTTTTTTCAAATGGCAACCCTATAATTTGTAATTCCAATCGATGGCTCGTCAAAACCAGTTAGGGTGTCCCATACATTTCATGCCTCTAAAATCAGTAGTTTTGCCGTTATTGAATAAAATTCGAATTTCAGGATTGAATCAAGGTTTCTTAGTCTAACTATAGATTTATTAGGATAGAAGTTTTCAAGAAGGCTAGGTCTGTTGATTTATAACATAGATCTATAATTACTATCTTATTATATTATCGACTTGAGCCTATTAGCGTAGAAAGGGTGTGATTTTTCACACCCCCTAGCGATCGGCTATCACACTCCCTACTAAGGGGAACATTCACTCATCCCGGATAGCAAGTATCAGGGGGATTGAGCTCTGAGGTCTTCGGTGTTCTTCTTCTCCTGGGTCCTGGGTTGTTCGTCCTTCGTTGCTTGGTCCTGGATCTCTCGGTTGATGTCGTGGTAGTTGGTTTTGCAATGTTTCCCTCCATGGTTGTTCCTGGTGTCCATCGTGACCTACAAACTTCCTTACCGTTCTAGCAGTACCAAGAAGTACTGCTTTTTGCATTACTTTAAACAGGTTTTCATCCAAATCTAGCTCCTTGAGGTTGGACTTGAGGCTCTTAGGAATAATTCCTGTGGTTGATATGAGAATGGGAATGGTTCTGGTACTAGACATTCCCCACTGCCTTTTAATCTGAAGTTCAAGCTCTCGATATTTCGATATTTTTTCAGCATATTTTTGACGTAGATTGTTGTTATTTGGGATGGCTACGTCTATGAGTATTGCTTTCTTCTCTTTTCTTCACTAGAATTATGTCTGACCTGTTATTAACAACTGTTAAATTGGTAAGTACTGTGCGATCCCAGTATAGCCTGTAATGGTGGTTCTCCAGTATAACTTCAGGCTGATACTTATAATATGGACTTGGTTCGGTTTGCAGCATCTTCAGTTGGATGGCGAGTTCCTGATTTCCAGCAAACATTTGGCAGCCTCCTGTAATATGTTGGATTGTTTTTGATGTTTGGTATTATTATTATTATTATCTTATTAGGTATATAATTTATAATGCATTTTAGAGAACTGTCATTTAAACTTTTTTGATTAATCGGGCACTATGCAAAATATGAATTACAGTAACAGTGCTGTATTGAATATGTTCTTCATTTATGGTGAATGTAACAAAATATTAGAAAGGGCAGTCAGAAGTTCTAACGAAAGAAATCCACATTTACAACCTTTAACAAAAAAAGTCACTAAATGTGAATTTCGTTCGTTGAATTTCTAATTACCTTTTCTAGGAATTTGTTACAATTGCCACAAATAAAGAACATACCTTGATATATCATTCCAGTGAAATTATTATTGCATGTTTTGCTTAGTGCTTGATCTGTAAGAAAAAGTAAGAATGACAGTTCCTAACATAGCCTACTTCAAAAATGCAAGCTTACAAACTGTGCGAAACCTGTCTTTAATCGTGAAATTCGAATTTTATTGAATAACGGCAAAAATACTGATTTTAGAGGAATGAAATGTTCGGGACACCATAGCTGGTTTTTGACGAGCAATCGATTGGAATTACAAATTATGGGGTTGCCATTTGAAAAAAGTGAGATTTCATAGTTTTATTGAGGCTCACTTTGGGGCCCTTTTTCAGACACCCTGTATAATATTTCCTCATAAGTTATACAAGAAACAGTATCAGTACTTTCTTTTGTTCCACTTTCGCAAAAAGAAATTCTTGTAATGAGGGATTTTGAAGATATGGACACTAATTTGTGACAACCTTTTTTCAAAAAAATTGATAATCAGGCTATAATTCAAGAACTGCTTGAGTGGTTGCACATATCATACATCAAATCAGTGTAGAATTGAACGAAGAATTCGAATATGTATAAATATACAAGGTGTTGCATTTAAAATAACGAAGTTACATTCGTTTCCGGTGAAACCGGAAGTAGATTCCCCTTGAAAATATTTTACAATTGAAGTTCATGTACTCTAAAACGAAAATCCAAAATCTTGAATCTGTATCACGATTCCTTCCTCGAAAACGTCTAATGAACCCTGTATACATACAAGCTTGATAACCATTCAATTAGGGTTCTTATTTTTCACTTTTAACTTTAGGGGGTAGAACAAATAATATTACGAAAATTTTGCCATATTTTTCAACCTAAAAGTTGATTTTTCTCGAAACTTCACAATCTTCACCTACCCATAATAATTCCGAAAAACATAGCTCACGAAAACTGTTTTATGTACGATAAAAGATACCGGAGATATTCGCGAAAAACGATCACAAGTGCTATTAGTCCAGTCAATTTGTGCTCGAAAGAACCTCTAGCAGGAAAATTCTGGGGTAGTTTTGATTTTTTCGATTTTTTGTTTTTTGGGGTGCTGAATCCGAATCTGAGGTTTGCTAACAAAATTTCGTGAGAGAACATTGAAAAAAATACAAAAAAAGAGAAAAAATCTCATTCTTTGGCAGTTTTCTGTTTATAACTCGGAAACTATCAACTTTTTGTGAAAAACCGTTCTATACAAAATGAAAGTACATGAAATTTCCTACAAATTGTATTACCACAACTTGTTCTGCGACAACCCGTTCTGGCTCAAATTATAGTTGAAAATGAGGTATTTTCTATGACTCATTAAATGAAAAGAAATTAAATTCCGTGGTTTCGATAATGCGAACGTCTTGAAATTTTGCATGAACATTCAGTATATCAGTCTCGATTCACAAAAAAAATTTAACTCGAATCGGATAATATCTTGTTATGGAAATATAAAGATTCTTCTTTTCAGTATTCCAATTCAATTTTCTATGGTTCTCTTCACACTATCGTCACACAATTTTGCATAAGGCTTATTATGAGCATGTTGCATTTGGACGCACCATTTTATTTCGATTGGTTTAGTTTTATCTGGGATATTGAGGAACAGAAATTTTGAATGGCCATGTTTTATGAAACATAAAATATGGCCATTCAAAGTTTTTGTTCCACAATATCTCAGATAAAACGAAACCCATTGAAATGAAATGTTGCGGCCATATGCAAGATGCTTATAAGAAGCTTCATGCAAAATTTGGTGGCCATAGTGTGAACAGAACCATAGAAAATTGAATTGGAATATTGAAAAGAAGAATATTTATATTTCCATAACAAGATATCCGATTAGAGTTGAATTTTTTTTGTGAATCGAGACTGATATACTGAATGTTCATGCAGTATTTCAAGACGTTCGCATTATCGGAACCACGGAATTTAATTTATTTTCATTTATTGAGTCATAGAAAATACCTCATTTTCAACTATAATTTGAGCCAGAACGGGTTGTCGCAAAACAAGCTGTGGTAATACAATTTGTATGAAATTTCATGTAATTTCATTTTGTATGGAAAGGTTTTTCACGAAAAGTTGATAGTTTCCGAGTTATAAGCAGAAAACTGCCAAAGAATGAGATTTTTTCTCTTTTTTTGTATTTTTTTCAACGTTCCCTCACGAAATTTTGTTAGCAAGCCTCAGATTCGGATTCAGCACCCTAAAAACATAAAAATTGAAAAAATCAAAACTACCCCAAAACTTTCCTGCTAAAAACCCTATTTGACTGTACTACTATATCGTTTTGCCCAAATCTGTAATTTTCGAATTTGAGCCGAAAATGGTGTCAAATGATAGGGTTCGACTCGTGGTCAAATTCAATTATGTCCGTTTTGTGAAAGAAGATACATATACTGAATGTTCGTGCAAAATTTCAAGAGGATCGCATAATTTTTTTTATATTCTGGTTCCCACGAAAGGATATCCTGTAATGTTCAGAGAACCAAGGGAAAGAAGGTGGGAATTGGTGTTCTTTTTGAATTTCTGGAGTTTATATACCTCGCTGTTCGTTGGATGAACGAGTCTTTGAAAAGGAATGTTCGCAGTTCTCTAAAGTGACCACATAGGGGTGCGAAGATCGAACTTGACGGGTCAACCTCGAAGAGACTGTCATAGAAGGAACGATGAGCATCGCTCATGAAAATATCGATAAAAAAGAGACAGATCGCCAACACTTCTACGGTTTTCCAGAGAAGTGAGCGAGTTAGTGAGCGATGCCTCACCGACGAGACGAATTGCCCTATTTTGGACAGAATCCAACAGCTTCAGAATATGTTTAGGTGCCGCACCTCAAATATGGGAACAGTACTCCAAGACAGGTCGGATCTGCCCCTTATAGATCATAAGCAGCTGACTGGAACAATAGAATTGATTTTTCTTTTAATTATTAATTTTAACATATTTCATTTTTGGAATAATTTCCAGAATATAATTCCAATAGTGCTGAGATTTCGAATTAAAATATGTATTTAATATCAATCTCAAGCCAAAATTTCGAGGTAATAGCCTCATTGCTACACCAATGAACTAGCACTCAAAAGCACCTGCTCAGGGCAGGTCTTGTATTCATATTTTCGGAAGAGCTATAATATCCTGAAGTTTGTCGCGCCCATTCATTAACACCCTGATTAATTACTGTATTATTTTTAAGAGATTCATCAAATCACTATCTTTTAAAATATATCAAAAAATTCAATTGACGAATTCTTCATCATTCCAATTGAGTCGTGTTAGATCACTTCCAACTTACAGCCTTTTTAGCGGAACGCATTCACAATGATATTATGGTAATGTCAATGTTGAGCTAGGATGTTAACGCTTGAATACTATACGCTTAACATTAACATTGATGTCAAACTATCGTTGAATCTATATTATTTAAGCGTTGACATCGTAGCTCAATTGACATTACCATCAACATCATTGTGAATGGGCAATTAGGGACAAGCGCGCGAATATGCCGAAAGTATTATCATTCAATTGCTGTTCTGCCCTATAAAAACTGAAAGCGAAAATAACCAATTTAACATACGATTTACTAATGTTGGTACGACATTATTGATTAAATATCGAAATTACCTAGATAACGCGTTATCTCACTTTTTCCGACACTATATTTGGCGCCTCTCCTCTAATCAGTGAGAAATACATAATTAATTAGAAAACTCTGATATTCAAACCAAGCATATATTAGACTGAATTTGTTTGAAATGTAATAAATTAATTGTTCGGGTGATACTGAATTTATTTATTAGCGGTTTGATGTTCTCTTGCTCTGTCATCAATAATGGCGCCGAAAGTATTGAGTTGATCTCATTCATGAAGAATCTATGGTCAAAGTCAAATCCGTTCGTTTAAGGTGTAGTGATTTTAAAATCATTATGAAACTTAAATGAGTGGTATTTTTAAGGTTTAATAGTTTTGGTGTTTTCTCGAATGACTGCATTATGTTTGTTATATTTTCGTAACCACAAAGAATCAATTAATGAGAAAAATGTATCATCAAGAATTGATCAATCTTCATCTTGTAGGTGAAATTATCACGAATTTTTCAGTTTCTTTGAAATTTCCCTCAAATTGACGGACAACTTCATCAACGTCCTCGATGTATTGAAATGAAAGGATACCACTTTGAACAATTCCTGAACTGAAAACTTTTCCATTTAATTTATTTTTAACATCGAATATTTCCAATTTATTTGCTGTTTTTTGTTTTATTCATTATCCAGTTTATTGGTTGAAAGTTTTTTTCAGATAAATCGATTTCATAAGTGAACACTCTTCTTTATGATTTTATTTCTTAATCTGAAATCTCTACTTAAACCTTAATATTCCTTCTCCGTCATAAAAATCGTAATGTCACGCACAGGTTGATCCGATATGGCCGGAAAAAGTATTGAGTTTTGCTAGTCCGCTTTTTGTTTTTTCAATTTAAAAAAAATTGAGGAGGGTAGCCTGGAAGGGTGAAAAAACTATAGAATTTGAAATAATATTTCCTGTAAAGTACAGATTCATTGAAGGGAATTTTTATTGATCGCCCTGTATAAATGTGCCAAGTGAAGATTTAAAATGTTCATTAATTCAGTTTTTGTGGTTACGATAGCGGAAAAAACATAATTTTCAAGTACAGGGTGTTCCAATATTCACGGAAATAGAGAACGTCTGAAATTTTTTTAGTCCGGATCTGATTCATTTAATTTCAGAAATATTGAAAGATGGCAATCTTAAAAGGTGTCAAAACTTCCAAATTTGAAAACATGCGGTCGAATAGTTTGAGATTTATTCAACTGCCTATACTAGTTTTTTGCTTATGTGTTTAATGCTCTTAATATTTGTTATATGTGGAAAGGTAAACTGCCTAGCTTCACTACCAGGGGTCTTTACTGAAGTGGCAGTGGGCAGTGTCTTAACGTCATAAAGTAATTGGCAAGAGTTAACAAAGTGACTCTACTGTTAGTACCAGGGCTTTGTGGTGTTGGAAGAGATGAAAAAACTGATGAAGTTGCATACTTATTTGTTTAAATAAATAAATATAAGAAGTACATCAAGATTAACACCTGCTTGACCTGAGCCTTTTTGTGGTCTTGGAGAAATACTGGGTGGTCAACTAAGGAATTCCGATTTAAAAGCGCTCTAAAATTGTTTTGAATAGGAATAAAGAAGTGGGGTTAGTCTTAAATGAGAGGGGTTCATGTAAATTCAGTCGCCATGGTTCGTTGGACCGGTGAGGAGCGTTCGTTCTGTGTGCTCGCTTATTACCAAAATCAACATTTTTTTTTCTGACGAAGCCCATTTTCATCTCAACGGCTATGTAAACCAATAAAATTGCCGGTATTGGTCTTCCGAAAACCCCAAAGAGAAACATGAAACTCAATTGCATAGTCTGAAGGTCACAGTTTGGTGTGCAATACACGCACAAAGTATTATTGGCCCGTACTTTTTCGAAGACGGACGCGGCCGAACAGTAAGGGTGGATTCTGATCGTTATGTAGACATGTTGAACAATTTTTTGAAGCAGCCCCCTCAAGACTTTAATGGATACAATCGGGACATTTGGTTTCAGAAAGAAGGGGCCACTTGTCACTCTTCAAATCGGTCTTTACCTGTTATTCAGGCGCTTTTTCCTGAAATACTTATTCCTCGGCGTGGAGACCTTCCGTGGTCCCCCAGAAACCCGGACTTGACACCTTGCGACTTTTACTTTTGGGAATACCTCAAATAGTCCGGTCAATTTAGACATAAAAATAGTGATCAAATAAAGAAAATTCCGACAAAGCCAAATTTTTGTAGAGACCTTAGTTTACCACAAGGAATAAAGTCTCAAAAGTCCCCATCAGTCCCATGCGATTATTCGGGGTCAAAGGTCAAAATTTTAGGTTTTTTGGATTTTTCTCGAAAACGGTAAGTTTTATCGAAAAAGTACCTCAGAGCAAAGTTGTAGATCTTGAAATTCTCTATAAAAATGGTTCCATAATTTTTTCTCTAAGACCCACTATTTCCCAGATATTGCGCTTGTAAGAATCAAGTTCTACATAATATGCACACATTTCCACACCACCTGTGAGGTAGTGTACTCGGCGCATTTTTTTTAACGTGGTATCCCCGGTAGGCCTATTCCACGAACCTTTATGACGTTATTTTCAGGAACAATAATTATTTAATAGTATGAAGATTATTGATATGGGTTACTGAGTTTAACTTTTTTTTATTACTTAGGTAATCTGACTCATACTCTTCATATTCAACTTCACCAATCATGTTTTCTTCAATTTCTTCTTGTTCTTCTTCTCTTCTTTCTTCCTGTTGATGAACGCTTAGAAATTGTTCAAATGAAGATGAATCAGTTGTCTCTTCATCAAAATCACATGAATCTTCATCTCTTGTATTTAATTGAACATTTGAGCAAGAGACACCTTGGCAATTGGTACACGCTGGAGAACACTGCAATCCTACTTTTTTACAGCCACATTTGGCACTACAACCTTTCTTGCAATTGCAAAAAATAGTGTTAAGAAGTTTTTCTGGAGCAGGGGGCAGTAAAGTTCGAATCGGTTCCAAAGTATTATTTATCAATTTCCAACCCCAGTCTTCAGGGTTCAGTTCATTGCCTTGCCATGTCTGAACTTGATAGTATACTCGAAACAAATCTTGAGTAGCAGATGCCGATGTTGGAGGAAGACAAGATAGCTGTACTTGCTTTTTGTTGCGTGTATTTTTACGAATGTTAAATATCTGTACGTATCTATGCAATCAATTTTTTTTGGAGCTCCATAAACCGCAAGAAGAAACCGAATTCCTTTAGTAATTAGTATTTGAGGTGAAGAATTAATTTCTGTAAATACTTTGCGCAGTCAATCAAATCATTTTTTTAAATAATTTAATACTGAATTTTTGCCCCTTCTAAACATTGCTGACGTAGTATCGCATCCGGTTATCGCATGTAAAAATAAAATAAAGTTTTGGCATTTCGGATAAGCTGATAAACTTTTGAAGAATATATTTCTTTCCGTTGCTGCGCCTTCCCAGGTATTAAAAAGTAAATAATTTTATCAGATGGAGTCCTTGCAGTGAGTAGTACTAATAAATCAACATCTTCACCCACTACAATAGCTGTATTTCTTGCATTAAATTGTTCTATTGCTGTTTCAATTATGAGGACATCGGCGTCATTAGGAGCTTGTTTCACGGCAATATTTTCAGCTGTTAATTTGTTACTCAACATAGAAATAAAACGAGATTTATTATAAATGTTTGCAAAAAAATGACGAGTAGGCATTTTTGCTTGCTTGAGTACCTAAATATGTACGAGGTCTGTCAATTTAATTCCGGAAAGTGGCAACACTGCTGGCTCTCGTTATGCTACGGCGTTCGCGTTGGGTCATTCGAAAGAGGATTATTTTTGCGTCAGTCTGTGCAAGTTTCGTCTCAATCGGTTGTTCAGTTCGTGTTTTAAGGTTACTTTGATCATCAGCATGTTTGGAGCCCTTGTCGCGAAATGTGTGATAAAAAAAAACTGAGCAAAGAGTAGTGGTCAAATTTTTTGGTCAAACGGGGTGTAAGATCGCGGAAATTATGGAACAGTTAACCGACGTGTACAAGGATGATTGCCTGAAAAAAAAAAGCAGCTGGCTAAGTGGTTCAGGGAAGGCAGGGAGTCGCTGGAGGACGATCCACGTGAGGAGCTCCCTCCACCTCTCGAACGGCACAAAACGTCGATCGGCCTGCGGCGTGCGTGTGCTCGGAGACCGTCGGGTAAGCCTCAGAATGTTGGAAGACGAGTTGGGTATCAACAAGGAAACCATTCGACAGATGCTACACGAAGATTTAGGGATGCGCAAGTTGTGCGCGAAAATGGTTCCCAAAGTGCTCACAGTTGAGCAGAAAGAGCTTCGATTTTTGACCCCAAACGGCATTCTAACGCTTCCGCACCCCCCTACTGCCCGGACCTGGCCCCTGCGACTTTAATCTCTTTCCACAATTGAAGTCCTACCTCAAGGGCAACCGATACGACGGCGTAGAGGAGGTGCAAAGTGTCAACAACACGGGTGCTAAGGGACCTATCTTCGGGGGGCTTCAGGGGGTGCTTCCAATCGTGGATCCAACGGTGGCGACGGTGCATCCAGTTAGAGGGAGACTACTGCGAAGAATTATAACTTAATTTTAAGAATTTATGTATATTCCTGACCGTCCGAGCACTTTTCCGGAATATAATTGACAGACCTCGTATATACGTGGCATATGTGTGCATACTATGTAGAACATGATTCTTACAAGCGCAATATCTGGGAAATAGTGGGTCTTAGAGAAAAAATCATGGGAACCATTTTTATAGAGAATTTTAAGATCTACAACTTTGCTCTGAAGTACTTTTTCGATAAAACTTACCGTTTTCGAGAAAAATCCAAAAAACCTAAAATTTTGACCTTTGACCCGAATGAGTCCCGAAGCTCGCATGGAACTGATGGGGACTTTTGAGACTTTATTCCTTGTGGTAAACCTAAGGTCTCTACAAAAATTTGGCTTTGTCGGAATTTTCTTTATTTCAATTGTCTAAATTGACCGGACTAAAAAGTGTAGTCTGCCGCAACAATTCCCGCACTCTAATTGCGCTGAAGGAAAATATTCACCAGGAATTCAAGCCATCGGTCCCGAAACTTTGCTACGTGTTTTTCTAAATTTGGGGGTTCGACTCGAAGAGTGCCAGCAGAAAAACACATTTGGACAACGTAATTTTTAAGGAATGAATTCCCAAAGAGCTGAGCATTATTTGTAGTGAAAAAATTGAAATTGACTTGATAATTTTTGTTTTATTTCTCTTTTAAATCGGTGGGAAAACACTCTTGGACTTAGTCGGGCAAAAAAGTCCGTGAAGATTCTACCATTTCAGAAAAATTCTTGAAACTGTCACGAGCTGAACTTCGGGTGATGGTCGAACTACCGACAGGGAACAATTACGGGCTCTGTGGATCAGAAGCTTTAACAGCTGAACACTTAGTATGCAAGTGCCCAGAGCTGGTTAGTCTCAGAAAAATTCATATGAGGAGACCGGTCTTGGATATCCAAGAAGAAACAGCCAAGGCTGGTTTTATAACAACTTTGGTGACCTCCTTGGGCTTTCACAAATGAGTAGGGTAGAGAACAAAAGATCTACATGGTCGTATTTTTCGAGAGGTTAACGTAGCCATAACGACGCTTGCACTAAAAATAATAATAAGGTGCCTGGCTTACATTTTTCTCTGCCAATACTGGGAAAAACAAATGCTTCATTGTTCAATTCACGAGAAATTTTGTGAAAGCAATATATTACATTGTTTTCAGAATTTCGCTTAGAACGTTTCCGATCAGAACAAGATAAAGACAGAAGTACGTCAATCATCGTATCTTTATAGAAAAATACGATAAGCTCATTGTTTTGCAAGACTTACTGAAGAGATACTCCCTGAGATAAAATAATTTGATGAAATAATATTAATATCGAGCTGACATGTGCCTTGGAAGTGATACATACATTTTTGAAAACAGAACCATATTTCCTATTGAAAATCGTAGCGGCAACTGAACTGGTCTACAAAATTCGATCTAGATAAAGTTTTACGACAATTTTACGATCATATTATCTGTAAACGAGAAGAAAAAACATCAACATCGGCGCTGCCTCTAGACGTATAAAATCGGAGTAATTGGCACCGAAAAAACCCTTAAAATTGTGATTTATGATATTTTTCTCTGGGTCATAGGGTATCTAACGATGCTTCTTCTATGTGAAAAACGTCATAGCTAATTCCAAAGGGCAAATTTACCGTGAAGTCAGCGATTATTATCAGGGACAGGATTCAAAATTGTGAATTCGATCTGATTCTCTGTAGTACTTGAGATTTCGAATATGCACAGCCTTATATCGTGATTTTGATGCTCGATGCTGCGTGCATCTGACGTAAAATTAATATTTTTGCGCGTGTTTTCATTGGGAGGGCAGCTTACACTGGTGATTCGGACTTGATTTGATAAACCCTTCTGGCTCTCTGGCTGTATAGCAGCTTTTTTCACGAATATCGAAGGAATTTCAAGGATAAGTTTGAATGTGATTATAATTTGTGACACATAGGTGATATTTATGTTATATTTCCAACCAATTGGCCATTATCCATTTTCGAGTATGATAATAATAGAGAGAAATTGTACAAAAATAGATTTCATTTTATTTACTATTCGTTCGACATGTTTCGCCCTACTGGGCCATCTTCAGTACGTCGAACATGGCCATTAAATACAGAAGGCTTCCCATCAAAATTAGCAACATAAAGCTCAGTATCTGGTTTGTTAGAAACTACATTAAGAAGAGCTGATTCCCAAGTTTTGCAACTTCAAACTATCGAAGAAATTGAATTATGAGGAAAACTTGGCGAATTAGAAAAAGTTCGTGGAAAATAAAGTTAAGATCCACTGTGACACGTTATTGAGAAACACTTATCTGATGTTGGAAAAAATAATTGAACATCTGAGAGAACGAGAAGCTCAAAATCGTGGACAGGTTATGAAAGAAACCAAATACTCAGGTATTGGCTTTGGGAAACTAACATTCTGAAGAAAAAAACTAGAACTACTACGAGTAGAAAAGGCGAATAGATTGGACAGGAGAACAACTAGAGAAGACACCGTTCAACTTCCACCCAAATACAATCAACCTCTCATGAGTGCATTTCTCCGAAGGTGAAATGAAAGCTTTAAGTATTCCATACTCAACCAATCTAGTAAAAATATTTGATGCCATAGTTTTAAAACGAAAAAAGGAGTTGATTATATAATTTAGGAATTAACATCTGTAAAATGTATTTTAACTTACATTAACCCAAGATATATGTTGCATAATAGTATTTGTAGATTTGGACGAAGCTCCCGAAGATGCCCCAGCAGGGCGAAACATGTCGAGCGAATAGTAAATAAAATACATTTATGTACAATTTCTCTATCATTTTCATATTTTTATTACTTATTACTGTCTCGTGATTTTTCTGTTTCTGTTGTTTCGTCTTTTTCAGATGCAATTTCTAGAAGAAATATCAAATAAAAGGGAGAAAAAAAATTGGTAAATAAAGTGAAGTCATCAATATGAATATTTCAGCATATTTCTTTGGTCATAATCACTTTTGTCTAGCCATACTGATAAATGAAGGCACTTGAAGTTTTCGGGCTGAAATTGAGCAACATTATGAGAGTTCCAGGGCGGTTTCGTGCTGTTTCTCTATGATTACGATGCATCAGCACCACACTTTTTATCGCCCCTTATTCACACTACGATGATGAGTGAGCTTTAATGATTTTTCGACTTTCCACAAATTACCGTCGACCTCATAATAAAAGGTGATTTCAATGTGCACGAAATTGAACATTAGTGACCCATTTTAATGTTCAATTTATGCTTTTTTGATGTGCAATCCTTTCAAAATTTTCGATACTTTCGAATCGACAACACGGTTTTAGAGTCGGTAGGTCCACACAGACTGCGTGTTCCGAGTTTTTGGAGTCCGTTTATGTCTGTTTGGATGAGGGTGATCATGCCGCAGGAATATTTTTTGACTTTTCACGTGCATTCGACTGTTTGCAACACAAGTTCATAATCGACTAATTGTACCAGATCATTCAGGGGTGTTTTTCTTGACTGGATCTCCAGTTACCTGTCCGATCGAACTATGTTCGTCAACCTTAATGGCAGCTTTTCAAAAAAATATCACCCAAGACTAGGTGTCCCCCAAGGGTCAGTTCTGGGACCTTTGTTATTTATTAATGACTTACCAGACTATCTCGTTGCAGCTATTCTAGTGCTGTTTGCGGATGATGCTTCTTTGGCGATCAGGGCGAAAAGTATTAACGAATTGAACCATATATGTGAAGAACTTATTCAGCGATTTCTTGACTGGTGTCGTAAAAATTCGCTTGTTATAAACTTGGAGAAAACTCAAATAATTAAGTTTCAAAATCGCGATTTCGGTGGGTCTACTCCACTTGTAGTGAGTGTTGCGGGTGATTTCTTGGCACTGTTGAATATGTCAAGTTTCTGGGACTGTGCGTTGACAGGTTTTTGAGATGGAATTTTCAAATTGACAATTTGTGCCGTAAGCTCAATAGCTCGTATTACGCTCTGCATCGTCTAAGGGGGTCTGTCTCTATGAAACCCTATGGAATAACATTATTCTATAGTTTACAGTCACCTAAACTACAAATACCATTGGGCGGATCATCGGAGAGCGGTCGGGTGTTCATCGCTCAAAAAAAGATCATTCGTCTTATATTCGGCTTGAAACCTCAGATTCATGCAGGCAGATATTCAAGAACTCTCGAATACTCACACTTCCCTGCATTTACATCCTAAACTGTCTTTTGTATGTGCGATCTAATTTAATTGTCTCAAGAAATGGAACTAGGAACCGAAATATGATTTGTGTGCCAAGGCACTCGACGGCAAATACGAGTCATCCCCGGACGAAATGAAATTTTGCGACCATATGCGAAATGCTCATAATAAGCCTCATGCAAAATTTTGTGGTCGTAGCGTGAACAGAACCATAGAAAATTAAATTAGAATTATGAAAAGAAGAAACTCAATATTCCGTAACAAGATATCCGATTCGATTGAAAGTTATTTCGCAATAAAGATTAATATACTGAACGTTCATGCAATATTTCAAAAAGATCACATCAACTGAACCATTAGGAATTCAATTGGAATATTGAAAAGAATAATCTCATAATTTCTATAACGAGACGTCCGATTCGAGTGAAAATCATTTGTGTATGAATATTGAATACAACATGTACCGGGTTTTTCACATAATTTGACCCCCCCTTTAACTTTGTTACTAAAGGTGATACAAAAAAATGTTTCATATGAAAGTTTCACGAAATCAACTGAGGGTTTTTATATGAGTCCAGAAACTGAAATATATACAGGCTGGCCGACATATTGATGGCAACTCATTTTTTCAAATGAAACATCTGTAATTTTTCCATGATTGGCTAGCTCTTTTCCCCTGATTTCGAATATGTAACATATGTTGGTCTATCTCTTTTATTCTGAGAACCCACAGAGTTTCAAATTTTAAGAATCACCTGCCAAGATCTGTAATAATTTTACAAGTGGCGAGTGCGTTGTACTGAAAATGTCATTTTTGTAGTTTAATAACGTCAATGGGAAGATAAACAGGTGTGAACAACATTGAAACAACTATACATTTTTCAAATGGGACACCCTATCCTGTATATTCTTCCTTTTTTGATAGGCTCCTGATCTCGAATATAAATGCGATGTGTGGATGTGTCTCTTCAATTTTCACAGTCTCAAAGTTTTGAAATGATGACACCGAATAAAAAATATGTGAAATACCTACGAAATTCTTTATATCCAAACAATCTACCTAAAAGAATTATTTTAGAATGAATGCTTAACAATTACTTAACCAATGAAAAATGATATACTATGGTAGTATGGTAAGAATAACATCAACTAAAGAAATTGCTCTAAATGACCACCTTCATTCAATACACATAGTTCATATAGTTGTCTCAAGTTGTTTAGACTATTTTTTATAGCATTATTATGGCTCTGATTCAAGTCAGAAATTAAAGCTTCAAAATTTGTTTCTAATCATTACAATATTATCATTATTCTTTGAGCGTTGGCTGGATTAGTTCCGAATTATGGGTTTCATATTGGTTGATTTTATATCATTAATATTATTCTCCGCTTTCATTGATTGTCATTATTGCTGAAGTCAATGTTTTCTTTCAGGAACGGCTACAAAAACGTGTCCAACGGTGTTAAATCGGGACTATTTGGTGGCCATAAAATGGTGCGCCATTACCAATCTAAAGATCAAATTGGTCATTTAAATATTCACGGACTTCCAAACTCTATGCCAAATGGTTATTGAAATTTGAAACTCTGTGGTGCTCAGAATAAGAAAGATAGACCAACATATGTTACATATTCAAAATCAGGGAAAAGAGAGCTAACCAAATATGGAAAATATACAGGGTGTTCCATTTGAAAAAATTAAGTTTCAGTTTCTGGACTCATATAAAAAAACCTCAGTTCATTTCGTGAAACTTTTATGCGAAACTTTTTTTGGTATCTCCTTCAGTAACAAAGTTAAAGGGGGGTCAAATTATAGTGAAAAACCCGGTACAGTGCATCCCATTTTGGGTGAGACAGCCAGGTTTCTCGCTTGTTATTTAAGATAGAGCCTTGCGGTTTTCACGTTCCTCTCCTACTTTTTCGTGAAACTCAAGTTGGCCTAATCAAATTTTGCATAACTGTTTCCGTTCAAGAGATACAGGGCGATTTTGGAAATTGATACTTAACGGACCCCCCTTTATCTCCGAAGTTATTTGAAATAATATATAGGTATATTTTGAAGATTCAACACACTGGCTGTCTCACCCAAAATGGGATGCTCTGTACATTCAAAATTTCGAGAGGAACATCAAAACCATAAAATTTGACTTTTTAATTGTCAAGTTTTTACATATTTCAGTTTTTGAATAAATTTCAGAATATTATTCCGATCGTGCTGAGATTTTGCATTCATTTACTTAGCATGAATCAGGTCCTTTATAAAATTTTGGGGTAATAGCATCACTGCCCCACCAATGACCGAACGCTCACAAGCACCTGTTCAGGGCTTTCTTCCATTTTTTCCACACTTTTCTTAGTCTCGTTTTTTCATCTTCTACAGAACCAATGCAGATCCAATTAAAAACGATAAATCCTCCTTAACTTCACAATGGAACTGATAATAATATTGAATCGTGTGAAGGCTGCCGTTTTTACCATATTTTGCGTCAATAATATTGACCATGTTAGGTGGCCTCATCGCTGGGTACTCCTTTCTGAAGTGAAAATATTGTGCAGTCAATATATTCTCCTCAAGTTACGTACAAAGTCCGACTCTGTACCTTCATCATACTTCAAATAGTAATTTCCATTTCCCTTCCAGGAGAATTTGAACGAAAGTTAGGCGCCATTCTGGCCTGACCAATTACCAATGTGGTATTTTTATTTCCGCTCAATTCGTATCATGAAAGACTCTAATTTTAATGGACTAATTAATGTCTGGCTTAGGTACTGTCTTTATCTAGACTTAGACGACAGTTAGTTATGTTAATCTAGATATGGAGGCGTCTGCTTGATGATACTTCTTTTTATATATATATTTCATTTTCTAAACGACCTTAGAGTTGAACATCTTTATTCACCCATTCACAACGGAGACACACAAGCAGGTAATTAAATACCCAAACGGGTGTTCACAGTTGATTTTAAATCATATTGGAAGTGCCTCAGATGAAATATACCAGGATGTATTGACCAGTTCCATGCATAAACAAAATATTGCGATACCTTAGAAACAAACAATAACTTATTAGAAGTGTCAGTGTAAAGTCTGACATCAAAAAAGTAAACCAGAGTTACGAAGTAAATTTTAAAAAAAGATGTTCACCGAAATTGTAAAAATCGAAAAATTGGAGTATCGAGCCTGTATTTCAAAGGGTTAAAAGGTAAAAAGATTTACGAAGATATGCTTAATACTCTTGGTTATCAATTTCCTCCGTATACGACCGTGAAAAATTGAACTGCAAGTTCCAAAAGAGGTAAATTTTCCTTTGAAGATGATGACCGATCGGGAAGGCCAGTGTCAGTGAAAATATCGAACATGATTTTATCAGACCGTCGAATTGGGCTAAAACGGATATCTGAAGCAGTGAATATTTCATACGCACGCGTTCATCATAATATAGTTCACGTCAACTTGGACATGAGGAAAATTTTCTCCAAAATGGCTTTCCAAATGTTTGAATGTTGACCAAAAGCATGCAAGGGTAGAAGCATCGCGTTCGATCTGCTTCTGCGCCCGATTTGAAAACGATATAGACATCGAATTGTAACTAATGATCGATATAGACACCGAATTGTAACTAAGGATGAAACTTTGGCTACATTTCTACGATCCAGTAACAAAGCAACAATCGATATATTGTACCACAGCCGTCTAAAGTACTCTCTATAGACGGCTGTGATTGTACGGTGTTATTAACCTAAAAAAAGGCCTAACCTTGACATCCAAAGTAAAAGTTTAATTTCAACTCCAATTGTTCTATATAACCCTCTTATTGTTTGGTAAAAAGTTACACCTTTTGAGCGTCGGGTTTGGGGGTGAGGGAGGGAGGGGAATTTGAAAAATCACTAGTTTTTTTAGTTTTTCGTAAATATTTCAAAAACTAAGCGGTTTATCCTAAACATTGTTATATACAAAAATGTTCTACGTTAAATTTTAAATAAGAATGGTCCTTTTCATAATCACTCTAAATTGTACGGTTCAAGAGTAACAGACGGTGTAAATGTTAACTTTTTCGTAATTTTGATAATTTTTTAAAAAAATAAGCTTCGTAAAAGAATGTTGCTATTTCAGTGGCCGGTGGTATGTTAGTGATAAGCCCTTGAAGGAACGACAACCTCGCCACCTTATCAAGGGGCACTCTTTTTTAAGGGAAAAGAGGCTTCCACAGGCCTAGGCCATATAAACCTGTGGTACGGAGAAACCCACCCTGAACTTTCTACGAACATTGCAACATAAATTCACTTCTTAAGCATAAATATCTTTCAAATTTGGAATGTTCAATGTCTTTATTAACTTTACTCATCCTCCAGCACATTATCCTCCTCCTATAGCTCGTCGTCTAAGATGTTATTATTGTCCATGTTATCACATGCTTGGCCTGAGCAATTGCTGCATATGCTAGTGCAGTTTAGACCACTCCTTCTGCATTCACAATTACTAACGCATTCATATTTGCAAGTACACATTATTCGTGAAAAACTTCTGGTCTTCAACAACCCCAAAGCCGACCCCAGTGCAGTGTCTGATGCAGGAAATTACTTCCTACTTGCAATGTTTGGAGCCAAGAACACTGAGGATCTAGATTGTCTCCGCTACCAGTCCTACTTGAAAACGATTGCGAAGCAGCCTATACATGCATTACTGAAGTTGGATGCACTACCCCCCTTCAGGAGCGTCCAGACAGCATTCATTTAGGACCTACCACCAGGTACAACAGTGGCTGAATGAAGATAAGGATCCACTCGAGTGGGGTTGGAAGAAGATTGGCGACCACCTAACACCAATTACAACAGCTCGTCCTGCAGCCCCCCAGGAATTACTTTACCCTTGTGTACTTGCAAAAATGAATGCGTTCGTAATTGTGAATGCAGAGTGGTCTAAACTGCACTAGCATATGCAGCAATTGCTCAGGCCAAGCATGTGTTAACATGGACTATAATAACATCTTAGACGACGAGCTAGAGGAGGAGGATAATGTGTTGGAGGATGAGTGAAGCTAATAAAGACATTGAACATTCCAAATTTGAAAGATATTTATGCTTAAGAAGCGAATTTACGAGTATGTTGCAATGTTCGTAGAAAGTTCAGGGTGGGTTTCTCCGTACCACAGGTTTATATGGCCTAGGCCTGTGGAAGCCTCTTTTCCCCTAAAAAATAGTGCCCCTTGATAAGGTGGTGAGGTTGTCGTTCCTTCAAGGGCTTATCACTAACATACCACCGGCCACTGAAATAGCAACATTCTTTTACGAAGCTTATTTTTTTAAGAAATTATCAAAATTACGAAAAAGTTAACATTTACACCGTCTGTAACTCTTGAACCGTACAATTTAGAGTGATTATGAAAACGACCATTCTTATTTAAAATTTAACGTAGAGCATTTTTGTATATAACAATGTTTAGGATAAACCGCTTAGTTTTCGAAATATTTACGAAAAACTTAAAAAACTAGTGATTTTTCAAATTCAACCCCCCCTCACCCCCAAACCCGACGCTCAAAATGGTGTAACTTTTTACCATAGAATAAGGGGACTATGTAGAGCAATTTGTTGTTGGAGGAAAACTTTTACTTTGGATGTTGAGGTTTAGGTCTAATTACACCGTACTAATATTGGCGACACTCTGGTTCTCCAAGACCTAAGAAATTTTCTGTGCAAAAATCTGCTAGAAGTCTCTGCTTCAGTTTTTTTTTTTGGATGATCATGGAGTAACCTGATTGATTCTTTGGATAATGGTAGAACAATAACTATAGATTACTAATCGACATTACTGACCACTCTACGGAAAAAAATTAAACATAAAAGTGCGTAGGTGTTCTGTTTTTGCAGGACAACACCCCAGCACACAAATCTCATGTTGTCATGCAGAAAATCCGTAATTTAGGGTTAAAATTATTTGAACACCCAGGGGGTGCGGAGCCAAATCTAGTGAATAAGGTTATTCACCAGATTTTGCTCCGTCCGACCATTGTTTAAACAATGTTCAGACTATCATCTCTTTCCACAACTGGAAAAAAGGTCTCAAATTTTCTTCCACCGGGGTCAACATTTTTTTGGGAGGTCTAAAAACGTTGCAGGTTCGCTGTAATGAATGCATCCATTTAAGAGGGGAACATGTTGAGTAATAAAATATTTTGACATTGAAATTTCATTTGGTTCGATAGTAGGCTAGAAATTTTTCAATATATCATCGTACTTCATCAGGACAAGAGAGATATTCATTGTCTAGCTGTTCATGTTGCAGTTTTCCTATTTTTTCAGTTGATTTTGGCTGATAACAAACGTTCGGAACAACCAACTCTCTTTCAAATCACACCAATCACTATTTCCTAAATAACTTCAGTACACTTTAATCCTTATCACCATTCGATTTTTTCGAATGATATTTTAAAATGAAATAATGCTGTAATAATCATTTTCATTGCACATATGGAATTTTTTGAGGAAACTCTTAATAGAAAATCTCATATTCTAAGAATAAAATTTTTATGGATAATTTGTTATACCTACGTATAAAAGATCCAAATTTATTATGTTAATAAAGATATAGTAAAGTTTCTCAACGATGGCATACAAGTTTTACGTATTATTAGTTTTCATGATTTTGGTGTATATTTATTATAAGGACAACAACGTTCTAGCTGAAGGTACATAAATAAATTTATATATATTGCTCCATCAGATAATACGAAAAATTGAGGATACGACAAATGTCTTTTATACAATGCGCGTCAAAATTATGGAATATAAATTAATTCATTTCCTCACAAGAAAAATATTTGGCAACATTATCCTGAAACGAATCAATTTTGTTCCACTTTCACCAAATTTTCATGTATTTTTGAAAGATTTTTGTTGCACCCTGTGCCATCCCCAACAACCCTCCAAATTTTGTGAATAGGGAAAGTGGGTCATGTGATACTTTTTTTCAATCCCTTTCAACCCCCTCACGTGAAAAATTAGAATGTTCGAAACTTAAATAGGTATGTTATCAGTACGTTTCTAATGAAGTTGAAACTTTTCGATAAAATGTTTCAGTTCAAAGAAAGATTTCTGACAACGCAATTTCATCAATGTTCTAATTTTGTACGTGAAGAGGTTGAAAGGGTTTGAAAGTTGTGCATAAACAAAACTGTAATGGTCGACTTTCATTCGGTGACAAATTCCATCAGATACCATCGTATCAAAGTAAATGAGATATGACAAAGTGTACATACTGAAAACCTCTTTGAACTAAATAATCGAAAAAATTTTTTTCTCCAACCATCAAAAAATGTTGACTTTTTTGTACTATTTTCAGGTGCAAAAGTCATAAAATCCCTTACCGTACAAAAATTTGCTCGTTGCTTAGCAACACTTTTAATCCTAGGATTAAAAACGCTACTTTTAATCCTTGGATTAAAAGTAAATGTATTTGAAGTCTACTTGACAATCACTGTCATGATTCTGTGTTCAAATTCATAACCAAATTATGAACGATTTTTCACTAAAACCAATTTTATTGTAATTTTTACTTGGTTGGAGAAAAAATATATATATTATTCGGATTAAAAGTGCCTATTTTAACCCGCAAATCTGCATTCGCTCGGCTGCGCCTCGCAACTGCAAATATTGCTCGTAAAAAAAATATGCACTTTTAATCCTTATAATATAATATGCTATTTTTTGGAAATTTCTGCACGCCTGTAAAAGAGATGCACCTGTAAAAAAGATACAAAAACTTTGCCAAAAGACTACCACATGTACCACTTTCCCGATTCAAAAAATTTAGAGGGTTGATGGAAATGGCAAAGGGTACAACAAAAATTCTTCAAAAATGCATAAAAATCTGATGAAAGTGAAAAAAATTGATCTGTTTCAGGATGTTTGTTGCCAAATATTTTTCTTCTGAGAAAATCTATTTGTTCTATAATTTTCGGTATTGGACAACTCTATTTAGGATATTTTTGACATACGAGTAGGTACTATTGAAGGATTAATCCTGACCAAGAAATGGAGTAAACATTTTCGTGCTATTATTTTTTTACAATTGTCGATACGTGTAGGTATCAACTCAACTACAATGCATCGATGAACTTTATTCAATTTGGGTGATGGAGCTCTAAGACAAATTTTGTGAAGGTGCTACAAAATCGGTTGTTGTTCAGGAAACCATTTATGCAGTGCGCGAACTGATATTGAAAGAACGTCATGTCCATAGACAAACTAAAATAAGAGATGAGCCACTCGTATATTTCGCGCCATCTGTCGGAGGAGGATACTATACACGAAAAAATTATTTTCAATTTGATAGTTAGATGTCGTTGCATTCATGGAAATCCTACAGTGACTTTATACAAGATTTATTTTCAATTGGTGATATCTATTTCAGTTAATAAATTTTTATTCTATCCAGAAATGATTATTGATCCTCATTTCTCGATTCCAAAAGAAAATCAGATGAAAGTTCGTTGCAGGTATTATTTTCATGAAAATAAATTTTCCTCACTCATCGATAACTTGCACGAATCCATTTCTGATTTCCTTTTGGAAATTGAATTTCAAAAAACTTTTTGCCTCTTGTATATGGGCGTACCTACCTATTCAAAGATGCACTACAGAATTCTTTTTGAGGCAGCTTTACGATACAGATACCTTTTTCAATTGAGCTTTTTTCACGAATTAGTAATTTGTACAAAAACAGATGTCGTTGAAGCTTGTTCTACTAGTGTCTCATCTATTCTCCGTTTAGTTAGTCTATGGTCATGTCACCTTGCCTAAGATCAAGCAGCCTGAAGCATTAGTGGAACAAGAATACAACATTAAAAACTATATACACATTCGACAGTCAAATAAATTGTTCTGGTTGATTTCCACTCAATTTTCCATCTTTAGGGGTGTACGGTTGAAATGTCTAAAACAAGAGTAAATGGGAATCACTTATACGTGAAAAACTGTAAAATCTGACAGGTAACAAATTGAGCTATACGCCAACTAATATATTGCCAATATCGATTCGGATGCACCCCCGAGGCCTAACGGAACGGTCATAGTTGTTTTCATCCAAATCTAAATCCCTGAGGTTGGACTTGAGACTCTTCGGAATAATTCCTGTGGTTGATATGAGAATGGGAATGGTTCTGGTACTACACATTCCCCACTGCCGTTTCATCTGAAGTTCAAGCTCTCGATATTTCGATATTTTTTCAGCGGATTTTTGACGCAGATTGTTGTTATTTGGGATGACTACGTCTATAAGTATTGCTTTCTTCTCCCTCTTCTTCACTAGAATTATATCCGGCACGACATTATCCAAGAATCACCGCCCTGTTATTAGCTACTGTTAGATTTGTTACTACTGCGCTGTCCCAGTATAGCCTGTAATGATCGTTCTCCAGTTCTACTTCAGGTTGATACTTATAGTATGGAATTGTTTCTTTCTGCAAGATCTTCAGTTGAATGACGAGCTCCTGATGAAGTATTTTCCAAACTGCATCATGCCGACTCTTGTATTCATTCCAGCAAACATTTGGCAGCCTCCTGTAATATGTTGGAATGTTTCCGATGTTTGGCAACCGTGAGTTATCCTTCATGATATATTTCTTTTTCGTTTGCACTACTTGATCTTGAATGGCAAGGAGGTAACCTTCTGTTTCAGAAAACAATATTCCAGAAGTCAGCCAGTAGTTCGACGCAGAAATGTCGACATGTTCCTGGGTGACCCAGTTCAGGTATCTTCCATATAGGGGCTTTTCTCTCTATCTTTGAATTTTTCCACTATCCGTCTGTGTGTTGTTTTCATGAGGGTGCTTGCTTAGCAGTAGAGGTGTTGAATCATTTGCTTCACTCAGTATCTAATGGAAGTCTGATGTGTTAGACTTATTTACGAAGTATGTTCTCAAGTTGTTTATCTGTTCCGCTCCCATTTTCATTATGTCCACAAAGCATTGCCACCTTGAGTTCTTCGAATCGTTGTCCTTTCAATACGGCATTTAGGATGATGCTTGTTGGCCTTTGTGCACAGTGTTCTCATTATCCATTGAAGACACAGCTTTTGTGAGATTTCTGCTGTTCAGTTTCCTTTTCAGAACGCTCCTCATTCTTCTAGTAAACTCTGCTGTTAGTTCGTCCTTCATCACTCGTTGGTCTATCCTTTGACATTGTTTCATACCTAGGTATTTGTATAGAACACTTGCCAAAATTGCCTGAATTTCTTCTCCTTAGATTATTATTATTATGCATTGATGTAGTTTTCAACTGCTCTCTGGCACATATCTATCGGAATGGCGGCGATTTCCTTATTTCTAATGTGGTTCATTTAACTTGCGATGACGTTATCTAGAAACCTTTTCCTTGAGGTAGCCCTACAAGAAAAATTATGTTATGAAAAATTATGTCTGTTATGTGAGAGAAAGGAGATGCACAGGGAACAGTTTCGTAGTTTGAATCTGCTCTGTGTGGACTGCAGCCCCGTTGGAACCAGATATCTTCAGTTTTTTATTCTCAGACTTATACTTTAGTCTAAGGTTTTATTCTTCAGTCCACCGTTCCAATTCTGGCTCAAAAAAAATTTTAACCATCGAAACCCAACGCCAAGCAGTCACGATTACTATGCACCCATCATCTTCAAAAAAGTTTGTCTCAATGACTGGAAATGACACCATACAGTCACTTTCAGGAATTGGAGAGGTCTCTCGTGAATTTGTCTTGGGTTATTGTTCGACCATTAACGGTAATTTCGTTTGTTCATCTGTCCAGATAGATGAAAGTGAAGTGGAAGGAATGAACAACCGTACGAACTACTTTAAAGTTTTAAACCATCGCTACAACTTATTACCTATGCCGTTTATTAGACATTATAAGCGTAGTCCATTGGGTGCACCAGTTTTGCACAAAGGCATTTAATTGTTCTTTGTGCCGATGGAACACAAACAATTGCACTCAGGTCGCACAATTTTCACCAATAGAAAATGCTATATGTGTCTTCCTTCCAGGTTCTCATTCCTTCCACAGCGTATGTAGTCGCCCATCTCAACTGATCTATATATTTGTTTTGCAGCACCCGTATAGAAAAGCTTTAGCTTTTTGCATGCTAGTTTATTATTACATTTTTTCGATTCGCCGTAGCCTCCTCGGTTTCTGTTGAATAACAACAACTTTCAGGACCATCTTGTCGAACTGAGGATTATGGAGATTTTCAAGTTGGAGAAACAAAAAGGCATCAAAACAAATGCGAGGCCCTGACATGTCTTGAGAATGGACTTTTTCAACCGCATAGGTAAGTTGGGGATCATTAAGAACAGATTCCATTTTCGACGGCGTATTAGTGCCACTACGATGAAATAAAAATCTGACAATTGACTGATTTAAGCCGGGTTTCACAAAACTCAAATCAGCTTTATTATTGAAATATCATCATTTCTGTGCAATTTTCAGTTCATTTTTGACATAAACCATCGACTTAATTCAAATTTAACGATTTGATTGCTCAATCAATAATGTTTCTTGATCACTTCTTGATCACCCTGTATGACCGTGCCAAGCAGAGATTTTCAATTTTTCTCATTAACTGATTCTTTTTGGTTACGAAAATGAGAAAAAAACATAATGTCCACTATTCCTGAAAATAGAAAAACCCGGAATTTTTTCAGTCCGGATATGTTTTTTCAATTTCTGAAATGTTGAAGGATGGCAATCGTAAAGGGTGACAAAACTTCCAAATTTGAAGTCATTCGGTTGAATAGTTTGAGAGTTATCGAACTTTGAAATTCCTCAATAAATCTTCGTACAAGAATGTTTTTTTTCTGGAAATCTCAAGAAATGTCCATTATACCATTATGAATACCAATTTTGAAATATTTTTTACAAATGAAATTTTGATATTTATTGTTATTATTCAATTACGAATACATTTATTCACAAAATGCAATATCTAATTTCTATCATGTTAGATAAGATCTTGAGAAAGAGCAGGCCACTCTATGGATCCTCTTCAGTCAATTCATAGATTTTTTGTGTCGATGGTTTCAACCAAGCACATAGAAAAGGATTGAAGAAGAAGATTCATAGATTTGGAAAATTCGCACCTATAGGAAATACTTCAATACGATCTCTTCCACTCAAATGTACAGGGCGATTCACTTATGTTGGTAACCTAATTTTTCTCGGAAAGGGATGAATATTTTTTTATTCTGTTGGCGATATTTGGTACAAGTCTATTTGTCTTTCCAGGAACATGCCTTTAATAGTCATTCGAAAGATAATTAAATTCTGAATGTTTCTTCTGAATACCAATTTTTTCTATTTCTTACCGTCAGTGACCTGCAGCGTGTTTCATGTTAATATTATTCCATTTACTTTTTTCTGTATTGTGACTGTAAGTCTGTCAGAAGAAATGTTCAGAATTGAATTATCTTTCGAATGACACAATAAAAAAGATATGCTCCTGGAGAAAAAAAAATTGATAGCGCCGAGATGCCTGGCGTCTTGATTCTTCTCTCCGACTCTTACGCACATATCAATTCAACATTGACTTGTACCATATATCGTCAGCAGAATAAAAAAATATTCATCCTTTTTCGAGAAAAATTAGGTTACCAAGATAAGTGAATCACCCTGTACAATTTAATTTATGTACATTTCAATTTGACACTCAATTAAAAGGTACGCTAGATCGTACTCCTTTATTGTGCGTACTCACGACAAAAAAAATCAGAAGAAGTTTTACACTAAATCCAGTATACATGCATTATATGCATAATTCACCTGTGCGCATTAGAAATCTCTAACTCTTTCATCATTTGCAAGGATGTGTATACGAGGTCCCATAAAAATTAAAAAAGTTGAGGGTATTTCCGGTTCTACCGGAAGTAAGTATATTACCAACAAAAAATTGCACATTTGAATCAATTTCAAGCGACTAACCGGTTATTGTTTCGGTTTAACCAATTCCATTCAAATTGAATGCAATTGGTTAACCGAAATTATGACCGGTTAGCCGCTTGAAATTGATTTTGATGAATTTTTGCACGAATTTGCTCACCAAAATTTCATGAATATTGTCCTTTTCGTTCAAGATATGTTGAAGTATTACATCAGAATTTTATGGTTATATTATAATGAATGATAATTGTGTCATTGAGTTCATAATAATCCAGTAATTATTTTCAGGTGTGTCAATTTTACACCTGCAATGGAAGAGTTTTGTTATATTATGTCAAATATAAATTTGGTACATGATTACCCGGATTGTTGTCCAAGGTTTCGATGTGACTATGGAAAATTATATGCATAATTCATCTGAACATACTGGTTTTTTGCCGTAGACTATGGTACTTTCACAAAAAAATAAAAATGGCATTTCCCTATTTCTAGTACTTTCAATTAGAGAAAAAAACATTCTTATATTATAGTCCGTTCAGGAAAGTTTGAGCCGTCGGTTGGCCATGACAATTTGGCATATTCCACTGTGTATATTAAAATTTTAGGTGTTGTTTATTTTCCTGTCAGATTGATACGCAATGTTGTCAATATTGCATAGAATTCTCTGATAACAGTGATAACTCGCAAGCTCGTTGGACGAGGCCGGGTACATTCGGCAACGTTGACTTTATTTTACGTTATGACAGCAAATACTGCCAACAGATAAATAAACAAACGCCTACTATTCGCTCAAACATTGTTCAAGGAATTCTCCTAAACAATGGCTCAAACTTTCGTGAACGGACCAGTGGCGTAGTAACCCCACCACGGGCCTGTGTTCAAGATATTTTCCGGGCCCCTACTCTCACTAGCAGCGCTGCCTGCTGGTTACATAATTAAAAAAAATTTGATAGGGACAAAATAAAAGCACATTTTCTTTGTCACTTATATTAGAATAGTGACAATACAAAGTACGTGGGTACCTTCCACATATAAATATAACCAACTAACAAAATAACAACTACAACAAATAACAACTATAAGCAGAATGAAACAAAACAAAGCGCAATCAAAACTTTTTTTTGCAGGCTTTCGAATTTGCAAAATTTGTCACAATATTAGCTATACTTTATGTTCGGGCAACTTCATTTTCTATAGGAATAATAAAAAAAATAATTCTAGCAAGATTTCTTGAGACAAGTAACGAAGTAACTTGCGAATTATATCGTCGAACCTGCGTGAAGTTAGCATAAAAAGTTGGCCGGAAAAATTTTCCGATGTCACCCGAATGTCCATAGGCGTGCGTGCTATCAATTCATAAGTAGAATTCTATGAATAGCTTCATGAAGGGGAAGATCGATTGTTAATCATGATATAAACTCCAATAAGTGAATTTCTTGAATGAAATTGATCAAACGACAACTATAGAGTTCTCAACGAATATACTTTTGGGATTTGCGCAATTAAATTGGCAAACAAATTGAATGAAAATATATGTTCCGACTGACTGAGCGCTTGAATCAAGATGAAACATTGAGAAAATATATAATACTTGAAATTTGCAGTATGCTCCCAACCAAAATTACGAAATTTCCCGATTTTCACTTGAAGACGGTCGTGTATCAAAATGAAATTTTCAAGAAATGTTCTTTGTGAGATTTGCTATCGAATGCTATCAGCGAAAATTTCTTGCCTAGGGGACTTGGGGGTTAAATTCACCCTCAAACCGAAATTTTTGGAAAATTTTCCGATTTTCACTTGAAGACGGTCGTGTATCACAATGAAATTTTCAAGAAATGTTCTATGTGAGATTTGCCATCGAATCCTTGATTATATACCGAAAATTATTTGAAAAAAATAATCTGATAACTCGACGATACAATTCACAATTCACTTAGTTTTAAATTCTATCAGCAATCCCCAAAGACTGACCTGCATTTTTTCATATTAAGAGAGGCGCCTAACGAAAAAATCAGCCACGTGATCAATTATAGAACTCATCTCCAATAACACTTAAAGTCCAGAAATTCAAAAACACTAAAAAAAGTCAAGAATTTTGGGAACTTTCACTCTGAACACACTCACAAGCACAACGTCGTTTCAAATTCGAATAGGTACTTATTTCTCTAGAATAGGAATAGAAGTGAAATGATTTCGCATTTTCCCCCTAGTCCAAAAAAAAATTCCCTATGTACATGAAGAATCCTACATAAAAGAAGCCGCTCAAAAGGAAGCCGCCCCCCAATAAAGCGATCATCTGGTGACGTTAATGTAATGTAATTATCCCCTAAACAGAATGCCGACACGCTTCATGCAAAGAGTTCGGTACGATTTGTCCAGGCCGCAAAATTGATTACGGGGATAGCAATTTTCACCAGAAGAATATAAATATAAATAAGGAATTGTTGATTCAACGTTTTCATTTGTATGCGATGTGGTAAATTTTAATAACAATCATATTTCTGATATGATTGATATTTTTAACTAGAGTTTCGGAGATAAGTTGGTTTTAGTACAAAATTAAGGATTTATTCTGCAAGAAAAATAGTATAGTCGTCCCAAGCCCAGGCCGGGCCCCAATGGGGCTCGGGCCCGTGTTCTTCGAACACGCCGAACACCGGTCACTACGCCCCTGGAACGGACTATAGTAAGAATTTCAAGAATTTTCCATGAATAATGAATGCTTACTAAAATACTTCTTCCATACGTGAAATATGATGAAAATGAGTGCTATATCGTTTTTCCCAATAGTCTTTTTTTTTAGAATTTTGAGCCACAAATGGTCTCGAACGACAGGATTGGACTCCCTGATGATACGTGGTCAAATTCACGATTATTTTCGAAGGGATTGTTCTAAAGACAATTTTAAAGCTGAGTTCGGTTCCCAAATCAAATGCCTCGGTTGAGTTCGTGAACCAGCCTAATCGTACAGGGTGTTCCATAAAATATGGCTATTCATTTTTGTATCCCAATAACTCAGACAAAACGAATGCAGTCGAAATGAAATTTTGCGAATACATGCAAGGTGCTCGTAGTAAGCCTCACAGAACATATAATATAGCCTCATAGCCTCATGCAAAATTTTGTGGCCATAGCTTCAACAGAACCATAGAAAGTTGAATTGGAATATTGAAAAGAAGAATCTTTATTTTTCCATAACAAGATATCCGATTCTAGTGAAATTTATTCTGAGAATGAAGAATGTCATATTGAATGTTCATGCAAAATTTCAAGAGGATTGCATGATCTGAACTATAGAAAATTCAGTTGGAATATTTTGAAAAGAAGAATTCCTATATTTCCATAATAACAAGATATCCGATTCAAGTGAAATTCATTTTGTGAATGAAGATTGATATACTGAACGTTCGTGCAGAATTTCAAAAGAATCGCATCATCAGATCCATAGAATTTTTTTTTTTTAATTGCCAAGTTTTTGTATGCTTCAGTTTTTGAAATATTTACAGAATATTATTCCGAACGTGCGGAGATTTTTCATTTATACAATACATATTTAGTATCAATCTCGAGTCCTATACAAAAATTTGAGCCCTCATTGCAGCACCAAGGAACGAGCACTCAATAGCACCGGTTCAGGGCTTTTTTAAATTCTTGATTTTTGATTTGGGCGCCAACCCTATCCGGTTGGAATAGATCAGGTAAGTATAGAGTTCAGAAGATCACGTCATTGATGACACTGCCTGTTTGCCCTGTTTCATAGAAAAACCAACGAGCCTGTTTTCAAAAGTTAGCGTCGCCACTGGATTACGTTGCTTCGTAGGATAGAGGGGGGGAATCGCGGCTCGTTGGCAATGTCCATAGAATTTACTTGTTCTATGACTTCTATGGGCAATGTCAGTTGATAACGCATCAACTCCTTGTGGGCCATATACGTATAAAAAAGTTTATAAGTATATGTTGTGGGCAAAGCAAAGTCTGTGGTCACATAAATATTTGTATACATCTTCCATATGATTTTGACAAGTTGCCCACAAACTTGCTTCATCTGTTTTCTTTCCGATAAGATCGCATATGTCTTTCTCTCACTAATGTAGCCAAGTGTTCGATCTTCTGTTAGGTCACGTGAATCATGAATCATGAATATCTTATCTACGTGAATGACGCATAGACCTAATGAGAAATTATAATTATAAGTAATTATAGATCTGGATTCGCTTGAAGGCTGTTGACAGGGCAAGATCTGGGTTTTTTCTGGAGTGCTGAGAACCTGAATTTTCCCTTGTTTGTGGTGTCTCGTGAGTTTTCCTTATTCCTGGTGAGTTTTCTTTACCTAGAAGTGAGTGCTGAACGATATTTATGCATTTGCGGCCCTAGGGCCATTGTTATTTTAGAATAGTCTTTTTTTTCCTAACCTTTATCGAAGTTGTTGTTTTTTAATATATCAAGGAACAGGCTCCTTATCTCTAGTTCAACATGAATGAAACAGATCCCGAGGCTTGACCTCGGGTTCTGGAAGCTTTATCCCCGAGAGCCAAATTTGCCCTCTCTCAATTAGAAGGGGAATTTGATGACCGATGTGAAATTAGCAGCCAAAATCTGGCAGCCAATTTCCGAATGTGCCCGAACGATCAGTGGCGTCGTGAACTAGGTCTCCCAACTATATATGACGAAATCGAAAAATCTTCCGTGCTTGAATAATAACTGTTTGTTCATATTTCATCGGAATGAACGGAATACGTAGATAACCGGTTCTGTATCTGAGTGAAACCTTTGAAAAAAATATATCGTATTAGGTATTATAAAAAACATTATTTTAACAAGGAAGACGATGAAAAGCCACCTTGAGACTCATGAAGTGTATTGGGTTTAATATAAGGAATCTACGTTATGAAGTGAAATCCCTCCGGCCCCGTCGAAGGGGGTGAAAATGCCCCCCAAAGTACGAAAAAATTCATTTAAATATGAAGACGATGAAAAGCCACGTTGAAACTCATGCAGTATATTGA
This sequence comes from Propylea japonica, assembly GCA_013421045.1. NCBI lineage: Eukaryota > Metazoa > Arthropoda > Insecta > Coleoptera > Coccinellidae > Propylea > Propylea japonica. The sequence continues at coordinate 106,313,369 of CM024239.1, forward strand.
GTTCAATATAAGGAATCTACGTTATAAAGGAAAATCTCTTCGGCCCCGTCGAAGGGGGTGAAAATGCCCCCCAAAGTACGAAAAAATTCATTTAAATTAGAAGACGATGAAAAGCCACGTTGAAACTCATACAGTATATTAAGTTTAATATAAGAAATCTACCTTATAAGGAAAATCCCTTCGGCCCCGTCGAAGGGGGTGAAAATGCCCCCAAAGTACTAAAAAATTCATTTGAATATGAAAACGATGAAAAGCCACGTTGAAACTCATACAGTGTATTGGGTTTAATATAGGGAATCTACGTTATAAAGTGAAATCCCTTCGGCCCCGTCGAAGGGGGTGAAAATGCCCCCCAAAGTACGAAAAAATTCATTTAAATATGAAGACGATGAAAAGCCACGTTGAAACTCATACAGTATATTGAGTTCAATATAAGGAGTCTACGTTATAAAGGAAAATCTCTTCGGCCCCGTCGAAGCGGGTGAAAATGCCCCCCAAAGTACGAAAAAATTCATTTAAATTAGAAGACGATGAAATGCCACGTTGAAACTCATACAGTATATTAAGTTTAATATAAGGAATCTACCTTATAAAGGAAAATCCCTTCGGTCTCGTCGAAGGGGGTTAAAATGCCCCCCAAAGTACGAAAAAATCCATTTATATGAGACGATGAAAAGTCACGTTGAAACTCATACAGTGTATTGAGTTCAATATAAGGAATCTACGTTATAAAGGAAAATCCCTTCGGCCCAGTCGAAAGGGGAGAAAATGCCCCCTAAAGTACTAAAAAATTCATTTAAATATGAAGACGATAAAAAGCCACGTTAAAACTCATACAGTATATTAAGTTTAATATAAGGAATCTACGTTATAAAGGAAAATCCCTTCGGCCCCGTCGAAGGGGGTGAAAATGCCCCCCAAAGTACGAAAAAATTCATTTAAATTAGAAGACGATGAAAAGCCACGTTGAAACTCATACAGTATATTAAGTTTAATATAAGGAATCTACCTTATAAGGAAAATCCCTTCGGCCCCGTCGAAAGGGGTGAAAATGCCCCCCAAAGTACGAAAAAATTTATTTGAGTATGAAGACGATGAAAAGCCACGTTGAAACTCATACAGTATATTGAGTTCAATATAAGGAATCTACGTTATAAAGAAAATCCCTTCGGCCCCGTCGAAGGGGGTGAAGGATTTTCCTTTATAGGTAGATTCCTTATATTAAACTTAATATACTGTATGAGTTTCAACGTGGCTTTTCATCGTCTTCTAATTTAAATGAATTTTTCGTACTTTGGGGGGCATTTTCACCCCCTTCGACGGGGCCGAAGGGATTTTCCTTTATAACGTAGATTCCTTATATTGAACTCAATATACTGTATGAGTTTCAACGTGGCTTTTCATCGTCTTCATACTCAAATAAATTTTTTCGTACTTTGGGGGCATTTTCACCCCTTTCGACGGGGCCGAAGGGATTTTCCTTTATAAGGTAGATTCCTTATATTAAACTTAATATACTGTATGAGTTTCAACGTGGCTTTTCATCGTCTTCTAATTTAAATGAATTTTTCGTACTTTGGGGGCATTTTCACCCCCTTCGACGGGGCCGAAGGGATTTTCCTTTATAACGTAGATTCCTTATATTAAACTTATATACTGTATGAGTTTCAACGTGGCTTTTTATCGTCTTCATATTTAAATGAATTTTTTAGTACTTTAGGGGGCATTTTCTCCCCTTTCGACTGGGCCGAAGGGATTTTCCTTTATAACGTAGATTCCTTATATTGAACTCGATACACTGTATGAGTTTCAACGTGACTTTTCATCGTCTTCATATAAATGGATTTTTTCGTACTTTGGGGGGCTTTTCACCCCCTTCGACGAGACCGAAGGGATTTTCCTTTATAAGGTAGATTCCTTATATTAAACTTAATATACTGTATGAGTTTCAACGTGGCATTTCATCGTCTTCTAATTTAAATGAATTTTTTCGTACTTTGGGGGGCATTTTCACCCGCTTCGACGGGGCCGAAGAGATTTTCCTTTATAACGTAGATTCCTTATATTGAACTCAATATACTGTATGAGTTTCAACGTGGCTTTTCATCGTCTTCATATTTAAATGAATTTTTTCGTACTTTGGGGGGCATTTTCACCCCCTTCGACGGGGCCGAAGGGATTTCACTTTATAACGTAGATTCCCTATATTAACCCAATACACTGTATGAGTTTCAACGTGGCTTTTCATCGTTTTCATATTCAAATGAATTTTTTAGTACTTTGGGGGCATTTTCACCCCCTTCGACGGGGCCGAAAGGATTTTCCTTTATAAGGTAGATTTCTTATTAAACTTATATACTGTATGAGTTTCAACGTGGCTTTTCATCTTCTTCATATTTAAATGAATTTTTTTGTACTTTGGGGGCATTTTCACCCCCTTCGACGGGGCCGAAGGGATTTTCCTTTATAACGTAGATTCCTTATATTAAACTCAATATACTGTATCAGTTCCAACGTGGCTTTTCATCGTCTTCATATTCAAATGAATTTTTTCGTACTTTGGGGGGCATTTTCACCCCCTTCGACGGGGCCGAAGGGATTTTCCTTTATAACGTAGATTCCCTATATTAAACTTAATATACTGTATGAGTTTCAACGTGGCTTTTCATCGTCTTTATATTTAAATGAAATTTTTCGTACTTTGGGGGGCATTTTCACCCCCTTCGACGAGGCCGAAGGGATTTTCTTTTATAACGTAGATTCCTTATAAATAATGAAAGCGGAGAATAATATTAATCGATATATAAAATCAACCAATATTAAACCCACACTTCGGAACTAATCCCGTCAACGAACAAAGAACATGCATAGTGGTAATATCAAACAGAGCATCCATAGATAGCTATTTCGCCCTATTTGGGGCTCATCAGTATGGAGGAGCTCCGTTTGAAAGGCATTCTAGGTTCCCTTACTTGAAGAAATGTTGCCCAGTTCTGAGAATAACAGAAACAAGACGCCATCTCTTGGGATCCTTACGAACACCTACCTCCAATGCATGAACGTTGAACGAAGTCGCGAGATGTTTATCCGTTTTTCATACGAACTGGTGGCAGTCCAACTTTGTGGTTTTTACCTTCAGTCGATGAAGTGGAAACGCTCGTTTCTTCGTCGTAAACCAGACGTGGTGATAATAATAATGAATGAAAATTCATGCGTTTAACAGTAACGCAGGCATATATAAATAATGAAGCGGAGAATAATATTAATCGATATAAAATCAACCAATATTAAACCCACACTTCGGAACTAATCCCGTCAACGAACAAAGAACATGCATAGTGGTAATATCAAACAGAGCATCCATAGATAGCTATTTCGCCCTATTTGGGGCTCATCAGTATGGAGGAGCTCCGTTTGAAAGGCATTCTAGGTTCCCTTACTTGAAGAAATGTTGCCCAGTTCTGAGAATAACAGAACAAGACGCCATGCGTTACTGTTAAACGCATGAATTTTCATTCATTATTATTATCACCACGTCTGGTGCCGTATTCTCGAGAAGTGATATACGAAAACGTATACGAACTTCATTGCGCGAGTCCCCGTTTTACCTGCAAAAATGCACTCCGCGCAATGAAGTTCGTATACGTTTTGGACTATCACTTCTCGAGAATACAGCACTGGTTTACGACAGACGAAGAAACGAGCGTTTCCACTTCATCGACTGAAGGTAAAAATCCACAAAGTTGGACTGCCACCAGTTCGTATGAAAAACGGATAAACATCTCGCGACTTCGTTCAACGTTCATGCATTGGAGGTAGGTGTTCGTAAGGATCCCAAGAGATGGCGTCTTGTTTCTGTTATTCTCAGAACTGGGCAACATTTCTTCAAGTAAGGGAACCTAGAATGCCTTTCAAACCGAGCTCCTCCATACTGATGAGCCCCAAATAGGCGAAATAGCTATCTATGGATGCTCTGTTTGATATTACCACTATAATGCATGTTCTTTGTTCGTTGACGGGATTAGTTCCGAAGTGTGGGTTTAATATTGGTTGATTTTATATCGATTAATATTATTCTCCGCTTTCATTATTTATATTATGCCTGCGTTACTGTTAAACGCATGAATTTTCATTCAGTAGATTCCTTATATTAAACTCAAATATTGTATGAGTTTCAACGTGGCTTTTCATCGTCTTCATATTTAAATGAATTTTTTCGTAGTTTGGGGGGCATTTTCACCCCCTTCGACGGGGCCGAAGGGATTTTCCTTTATAGCGTAGATTCCTTATATTGAACTCAATATACTGTATGAGTTTCAACGTGGCTTTTCATCGTCTTCTTCATTTTTAAATGAATTTTTTCGTACTTTAGGGGGCATTTTCATCCCCTTCGACGGGGCCGAAGGGATTTTCCTTTATAACGTAGATTCCTTATATTGAACTTAATATACTGTATGAGTTTCAACGTGCGTTTTCATCGTCTTCATATTTAAATGAATTTTTTCGTACTTTGGGGTGCATTTTCACCCCCTTCGACGTGGCCGAAGGGATTTTCCTCCATAACGTAGATTCCTCATATTAAACCCAATACACTTCATGAGTCTCAAGGTGGCTTTTCATCGTCTTCCTTGTTAAAATAATGTTTTTTATAATACCTAATACGATATATTTGTTTCAAAGGTTTCACTCAGATACAGAACCGGTTATCTGCGTATTCCGTTCATTCCGATGAAATATTAACAACATAGTTACCATTCAAGCACGGAAGATTTTTCGATTTCGTCATATATAGTTGGGAGACCTAGTTCACGACGCCACTGATCGTTCGGGCACATTCGGAAATTGGCCGCCAGATTTTGGCTGCCAATTTCACATCGGTAATTTGATGGAACTCCATTAACGTTAACTTATTAAAAGAGGAACTCACTGCTATTAGAGTTGAGGCTGATCGTAGGAATAGTGAAGTTATTGTTGGCAAGATAGATGATATATTGTTTAAATTAAAATTAGTCAAGGAGGTTCAAAAATCAAAAAACTGCATTGTTTCTATTCAGCTGAGGACAAAGGTCCTTTCGAGGTAATAGTTGAGAGTTCCAGTGCGGAAATTAAAAATCTTAATCCCTTAAATATTGGTAAAATATTATTCAATAGTGAACTATATAAAGAATTTAATATTGTCAATATAAATAGAAAGGGTCTGAAGAAGGTTGGAGTGAGATTCGCAACCTCAGAACAAGCTAATTGTTTCGTAAAATATAACAACTTTAACCCTCAGGAGTATGAGGTTTACATTCCTGGTAGATTTGCACAGTGATGGGTATAGTAAGGGACGTGGGGCAAGAGATTACGGACGAGGAATATTGAGTCTGGGAAAGGGTCTCAATCCTGAAGTCAAAGTGATTAGAATGAGAAGGTTCAATAGAAAAAAAGTCACTGATAGTGGAAATGTTTTAGTGAAAACGAACACATGTGTTATTACATTTGAGGGCACTGTGTTGCCCAAATTTTTTGAATTATACTCGAATATTCTCCCTGTTGATTTGTACATTCCTCCAGTGGTCCAATGTATGAGGTGTTTGAGGTACGGTCACGTAAGAAACCTTTGTAGAGGTAGATTTCGTTGTAATGTGTGTGGTGGTAATCATGATGGTGAGCGTGCATGCGACTCGGAACCTCGATGTATTTATTGTGGTCAAGATCATATGGCCACTGATAGGGACTGTCCTGAATATGGCAGGCAGGTGAGAATGAGAGAGGTAATGGCTTTGAACAATGTGTCTTTATATGAAACTGACAGAGCTTGTAAGAAAACAATTCTCACCCTCTCCATCAGATTTCCCCACCTTACAGAGTAGGGATGTTACTAAAGATACTTCTAGTCCTCGAACCTATTCGGGTGCAGTCTCGCGACCTAGGTCGGGTGCTACATATTCTTCCCCCCGTAGTAGGCAGAATTTCAAAAGAAAGGCGACATCTCAGATAGGCTATGATAAAGATGCTCATAACGAGTGTCTCATTAATTATAGATGGAGCTCTCCGACACCAAACATTCCCTCTACTTCATCTCCACAGGAGATGGAGATCTGCCCCAGCTTAGAGACAGAGATGGCTGATATTAACAAATCTTTTCTATCAGAGTCTCTTTCTCAAGATAGTGCATGCACTTATCCACCAAGCCGGAACGAACAGTCATTATCACTTGAAAGAAATAATTCAAGAAAAAAAATTATATACAGGGTGTTTCATTGAGAAAGGAAATACTTCACAGGTGCATAGGTGGCACCAAGACGGTTCTAGAGATACCCCATTTATTGGGTCTCACTGTCTTCGTAGCCGAGATACAGGGTGTTTTATGAATTTTGCCCGTTTCTTCTCTTCGAGGCCGTACTAGACGAACCACTGGTGTATTTTTCTCTTCATATTGGGCAAATATGTTCCTAATTGAGAGCCCAAATATATCATGCAATAACCGCCGCGAAAATCCAGGACCGGGTTAACAAAAATTATGAATCGTTTGAATACACGAAACAACCCCTGTTACATCGGAATTTTGAAAATCTGTTTCAATATGCGAAAACACCACTAAAAACTAAACTGGGACGTATACTTAAAATTTTCGCGCAGAAAGTTTTACTGCACAAATTTTCAAGGTAAAAGTGAAGTTTTTAGGACTTGGATACCCGAAAATGGTTTGAAGTGACTTTAACAATGAATTATCAACAATATTGAATCCATAATTATTTAAACATTACTCTGTAATTTATTTTCACATTGGTTTTCCTTTTTATAGCCGTATACTTGAAAATCCAGGTCCGGGTTAACGAAAATTATGAATCGTTTGAATCCTCAAACAACACCCTGTACATCGGAATTTTGAAAATCTGTTTTAACATTCAAAAATACCACTAAAAACTGAACTGAGACGTACACTTCAAATTTTCGCGCAGATAGTTTCAATGCACAAATTTTCAACGTAAAAGTGAAGTTTTCAAGAACTTGGATACCTGAAAGTGGTTTGAAGTGACTTTTAACAATGAATTATTAAAATATTGAAATCCATATTTATTATACGTAATAATGCAACTCACTTCTCAATAAATGAAAACTAATGTGGAAATGAATTACAAAGTAATGTTGAAATAATTATGGATTCAATATTGTTGATAATTCATTGTTAAAGTCACTTCATACCACTTTCAGGTATCTTAGTTTTTAAAAACTTCACTTTTACGTTGAAAATTTGTGCATTGAAACTATCTGCGCGAAAACGTACGTCTCAGTTCAGTTTTTAGTGGTATTTTCGAATTTTAAAACAGATTTTCAAAATTCCGATGTGTTGTTTCGAGGATTCAAACGATTCATAATTTTCGTTAACCCGGACCTGGATTTTCAAGTATACGGCTATAAAAGGAAAACCAATATGTAAGAATTACAAAGTAATGTTGAAATAATTATGGATTCATATTGTTGATAATTCATTGTTAAAGTCACTTCAAACCACTTTCGGGTATGCAAGTTCCTAAAAACTTCACATTTACCTTGAAAATTTGTGCAGTAAAACTTTCTGCGCGAAAATTTGAAGTATACGTCTCAGTTTAGTTTTTAGTGGTGTTTTCGAATATTAAAACAGATGTTCAAAATTCCGAGTACAGGTGTTGTTTCGAGGATTAAAACGATTCATATTTTTTGTTAACCCGGACCTAGATTTTCGAGGTGGTTATTGCATGATATGTTTGGGCTCTCAATAAGGAACATATTTGCCAAATATGAAGAAAATATACCAGGTGGTTCATCTGGTACGGCCTCAGGAAGAAACGGGCAAAATTCATAAAACACCCTGTATCTCGGCTACAAAGACAGCGAGACCCAATAATGGGGTATCTCTAGAACCGCCTTGGTGCCACCTATGAACCTGTGAAGTATTTCCCTTTCCAAATGAAACACCCTGTATAATGAGGATTATTTGATACAACCAATAACCTCATTATAATTTAACGTAATTTATGTAATATTTTAATGTTATTATTATTTTCTGTTATTTTTGATTCGATTTCCACTTTCCAGTTCACTTGATCTCTTTTTTTTAGCCCTGGAAGGGTTAAGATCCTGCAATGGAATATAAGATCCCTTTATTCAAATTTTAACGATCTCAAAGTATTGATTAAAAATTTGGAACCGGACGTAATATGTCTAAACGAGCCTTTTTTGAAGGCTCATCAGAGCATTTCCATATCTGGTTTTAGGCTGTTTAGGTTGATAGAGCTGATGGTTATGGGGGAATAGCTATGGCCATTCGTGATGGGTTGTGTTTCCGGGAGATGGATCTGAGTCCCTTGAATTTTCCATCCAGAATGCATGTCATGGGTCTTACCTGCCTTGGATACAACATTGTCTGTTTATACATCCCTCCAGACGTTTCCATATCATTTCTGACCTGGAACAGTTTCAGGTGTACTCTGATGGTTCTTGTTTGTTATTGGGTGACTTTAATGCACAGAATCCCCAATGGGGTTCAGGGTTTCTTAATCATAATGGTAGCACGGTTCAGGCCTTCTTGAGGGATGATAATTTCATCTTGCTCAATGATGGTTCTCCTACAAGATTGACCCCCCTCAGGTAAACCCTAGCGCACCCGACTTGTCAATGTGCACTGGAAACATGTCGGTACTCTGTAGGTGGGCGACAATCCAGGACACTGGGTCCAGTGATCATTTCCCCATATTGATCGGAATTAATGAAGGGGATGGGGTGACCATCAGAGAGAGACCTTCTCTGCGAAGGTATAGGACGAAACACGCCGATTGGAATTTGTTTTATAGGAAAGTTTTTGATCAGTTTGACAACTGTCAAGTTGACAATATGTCCGACTTCATCAATTTTATTCAGGCGGCGGCGGACTCCTCGCTATCACAGCGTAAAAAATGTAAAAAGCCTAAGTATAAAGTTCATTGGTGGGATGAAGAGGTTGCAAGGGAGGTAAACTTGAGGAGGTCTCTCCTCTCGAGATATCACTGCTCTCCTAGTCTGGAAAATTATCTTGCATATAAAAATCGAGTAGCAAAAACCAGAAAATTGATCAGGGGTAAGAAAAGAGATTCATTTAAACAGTTCTGTGAGAATCTGTCTCTAGATCAGGCAGATCTCTTCTGGAATGTGGTCAGGAAGTTTTCCGGTCAGAGTCCTTCTAACAAGTTTCGGGCGGTTCCAGACTCGTGCTGTGGGGATATTCTTCGGAAGTTGTCCTCATCGGTATCATCCTCCACGATTGCCTTGAATTATCAGAACACCATAAAAGAATTTTCTCTTGGAGAATTAATGTACTCCTTAAGGTTGCGGAAGGACTCGGCTCCAGTGTGGATGGCATTGATTACAGAATTTTGTTCCATCTCCCTATGTCTGTCAAAATAACCCTCCTGGGTTTATTTAATAAACTTCTACGTTTTGGCTCACCTCATCTCATCATGAAAACTTCAGTCATTGTCCCTATCTTGAAGGGTAATTTACCGGTGAATATGAGTAATAGTTATCGGCCTATCTCGATATCATCGTGTGTTACTAAAATATTAAAGAGAATGTTGAAGGAAAGAATAGAAGGCACATTGAACATCATCTAGGACCCCTGAGTTTCGGTTTTCGAATAGGTAGATCCATTTCGGATTGTCACACTCTCCTTTCTGCTCAGGTCTATGCGGCTTTTGATCGGGGTCAATTTTCCGTTTGTGTTTTCTTGGACATATCGGGAGCATTTGATAGTGTTGATCTGAATGTGTTATGGAATGATATGATTTCTTGCAGCATTCCTCTCAACGAGGCCAATTTAATATATGAACTCTTTCATGGTCGTAAGGTGACCTTACAGGGAGAATCTGGGACAGAATTAGAGGAAACTCTCCTTAGTGGTCTCTTGCAGGGCTCGGTGCTGAGTGCACCACTGTTTAATTTATACACACGAGTTCCACAAACTTTGCTGAGTAGGAGGGTCCTCCTCTTCCAATATGCGGATGATTTCTCGATGTTTTGTTCGGGAGATGACTTAGAGCTGATAATTGAATGCCTTAATGATTACCTGGGCAGATTTAACGAGTGGCTTCTGGAGCGCAATCTGAGAATTAATGTCCAAAAAGGCAGCAATGACTTTCACAAACACACTTTCTTCCATCCCCATCTTCACACATAGCCATAGATGGCCAAACCATTCCATGGAGACAAGAGGTTAAGTACCTGGGAGTGGTCTTCGATCAGAAACTTAAATGGGGTAAACATGTAGAACTCATGTGTTCAAAGGCTATTAGTCAATGCAGAGTCATCAAAGCCATTTGTAGACCATCGTGGGGCTCACATCCTTTTACCCTTCTAAATGTTTACAAAGGCTTAATAAGACCTTACCTGGACTTTGGTGCTATCTTATATGGTAGATGCGCGAAAGCAACCCTTAAAAAGTTGGATGTGGTGCAGTTTTTCTGCGTTACGCATTTGCTTGGTCTCATGAAGTCGACACCCACAAACATCGTTCTTTCAGAGAGTGGGGAACTTCCGCTAGAATATAGAAGAAGATGGTTATCCTATAAATTCGTGTCCAAGATCTGTAGATTTTCTCAACATCCCTTACTGGAAGTTTTCCATGATCCCTCCAGGTTCGATCATCTTTGGTTTAATGACACTATTCCAGGATATGTGCGGGCGCTGAAGTTGATCCATGGCAACATCTCGCGAATATGGTCTTCTACCATTCCTTATTTCATGACTGACATTGTGGTTAGATCAGAGAGAAGGTCAGTTTATGTTTCCAATATGGCTAAGGGTTCATTAACTAATGATCAGGAATTTACCGCCCTGCTTGAAAGGGAGTACTCAGGCTTTACTCAGTTGTATACGGATGCCTCTAAGTCCACCAACCCACATTCAGTGGGATATTCAGTCTGGGTTCCTTCTGCCAACCTTAAAATTTGTGGCAGATTGCCAGAGGATTGGTCAGTGTTCTCCGCTGAGATGTTCGCGATTTATAGAGCGCTTCGGGTAATCCTGGACAAAAGAATATTGAGTTCGGTTATAGTCACAGATTCTAGAAGTGCAATTGACAAGTTGAAAGATGGGAGAATAGATGCCAGTTTGGACATAGGTACGGCCAATGCGCTGATTATGTTGTCGAGGGTTAAAACGGCTGGTCTACATGTTGCTCTATTATAGGTGCCAAGTCACTCATATATTGTGCATAATGATATGGCAGATAGATTGGCCAACCGGGGTAGGCTTTTACCAGGTAGTTCTGGGCTCGGGGGCGATCCCCGTGAACTTTGGCCGGACTTTAGGGCGAGGATTTGGAGAGAATGGGATGACGAGTTTCGGAGAATGGGTCGAGTTAAGGGTAGAACATACTCTGAGATGATTCAGCCTAGTTTTTGCAGAAAGGGTACTTGGTTTGGCAGATTAAAATTGCTCAGGAAAAAGATTGTGACCATCATTCGCCTCAGGGATTGCAGACTCCCCCTCCTGCAGTTGTGGGGGATATGGGGACCTGAGACATATCTTTTTTGTATGCGCGATAATAGATATAACATTGACAATTATACCAACAACTGTCTAGCCTTCAATTTCCAAACCTTTAAATTTGTATGATATTTTGTTTTCCACTGATAAGAGAATAATGAGCTTGTTGCTTGATTTTCTAGACGCTTCCAATTTAGCTTTGTAGAAACTGCTTTGTAGTAGTGGAGCTTCGTTTGTAGTTTGTATGTTCAGCATTTAATTTTTCCGAATTCCTGTCCTTACAGATTCATCCCCTATTTGTGTCATTCCTGTGTGCTCACTCCGTGGGTAGAACAGTTGTCAACATTAGGCCAATACTTACTTCCTATAATTGAAATACTACTTATACTACAAGAGCTCATCTCAGTCTGGTATAGACACGTTCTAGACTCCTGCACCCCTGGGAGCCAGGCTGTTAGTTTCCAACCCGCTACGAAGAGCCTGTTTGCTGGTCCATGGTATTCAGCAACCTCAACTAGGGGGGTTGCCTAGGAGGAAGCTGTTTCGCTGAGAAGAAGAAGAAAAGAGAAGAATTATAGATCTATGGAATGACGTGAATCTACATCCATATAGTATTATCCATAGTATTATATATTTTTGTTCTGTGATAAACATCCAATAAAGAAAAAGGAAGAGTACCGTCACCGTAATTCATTCGAAAACTTTATTATAAATTGATTTCGTTAGCTATCTAACTAATAATAATACCGGTGTTTTATATTCAACAATAAACTCCCATAAGAACGCGTTTTGTGCCCGCTGGCTTGAGCAAGAAATTCTTTTGTTGTAATCTTGTAATATGTCGACTAAAAGGAAGCGAGCTCCAGTTGAAAAAACCGCTAAGAGAGGTAAAAGGAAGGAAGACAGTGATATTGATTCCGAATTGTCTGATCGGAGTGATAATGAGAATCCTACACAACCTGATGAAGTTCTCATTGCTGGACATGGGGATGCTCTGGATGATCTTACTCAACTTCCTGAAGAACTCTTGAAGACAATTATCAAACCTGCTGGGCGGTTGCTTATTTTTGGACAGGTTCATTGGGATAATGTTGGCAAAAGAGAAATTAAACCAACTCCAAAGATGTATCCCAACTTATACACCCCACATCTCTTCACTGATTTGAAGGTTTGATTCATTTAGATCATTTTCACTACTAGTAGTTGTTAGCTTCCAGAAAAGAATTCCCAAGATTTTTTTTTTGGTAATTATGTAGATCTAAAAGAACTGTGCTGGAAATGTGAAAAAAATCGTACTCACTAAGTTTGGGTCCCAGATTACGAAAATGATAACGAGAAGTCTGCAATCCTTTTAGTTTTTTCAAAAAAAAAAATCCAAAGTTTCAGTCAGGTTAGTGAGGTTAAGCATAGTTCTAGCCAATTTTCCTCTATTTTCTCAATCAATACTCGTTGGAAATGTTTTATTTATCATTTCCTGAAAGTATCCTGCAAAATAAAGCCTTCGTCGATAATTTGCCCTTGGGCTGTCAACCGGCGCGAATTGCGCCACGTTGCCAATGTTTCAAACTTGTAGTTAAATTTAGGTAGCCTAGTTCGAATATTGTTTCAAGAATGTGTTATCAATTGAAATGATTCATTTCGCACCCTTTTTTTGTGAAACACTCGGTAAGAGTGAATTTGCTATACGAGTCCTAGGGATAATATTCCAATTTGAGATCCGCCAAATTAATATGTCCCGTGAAAATGGAAAAAGAATATTCATTAATGTTAGTATGACAGAAATTATAGAATAACTTGAGTAGGTTAGGTTAGGTAAGATAGGAACAGTGCCAAGTATTAATAGGAGTGTGAATCACTCAAAAACACTTATTTACAAAAAAAGATTTCGCTCGTATTAAGAGAAATGGTACTTAAATTATTCCATTCATAATTCAATGGCCATTTCTCTTCCTACGAGCCTTTTTTAGTGTGAAATAAGTGTTTTGAGTGATTCCCCTCTTATTAATACTTGGCACTGTTCCTATCTTGCCTAACCTAACCTAACCTAGCAACCTAACTCAAACTCTTTTATAATTCCTTTCATACTAATATGGGAAAAGTTAACAAAAATGGGCTTCCCAATCTCATCCTAATAATTTGAAAGTAACTGGTTCTGGTTATACGATTTGAGACATTGGCAACGTTGCACAAATCGCGACCGATGACAACCGAAATACGCCGAAAGGCAAATTATCATGGCTGCCGTGAAGATAATAAACAATTAATAAAATCGTCGATTTCGACCAAACGAAGGCTTTATTTTGCAGGATACTTTCAGGAAATGATAAATAAAACATTTCCAACGAGTATTGATTGAGAAAATAGAGGAAAATTGGCTAGAACTATGCTTAACCTTACTGAAACTTTGGATTTTTTTTTGAAAAAACAAAAAGGATTGCAGACTTCTCGTTATCATTTTCGTAATCTGGGACCCAAACTTAGTGAGTACAATTTTTTTTCACAATTCCAACACGATTCTTTTAGATCTACATATTTACCTTTTTTTTTCATCAGGTACGATATGCAATAAGTGGTTGCGTGGCTGCTCACAGTGTGATTGTTACTGAAGAGGGCAAATGCATGACATTTGGTCGTAATCCATACGGGCAGCTAGGGTTGGATGATACAAACACTAGATATGCTCCAACTCTAGTTCCAGGATTGGAGGATAAAAATATCATCGGAGCTGCTTGTGGAAGGCACCACACTTTATTCCTTACAGATACAGGTACTGTTTACTCTTGCGGTGATAACCGTTCTGGCCAGTGTGGCGTTGGGAATTTACAACCAAAGATTATGGTTCCCCACAGAATCAACTATAGAGGTCCTCCTATTATTAAGGTACCCTGTAGTTTTTCATTAATGTTTTAATCGTTTAAGGGAAAACACATAGACCACGCTCGCGGTCGTTCCCGTTCTACTAGCTTTTCACTAGGCTGCGGACGTTTTTGACGGTTTGCATGTGGAACGGTCCTTTGAGCTTATGGGCGATTAATGACAGTTGTCGAATGAGATTCAAATTTGTGTTTCACGTAGAAAAGTTGCCTCAAGATATTTGGGGAATCATTTAACCATTAATGATGATATATCTCACTGATAATGCCAGGAGGAAACTTATAACTGGCATATTCAGTTATTTTACCTGGCTCTGAACATGTTTTTCACCTCCGTTTATAATATTTTACCTTTTACACATATTTGCTCAAAGGTCTGAAATAGCTTTAGATAAAATATTTTTGTTTGATTTATTCTTCAGAGAATCAGGTGGGGAATATGTTTTTACCATCAATTATTACAATTATGTTGTCTCTCAATTAAAAAAAGCTTTTGAAAGTATAAATTTGAACTTTTTTTTTCTATACATGATCGTACCATTTTATGGAGTTTACAAATTATACATATTATTCATAGTCCCTACAGTATAAAATTTTTATAGAATAAAATCTGAAATCATCAATAAAATTCAACTCTATATCTACGTAACATCTATCGAAAGTTTAGCCGTAGAAACTAGATAACTTTTACGATCTTTATCATCATATTCCTCATTCAACATGCAAAAGTTATGTATAAGCATATGCCATTACTGAATTATTTCACAGTTTGCAGTTGTCTACTCTTAAGAGTCTTAAGGTACTCCTGTATTGCCTAGTAACATTTAATTACGATAATTGTATAAAAAAGCATAGTACAATATAATCAGTTCTCAAATGTCTACAATAGGGGCGTTCGGCATCGACATCGGACGTGTCGGATCGATATAAACCGTTCGTTTATTACATCCGGATTGAGGGGAATACACATCTGTACCGTTCGTCATAAAAATCTGAGCAATCGGACGTCGATCTTTTCGCTCGGTCTATTTCGACGGAGCAAAGCGATTTTATCCATAGAGTTTTATGTTTTTTATATATTTTTTGTTTTATGTTGAGTTTCCTGATCCGACAACCGATAGATTGAAAAATTCTAACAGTTTTATTCTTCTGTTTTCATTTATTCATTAAAAACTCAATTAATTCATTAAAATTTTTCAATATAGCTATCTAGTAGTTATAAATGGGCAGGAGGAGATATTGCTTTCCCGTTTCTTTTTCGTGTAATTAATCAATTAATTGATCAGGATCTTTCGGTACAACTATCGCCGTATTGAACGACCAGAAGGGGATATTGCATTACTCGTTTCTTTTGCATTCAGTGCCTTTGCACTTAATTATTTAATTGAGATTTTATGGAAGAGCTACTAAAGGGTGAAAGTATCGTTAGAAGATGAGCATATTTCCCAAAATAGTGATCTTTGAAATCTCATAATCTATAAAAGTAGAACGGAGCAGTATGTTCTGTGGCAGATGCTCTGTACCGTTCGTATATTCCCAGATATTTCAGATTTATCTGTACGATCTGTGGTCACGTGACAAAAAAATCCGACCGCTCGCGGAGGTCAATGCCGAACGCCCCTAATAATACCAATAATTCTCAGAATATTAATTTTTGAATTATTATTCCACTCTTAGAATAAAACGTAAATCTAGAGATGCCTTTACGCATTTGTTGACTCAGCTATGTAGGATCCGTTTATGTACGCGAAAAACATTCCGGCGTTGCGAACTTGTGCTGTACCTTTATTCCGTATTGGGTTAATTGGTCTACCGCTCCCCTACTCTGATACTAACGGCTTGCGTCTGTTACAGATAATTCTGTCCGGTTTTCAACATCGTCTGTTAGTGTTTAGTTACTCGATGCGTCGTGTTTACATTTTCATTTCGATTTGACGTTCATAAACTGAATTATTTTACTGATTTGGTGGTAGTTTATTATTGCTTAAGGCTATTCCGGTAATTATAGCTAAGGCAAAATTACGAAAATGTTGTGTTATATTCAGGAATTGAAGAAATGAAAATCTAACCAATTGTTTTCTTCACCCCAGTGCGGCAGTGAAATGCTTTCCATCTCACTCTAATGCTTGGTTGATTACATTGCAGTATAGTCCCTACTGTGTATATTAAAATTTTAGGTTAATTCTTGTCAGATTGATACGCAATGTTGTCGATGATGTCGATGTATTCGAGAATTTTCAATAGAAGTGCTAATGAACAGAATCAAATCAAATGAATAAAAAGTTCTTCTGAAACAAACATTATGTGACGAACATAAACATTGTATACTCAAGGAATCAAGATGTATCTGGAGTAATAAATGAAGATAATTCGGACTTATTTGAGAAAAATACGCGTTACTCTCATGCATTTCGTATTTCACCTAGAGAGGTTTCCTTCGAAACATTCTTCATTGTTCATTGAATGAATTGATTTCTTCATAAGATAACTCTGATGAATCGTCGGTTCCAAAATATCCTGATTTGAACTTAAGGAAGCACCTCTACCTACAACTACATGCATGTTACTCTGAATAAATGAGAATTGTTATGATTGTTGTGAATTGTAAACAAGATAACCTCTCTCTCGGACTCTAGACCCGAAAACGCGTCGAACGGCTACGCGTAGCCATCGTAAACTAAACGTTAGTTTACTATGCCTTGGTTTCATTATTTTAGGTTTGTAGTTTTGGGAATAATTTGCCTCTTTCAATGCAACGTTGCCAGGCCTAACGTTAATGTAGCCTGTATCCATCGTAAACTAAACGTTACGTTGCATTGAAAGAGTCAAATTATTCCCAAAACTACCAACCTAAAATAATGGAACCAAGGCCTACTTTGTGCTCAACAATATGTGAACGGAGTAAACTATTCACGCGTAGGGGCATCTCTATGTTCATTTTTTACTCTTAGGGTAACTCCTCTTTTATAAACATGAAAAATTTGAATTGTTTATCATGCCACACAATGTACTATTATTAGCCTATTCGTTTTGAGATATTTCGTGCTCCTGAGTAACTCAAAAGCTCGAGATACGGCTTGCCATTGGCTGCGCACAAGTACTGGAACAGCTCAGGAGCACGAAACTCCACAAAACGAATACCGTATATAGGTTGGTTGTGGAGCAGACTTCTCTGCTATTTTGGATATAAAGGGTGGTCTTTGGACCTTTGGACTCCCAGAGTACGGTCAACTGGGGAACTTCAAGTTGTTCACCAAGTTGTGTTTCAATTTTGAGACAAGTCCGAAGAGAATTCTTTTATACATCGAAAGAACCGAGGACGGTCACGTTTCTCCAGTTGATTTTCCTGAAATAGTGGATTTCAACTGCGGCCAGAATCATACTGTTGCTATTGATAGCAAGAAGAGAGCTTTTTCATGGGGATTCGGAGGTTTCGGTGGTCTAGGACATAACGAACTGAAAGACGAGATGGTGAGTATCAAAATTAGTATTCAATGTATCAGTAGAAGTTATTTGAATTTTGAGGTTCAGCAGATATCGATCATATTTTGGTGTCATTGTATTCATTTAGACCTCCTGAACAACATTAGTGAAACCAACAGGTGGTGGTTTGTCTTAATTTAGACTAGAGAGTATGGGCCCCCAAAGTTTTAAAAATGTTTCATCTCCACGTCACTTTTTTCACTATAAAAATACAAATTCACTGATCCAATTTAGTCCATAAATCACCTTCGAACATTCAAATAACTATTCAATTAGTTTTATTTCAGGTATATTCAATATTTAATGCAGAAACCTCTGAATTCTAGAGGTACCACATATCCACAAATTCTAAGGAAAGCCCACCATTTTTGATGGTAGATTTGGCACTGCCGCACATACATTCGCGTGATTATGATGTTTTCCCGTTAATCCTGCCATCATTTTATATGTCACTCGCCGAAGGACGGTGGTGCAGTGGTGCCAAATTAACCATGAAGAACGGCTTTCCTTTGAGTTTATGGATATGTGGTACCTCTAGAATTTCGATGTTAGTGCATTCATTATTGAATATACCTGAAATGAACCTAATCGAAAAGTTATTTGAAAGTTCGAAGGTGATTTATAGATTAAGTTGGAGCAGTGAATTTGTGGTTTTATTGAGAAAAAAGCGACTGGAAGATGGAACATTTTTGAAATTTTGGGGGCCCATATTATCTAAAATTAGACAGATCGCCACCTGTTGGTTTTACGAATGTTGTTCAGGAAGACTCAATGAATACAATGACATCTGGGGCCTGTAACACAAACCTTACAAGTGTAACAAGTCTACAAGTAATTTGCCTGTAACTACAAGTCCAACCCAATTCGATGTCACAATGCGAATGGCTACAATTGTAGAAATTAAATAATTTTGTACATGTGTAGCTACACTTGTAATGCAAATATCATAGAATTCATTATTATTTGATACCTACTATATGACATGACTTGTCAATATAAGTAGTATTGCTACCTAGAGTTGGAGATATGTAAAACATTATCTACACTTGTAGAAAATTCCGTGACACGATTATACAAGTGTGAACTTTATGTTACAGAAAAAGTTTACATATGTAGAGATTTTGACGTAATTACTAGTCCGTACTTGTAATTACAAGTGGGTTTGTGTTATGAAACAGTTACAAGTGTAGAATATATTCTTACAATTGTAGGACTTGTAGTGCTTGTGTTACAGGCCCCAGGTCGATATCTGCTGGTCACAGAAATTCGATATTTACCGAGGTTTCGGTGAATATTTGAATTTTGAGGTTCAGCAGATTCAACATTACTGAAACTAATAGGTGCTGGTCTGTTTTAGTTTAGAGAATATGAGCCCCCAAAATTCCAAAAATGTTGCATCTTAACGGCATTTTTCTAATATAAAAACACAGAATTACTGCTCCAATTGAGACTGTTAATCACATTCACATAACGATTCGATTAGTTTCATTTCAGGTATATTCACTTAAAATACCACAAGAGCTTCAAAATTATCGGGTATTTCCCGATAGGTTCGTTGCAAACAAATGAAGGAGTCAAGTTTTTCAGGTTCCTTAAAAACTTGACGACTTTATTTGTTTGCAGGGAACCTTGAGGGAAATGCTAGATAATTTTGAAGCTCGTGTGGTATTCGGGGGATTATTTTTCCGTCCCAAATGTCGGCCAATAGAATTGCACCATGAGACGAAATGTACAGTTAACAAATAAGAATTTCATAATGAATAAAACAACATTTAATTAAGATAAAGACTAGTGCAATTAAAATACAATTGTTGTAAACATTGGTGCATGTTTTCTTCAAGTCAGAGTTATCGGTAATGGTTCCAGAAGAGGTAGATGGCATGAGGTTTATGCTGTTGATGGCATTTTCTGCAGTAGGCTCACTCCTTCGCAGTTTCTTGACAATTAATTCGTGGTGTTCCTGGTCGAGTTGGAGATACGGCTTGATGGAGTTACTGTTGGCATGTCCAGTTATTTTGATTATCTGCTGCTCTCCCAGGCCCGATTTCGCTAGATTGGAGACGGCTGTTCCACGACTGGAGTGATTGGTGATTTTTTTGTTACCAAGGTCAAGCCCAGCTTTTTGTGCTGACTCCTTAACCCACTTTGAAATCGTGTTTTGGCCTACTGGGGAATCCTTGTACCACCTAGCGCCTGGAACTTTATTCCAGAATGGATTTTGGGTCAGGAATAGTCTGTCGCTCTTGATATTGGCATCTCTCTTCTCTCTCAATTTCTGGAACAGTCTCACTGGGCACTTGTCAGGGATTTCCCGATTCTCCACCAGCCACTTGCTGTCTGATAATTTTTTATCACCACCTTGTGTGGTCTTGCTGAAAATTGGATTGTATTCAATTCTCCCAGTTGTTTCCCCGTCATTTCGCTGTTCTGCCTTGAAGTGATGTATTGACGCCATGCTGCCCTCACCACCTCTCCAAGCCAATTCCACTGATATTATCATGAATAATTTTTTCTGGAGGCCATCAGGAGTTTCCTCGTCCCAAACAGTGGTCATTGCATCCCAATCTTTTTCCTCCAACGCTGCTGCACTTGCCCTCCGTTTTTCCGAATAGATTGTAAAGCCTTACGCTTGGCATCACGAGCTCCTCGAGCGGTCTTGAATGCAGCATCCGAAAATGGGTTGATTTTGATGTCGAAATCGTTCAAATACTTTTCTTGAAGTAATTTGGCAGTCTGATTCCACATTGTTTTTATTGTACCTTCCTTATAGTCTTCTCCATCCATTTTCTTCATATTGTAAGCGTAATCTTTCATAATGTTTGCCAATTGCGCTTCACTCGTTTCAGCACTCAATGTGTATTCCCTCTCAGTACAAAAAGTAGTAAATTGGTTCCAAACTGTTTTTTTTGACTTCTCCGTATTAATGGGAACATTTCCTTTGACTTTTTTATCGATGGTGGACAGAGAACAAACTCCAAATCGACTCATTTTCATGCAAAATCTCCAATTTTCACAATTGAATTCAACCTGTCAGTTTGACGTGTGATTAATTTGACTGGATCATGTTTTGTTTTTTATATATAGCAACTACCAGAGAAAATTTTCAAAAAATTATCAGTTGTAATTTAACTAGTGCAATGAAAATTATCGAAAATTTTTGGGAAATATGCTCGAATGCAAGTTAAGTTGAAAAAGAGCACGAGTGCGCGGAGCGCTCGAGTGCCTTTTACAGTTTAACTTGCATGAGAGCAGATTTGTCAAAAATTATCGATTCATTTTCATTGCAAGAGTTAAATTTAATAAGAAAATTTTGTGAATCCATCAAATCGTATTGTGTCGCTGTAAGTTGCTGTCAGTTTTCATGTTACTCTAATAAGTAATAAACGTTCATAATTACGTCTGCATTTATTTTAAAGGACCTGATAATTTTGCACAAGTGCGAATTATCGATAATTTGCACTAATGCAAAATTATCGCCTAATTGTATGCTCATTGGCTAAAACAACAATAAAAAATCAGTCGGAACATTGTTGTCTGTCGAATTTGACAGATGAATAAAATTTTCAGTATAATACCATGTAGGTTGTACCACGTGACGTCGAATGGTGCAATTCTATTGGTCGATATTTGGGTCGGAAAAATAATCAATAATAAATGCAAAAATATCGAAATATTATAGTTACAACTAAAAAGGGGTTTTTGTAAACTTACTCGATCACTTACCCGGGTTGAATCTTGACAGATAAACGGTTCAATGTGTGTCAAAATTCATCCCGGGTTTGTGATCGAGTAAGTTTCTGAAAACCCCCAAAAACCTACCATGAAGATCGGCGGGCTTTCCCTCTAGTTTGTGGATATGTGGTACCTGTAGAATTTCTTTGTTTTTGCATTAATTATTGAATACAGGGTGTTACATAATAGTATGTCACAACTTAAGAGGATAAATCTACGTATAATTTCAAGAAAAAAAGTCCATATAAACATGGGTCCGCATAAGCTTCGTTACGGAGCTACAAGGTGTTGAAATTTCCAAAAAAAAATTAGGTTTTTTCTTCATAACTCCTGCAGTTTTTGGAATATTCAGTCCAAATTTGTCCTGAATCTTAACTAGAATCTACAGGGTGTTTTCTTTTCTGGAGTTATGTCTCCTTTTTTCCTCTCAAACTTTTTTGCGGTACGCCACTGCTCAGCGCAAATTCAGTTTCTGATATCTTCGTTCAATTTAGAAACTTTTTTGACGCAAATTGACGCATGTTATTTTTCGTATCTCCAACCGTTTTCGAGTAAAAAATTATTGAACGATTGTTTGTTGATATTGAATAAGCTTAAGTTGAGTCTCAGATGACGAGCTATCAAAATAAAAACAAATTTTGGGCATACCTATCGAGTATTTCTATTATTTTTTTTTATTTAGCGAATAACATACAATCGTTCAATAATTTTTTACTCGAAAACGGTTAGAGATACGACAAAATTACAGGAATCAGAAAAGTTTTTAAACTGGACGAAGATATCAAAAAATGATTTTACGCTGATCAGTGGCGTACCGCAAAAAAGTTTGAGAGGGAAACAGGAGACATGGCTCCGTAAAAAAAACACACTGTAGATTCTAGTTAAGATTCAAGACGTGCAATGATGGAGACCGTTGAAAAAAGCTCGCATTCCAAATTCAGACCGAATATCTCAAAAACTGCAGGAGTTATGAAGAAAAACCAATTTTTTTTGGAAATTTCAGTACCCTGTAACTCCGTAACGAAGCTTTTACGGACCCATGTTTACATAAACTTTTTTCTTGAAATTACATATAGATTCACCCCCTCAAGATGTGAGTACTATTATGTAACACCCGTATACCTGAAATAAAACTCATCAAATCCCTATGTGAATGTTTAAAGGTGACTTATAGACTAAATTGGAACAGTAATTCTGTGTCTTTATAGTGAAAAAAGTGACGTGAAGATGAAACATTTTTGGAACTTTAGGGACCCATCTTTTCTAAACTAAGACATACCGTCACCTGTTGGTTTCACTAATGTTGTTCAGGAAGACTCAATGAATACAATGACATCAAAATCTGGTCGATATCTGCTGGACCACAAAATTAAAAAATTGACCAAATCTGAACATAACTACATCCTATTATTTTAATAATGTGATATTTTCAGGTGCCCCGTTTGATCAAATTCTTCGATGTCCCAGGCAAAGGTGTGAGATCCGTTCAATGTGGCTCCACTTACAGTCTTGCCATACCCGATGTCGGAATCTTGTTCAAGTTTGGCCAACAACAAGGTGAAGCCTATATGTATCTAAACCCGATTCAAGACCTTAACGGATGGAATATTCATCATATTGCCACTGGTTTTACATCCATTATGGTTCACGCAGATGATGCCATCATATCGTGGGGTGCATCGCCAACCTATGGAGAATTGGGGCTTGGTGATATGAAGAAATCAAGCATCAGACCCAAAGAGGTAGGTTTTCTTACTTTTAATTTGATAGTGACGGTGGGTGGAGTTTTTGAGAAACATTCTAGAGAAGTAAGGAGTATTTCAAATTGCGCATTTTTTTGAGTATAAATAAAGCATATGATTTGCATTCATTTTCAAATACTTCTTATTGGTAATTGAATTAAAGGGTTTTCCAATAAGAAGTGTTATTTTGAATGGCCCGCTATTTCGGTGAATGTCACGTTTGAAGCTGTCATTTTTTGACATTTGACAAGTAGAAACTACGCCATTAAAAAAATTGAAGGATACACGCTTCAAGAACGCATTGAAATTATTAAAATTCGCTATAAAAATGGTTGAAAATTTGGCAGAGTCAGTTCGTAAGACTCGAACATTTTTGGGTCGTCGTGTTTTTTTTTTATCTGAGTAAACCGTGGGTGTCGGAGGAGGAGGGACAGATTCAGTCTATTAACACGTGATTTAAAAGACTGGAGGTTAACATTCTGAGGAAAGGCGTGGGCAGGAAGTTGGTTCCACACTCTAGAGACCCTTGAGATGAAAGTACGGGAGAAGGTCGATGTTCTATGCGTGGAGAGTTGGACGGTAAAGGGATGCATGTGCGATTTTCTCTTGTGGTTCTGTTGGGATTATCCGAGGGAGGGACAATCGATGCTAATTCCTGGGAACACAGGCCGTGATAGTATCGGTAAAATAGCGAAAGGTCACAGAAGAAACCTGCCTGTGCCAGCTGAGGTCCCGCTCGAACGAGATGCCGACGAGATCGAATGTCTCCGTGTTTCCCAAAATGTTTCCGCTCATCTGAAAGCGGTGGGCGTTGGCAACCTTCTTACGTGATAACTGGCACGATTGAGTTTTGGATGAGTTGAATTGCACCAGGTTCTTGGCGCCCCAATCAAGAATTGTTTTGAGGTCACAGGAAAGGGATTCGTGCATGGCCTGACGCCTGCTGTTCAGCTCGGTCTCGGGTACAGCCCTGGAGAAGTGGACACTAGCATGGAGAGTGCTGTCGTCGGCGTAGCTATGAATGGGGTTGACAGTGGAAGAGAGCAGGTCATTGATGTGCAGTAGAAACAGAGTGGGTGCCAGAACGGATCCCTGGGGCACGCCTGCATTAATGGAATAAAAATTTGACGCATGCCCGTCAATTACGACGGATATGGATCTATTAGAGAGGAAGCTGCTGATCCACCACAAAGTCCTGGGGGAAGGCCGTAAGATGGAAGTTTGTTGAGAAGCGCTGAGTGCCAAACCTGATCGAATGCCTTGGATATATGATGCACCTTGTCGGACCGCAGTAAAGAAATTGGTGAAAAATTCGAGCTGTTGGGACAAGTTAGTGATGTGAAGAATAAAACCCGTGTACGCTCAAGAACAGCCGAGAATATTGCTGCTGTATCCGAAAGTGTTTAAGAAAACCCAGCTTGGTCCATTCCTCGTCGTTCTTTGGATATAGGCATTCCACAAACGTCATTACACCGTATTTTGCATAAAGATTTGGGTCTTAACGCTTATAAAGTTCAGTTAATTGATCTTTTGCGGGAAAAGTTTCCGGACCGTGTTATCTCTCGAAGAGGTGATCACAATTGACCACCGAGATCTTGTGATTTAACAACTTGCGACTTCTTCCTTTGGAGCCACGTGAGAGAGAAGGTCTACGC
This sequence comes from Propylea japonica, assembly GCA_013421045.1. Classification (NCBI taxonomy): domain Eukaryota; kingdom Metazoa; phylum Arthropoda; class Insecta; order Coleoptera; family Coccinellidae; genus Propylea; species Propylea japonica. The sequence goes on from CM024239.1 coordinate 106,338,341, forward strand.
CAATAGCCCAGTGTCGATTCAAGACTTCAAAGATGGAATTCGTGAGGCTATCGAGGACATAGGGCAGCCACTTTGCGATTTGGTTATGTAAAATTTCATTAAAAGGATATGGCCTTAAGAAAGAGTAGTCGTGGTGGTCATTTGCCTGATGTTATTTTCCACTATCAACGGCATAGGTTCTTCTTTATAATGAAATAAACATCCGATCATTTATATTGAAAAATTGCATTTTGATAAGACCCGATACCCAATTCTTTAGGCAAAATACGGTGTAATGACGTTTGTGTAATGACTAATTCCAAAGAACGACGAGGAATGGACAAACCTGGGTTTTCTTCAACACTTTCGGCTACAGCAGCAATATTCTCGGGTGTTCTTGAGCGACGTGCATGGGTTTTATTGTTCACATCACTAACTTGTCCCAACAGCCCAATTTAATAGAACTGATAAAGGGTTCTCCAATAATAGGTGTTGTTTTGATATTCGAAGAAAAATGCCATTTTTCAATATAATCGATATATTTCATTATAAAGACGAAGCTATGCCGTTAATAGTGGAAAATAATCAGGCAATGCACACTTCAACGATATCCGTGATCGAAATGAGATCTTATTACAGCGGAAAAAATTGAAGGGCAGCGGACTGGTACTGATGGAGGAATTAACTAAAAGAAGGTACGAGCTTATGCTGCTTGCTAAGGAAAGAATTGGAAAGGAAAATGTTTGGTCCATGGGTGGAAATGTGTTCGGGAAGGTTGCGAATAGGAAAATTTTGATTAAAGATGAAGATGACATTCCAAATACTCAAGAGGAGGCCGAGAACCGCAAGTGAATTCTTGAAGGTTTTTATAAATTGATAGATAGGTTCAAAACTTTTTGTTTATTTTTTTGCCTCCTGATTTTTTTCTTCAGATATACAGTGCGCCCAAACGTGCTATTGTTGCTTATTGATTGGTTATAATCCCTTAGCTGCCTCTTTCTATTGGCAATAGTGATAATTATTAGTTATTGTGTTTAATTTTTTTTTTAACTTGCTTTGTCAATTTTGATATTGCTCGTATATTTCTTTAATTTTTACATCATGCCAATATCAGATTCGGTTGGTAGGTACTATTATATAAAATGAAGCTTGCACACATTAACATACGTTCATTGTTCACCGGTTCAGTGAATTTTGTGCCATAGTCCTTGAGAGGGATTTCGATATCGTAGCGGTGACGGAGACCTGGTTGTCAGATGGGGCTGATGCTGAGTCAGTGGCTATTCCAGGTTATAATTTGATCCACAATCCTAGGTCCACTAGGGGTGGAGGAGTCGGGTTTTATTATAAGAGTTGCTACTCTGTTCAGTCTTTATCATTCGATTTTGTGTTGAGGAGTGGGGTGGAGTTCCTTTTTATGAAATTAAGAATTGGAACTAGCAACCTCACTGTTGGTGTTTTTTATAGGCCCCCTAATACTAATATTAATGAATTTATTACAGATATAGATGATATTTATCAGAGGTCTGTGTAACTGAGGGAGAGGTTGTATGTTTAGGTGATATGAATGTGGATCTCTTCAATGTCGGAAATCCTGTTCGAATTGTTTCGAATCTTACGGATTCTCACAGATTGTGAATGAGCCTACCAGAATAGCGCGTTCTTCGAGTACCCTGATCGATCCCATATTCGTGATAAATGATAATTTGGTGAATGCGTCAGGAACAATCCCTTTCGACGGTATTTCAGATCATAAGATGATATTTGTTGATTTAAAGTTGAAGAGTATTAAGCCACCACCATCTCTCATCACCTACCGTTGTTTCCGCAATTTCAATTATGACAGTTTTCTGACTGACCTACATTGTATTCCGTGGATGAATGTCATACTAGAAAGAAACATTGATAAAAAGATTTCAACATTCAACAATCTACTTTTATCAATTTTTGATAAGCATGCTCCCATCGTTGAGAGAAGAGTCTCTAAGCCGAGGTCGCCTTGGCTCACTAATGGTTTAAGGTTGGTTATGAAGCGTCGTGACAAAGCACTACAGAAATTCAAGCTAACTCGCTCTGAATCCGACTGGGATTACTATAAACAACTACGTAATTCTGCTGTTACAGCGATTAGAGATGCAAAAGAAACTATTTGAATTCAATTTGTGCTGAAAATAATTCTCGTAAGACCTGGAGAACACTAAGTAGTTTGAGCATTCACTCTAAGCCAAATCATTCAATTCCCTCTAATATTTCTGATCCGGATGGCATTAATAATTATTTCTCCTCTTTTTTCGAAAAATATCTACCGAAACATCTGACCGCTTAAGCCACTATAACAATAGTAAATTCAACCCAAACATTAGCTTTTCATTCTCTATGTCTTCTACTGAAGAGGTTAACTCTATTTTAAACAGTTTAACATCTAATGCATCTGGTGTTGATAAAATTAATGTTGCCATGTTGAAGTACTGTAGTCCATACATTGATGCTGTAATTGTTAACATCATTAATAGTTGTATAGAACAAAATTATTTTCCCGACTCTTGGAAGGTTTCTATTGGTTTGCCTATTCCTAAAAAACGTGAATGTAAGCGATATGATGATCTGAGAATAATTAGCATACTCCCTGCTGTGTCGAAGATCTTGGAACGGGTATTACATCGTCAAATATTTGAGTTTGTGAAAGATAATGGCATTTTACCTGAAGGTCAAAATGGTTTTCGCAAGGGTTTTAGTACAGCTACAGCACTGGCTACAGTCACGAGTGACATCATAGAGGCGCAGGATAAAGGTCTGGCAAGTTTGCTCGATCTGTTAGACTACTCGAAAGTATTCGACACTATTGATCATTCACTTCTTATTTCGAAACTTAGATACTCTGGCTTCGGTGAATGTGCCTGTCTTCTGATGGGTTCTTATTTGGGTGGGAGATTACAGGTAGTATTGAGTAACGGAAAATATTCATCCGGATTGGGAGTGCTTACTGAAGTACCCCAGGGTTCTATACTGGGCCCTTTACTCTTCTTTATATATACCGCTGACATTCTCAGTTCTGTGACTAGCTTGAGAGTTCAGGCGTATGCCGATGATATCCAATTGTGCATCCACTTTGACCCGAAGGATATAGACTTTATTAATAAACTGGTGAACGCGGAACTTGTGAATATCATTAAGATCTCGAAGCAGCACGCACTTTATCTCAACACTGATAAGACAGTTTTATTTTGCTTTGCATCACCAGCTGTCAGACCAACTTTGATACATGATATTGATATCGTCATGAATGGTAAACGGGTTGACATAAGTGATTCGGTTAGCGATTTGGGAGTTCGATTGGATGTTAACATGAGATTTTCTTAGCACATCAAGGATCTTTTGAGAAAATCATTCGTGAAATTGAGGGTACTCTATTCCAACAGGCATGTGCTGAATCGGGGTGTGAAAAAAATGCTATGTGATTCTCTCGTATTATCACACTTCAACTATTGCGATTTTGTATATGGTCCTTGTTTACGTCAGGAAGACAGAAACGCTCGTGTTCAGAAAGTCCAGAATTCTTGCTGTCGCTTGATCTACGGGAGAAAATTTGATCACATAACAGGCGCGATGACGGAAACAGGCAGGCTGAACATGAGTAATCGTAGAACACTGCACATGGCAAACTTTGCCTTTCGATTGTTGAATGGCACGGATTCATCTCACTATCTCCGTAGAAAGTTTATTAGAGTTGATTCTAGACACGATAGATTAACAAGATTCGGAGATCGACTTCTCATACCTCGCCATAGCACTGCTTTGTTCAGAAGATCGTTCATATACAATGCGACATCGATTATGAACTTGCTCCCAAATGAGTTTAGGACAATGAGCGTGAATAAATTCAAATTTAAATACAAGCTTTATCTGTTGGATCAGCAAAACCTTCGATAATTCATCAAGACCGTTTCTGGTGGTTTCGGCATGTGTTGGGAATTTATGTTTCTGTTTAATTCATTTTGTAGTATTGTTTGGGTGCAGACATTATCTTGAAGATATTGTTTTTTTGTTTGATTGTTTAATTTTATGTTTTCTTCTTATTCTCACGCTGTGGTGTGGTTGAGTATGAATAGCCTGGCTAGACTTCGCCACTCCATAGTTTTTTGTAATCCACATTGATTCACTGATGTAACTTTCATTTGTAACTAGGAAATATTCAATAAAGGCGATATTATTATATTATTATTATTATAATGACACCAGGACCACGCTTACAGGACCATATCCTTTTAATGAAATTTTCCATAACCAAATCGCAAAGTGGCTGCCTTATGTCCTCGATAGCCTTACAAATTCCATCTTTGAGGTCTTGAATCGACGGTGGGATATTGGCGTAGACCTTCTCTTTCACGTGGCCCCAAAAGGAAGAAGTCAAAAGGTGTTAAATCACAAGATCTCGGTGGCCAATTGTGATTACCTCTTTGAGAGATAACACGGTCCGGAAACTTTTCCCGCCAAAAATCAATGGTTTCGTTGCTTGTGTGGCACGCAGCGCCGTCTTGTCGAAAGTAAACGTTGTCAAGATCAATACTATCCAATTTCGGCCATAAAAGATCATCAACCATTTCTCCATAGCGCAATCCATTCACCATAACTGTTGCTCCAGCATCATTTTCGAAAAAGTAAGGTCCATTGAGTCCGCCGGACCTCGTGCGCTGGTTTTTTTTTTACATCACTAACTTGTCCCAACAGCTCGAATTTTTCCACCAACTTCTTTATTGCGGTCCGACAAGGTGCTTCACGACGACCCAAAAATGTTCGAGTTTTACTGACCGTCTCTGCAAAATTTTCACCATTAAGTGAATTTTAATAATTTCAATGCGTTCTTAAAGCGTCTATCGTTACATTTTTATTAATGGCGTAGTTTCTACTCGTCAAATGTCAAAACATGACAGCTTCAAACGTGACATCTACCGATATAGCGGGCTATTCAAAATAACACCTCTTATTGGAAAACCCTTTAGTCATTACAAGGTAGCAAATAATTTTCGAATTGATAGATGAATTTTCCTTTGGTAATTTGTCAATGCGACAATTTTCTATTCAAATGTATTGAAATCGAATTTTGTTCATCGGCAATGATTGTCTTATTTTTATTATTCAGGTCAGCAAGCTCCGAGGGTTGAAGGTACTCGGCATAACAATGGGGTACAGTCACAGCTTGGTGATTGTCAACGATTCCGTGCCGGAAGTCCAAGAAAAACTAAAAAATTTCCAAACTTTCACTCCTTAAATGTATTCGACATTCCTCACGATGTGTAATGTAACCATTTATGGGGGGTTAAAACATGAACTAACGCAAATTAGAACTGAGGAAACTGACGAGCGCTCTCACTGGGCACTGTCCCGTGAGGTATCACTTAAAAAACATGGGAAAAGCGCCCGATAATACATGGCGCTTCTGTCAGGAAGCCACCGAGACAGCCAGACACCTGCTATGCGAGTGTGAAGCTGTTCACCAGAAACGGCTACGGCATCTTGGTTCCTGGTTCCTAAAGCCTGAACAAGTAATGGATGTGGCCCCCAGAAAGGTAGTGAAGTTCATTGATACTTTGCTGCCTGACTGGTAAACAGCGCGGGGATGCACAATAGATCTTAAGGTCAAGGTGCTCGCAAGGTCGGTTTTGATCTGTCGCCCCTCCTCTAATCTAATCTAACCATTTATTTCATCACAGATTAATATGGAAATTTTTGACGTATCTAGCATAAGATTGCATAGGTTACATATGCTCAAGAGAAATGAATCTACACATCACAATTTATTAATTTTTCGGAAATTGCCAACTTAAAATTGTTCATTTAACTTGAGATGCATACATGAAGTGTTCCAACAAAATGTGCCTAAGTGATCTATTCACTCTTAAGCTTTTGGATGTATTAGAGATAAAAATTTTCATCGACTTTTTACGAAGACTTTTCGGTTAGCTAGATATTTTAATTTATATTGATCTAAGCATTTGTGTCGACTGATTTGTTATTGGTCTGTGCTGATTCATTCTGTCAATTTTGATTTTATCTATACTTTATATGTTCAGTATTTTTCTATTTATTGTGAATAATGTTTTCACTAATGAATACAGAATGTGTAACTATTATAACTCACTTTATATTGGTATCAGGTTTTTTTCATTAAAGTTTTTTCAGGAATTCTGTTGTTTGTTTTCAAAGAATGATCTTTTGGGTAGTAAATCTTTTCTAATAATAATAAAAGCGTCTTTATTTAAATGTTAAAAAATTACATCCATACACAGACCAAGGGCGAAGTCTAGCATAAGCTACTCAACTTAACCCTTCAGAATACACAAAAAAAACAAATAATTTTTCTAATAAAATACATAATAAAAAAGAAAACATATTTACAGATTTGTTCGGTCAACAACCGTCCCTTCAACGGCGACCTCAGCGAACTCAAGGTCATCTCAAACATATATGAGCATGCTCATTGTAGAGCTTCACAGCATTGAAAGTGAAAGAGCGCTGAAACGTGGCTGAACGAAAACTAGGCAACATAAGCCTCTGTCCATGCCTGATCGCGACCTCATGAACATCCCTTCTGAAAATAAGTTTCTCTCGCAAATATGGAGGAATGGACGTCTGTAGTATGCGATGTACCGCGATAGCCATCTGCAACCTGAAGATATTCTCGATCTCGACCCTGAGCCACTCAAGCCTATTTATCGCCCGACTCACCCCCCTGTCATACTTCCTCAAACCGAAAATGAATCTACAGCATGAATTTTGAACCCGTTGTAATCTAGACCTTGCCACGCGAGGATATGTCAAGGAAATGTCTTTGTCTATATAAATACCGCAAAGCAAGGAAAGACTTCCTCAGGATCAGTGATATATGTTCCCTGAATCTCAGCTGAACACAATTCCAAGATTTTTACAGGACTTGGAGGAAGGAACCGATTTACTCTCCATCCGGACATCGGCCGTCATGAGGGCATTTCTGGGAAAGAATGGTATATACGAACATTTGCTGACATTTATCTTCAAATTATTTTTTCTACAATATTTCACAATCTCCGACAAATCATGATTAATCCGTGGGTGAGTTCTTTAGGTATTTTTCTGTACCTACGCCTGTCAAAAAAAGATCATAAAAAATACCCTTTACTGATATCATTATTCTCCTGTAAATCTAGGCGGGGTTAACTACAAATATTAGTGAAAAAAATTCATTAACCTTTTTATCAATTATTTATTGTGTTGCAATGGATTATAGAGATTCTAATGTACTTGCATTTGCAGTCATATATCATTTACCTTAGATAACCATCATTACATAAAATTATCTTTATTGCAAGACCAAATACAAAAGAAATAAATTTCAACCTATGAAATAATGTGTATACGAGTTTTTCTCCAATATTTTTTCAAGATTTATGATAACATAATAATGACATTTACGACATTAAATTTTAATGGACTTTCTAGCAACTGAGATGTTTTGTAACTAAATGTCAAAATATCAATTTTTACTGAGCCATTTAGATATAACCTGGATAAACCCAACAAAAGCTTTGAATATGAGCTAAAATTATTATCTACCTAACAGGAATAACAAAACTTAAATCACAGATATTATGAGATCGTATTATATTCAATAAATTTCGCGTTTCAACGAATTAAATCAAAGAGTAAAGCAGGAGTACTGAGAGAATTATATCTGTGTTAAAAAAACCTGCTCACCATATGATGCATCAGCTCTAACTATAACTCGAAAACGAATTGATATAGTCAATTTATTTTTGTTGCTTGATATTGAGAAGAAAAATACATTCCGAGTATATATCATATTGTATCATATTCTGACATTTAAAAACTTAGGCCAAGCGCACACTGAAATCGACAGACAGTTTTCGACGAAAAGAGAGAGTTTGTCGGGGCTCGACAAGGTAGCAGTAAAAAGCGTTGTGGTAGAGGGAACTATTGCACACCCAGTAGATTCGAGAATGTACTGTGTGAAACGGCCTTGATAATAAAGAGAGTCTGATCCTCTCTGAACAACTACATCTTATCTGCGAACCTCCCTAGTGATGTAATGATCAAGAAAGTAAGCACTGATAAAAACTTCAGGACATTGCTAAGTAAAAGAGTGGAATGAGTGGGAACGGGAATACACCGACTATAACCTCAAAGAAAATACCGTAAAATGGTATACAGATGATTCCAAATCCTGTACAGGATCTGGCGCTGGGATATACGGGCCAAGTACCAAGTGTGCACTGTCGCTAGGCTCCTATATGAGAGTCTTTCAAGCGGAAATCTAGAAAGAAACTATCAGAAGTGCGATATAGCCATACTCTCAGATTGTCAAGCTGTTATTAAAGCACTGAGCTCCTACGTCATCGACTCAAAGATGATCTGGGAGTGCTGAACAAACTCATTGAGGTAGGCAAGAAAAATAAGGTCTTTTTAACCTGGGTGAAGAGGGCGCAGGAATGTCACTCATTGGCCCAGAACCCTTCTCTGGTATAGGTAAATGTACCTATAAGAAGGAATTTCTAGAGTTTCCTTCGGAACTTTGAACCAGCAAGATCCAAAAGATATCTGGATCTTGGTAAGAAACACTGTCGCCTTAGGAAGTACCTGATGAGGATGTAATTGTCGGACACTGACGAGTGTAGGTTCTGTGGGGTGGAGAAAGAAATCCCCATTCACCTAGTCACGGAATGCTTTGGCATTGCGAGCCTAAGGAGAGAATGCCTTGGGCGAGAAACTTGTAAGAGTGAGGAACTAGCCTCGTTGAAGCCTTCACAGATATTTGATTTCACCAGATCTCTGGAACTGGAAGGCGAGCTGTGAAGGATGAGGTCAGAACAGCTCTGTAAGGGGGCACTATAGATCTTGAGGTCGCAGTGAATTGTAACCCCTTTTTTAAACTATAACTTAACTTACGGCCTTGGTGTCAGTGGCGTAACTACAGGGTGGCAGGGGTGGCAAAATGCCACGGGCCCCCGCCCCAAGGGGGCCCCGGCCCAAGGGGGCGCGAGCTCAAAAATATTTTTACACTGTACCTGAGTATTTTATTTTAGTTGAAAAGTCTATTTTCATAAGTTCTGCTCAAAATCCAAAGTGAGACAATTAAAGACCGTGATACAATTTTATACAAGTTAAGCATTTCAACCAACCTAAATAAAAAGATGTTTCAAATTTTAGTGTTTTGGAGCCATCTACTTTGAAAGTTTTAAACGACACTGATCTATTAAAAAAAGCTCTAGAATTTGTTGAGATATAAAAAAAAGATATCTGAATCATTTTCAGAAAAATTCTCAGTTTTCGATCCATTTTCAGAGACGAAATAGAAAAAATTCATGTATTAGAGACCTTGCTGATTCAGTGATTTTTAATAATGAAAAATCATTTTATGTCCTGCCGCTTTCTGGAGTATGCATTGCACTTATGTTATTACTAACAATTCCTGTGACTACAGCTAGTGCTGAAAGATCATTTTCAAAACTTAAATTGATAAAAACCTATTTAGGAAATTCTATGGGACAATAGACAAGTTATGTAACTTGGCTATTCTGTCTATTGAAAATTCTATGGTCTGATCTTTAAACTTTCAAGATGTTACAAACGCTTTTGCGGAACAGAAAGCTCGAAGAAAAGATTTTTCTAAATTTATATCTTATTGAAATTGAATTGTTATTTTATTTCATTGCAAGTGTATGCAGGTTTCCTTCACGGAAAAGCTAGCGAATAGATGATGAATGCTTCGAGATATTATGTTCTATGGATGAATGTAAACTCTCCAATACAACATATACAACGTGTAATTGTGTACGCTGAAAATCTCTAAGTTCATTAAAATTACTGAGTACAACGAGACGATTTTCACTGATAGGGCCCCATCAAAAGAATTTGCCACGGGCCCAGATGGTATAGTTACCCACTGCTTGGTGTGGTGTTTTTTTACCACAACACTTTTTACCACTACCTTGTCGAGCCCCGACGAAGTCTCTCTCTTCTCGTCGAACACTGTCTGTCGACTATTGGCCCTTTATAAAGCCGTGTTCACTTCCATAACATTCTTGTGAGGACTGAATCTTTAAGCATTCAGAGTACTCTCGGAATTAACAAAAACTAAAACCAGAGAGACAAGTCTCTGCTACACACACAATTTATACCTCTGATTTAACTTCTTTTAATCAATCTTTTTAATGCAGTTATGATTAACAAAGAGGTCATTTTGAATGACAAATTGAGTGCTCTTCACGATTCGTTTTACCGACATCAACTGATGATTACACTCTGTACTTCTTGACTTCAACAAGAGCCTTTCTATCTCTGTAATTCCTGGTGGTTTTCTCCAAGAATTTCTATATGTATTTTCGAAAAGGGTCAAATTTTCCCAAAACCTCAGTCGGTCATTGTATACTCCTGTCTTCATTTGGAGAGACTGAGATCTGGCATCGCTGTAAGTACCGGATATGTCAAGATAACTGATATTTTCATTGAACGATAATGTTTCTCCTTGTTGGATATAGGGTACCACTCTGGAATATTGGTGTTGTACGTTGGATCTCTGAAAAATTAGAAGTAGAAATTTACAACAGGTCTTCAGAATGACAACTCAATGGGGGCCATGCCGTAGACAGCTGGAGATCAGAAATTCACAGGGCTAAGGTATCAGATAGCTTTCCGATACCCTAGACTAAACGCGATAGCTATCGGAGCTGACTAAAGATGGGTATCGGACGCAATTTTCTCCAGCTATATTGCGTCACCTCCGATAGCTATCGCGATAGGGCTAAGGTATCAGATAGCTTTCGGATACCCTAGACTAAACGCGATAGCTATCGGAGCTGGCTCAAGATTTGTATCGGAGCAGACGCAATTTTCTCCAGCTATATATTGCGTCACCTCCGATAGCTATTGCGATACGGCTTAGGTATCAGATAGCTTTCGGATACCGTAGACTTATCGCGATAGCTATTAGAGGTGCCCCAGGATAGAGGGAAAAACTTGCGTCTGCTCTGATACCTATATTGAGTAACCTCCTATAGCTATCGCGATAGGGGTATCAGATAGCTTTCGGATACCCTAGACTTATGGCGATAGCTATCGAAGATATCGTAGCAAATGCAAGTTTTTTCCTTCTATCCTGCGTCACGTTCAATAGCCCTGTGCCCCTAAGGTATCCAAAAAACATCTGTTTCTCTTTAGGCTTAATTATCTCAGGAGCTCCCCTAAATTCTAACGCTGCATCACGATTACTTGAAGCGCATGTGCAACGGACCTCAGGTTGTATTTTAGGTTTGAGGAAAATCATCATGATCAGGGATGAAATTAGAATTAATCAACACTCACCCATGGAAAGCAAAATTAATCTACATATCAACCATTATGTCAATCATTTTCTGGTCGTTAGGATTTGTCAAGGACGGAAAGAAAGCATTCGATTTGAATAAATAATATATCAGCTCATCACAGTGGCTGGCATCTGAAATATTGTTATGTTGTATATATCATAATGTTATGTTCAATATCAGTATCTATAGCCCGTTCACGAAAGGTTGAGCGCATATAGTAGGCGTTTCTTTATTTATCTGAAGTTGGCAGTATTTGCTCACATAACGTAAAATAAAGTCAACGTTGCCGAATGTACCCGGCCTCGAACGACGCAAGTTATCAGACCAATGGACAAGCCTATACAATATTGGCAACATTGCTTATCGATCTGACAAGAAAATAAAGAACATAACTTAAAATTTCAATATACAGACAGTACGCCTCATGTTTACATTCCACTGAACGACCGCGACGCTCACGCGAGTGTGTGTGACGTCATGGATAGATTAACGTCATCAATTTCGCCCGCGAAGCCCACGAAGGGGGGGTGATTCTTGAATAATGTCGTGTTCGCGATTCGACAATTGTCGACCAACGTCCCTGCTAAGTTGGTCGACATTTGTCGATTCTTGAATTATGTCGTGTTCGCGATTCGACAATTGTCGACCAACTTCCCTGCTAAGTTGGTCGACATTCATCGATTCGCGAACAATTGTCGAATCGCGAACACGACATTATTCAAGAATCACCCCCCCAGGACGATGATCGTTGTGAGTGTTTAGGGAGAACTGTCATCCGTTCATCTTTTAGAGGTTAACGAAATCAAAACATTTCCGACTTCCGACATTCAGGAGTTTGTCAACATGCAAACCTGTAAAATTATTCATTAATTGCATATGCTTATACATAATTTTTGCATGCTGAATAAGGAATATGATGATTAAGATTGTGAAGAGGTTGAAAATGCAGAAATAGATCGAAGTTATCTAGGTTCTACGGCTAAACTTTCGATAGATGTTACGTGGATATAGCGTTTTTTTATTGATATTTTTAGATTTTATTCTATTACAATTTCATACTGTAGGAACTATGAATAATATCTATTAGACTACAGGCCCGTGTTGAAAAAATTATGGGTCATTTGAACCACCAGGTGACCTATCTAGAACGATATTAGGGCATAAAATAATAAGATTCAGCACTATGCCGTCACTTGTAAGCTGTCCAACTGAGTGCAGGTGAGAATTCGAAAGTACAGGTAGAGTGGGTAAATTTTGGTCACATATTTTTGTACGGCATTCTTACCATCGATTGATCCGTGAAAAATAATAAGAAAACGCGTAGCGCCGTAAAAAAATGTGGAGCCACAAAGTCAAAATTTTTTTTATTTTCGACAATTACCTGGGTAAATTTTAGTCATCTGATTTTGTACGGCATCTGTGTCATATAATGCTGCTTCTAATCCATTATTCCGCAACGCCACGCCGTACAAAAATCATGCGACAAGGGGAAAAAATCTAGGGTTGCAATCCCTCTCTTTCCGTGGTCCAGGGGGTGATTTGACACAACATGAAATAAATTTATTTTGAAAGTATTTATGCAAAGATAATATTTTTTCATATGCCGTACATTTCCGTTGGTTTAAAGGGGAAAAAAGAAAAAATCCATTTATTTGTACTAATTTTCATAGTCTTTTCGTGATTCTAGGCTCCTAGCTAGAAACTATGGTGAATATGGGTTGTACTCTATCCATTTATACCAAAATATAGACATATTGTCACTGATAATTCCAAAATACAAGATATTTTTGAGAAGTATTCATGACACTGAAGTTAGCAGACCCCCTTGTAGCATGATTATGTACTGCAAACTTCAGTGTCATTAGTACTTCTCAGAAATATGTTGTATTTTGGAATTATCAGTGACAATATGTCTATATTTTGCGGAATAATGGATTAGAAGCAGTATTTAAATAGTATGACACAGATGCCGTACAAAATCAAATGACCAAATTCACCCTGGTAATTGTCGCAAAATTGAAAAAAAAATTTCGATTTTGTGGCTCCACATTTTTTTACGGTGCTACGCGTTTTCTTATTATTTTCACGGATCTATCGATGGTAAGAATGCGTACAAAAATATGTGACCAAAATTTACCCACTCTACCTGTACTTTCGAATTCTCACCTGCACTCAGTTGGACAGCTTACAAGTGACGGCATAGTGCTGAATCTTATTATTTTATGCTCTTATATCGTTCGAGATGGGTCACCTGGTGGTTCAAATGACCCATAATTTTTTCAACACGGGCCTGTAGTCTATATAATTTGTAAACTCGATAAATGGTACGATCAGGTATAGAAGAAAATAAGTTCAATTTATACTTTCAAATGATTTTTTCAATTGAGAGACAACATAATTGTAATAACTGATGTTAAAAACATATTCCACACCTGATTCTCTGAAGAATAAATCATACAAAAATATTCTATCTCAAGCTATTTCAGACATATGAGCGAATATGTGTAAGAGGTAAAATATCATAAACGGGTGTGAAAAACATGTTCAGATCTGGTAAAATAACTGAATATTGCAGTTATAAGTTTCTTCCCGGCATTATCAGTGAGATTTATCATCATTAATGGTTAAATGATTCCCCAATATCTTAAGGCAACTTTTCTGCGTAAAATTCAAACACAAATTTGAATCTCATTCGACAACTGTCATCAAACGCATATCACACGGTGTAAACTCTCAGTTGTAATAACTTTACTAAATATCAGTTGAAAATCTTGTGAAGGTAAATACCATGGGAGGAAAACCTTGCAAAAAATTCAACTTCAACATTTTGAAACGAAATAGTTATTAAATCAACTAGGTTATTAAAGACAGCGACTAATGGTCAAGAAATTTTAACGCCTGAGCGAAGCGAGACCATTTGTCGCTCGATTAATAACCGAGTTGATTACAAGATTTTTCCGACGATCTCAGTATCAATTATGTATTTTTGGTTGAAATACATTCTCATTTTGCACAAGATTTACATTTGACATAATAAAATTTCTATGTATCTACGTTCCAGTAGATTTTTACATTTCTCGTAGTGCTTCTGAATACTTTGTGAACGGTTGCCATGAGTATTGCACATTAAAATGGCAGAAATTGGGCATTAAAATGGGTCATTAATGATCAATTTATTACACATTAAAATAACCTTTTATTTTGAGATCGACGGAAAAGCTTTGTTTTGGTTCCGATTCAGAAACGTGCTGGCACAGAACATATTATAACATAACCACAGCTCACCGTCTTAAGTTTATAAGTAGGTATATGCGGAACAGTCGGAGCCAAAAGCTGAAACGACGCCAGTCCCATGTTTATCAGACTTTTTTTCTCAAAATTTCTCAAGGATCATTTATTTTGGAAAAACGATAGGTAATTGAATTTTTGTATCCTCACATTTCCCTTTCATTTATGAAGTTGGGTCGATCAGCGATCTCGTCATTCTCGTCCGTTAATTATGCTTCTTTATTAAAAAAAAAGACACTTCTGTTATCTGTGGTCCAATATTCATTCATTCATCATCCTTCACAATGCCCTTGGTAACTTAGACCATCTAGGAACGAACATAATATATATATCATAGATTAGCCTCACATCGTTCCTCTTGAAGACGATGGAAAAGATCGTCGACAACCATCTGAGGAACGTGTTCTGAAAAAGAAACCATTGCATGGGCGACAATTCGCATACCAACCTGGCAAATCCACGGTCCATGCTCTGCACAAGTTAGTGTCGGAGCTGGAATCATCGCTGGAGGCTAGGGAGGTCGCAATTGGCACATTTGTGGATGTGGAAGGTGCTTTCGATAATACCACCTACGCATCCATAGAGAAGGCTGCGAAAAGGAAGGGAATAAATCCTTCCACCATCGGATGGATTCAGTCCATGCTGGTGGGACGGAGAGCCACGGCGGATCTTGGAGGGTTGTCGGTCACGGTCACTACGGAGAGGGGATGTCCACAGGGTGGAGTTCTGTCGCCTCTTTTGTGGTGTCTCGTGGTTGACGAAACTCTCAGAAGATTAGCCGAGCAAGGTTACAGCTGCTTTGGCTATGCAGATGACCTGGCTGTTATAGTTAGGGGAAAGTTCGAAGGTACTACTTCAGAGCTGACCCAAAACGTCATTGATATCATCAATCGGTGGTGTCAGGAGGAGGGCTTTAACGTCAATCCAACCAAGACGGTTATTGTTCCATTCACACGTCGTAGGAAGCTAACACTTGTAGCACCGGTGTTGAAGGAATAAAACTAGAGTTTTCCGATGAGGTCAAATATCTGGGGTCACCTTGGATAAAAAACTCAATTGGAACTCTCACCTCAACAAAAGTGATTGCCAAATCTACAACGGCGTTCTGGATATGCCGCAAGTTATTTGGCAAAACTTGGGATCTGCAGCCTCGTATGATCACTGGATCTATACGACGTTGGTAAGACCTGTTATCACATATGCCTCTTTAGTTTGGTGGACTAAAAATGAGAAAAGGCAAGCCAGCAGAGGCTGAATAAGCTTCAAAGACTGGCCTGTCTAGGCATTACAGGAGCTGCGTATACAACTCCTACAGCTGCAGTAGAGGTAATACTGGATCTCACCCCGCTGCACATTATGTTAAGAAAGAAGGTCTCATGAGTGCCCTAAGAATGGACCAAATAGGGCCTGGCAAGGGACACGGAAATATTTTAAGATCACTCGGTGGTGACCTCCCTTTGCTACCGAGGGATTCCATGCCAATCGAGTATGACCTTGACGCCAACTACGAAGTGATCATAGGTGTCGCCAAGAAAGTGTGGAAGGTTTGTCTCGACTTCGTAAAATCATCTCATCTGGTACACAGATGGGTCCCTAAGGGAACGAGGAGCAGGCATAGGCATATACGGTCCCAAATACAGGGAATCGGAGCCTTTGGGAAAGCCAATAACAACGCTTCAAACTGAAATTCTGGCCATAGAAAGATGCGCCCAAGTCTGTCTGTCCAGACAGTACAAGGGAGCCAGAATTTGTATTGCCTCTGATAGTCAGATGGCACTGAGGCAGCTTATGGCCGTTGATTGTAGATGCCCTTGCAAAAAGAGGAGCAAACACACCCTTCACCGGACCCGTGCCTCCTGTGGGTATCACTTTCACTGATTAGGGCAGAGGTAGGCGTTTGGGAAAAAGGGAGAAACACTCTTACTGGATAAACACATCCGGTCAAAGACAAGCAAAGAGACTAATCGAACCTTCCAAAGAGAAGGCTCAACAAGCTCTATCGTTGTCAAAAAATGAGTTAAGGCTGCTAATCGGCCTCCTCACAGGGCACTGTCCCGTGAGATATCACCTACACAAGATCGGTAAAGAAAACTCCGACATTTGTAGGTTATGTGAATCGGCCACTGAACCACCGAACACATACTATGCCAATGCACTGCGCTGGCGCAAAACAGACTTACTCTACTAGGTGGCGCGTTATTAACGCCAGCCGACATAAAAGCGAAGTCTCCTAAGGAAGTAACCAGCTTTGCTAAGGAGGTTAGATTCCTGGAAAAACGTAAGTTTTAGCATGGTAACGCACAAAAGACCTTATTGGTCGCAGTGCAGAAGGGTAATCAACGTGCCGATCGACCACTATCTAATCTAATCTAATCTAATCTAAATCATAGATGCAATTTTAACACTAGACTCTCATCCACATTTTACATACCACTCTAACAATTTTTTTGTTCTTAGACGTACTAGGACATACACAAACATCCATACCCGCACAAGGATTCGAACCCGGACCTCCAGCTTCGTATGAACTTGTAGGCAGTAGGCACACGCCATGCCCCTACACCTACAGCCACCGGAGGCGGTCTGTACTCTGTGGTCCAATATTTGTTGTATTAGTTCTGTGGTTTATGTTTATGTTTATGTGTATGAAAATCGAAAAATGAAAATTATTACTATAATAATTTGCTGAGGAAGTGATCTAGTGAAGTTTGAACAATTATAAGCAATTGATGAAAATCAATTAAAAGCGAATTTTAATTATCAAAGAGGGTGCTACACCAAGTATTTACCAAAGAATCTCAAAAGTTCGAAAATCTGAAATCCTCTTCTGAGGAGATTATTATTATCAAATTTTACTTCGGGGGTCATGGACGACGATAATATAAAACATGAAATACTGAAAATTGAAAGCGAAATAAATGAAATAAGAGAAAAACAAGCAATTTTAGCGAGCAGACTTAAAATTCTCCAAACAAAGAAGGATGCTTTACAGTCTCAATATGATCTGGAGAGAATAAAAAATTGCCGAAATTCAGAAGATTGGATCAACAGAGATTTTCCATGGTCCGCAAAAATCAAACAAATTCTCAAAGACACATTCAAGTTTGATAGTTTCCGTTCAAAGCAACTAGCAGCTATTAATGCTACTCTAGATAAAAAAGATGTGTTATTGCTAATGCCTACTGGTGGCGGAAAAAGTTTAGTTTATCAATTACCAGCTGTTGTTGACAAAGGTATGACTCTAGTGATATCACCCTTGATTTCATTGATAGAAGATCAACTAATAGCTCTCAAAAGATTTGGAATTAGAGCAGACACTGTGAACAGTTCTACTTCAAGAGCAGATAAAAAAAATATACATAATTGCATGACAAATAGAGAACAAGGATTAAAGTTGTTATATGTTACACCAGAATGGTTAGAAAAAAGCAAACAGTTCATGTCTTATTTACAAAAATGTTATTCGGCTGGTAACTTAGATCGAATAGCTATAGATGAGGTTCATTGTTGTTCTACATGGGGGCACGATTTCAGGAAGGAATACCAGTTTTTAGGTGAGATTTATATAAATAGTGAATTTTTTATACTTCAGAATACATAAACTCACTCTATATCGTTTTTAAAATCCACAATTTAAAGATATAACCTTTTTTGTCTCTAGGTTTATTGAAAAACATGTTTCCTGATGTGCCATTCCTAGGACTTACTGCTACAGCAACAATGGATATTCTTATAGATACTCAAAAAATGTTGGATATGAAGGACTGTACAGTTATAACTGCACCCTTCAATAGACCAAATCTTTACTACAAAGTAATACAAAAACCTTGTGATAAAAAAGAATCTCTAATTATTTTAGAAAAACTACTAAAAAATAATTATAAAAATCAATCAGGGATTATATATACTACTACAATCAAGGAAACAGAGGAATTAACAGAGTATCTACGAAGCAAAGGACTTCAAGTTATGAATTACCATGCTCGACTTGAGGCTGATAGAAAAAGAAAAATTCATGAAAAATGGTTAGACAATAAATATCAAGCAGTTATTGCAACAATAGCTTTTGGCATGGGAATAGACAAACCTGATGTTAGATTTGTAATCCACTACTCTATGCCAAAAAGCATGGAAGGTTTATATCAAGAAAGTGGTAGAGCTGGGAGAGATGGTCAAAAATCAGATTGTTTATTGATGTTTGGTTTGAGCGATTACTTGAGAATATTAGGTATGGCCTCATCAAAAGTGGAAGAACAAAATGCTCTGTACGTATTGAATTATTGTTTATCTAATGGAAAATGTCGCAGAGCTCTCATTGCACATCATTTTGAAGAGATTTGGGACCAGTCAAACTGCAACAAGATGTGTGATTTTTGCAATAAAAAATCTCCTGTGATTAACTACGATATAACATCAGCATGCCAAACATTGCATAAAATAATTTCTAAAGCAAATGAAAAAGAAGAGAAGCTTACTCTTCTGAAACTTGTGAATTCTTGGTTGGCAACAGATAAATCTCCTAATAAAATGATTGCTGAAAACATCATAGCTAATTTATTATTAGAGCATTATTTAAAGGTTGAGAAAGGATACAATACATTTAGTGTTATATGCTATTTGCAGAAAAATAGGGAACCACGATCAGATAATGTGATCTCTTTCCGTTCCAGCTTAATATTGGAATTCCCAAAGATTAAACCAAGAATTAGTGATCCAAATGAGGAGATGATGCCTCCCAAAAAGAAAGCAAAAATTGCATGATGACCATATTGTTATGAAAACTTTTCATGAAATTGAATTCACTTTTTTTGAGTGAATAAATATAAGATATTGGGAAATATTACCAAAAGTTTGAGGTCATGATAATTATTTCTCCAAGATTGATCAATATTCCTTGTTTCTGTGAGCCCCTTTGTTCATTTAAATCTGCATTTATCGAGGTAATTCAAAACATATTGTAATTGGATTTGTCGATAATTGAGTTGAACAAAATTTTATTAGGCACTAGAAAGTTTTCATTAGGTAACTTCCGTTATAAGCAGTAATAGAAGAAATTCTAAAATGACCAAACATTCCTCATCAGTAAAAAATAAACAAATATTTTTAATGAATAAAACTATGATAGTGGAAAGAATATGTAAAAAATCACGATACTGGTTATAAAAATCTAATTGGAAGACTGATAATTTGCAGAAATTTCAATCCAACTGTCTTATGTCTATGAACTTTTTGTATCAGAGAAAAGAATTTCAATTATAACGTATTTTTTTCTGATTCACCCTGGTATACACAGGAACAAGAATTTCCGTTTTTTTTATTCACCCTGGTATACAAGAACACTATTCACCATAGAACCCAAATTATAATTTCAATTTTTCTATGACTTGATAAACATAACCTTAGACAAACGAACTCTTCCATTTCGATTTTCAAATTCGAATAGGTTTTTCGAAATGCTCTAAAGGCCAAAACTGTTACGTTGAATATTAAATTAAGTTTTCTCTTCATTAAAAATGTTGAAACTTCATAAGTCATGTAGTGGAACATTATCTTATTACAAAAAGAATAAAGTTGAGTTTTACCGAAAATCACTTTCATTTTATTCTAATACCCCAGGTAATTCTATTGAGTGGAATATAATGGTTTGATACTGCCCTTTTTGTTGCCAATACCAAAGTAAACATTCAATGTCATTGATTACCAACAGATTTGGAAAGAGCCTATGTACCAAGTGAAGTAGAATGCAAACAAATTGATTCAGACTATTTCAAGCAGGTTTCACAAGGGAATAAGTTTTTCAATTTGATTTTACCACCACCCAATATAACAGGAAATTTACATTTGGGACACTCTTTAACTGGAACAATACAGGATATTTTAGTGAAATGGTAAACAACAACTTTCCTCCAGGTTAATTGTTGCTTGAATACTCTTATTTCGATTTAGGAAGCAAATGCAGGGCTTCGAAACATTATGGGTTCCTGGTTTTGATCACGCTGGCATAGCTACTCAAGTTGTAATAGAGAAACAACTATGGAAGAGGGAACAGAAAACCAGACATGACATTGGAAGAGAAAGATTTTGTGAAGAAATATGGAATTGGAAAGATCTAAAGAAAGAAACTATAGGTAGGTTTACATGAAAATTCGAAGTTTTTGAAAAGAAAGAAAAACTTTTACATGGAAATTTTATTAGCTTACACTACATAGCTCTAAACATTATTTCAATTAACTTCAGGGCCAAGATGGCTTTTCTCCTTCCTTGAGCACCCTTCCATACAACATACTTTTATCTCTGAATAATGTTAAACGTAAAGTCTCATGATAATCAAGATACCATCCTATAGCAGCTCCCGTGAAAGGCAGTAATGCCCATTTGAGTTCAGTTATATGTTTCCACGGACTCATTTTGAGCGAGCCTCAATTTTTTTGCTTTGTAAAGTTGAGTTCTGTTGTAATCAGCGTAGATCGAGGAAACTACTAAAATGGGTAAAGTTGTTACTAAGCAGTATCTGCCGATAAGTGCTCCAATTGACATCTAGGAATAAGCAATTTCAGCTGAGAAAATGTGTATGTTGAATCTTACATTTAATAAGGTCTCTTTGCTTGGAATTTAGAAAAATCTAGTTGCATAATATTATATTCTGGATAACCTATAATGACATTTGACGGCACTGTCACAGATCACAGAACCTAACTGTCAGTTCAACTATAGAATATTCTCAACTCACTAGGCGTATTTTATCGACTGTTTCGGTAGGGATATTACCTGACGTCACTTGGTTCAGTTTTATTTCTAGTAGTACACTAGGGGCGTTCGGCATTGACCTCCGCGAGGGGACGGATTTTTTAGTCACGTGACCACAGATCGTACAGATAAATCTGAAATATCTGGGAATAAACGAACGGTACAGAGCATCTGCCACAGAACATACTGCTCTGTTATACTTTTATAGATTATGAAATTTCAAAGATCACTATTTTGGGAAATATGCTCATCTTTTAACGATACTTTCACCCTTTTAGTAGCTCTTCCATAAAATCTCAATTAAATCATTAGGTGCAAATGCAATGGATGCAAAAGAAACGAGTAATGCAATATCCCCTTCTGGTCGTTCAATACGGCGATAGTTGTATCGAAAGATCCTGATCAATTAATTGATTAATTACAAGAAAAAGAAACGGGAAAGCAATATCTCCACCTGCCCATTGATAACTACGATAGCTATATTGAAAAATTTTAATGAATTAATTGAGTTTTTAATGAATAAATGAAAATAGAAGAATAAAACTGTTAGAATTTTTCAATCTATCGGTTGTCGGATCAGGAAACTCAACATAAAACAAAAAAAATATAAAAAACATAAAACTCTATGGATAAAATCGCTTTGCTCCGTCGAAATAGACCGAGCGAAAAGATCGACGTCCGATTGCTCAGATTTTTATGACGAACGGTACAGATGTGTATTCCCCTCAATCCGGATGTAATAAACGAACGGTTTAGATCGATCCGACACGTCCGATGTCGATGCCCCTACTGAGTGCAGGAGTGCTACATACAGGATGTTCCTAAATTGAACGTAGAAACGAAAAGGGGTTATTCGGTAAGTAAGTTTAAGAAAAAAAGACTAAACATGGGGTCGCATACTTTTCGTTTTCGATTCGAGATACAGAGTGTCTGAGTTTTAATCAAAAACTGACTAACAAAGGTGTTACGCCATTGAGATATTTAAAGTACTTAACAATTATTTTTGAATTCTTTGTCCAATTGTGAAAAAAATAACTTCTCTTTTTTGTGTAAGGCGCGTTTTAATTAAAAAATAAAACATTTTGAGTTGACGTTACGTTCTAGTTCAAATACCCGTTGAGATGTTTCATTTTCTTACATAAAAACGAAGAATTGAAAAATATTTGTTAGATTAAAATATCTCAGTGGCGTACTGCTTTTTTAGTCATTTTTCAAGTAAAACTTCAACACAACTTTCAGTTTAGGTACACCCTGTATAGAATGAATTTTTGTTATTTTAAAACCGCATTTAGCAAAACTCCAATCACGTTGATTAATGAACTTTCATCATTTTTGTGTTCCTAAAATTTAGTTCATTTTTGATGTAAGCTATCGACTTAATTCAAAATCAACGATTTGATTGCCTAATCAAGCTTTGTGAAACCCACAGTTTTTTTTAGCCGAGGATAGTCCTGTGGATCATCTGGTGAAAATTTAGACGTTTAACCTAACCTAACCTTTTTTTTGTGCCCCAGAGGTAGGGAGAAATTTTTTCTGACTTCCTGACAGCGGGCAGTGGAATGCTGTCAGTTCGTGTGGGTCTTTCACCCACTAAAACCCCCTCCTTCAGTGCAATATCGGAGTGGGGGGACACCTATTCCTATTATTACACTTTGTCGTGTGGGCACTAGCCACTACGGCTCTCAAGTCTGCCTTGAAATTCTACAGTCAGTGGCACACTTATACTTTGTCTAAGGTGGTACACGCCGAAAGGTTGCTCCTCCCCTTGGATTTGTTGGGTGATGGGAAGAGACTTCCCGCGCCAGCTTTTGGTCCCGCCGCTATCTCACCCTGTGAGGACTTGCGAGACTGCAGCTGACGTTCGTTCCGAAGTTTCACCTGGCTTATTTCACTGGACTATAACAACAGGTATAGATCCCGGAGGGTCTTGATACATTGACCTTGATAACTTCACGTACCTGTCGTTAACAAGTGTACCCAGGTCCGTTAGGAACTTTTCTGTCTAGAAGGATTGGTTAGGAGTGGGTTTTGGTTATATGAAGTACTAACGTTGCTCTCTGGGTCTAACTCGATCCGTCCTTCGGTTCAAGGGGCCAGTTAAGCCATAGTTACTGCTCGAGATGGATTAGTTAGGAGTGGGTTAGGGTTACGTGGAGTACTAACATTGCTCGCTGGGTCTCTCTCGATCCGTCCTCAGGTTCTAGGGGCCAGTTAATCCGTAGTTACTTCATGCATCTGTCTGTGACACGTTTGTTAGGAGTGGGTTGAGGTTACATGGAGTCCAAACATTGCTGGCTGGGTCTACCTCGATCCCTCCTCAGGTTCGAGGGGCCAGTTAAGCCAGAGACTTCATGCATCTGTATGTGAAGGATTTGTTAGGAGTGGGTTGGAGTATCATGAACTCATGAAGTACTAACGTTTCTCGCTGGGTCTACCTCGATCCGTCCTCAGGTTCGAGGAGCCAGTTAAGTCAAAGTTAAGGCCAATTCATATTATCCGTTCGGCTCGGTTCAGCTCAGCCGCGTCAAAATATGTTTCCATGTATTTTGTATGAACTAATTCACATTATCAGTCTCAGACTGTTCAGCACCTATCGGCACGCTTCCGGCTGACTGAAAGAATTCTGGCCAAGAATATTTTGCCGATCGACTGAAAAGGCCGATGGGCGTGGTTCGCTAAAATAGACTGTTGCTTAGTAACCGCTCAACATAATTTTCGAAAAACTCCTTTGACTTTTTTCAATAATTAAAATGAAAAGCTGTCACGTCACTTTGACTATTCGAGTGCAACCGGAGATTCCCGACGACAAACGAAGCGCTTAGTGACTGAGACGATCGCGACTGATAGCGACTGATAATATGAAAGCAACCTCAGTCTACGGCTGAACTGGGCTGAACGTATATTATGAATCAACCTTTACTTCATGCATCTGTCTGTGAAGGATTTGTTAGTAGTGGATTGGGTTTTCATGGAGTACTAACGTTGTTCGCTGGGTCTACCTCGATCCGTCCTCAGGTTCAAGGGCCCAGTTGAGCCATAGTTACTGGTCACACGAAGTGCTAACCTTGCTCACTGGGTCTACCCCGAGTTCGTTCCCGTGTACGAGGGACCAGTTAAACCATAGTTACTTCATGTGTTTTGGTCATTCTTAGTTTTCATTGCAATTACTCCCAACTACTTAAGCCCGTACACAACGACAAGGTGATGACCTCGTACGGGAAACTAACCTAACCTATCATAATCCAACTGTCACTTCAAATGTTCTGAAATCATTAGGCGTATTTTATCGACTGTTCCGGTAGATATTACCCTGACGTGTCAGTTGTACTTCTAACAAAGTGAGTGCTTTTTGAGCCAAATCTTTGAATTCAAAATTTTTCAGCCGAGAATAGTCCCGCGAATCTCCGGTGAAAAAAGAGCATTGGCAGAATTTTCCATTCGAAATCTTCGAAAGCAGTAACAGAAATTACAGGTCTCAGTCTCTCATTAGGGGCACATAGTAGAAGTTACTTTGCTCGAGTTACGTTTTTGAAAATACTTAATTGAAGTTTTTCACTTCATAGGGATGGTACCAGTAAAATACTTCAATTTCGATGAACTTAAGCTATTTAGGTCCCTGTTTCCAAGTCAGTACTTTCTAGAATTTTTCCTTATGAAACAGGTTTTATTATTTGATTTCAGCGAAGCAACTGAATAGGTTAGGTTTGTCATTAGAATGGGACAGACAGGTATTCACTATGGATCCTTCCCAAGTTGAAGCTGTGGCGGAAGTTTTCGTTCGCCTGTTTGAGAAGGGTCTTATTTATCGTAGAGACTCGTTAGTGAATTGGTCATGTTTTCTAAGATCTGCCATATCAGATATAGAGGTAGATCATATGGAAATTGAAGGGAGTACGTTAATAAACGTACCTGGTTATGAGAAACCTTTAAAATTTGGCAGAATGATATATTTTGCCTACAGACTTTCTGATTCAGGCAAGTTCGTTGTAATATGAATCAACAATTAGAGATAAGAGGACACTTGGTTTTAGATGAAGAAATAATAGTGGCTACCACCAGACCAGAGACAATATTGGGCGATGTGGCTGTAGCAGTGCATCCTGACGATGAAAGATATGGCAAATTCATTGGTAGAAAAGTTCATCATCCATTCAGAAAAGAAGAAATACCTGTAATTGCAGACGAGTTCGTTGATAAAGAATTTGGAACAGGTCAGTGTAAATTTTCCTACATTTTCGTTTGTTCGAGTGTTTGATAATATAATGCGCAGAACTTCAGGTTGTCATAGCTCATCCAAAAATATGACCGAAAGATTCTATCACCTTCTAAAATGCACCGCGTTCGAGAAAATAAATGTTTTTTGCGATTATCTCCGGAACCTTCCATCGTATCAGCTGTCCTGAGCATTTTATAATCATAATAAGCTTTTTTTGTTGATTCTTTTCTCAAGTCTTAATTGGCGAAGGTTTTGAAGGGTTAGTGTGTATTTTCTCCCAGACTTCAACGCTAATGGAAAAGTACAATTTTTGAGACGTGAAAAATCAATTTTTATGTTGAAAAACATGGTAAATTTCTTGAAATAATTTCTTAAAACTTCCTCACTAACAGTCGACAAATTGATGATATTGATATAGGTAGTTCAAGTGGGCATCTCAAATACCGTACTTTTTCGACTAGCTTAGAAGTTGGGGGGAAAACACCCCCCAACCTCTTCACCAATTAAGACTTGAGAAAAAATCCACAAAAAACATAGCTTCTAGTACGGAATTCGTTATACAGAGAAATTCAAGTTCCACTGTAACTGTAGCTCGTGTGATTTTTGCAATAATATTGGTCTCACCACTGAATTGTTAGTTGGGAAATTACCTGTTTTGGGATAGGAAATAAAAAGCACATAATACTGAAAAATTGATATTTACTTCAATAAATTTTCAAAATCGAAGTTTTACTCCACTCCGTCGTGGACATTTTCTCGACAATAATAATAGCAATATTATCGAAAATATTATAAATTTAGTAAGAGCGTTCGGCGATTCTATTGTCAGCACAGCCACAGCAACCTAGCTGAATGTAATCACCCAATACCGCTCGTGCTGCCGGTCCTTTGACTTCCGTCCGAAAAACCGCCAATTTATATAGTATTCGTTTTGAAGAGTTTCGAGCTCCTGAGCTGTTCCAGTGCTTGTGCGCAACCAATGGCAAGCCGTATTTCGAGCTTCTGAGTTACTCAGGAGCACGAAATACTTCAAAACGAATAGGCTATTTGAGAGTATGAGGCAGCACGAGGAGCAGCGGCAGACAGCAGGGAAGTGTAGTGATTACATTCCCTGCGCCCTGCCGTGGAAGTGAGCTGAGTTTAATCGGGGTGTAAGGTTCATGCATTGAATTTAGGTTGTTCTTCAGAATCCTCAGAGTTGGTGTTTTGTTTCTGTTACCTTAAGATGAGCGCCAGATCGAAGTAAGGTTCCTAGAATGCTTCTAACATTCAGAGCTATTCCAAAGATAACAGCTATCCTCCGTTCTGATGAGCCCCAAGGGAAATAGCTATTTATGGATGTTCTGAAAGATATTAACATCTAGCCTAGCATGTTTTTTGAACGTTGACGTGATAAGCTGAGAAGTATGAGTAGTGTATGAGTAGTATTGGTTGGATTCTAATTGATTAATATTAATCTCTGCTTTCATTGTATAGCTCAGTATAATTAAAATATGTCTACGAAAGCTTTTTTCTGCACGATAAAAGGTTGCAGAGATAATCGCAAAACATATTTTTTTTTCAATTTCAATCCTGTATCTCGATAACGATGTATTTTAGAGAGTAAGTAACAGTGGCGGCTCGTGAGATTTCAATCAGAGGAGGCCTGAGACCGCGCAACCAACAGAATAATTTATTTCGAACTGAGCGATTTGCCTGCTATCCGTTACGCTGTATTGTGTGTTGCGGATAATGTATGAATGTTTTAGATCGCTGAGTAATAAACATATGTTTATTACTTTGAGATTTGAATTATAGACATATTGATGGAAATAATATAGTTCTTGAAATGTGATTATTTTTTATTTGAACTTGAATTTAAAATTGAATGAAATGGAGTGAAACTAGGGGAGTCCCGGCCTCCTTTGTCTCCTTTGAGCATCTGCCACTGGTAAGTTAATAGAATCTTTCGTTCATATTTTTGGACCAGCTATGATACCCAGTAAACTATGTTTCAATTTTTCTAGGCGCTGTCAAAATTACGCCTGCCCACGACCATGCGGACTTTTCTGTTGCCAAACGTCATTCGTTACGCTTACTACAAGTGTTCGATGAAAACGGAAACGTAACTTCCTTATCTGAGGAATATAGAGGAAAGCCTAGGTTTGAGGTCAGAAATCTCATCATCAATCATTTAGAATCCATAAACCTACTAAGAGATATAAAGGACCACAAAATGTCTATACCAATTTGTAGTAGATCGGGTGACGTAATAGAATTACTTTTGAGACCTCAATGGTTTGTCAGTTGTGGAGAAATGGCACAAAGAGCTTTGAGAGATGTGGAAGAAGGCAGATTGGTTATAGAGCCGGAACATTTTCGGGACCAGTGGTTCGATTGGTTACGTAATATACAGTGAGTATAGTACGAATTTTTCTTGTAATAGGAAAATGATTCGGTTGGACTAAGAGATGAAACAATTCCGTTCAGCCTTACCTTAATTTTCGAACGGGACGATACAGAGACTTGTATTCTGTCCGTGGGGTCGTCCGGCCGTTAGCACAATAACTTTCTAAGGGGTTGTCGTAGAAACTTGAAATTTTCAGGGTGAGTTCGGTTCTCAAATAGCTCGGTAAAGTTCGTTAACCAGCCAAAAATATGGCCTTTCAAAATTTTTGTTCCTCAATATCTCAAACAAAACGAAACCCATCGAAAAGAAATGTTGCGACCATATGCAAGATGGTCATAACAAGCTTCATGCAAAATTTTGTGACCATAGTGTAAACAGAACCATAGAAAATTCAATTGGAATATTGAAAAGAAGAAACTTCATAATTCAATGATAAGATACGCGATTCGAGTGATATTTATTTTGTAAATGAAGATGATATACTCAACGTTCACGAAAAATTTCAAGAGAATCGCATCATATGCACCATAGAAAATTCAATTGGAATATTGAAAAGAAGAATCTTCATACTGGGTGGTCAACTAAGAAATTCCGATTTGAAAGAGAAATAAAACAAAAACTATCAAGTCAATTTCAATTTTTTTTCAACAATTAATGCTCAGCTCTTTGGGAATTCATTTTTTGGAAATTACGATATCCAAATGTCTACCGTTTTTCTGCTGACACTCTTCGAGTCGAACCCCCAATTTTAGTAATATAATATAAAACACGTCCCAAAGTTTCTGGACCGATGGCTTGAATTTCCTGGCGGATATTTTCCCTCAACGTAATTACAGTGCGGGTATTGTTGCGGTAGACTACACTTTTGAGGTATCCCCATAAGTAAAAGTCGCAAGGTGTCAAGTCCGGGCATCTGAGAGGCCATGGAAGGTCTCCACGCAGAGTAATAAATTTTTCAGGAAAAAGCGCATGAATAACAAGTAAAGACCGATTTCAAGTGTGACAAGTGGCCCCGTTATGCTAGAACTGAGAAAGAACCGATTGTATCCATCAAAGTCTTGAAGAGCTGGTTAAAAAAAATGTTCAACAACATGTCTACATAACGACCAGAATCCACTGTTACTGCTCAGCCGCGTCCGTTTTCGAAAAGTACGGGCCAATAATGCCTTGTGAGTGTATCGCACACCAAAATGTGACCTTTAAGGTTGACGCTCACTTGGACGAGACGAGACGAGACTAAGCGAAGAGTTGTTTTCCGCAGGCACGATTTGCACTGAATCAAATGGGTAGACGCTCACTTGGGAGGCGCGAAGCGAAGATCAGAATCGTTAGGCGCGAGGCAGATTAGACGCGCACTTGGACGAAGCGAAGCGGTCGGAAGGAACTCGTCGTTTTCCGCTGGGATCTTTGCATTGAAATAATAGGTAGACACGCACCTAGGAGACGCGAAGCGAGATCAGCGAGGCGGCGAGTCGTTGGTCGCCAGGAAGATCTTTGGGGCATGTGGCGAAATTTCTCGAGGCGGCAAGTAGGTATCCGACGGCCGGGAAGTCCGGCGCGCTGTATTTCCAATTTTGTACTCGAATTTTGTCAATGGGAAATACACAGTTATTTTTGAATTTGTGTGAAATGAGTTTGTTGCAATGGCTCATGAGAGTGTTGGTTAGAATTTTCTCGATTGAGAATGTGAATTCAAATCGTCTGAAGGATAGGTATTTTATTATGTAAATACAACAAAATATTGAGGAACCCTTCTTCCGAAGAAATTAAAATATCTGATAGAATGGAAAACTGTGAAATAATTCCTTTGAGGGATGTATGATATGCAAACATTGAACTTTCGATTACTACTTGCTTTGTTTTTTTAATCGGTTAAAGAGAAAATAAGCATTTCGTATCAATTATTTATATTTAATTGTATTCCTGAATGAAGAACCTACGAGGATTTCATTGGAAATTCCCAATTAAAACATGATCATGACCAAAACACGATTCTTACAAATGTTTCATGGCTGACCAAGGCCGTAGCGAGGGAGGGGACCTCATTGGACCCGAAATTTTTCTGAAGTACAGGACTAGAAAAATTGTCATTCTGTCATTCGGTGGACCCCCCGAAATTTTTTTCTAGCTACGGCTTTGTCGCTGACCATACCCAAAAATAACCAGAGACAGCGCCAGAGATTTTAACCGCCCCGGCAAAAGTATATTCAGGATAAGTTGAATATAAATTAGTCTGATTTGAAGCTTATACAGGTAAGCGTATGCAGCAAGGTAATAAAAAATGCAACTTCCCAGAACTTATTACTGGAAAATTTTCGATAGTGTCGTAGGAAAAGTATTTTTTTCTGAAATCACCAGAATGAAGGAATTAGATTAATACTTTAATTTTTTCAATCGGTTGAAGAGAAATAAACATTTCGTATCAATGATTTTATATATAGTTTAAAAAAAAATAACTCTCGTTTTTGTCACCCTCCGCTTCTCGTTGGAAGACAACAAACCTCGATCTAAAATCTAGTACTTTTTTCCCTTGTATAATACATAATTTTTTTCTGTGACTAGAAAAATGGCGATGGAAAGAAATATAACTTTTCACGAAATTAATCCGGCAGAAAAGTGAGTACTTTTTTCCCGGATACATATATACACTCACTTTTTTCCCGGGAAAAAAGTAATTTCGAGAACAAAAGTTATATTTTGTAACTTGCCAACAGAGATAAAATGTCGAATTTTTTCCACGTCACATAGTTTTTTTTTCATTCCTATATAAAGGTGGGACGACGAAGCTATTAAAACAAGATTATGACCAAAAACACGATTCGAACAATAGCTCTACCCTTAAGGTGGTAATTTTTTCGGTGAAGGAACAATAAAAACGTAGATCTCTATGGCGACGTTTCGGTGATTTATTTTCACCTTCCTCAGGCTACAATTTATAAAAATAATTTCAAATACAATAACGACATCACAATAATACACAAAACAGAAAAAAAACAAAGTTGACAATCAACCATCAATCAAAAAAAAGTTGAACAAATAAAACAAAAGTTGACCACAATGTATTGGACTGTAGTCTGTAGTGAATTTCAAATGAACAGGATGGAGATACTCACCCGAGAGATCAAATGGTAAACATATCTAATTCTGTCATCAAAACAATGGATAATTTAGGTTATATTCAACATCAGTGGCGTTAAGATGCACGTATATTAGCAAAGTCATAGACTGGATGCTCCTCGACGACCACATTTGTTGTCAATCATGTACCCCCACTATTGATTTTGAGCGTGGTAATACATAGAATTTATCTCTTATTCTTATTTGCATTTTTTTATCAATTAATATAAATATTATTCAGGGACATGGTGTCAGTAATCAAATTTACATTATTTTTGGTGTTCTTTATAGAAATCATTTCTTTGGTCAATCTTTTTTCTAAGTTAACTTCTCTGTGAAGGATTTTCGGATTTTCAAAGTCGAAGTTATGGCCGGTATTCTTACAATGGTCTGATAGTCCTGTGGTGGTAAGGCCTTTCTTACAATCATTTTGGTGCTGTCGGATTCTATTTTTTAATAATTGTTTGGTCTGGCCTACATAACAACCTTCACAGTCACAGCAATTAATTTTATAAACAAGATTAGTTTGGAGTATGCTGGGAACCGTGTCTTTTACTCTCGAGAAATAATTCCTGATCGTCTTCTTGTAATATTCAACAACTCTAACATTAGTATTGGACAAAATTCTACTACCAATTTGTTTGCTTAGTTTGGGCACAAATGGAAGCTTGAAAGTACGTATCAGAGATTGTTCACCAACACTCTCAGGAATTGTCGACTGGACCAAGTTACTATTCTGTGATGAATAAAACACACTATTGATAAGTGTTAGCGGTATCCATTATTTTTTAGGTACTGAGTAAAAACAAAAAATTCTTTCGATGGAAACATGGATCAGACAGAGCCAAGATCTTTCGTTTTATATTCTTTATTATGGCGATCTTATGTTTGAGGCATGACATGATTTATAATTTAGAATTCTTCCGGAGGATGTTGGTTTTTGGTATAAATCGGTGAAAATTTTATTTTCTTTCCTTATGATCATAAATCTAAATAGGGTATGGAGCAGTCTTTTTCGAGTTCATAGGTGAATTTCAGATCAGGGTGGTACGAATTTAGCAACTCCAACATAAATTGAACCTTGTCTTTAGGTATATACATGTAATGATATCATCTACATAGATATATAAAAAGGAATCAAAAAGGTACACTTCTCCATCACCCATGACAACAGTGCGTTCAAGACAATTTCCGCGAAAATGGGGGATGCTGGATTACCCATGGCGGATCCTTTGACTTGTTTGTAGAATTGGCCCATGTATTGACAATAACTGGTACTGAAAATGAGATCTATTGCTCCAGTGAAACAATGTTCTGATAAGTCGGTGAACGCACTAATTTCACTCCTCCAATGTCCGTGTATTATCTCTATGAGTTTTTTCCTCGGAATATTAGTGAACAACGAACAGACATCAAAACTGACCAATACGTGATTTTCGGGTATTTTAACGTTTGATAATTTCTCTCTTCAAGTCCATGGAATTTTTAATAATGTGTTTTAGTGAAGTTCTTATGTTCACCAAAATGTCCGAAATGAATTTTGAGATTTTATAGGTCGGGGAACCAGTACATGAAATGATTGGTCCAAAGGTCGGCTTGGTATTACAAGAAGACGATCAGGAATTATTTCTCGAGAGTAAAAGACACGGTTCCCAGCATACTCCAACTAATCTTGTTTATAAAATTAATTGCTGTGACTGTGAAGGTTGTTAGTAGGCCAGACCAAACAATTATTAAAAAATAGAATCCGACAGCACCAAAATGATTGTAAGAAAGGCCTTACCCCCACAGGACTATCAGACCATTGTAAAATACCGGCCATAACTTCGGACTTTGAAAATCCGAAAATCCTTCACAGAGAAGTTAACTTAGAAAAAAGATTGACCAAAGAAATGATTTCTATAAAGAACACCAAAAATAATGTAAATTTGATTACTGACACCATGTCCCTGAATAATATTTATATTAATTTGATAAAAAAATGCAAATAAGAATAAGAGATAAATTCTATGTATTACCACCGCTCAAAATCAATAGTGGGGGTACCATGATTGACAACAAATGTGGTCGTCGAGGAGCATCCAGTCTATGACTTTGCTAATATACGTGCATCTTAACGCAACTGATGTTGAATATAACCTAAATTATCCATTTGTTTTGATGACAGAATTAGATATGTTTACCATTTGATCTCTCGGGTGAGTATCTCCATCCTGTTCATTTGAAATTCACTACAGACTACAGTCCAATACATTGTGGTCAACTTTGTTTTTTTGTTCAACTTTTTTTGATTGATGGTTGATTGTCAACTTTGTTTTTTCTGTTTTGTGTATTATTGTGATGTCGTTATTGTATTTGAAATTATTTTTATAAAATTGTAGCCTGAGGAAGGTGAAAATAAATCACCGAAACGTCGCCATAGAGATCTACGTTTTTATTGTTCCTTCAACCGAAAAATTACCACCTTAATATTCATATTGGAACGAAAATTTGAAGAGCTCTACCCTTGTTCATTCGGGTAGTCAGCATGCAGCATGTTAATAAAAATTTATTGCGGCCCAAAAATAGGGGGAATTTCTCTTCCGATGGCTGATCGTCGCATGCTCTTCTGTCCAAGTGCGCGGTCCCAGGCGAACTAACGCGTCGCTTAGCTCTCGTCTCGTCTCGTCCAAGTGAGCGTCAACCTTTAGACTATGCTATTGAGTTTCATGTTTCTCTTTGGGGTTTTCTGAAGACCAATACCGGCGATTTTGTTGTTTATATAATAGCCTTTGAGATGAAAATGAGCTCATCAGAGAAAAAAAAATGTTGATTTTGGTAATAAGCGCGCACACAGAACGACCTGCTGCCCACCCGTCCAGCGAACCATGGCGACTGAATTTACATGAACCCCTCTCATTTGAGACTAACCCCACTTCTTTTTATTTCTAATCAAAACAATTTTAGAGCGCATTTAAATCGGAATTCCTTAGTTGATGACCCAGTATTTCCATACCAAGATATCCGATTCGAGTGAAATTCATTTTGTGTATGAAGATTAATATACTGAATGTTTATGCAGAATTTCAAGAAAATCGCTGCATCAAAACCATAACTTAATTTAATTTTTTCAATTGTCATGTTTGTACATATTTCAGTTTTTGAATAATTTCCAGATCGCGCAGAGATTTTGCACTTATTGATCCACCAATAAACGAGCGCTCAAAAGCAGCTGCTCAGGGCTTTCCTTACTTTTTTATTCTTTCGGGCGACTTTAATGTCCTTCATCCCAAAATTCAGAACATGGGTTTATATGAATTTTCTTTTAGTACTCCTGAGAATTCCAACTATGGCGAGTTAACATCTTCTGATTTAGCCTATACAGGGTGTCATTATGTCGACTATCAGATAAGGTAGAAAGTTCAAACATCTAGTAATTGAATAGCACCAAAAATTCTATCACAGTCGTTAATATTTTGTGTAGGAATACCACCCTTAAAAATTGCCCCCGCCCATATTTTTTAAATGGCACCCTTATATTTTTTCCCTTCAAGCGATTCAACGATTTGAGTGAAAAAAAATGATGTCGAAACGATTTGTCATCATTGTTTCGTGAATCGTAAATTTGACTTTTGAAAAGAATAGCTTTAAATTGTGGTGCGTTCGGCATTTTGCATTTGTGGTGAAACATTTTTGGCGTCCTAAGATATTCAATACAGACAATAAACAAAACATCGACACAAAATACCTAGAGACATAATAAAACAACTTAATAATTAAAACAATCGAATTAAATCGGGTATCAAATAATACAAATGGTGTTTTCGGAAACTTACTCGATCACTAACCCGGTTACAAATTGACAGCAATTGAACTGTTTATCCGTCAATTTGTAACCCGAGTTAGTGATCGAGTAGGTTTTCGAAAACGCCAAAAGAGGATATGCCACAATTTATAATTATTATTTTTGAGGGTTGAATCCACAATTAAAAATATTGTTCTAACATAGTTTTGCTTTTACTGGACAATCCTTCGGAGGAAAAAATATAAGGGTGCAGTCAAAAAATTTCCGGGGGTAGTTTTTTTAAGGGTGGTAATCAGAAACAAAATTTTAACGACGGATTCTGACATTTAACTTTTGTTTGAATATTCTACCATGTCTGATGACCGAGAGATATTGGCCGTATGGAATATCTAGGGGCATTATGAAGGAGAAAAAAAAAATAAGACAAAAATTTTTTTAAATGAATTTCATCCTTGAGCAACATTCTGGAGTCTGCTTTACGAAAATCATTCTTTTTGTAGTGACTGGTGTATTTCCCGACAATTATGGTGGGGGCACAGAATACCAGCTTATTTGTGCAAATTCGGCGACAAGCAGCACTGGATAGCTGCAACTAATCCTGCATCTGCACTAGAAAAAGCCTCAAAAACGTTGGGAATTCCACAGGAGTCTGTTCATATTGAACAAGACAGCGATGTGTTGGATACTTGGTTCTCTTCTGCTATATTACCATTTTCAGCATTCGGTTGGCCTAATGTGGTAAGTAGAATATACAGTAGAGACTCGTTAATTCTTAGCCTGGCTGATCCGAAATGCCTGTTTCTCTTGTCGGGACCGTTGAGCTTATGTTTTTGTGTTTTGTTTTCACTTGAGAATGTGACACATGCAGTGGCGGCTTGTAACAGAATAAAGTGATGAGGCACATCAAAAAAAATATTAATCTTATAAACTCTTTTTGTCAGCTGCATACTTATCATTATGAAAAATCTTTCGGTATTAATGCTCCAAAAATCTATAGCGTTTTATTGTGGTTGGTAATTGCCCTGAGATAAGTTTTCAACTCGCTTCAACCAGTTTTTCGCTAAACCCTATCGGAATATGTATTATTAACACTGCCAAAAATAATTTGATTAGAGTTACACTGCCAGTAGGCCAGTAGTACTCTCATTTTGAAACCTCCGATTCGATTTTCCTATCGCACCGATAATCAAGATCTGGAATAGGTTGTATAACTTCGTCAATTGTACATATTTTAACTCATAGGAATGACTTAAAAACTGTTTCTGTTTTATTAAAACTCTGCAATATCACGAGTACTGCACAAACCCAATATACCCAACCAGAGTGAAATTTCACTATCTTCCGCTTCACGATCAACCCGATTATGTGCAGTTTGCCGATGAAACGAAACGGAACGATCACGGATCAAGGGTCAATCCGGTCAATCCAGACCAAAAAATTAGGGTGAACTTACATAAAATCCCAACAAGCTGAAAATCGGTAAAATTGTTCAAAACATAATAATAAATAATATATAAAAGTTCCCAATCATTCCCGTGGATGGACAAAAATTTATTCAAGTTCAAAGGTCGAAAAATGAGTTTTTCGCGATTTTCAGCAAAACGGTGAGTTTCATCATCAAAAAGTAATTCAGACAAAAATGTAGATGTTGAAATTATCTTCAAAAAAGTATTAACACTTTTTTTCCTACGAGGCACCGTTTCTGAGATAAAACGCTTCAAATGTTCTAAAAGTTGTTACTGAGGCTAGCCTCAAATTCACCTTAGAAGCCGCAATAGATAAACAAACGAAGGGGTGGTTCATGATCTCGTCACGTCGATGTGAATAACGCGCTAGACAAGGAAGCGCGCGTGAGGCCAGCCTCACCTCACCGTTTACGCCTTGAAGAGGAAGTGAGATGAATGTACCAAAATCGGACCTTAACGCCTGTAACATGTAACGTTACGGTCCGATTTTGTGCATTCATTGTAACATCAGTAACGTGTAATGTTACAGACGTCTGTAGCTGTACCCGGCTTGAGATTGAGCTCGGATATTATGGAAGACGAGTGCAGTATCGTACAAAAAATTGAGACTGAAGAACATAATGGGATGATGAAATTGATTAATAAAATATTGGATTAATTCGCTTGATATTATTTGTGATTTCCGTAATTTTATTTGGTGAGGCACTGCCTCACCTGCCTCATAGGACAAGCCGCCACTGGACACATGTATATCTTCGAAGTATTCGTGCGCTACGTATTTCAAGGGTTATAAAAATGTTACCTCCTCCTTAACGAATTTAAAACATAAATCACAGCTGAAAAATCTGCCTTACTGGACAGTTTTAAAAATGGAACGTCTGGAACGGCTTCTCTCAAATATTTTTATTATTATAAAAATAATAACACAAGAGGTATAACCTATAAACTCACAACACTAAACTCAAAAAAGTGCTTTACAAGTGAAAAATATCGAATTTGTGGCTCGAAGGCTCATGAAAATTATCCGGCTAGAAGGACGATGAAAAATATCCTAGCTCAAGGACTATGAAAAATATCGACTATGTGGCTCGAAGGACCATGAATGAAATTTCGTCTATCGATCCGTCTTGAGAGACCCTTGAAATAGAAGATTTGCAATTGTTGTATGTTGTAGAACCACGAAAATACACTTGATTATATTCTGCTATGACAACATATAGTGATTAGGAGCGTGATTGAAATTAAACACTTTTCACTCAAAAACTATTTAATTAACACCTAATGCAATGATCACTAGAACTCACAGCTTTGAGTTAGTGATACCTTAACTTTTGAATGCACTGATTTGAAAGATGATTCTCTTTTTGAGAATGTGTTAACGGTTCGACCTTTACCAATGTACTGTCTGACCTGTTACGTTATATCGATCAGACCCTTTCAAGTATCACTGGAACTTGGGACTGTTGCTAGGCAGTTTTACTACATATTTTCCTGTGGAATTCAGGGATATTTCTAGATATAGATCTGGACTGAATATTTGTGTACATATTTAGTCCAACGAAATATTCAAGTCCATATAAAATTCTACAACAAGAAAAAGGAAATAAAAAGTCATACACAAGTCACACTCACTCGAGTAGGAACTAAGAATCGTACGCATTCTTGAAAGAGTTCACCACCGATAATGACAAAAAGTTCACTACGGAGAAAGATCAGGTGTTTTATTTGGGTCACTTGGCCAATAATGTGTTGGGGTTCCAGTGGATAGTAACAGGTTGTTCTCTTCTTACATCAGTTTTGCCATTATCCGACCCTTGGTAGTTGTAAGGCGTGAGCCCCAAAGAGTATGCTTGCTGTTAAAATCTCCTCCACCGAAAAATGTTGGTCTTAATGTATAAAAAATTCAATTTTTAGATTGTGTTTTGGGGAACCATATACTGCTGCAATAAAGGGTTTTCCAATAAAAGGTGTAATTTTGATATTCAAAGAAAAATGCCAATTTTCAATATAAATGATCGGATGTTTATTTCATTAGAAAGATGAAGCTATGCCGGTAATAGTGGAAAATAACATCAGGCAAATGACAATCACGACCACGTTTACAGGACCATATCCTTTTAATGGAATTTTCCTTGACCAAATCGCAAAGTGGCTGCCCTATGTCCTCGATAGCCTCACGAATTCCATCTTCGAGTTCTTAAATCGTCGCTGGGATATTGGTGTAGACCTTCTCGTTCACGTGGCCCCAAAGGAAGAAGTCGCAAGGTTAAATCTCATGAAAAAACAATGGTTTCATTTCTTGTGTGGCACGTAGCGCCGTCTTGTTGAAAATAAACGTTGTTCAGATCAATACTATCCAATTTCGGTCATAAAATTCCAAAGAACGACGAAGAATGGACAAACCTTGGTTCTCTTCAACACTTTCGGCTACAGCAGCAATATTCTCGGCTGTTCTTGAGCGACGTGCACGGGTTTTAATCTTCACATCACTAACTTGTCCCAACAGCGCGAGTTTGTCCACCAATTTCGTTATTGCGGTCCGACGAGGTGCTTCACGACGACCCAAAAATGTTCGAGTTTTACGAACCGTCTCTGCCATTTTTAAAGTGAATTTTAATAATTTCAATGCGTTCTTGAAGCGTGCATCGTTCCATTTCTATTAATGGTGTAGTTTCTACTGGTCAAATGTCGAGAAATTACAGCTTCAAACGTGACATCTACCGAAGAAGCGGGCTATTCAAAATAACACCTCTAATTGGAAAACCTTATATTTTATGATTTCACTGAATATTTCATTTCAAAAATGCTATTTTCATTCCTTATACGCTATACATACTGTAATCTGGACGCTCCGTAATTCCGAACAGGCGTTTGTTTTTCGTTGTTCTCATTAACGAGGCTCTACTGTAATAGATTCGAAAAATTACACCTATAGACCGTTCACGAAAGGTTGAGCACATATAGTAGACGTTTCTTTATTTATCTGAAGTTGGCAGTATTTACTGTCATAAAGTAAAATAAAGTCAACGTTGCCGTAAGTACTCGGCCTCGTTTGACGAGCTTGCGAGTTATCAGAGAACTCTATGCTCTATTGACAACATTGCGTATCAATCTGACAAGAAAATAGAGAACATAACCTAAAATTTTAATATATACAGTGGAATATGCCAAATTTCCATGGCCAACCGACGGCTTAACCTTTCGTGAACGGAGTATATCATTAATGGAATTTGTAGGCATCTGATTTCTCCAAGCGATATCCTTTAAGTATGATGGAAACCGGTCACGATATCTTGTTCTTTTGGGTAGCTAGAATGGTAATGTTGGGATCAGAAATAACTGGAGAGTTGCCCTTCAAAAAAGTACTCCTTCACGGTATAATTTGTGATTCCCAAGGTAGAAAAATGTCCAAAAGTTTGGGCAATGTTATATCCCCTGAAGATGTCATCGAAGGGATTACACTAGAGGTAGGTAACTTTTCACCTTTTTTTGAGTATTTTATTAATTATTGATAAGTTTTATCATGTTTGTCAGAAAAAGAGGCAGTGAATAGACTTATAAAATCCAGTCCGATGTTATCCTAAATTCACCATAACAACCCATTCTCAGTACATTTATATTCTCAGAAAATAGCATCACCTTTTGATACGTAACGATATTAAATACAGGATAGGCCATAACTTTCCACCCCGAATTATGATTTTTGGGATGGAATAACGAAAAAACGCTCGGACAGGTCAACACACCCTCATTTGTCTCCCTTTCAACAAAATTCGACCTAGAAATAGGAATGAAACCATTTTTTTAATTATTTTATTCCTATTTCTATATAATCCTTTAGCGTCCAAAGGGATACAAAATTTGACCTGTCCGAGCGTTTTTTCATTAGTCCATCCCAAAGCTCAACATTCGGGGTTGAAAGTTATGGATGGTCCAGCCTGTATGAACGAAAAGAAAATATACAAAAACAGAGAAGAATATGGAATATAAGAATATGAGCAATATTAAACTCAACTTACAGAGTACCTACAAAAAGGTCATCATCCAGAGCATCCACAGATAGCAGATTAACCTTTGGGTATAAGTAATCTCCAATAGCCAATATATCGACTGCCAGACATGGTAGAAAATTCAAACAAAATGTATTTTAAATGGCAGCAAAAATTTCGTCCTTGAAATTTCGTTTCTGATTACCCTAAAAAACTACCTCCGGATATATTTTTTAATTGCACTCTTTAATTCAATCTTTTTTAAGAATAAATAATAGTTATTTATTATACAAGGGAAAAAAGTATCAGATTTTAGCTCGAGGTTGTGTTGTCTCCCGACGCGTAGCGGAGGGAGACAAAAAGCCGAGAGCTAAAATCTAATATTTTTCCCGTGTATAATACACTATTTTTTTCTGTGACAGGAAGAACGACCATTTAATAGTGAAAGAAATAACTGTCTACGAATTACTTTTTTCCCCGGGAAAAAAGTGAGTACTTTTTTCCCGGCTACATAGAGAATTATTTTTTGACAGGGAAAAAAGAATTTCGTAAAAAGTCATACTTTGTGACCTGTCAAGAGACATAAAATGTCACATTTTTTCCCGTCACAGAAAAAAACAATTTTTCTCCAACCATCAAAAAATGTTGACATTTTTGTACTATTTTCAGGTGCAAAAGTCATAAATTTCCTTACCGTACCAAAATTCACTCGTTACTTAGTAACACTTTTAA
Source organism: Propylea japonica (assembly GCA_013421045.1). Taxonomy (NCBI): domain Eukaryota; kingdom Metazoa; phylum Arthropoda; class Insecta; order Coleoptera; family Coccinellidae; genus Propylea; species Propylea japonica. The sequence continues at coordinate 106,379,405 of CM024239.1, forward strand.
TCCTAGGATTAAAAACGCTACTTTTAATCCTTGGATTAAGAGTAATTGCATTTGACGTCTACTTGACAATTAGTATGTGTTCAAATTTATAACCAAATTATTAACGATTTTTGACTAAAACCAATTTTATTGTAATTTTGACTTGGTTGGAGAAAAAATAGTATATATTATTCGGACTAAAAGTGCCTATTTTAACTCGCAATTTTGCATTCGCTCGGCTGCGCCTCGCAACTGCAAATATCGCTCGTAAAAAAATATGCACTTTTAATCCATATAATATAACTAGCAGACCCAACAGACGTTGTTCTGTATACACAAAAATTCATTCAATTCGATCGAACCGTTTAGTTGCAGAGTAGATGAATAACCTGAATAACGACTTCAGCGCCATCTGTTGATCTGATGTGTGGTCATAAACATACGGCATAGGCAATCCAAAATACATTCATACAAAACATCTCTCACACTTCGGTACCTTCTCCTAGCCGCCTTGTGCCTACCTCGGAGACATTTTGATGCGATTTCATCTTCAACCTGCCATATCTTTTGATGTATTCATCATGGCTGATTTTGGTACTCATATTTATTATCATTGAAGTTATAGTAGGTTTCCTCAAATTTCTCGGGTGAAAAGTATAGCCTATGTTACTCAGGGATAGTGTAGCATTCTGAGGGTGAAATAATTATTGAAATCTCTAGTAGCTTATGAGTAAACTCGTATCAAACCCTCAAACGCACAAACATACAAATCTGTCCTCTTTATAATATAGGTATAAGTATAATATTAGTAAAGATATAGATCAATTCTCTACAAACGCCCTATTGACCACTTTTTTCTATAACCTATCGTTCTGAAAATATCTCGAATAAAGTTGGGAGGAGATGAAAAATTACATTTTTCTCCAACCATCAAAAAATGTTGACATTTTTGTACTCTTTTCAGGTGCAAAAGTCATAGATTTTCTTACCGTACAAAAATTCACTCGTTACTTAGCAACACTTTTAATCCTAGGATCAAAAACGCTACGTTTAATCCTTGTACATGCATTTGAAGTCTACTTGACAATCACTGTCATGATTCTGTGTTCAAATTCATAACCAAATTATGAACGGTTTTTCACTAAAACCAATTTTATTGTAATTTTGACTTGGTTGGAGAAAAAATAGTATATATTATTCGGATTAAAAGTGCCTATTTTAACTCGCAATTTTGCATTCGCTCGGCTGCGCCTCGCAACTGCAAATATTGCTCGTAAAAAAAAGATGCACTTTTAATCCTTATAATATAATATACTTTTTTCATCTTCTAATGAAAATAAATCGGTCTGTGCTCATTCGATCAGGACGATTGATACCTCATTTTATAGGTTAATTAATCTCTACAAACGCTCTATTGACCACTTTTTTCTAAAACCTACCGTTTTGAGCAGAATCCGTACCAACTTAAGACACCGGGATCTGAATAAGATCAGTTTTCAGAATATGAAGAAAAAAATGAACAAAAAACTTTCCAAATTCGCGAATTATAAATGACATTCATAGAAATTTCCTGAATATGATAAAAATATTTTCATTTATTCGAAGTTTTTAAATGAAACTTGAATAATTTATTCTCTATTAACAAATACTCGTAAATACTTAGCACTAACATCCATATTTATACAACTTCATTGATATATTCCAGGATCAACAAACAAAAACATCGAAGAAATTTCATTTAAAATAGTTAGTTGATTGCATTTTCAATGAAACTTGCGATTAATTGCATTATTCCAATCATTCCCTCGAGTTCTAACACTTCAATCCCGCAAATGCAATGGAAATTCTCCGCTGTGACGTCACATCTCGATGGGCGTCGCCATACCAGTGTTTGTGTATATCGTGCTCGGAGACGTAATTCGATTTTGGTGCGATTTCATCTTCAACCTGCCATATCTTTTGATGTATTCATCATAATTGAATGATGTAAAAGGCAATTTCGTTCTATATTATACTGGATATGAAGGACGTATTTAATTGGATAAAGATCAATAGCGTATTCATAAAAAAATACTCCCAAAAAATGCATAATTTTGAGAAACATTCGGATACCTTTAAAAGGTGATACCGAGTAAACCTTGAAAGATAGATATATGCTATCGCGGACTTTTTGTAGAACTATTGAAGAGGTACATTTCCGTCATACATTGTTTCCATGTACGTCGTACGGTTTTCGCAGCGCACCTGAAAATAGCTGAGTTTGGTACTCATATTTATTATCATTGAAGTTATAGTAGGTTTCCCCAATTTTCTCGGATGAAAAGTATAGCCTATGTTACTCAAGGATAATGTAGCATTCTAAGGGTGAAAGAATTATTGAAATCGGTCCAGTAGCTTATGAGTGATGTCATATCAACGCCACAACACACAAACACACAAACACACAAACACACAAACATACAAATCTTTCCTCTTTATAATATTAGTATAGATATACTATTGTATTACGTTACGTAGATTCAACCCGTAAAAATAATAATTATAAATTGTGGTATATCCACCATGTTTCACTTTGACACCTCATTTAATTTGATTATTTTAATTATTAAGTTGTTTTATTATGTTTCAAGGATCAAGGTGTCTTTTGTGTTGATGTTTTGTTTATTGTCTGTATTGAATATCCTGGGAGTCGCAGAATGGCGAATGCGCCAGAATATACAGCCATTATTTTTGAGGGTTGAATCTAGGTAAAATGAAAAAAAAAATGTTATAGCATAGATATTTTTTCTTTTAGCGAGTAATCCTTCAAGGGCAAAAACATAAGGGTGTTATCAAAAATATCTGATGGTAGTTTTTTAGGGGTGGTATAGTTTGAAAAGGGGTTACAGTTCACTGCGACCTCAAGGTCTATTCTGCCTGTTCTGATCAAACCCTTCACAGCTCGCCTTCCAGTTCCAGAGTTCTGATGAAATTCAATATCTGTGATGAACGAGGCTAGTTCCTCACTCTTACAAGTTTCTCCCCAAGGCATTCTCTCCTTATGCTCGCAAGCATTCCGTGACTTGGTGAATGGGGGTTTCTTCCTCCTCCCCACAGAACCTACACTCATCAGTGTTCGATAATCCCATCCTCAACAGGTGCTTCCTGAGCCGACAGTGTAAGAAAGCCAGTGAGGAGGTGTAATTGTTTCTTACCAAGATCCAGATATCTTTTGGATCTTGCTGTTTCTAAAGTTCCGAAGGAACTTTGTGGTATGATCCAGACCTGGGAGATTCCGCCAGAGTTTTTTCCCTCTCGGTTTCTCCTTCTCCAGAAACTCCTTCTTAAAGGTACCGGGTTTTTCACTATAATTTGACCCCCCCTTTAACTTTGTTACTGAAGGAGATACAAAAAAATGTTTCGTATAAAAGTTTCACGAAATAAATTGAGGTTTTTTGATATAAGTCCAGAAACTGAAATATATACAGGGTGACCAACATATTGATAGCAACTTTATTTTTTCAAATGGAACACCCTGTATATTTTTCCATATTTGGTTAGCTCTTTTTCCCCTGATTTCGAATATGTAACATATGTTGGTCTATCTATATTATTCTGAGCACCACAGAGTTTCAAATTTCAATAACCATCCGGCATAGCGTTTGGAAGTTCGTGAATATTTAAGTGGCCAATTTGATCTTTGGATTGGTAATGGCGCACCCATTTTATGGCCGCCAAATAGTCCCGATTCAACACCGTTGGACAAGTTTTTATAGCCGTTCCTGAAGGAAAAAATTTACTTCAGCAATAATGACAATCAATGAAAGTGGAGAATAATATTAATGAATAAAATCAACCAATATTAAACCCATAATTCGGAACTAATCCCGTCAACGCACAAAGAATAATGTTAATATTGTAATGATTAGAAACAAATTTTGAAGCTTTAATTTCTGACTTGAATCAGAGCCATAATAATGCTATCAAAAATAGTCTAAACAACTTGAGACAACTATATGAACTATGTGTATTGAATGAAGGTGATCATTTTAAGAAATTTCTTTAGTTGATGTTATTCTTACCATACTAACTAAAATAATACTTGTTTGGATATAAAGAATTTCATAGGTATTTCACATATTTTTTATTCGGTGTCATCATTTCAAAACTTTGAAACTCTGGAAATTGAAGAGACACATCCACATACGCATTTATTTTCGAGATTAGGAGGAAATAGCCTATCAAAAAAGGAAAAATATACAGGACAGGGTGTCCCATTTGAAAAAAATATAGTTGTATTCAATGTTGTTCAAACTGTATATCTTCCCATTGACGTTATTATAACTCCAAAAATGAACATTTTCAGTAAACGCACTCTGCCACTTGTAAAATGATTACAGATCTTGGCCGGTGTTTCTTAAAATTTGAAACTCTGTGGTTCTCAGAATAAAAGAGATAGACCAACATGTGTTACATATTTGAAATCAGGGGAAAAAGAGCAAGCCAAACATGGAAAAATATACAGGGTGTTCCATTTGAAAAAATGAAGTTGCCATCAATATGTTGGCCACCCTGTATATATTTCAGTTTCTGGACACATATCAAAAAACCTCAGTTGATTTCGTGAAACTTTTATACGAAACATTTTTTTGTATCTCCTTTAGTAACAAAGTTAAAGGGGGGGTCAAATTATAGTGAAAAACCCGGTACATTTACCTATACCACAGAAGGGCTCTGGGCCAATGAGTGACATTCGTGCGCCCTCTTTGGCAAGTGTATTTGCCTCTTCGTTTCCTTTGATTCCCGAATGGCCGGGAATCCAGATTAAAAAGACCTTATTTTTCTTGCCTACGTCATTGAGTTTTGTAGCGGCACATCTAGGGGTGTTAATTTTAATGATGGATTCAGATAGAGTTCTTGCTGCCATTTAAAATACTATATTTAATTGCTCCATGGTTATATAAAGATATTTGCAAAATTATTAGGATGCATGTGTGGTAAGAATATCTCGAATTAGTTCGTTGATAGGTCAATTCCTCAGAACAAATGAAATTTTATATTTGGTTCGAGATATATCGCTGAGCTAGGCTGCCCCCATATGAGTATCCAAAGGTAAAGGTTCTCTAACCTTTTTCAGAAATTGAATGAAACAGCCCGATCCTCAGAGAAGGCAGGAATCCTTTCTGTAAGCGAATTGGAAAAAACATTGAAAGAACAGAAAAAAATGTTTCCCGAAGGCATCCCAGAATGTGGCGCAGACGCCTTGAGATTCACGTTAGTTTCCCACAACATAAAAAGTAATACGTTCCATTTTATACTTGTAGCAAAAATTGATGATTTCTTTTTAGGCCATTTCATCAATTTTGACGTTCAAGAGTGTTTCACCAATAAACTTTTTTGTAATAAAATTTGGCAAGCAACGAAATTCACTAAGAAGTGGTTCCAACAAATAAGCCAAGCGCAAGGCATTGAACATATTAATGAAAATTCCTTGACTACTATGGATAAATGGATTTTGAGTCGATATTCTAATCTTGTAAAAACGTTGAATGAAGCTTTCGAAAGTTATGATTTCCATGTGGCTACTTTGGCGCTGAAAAATTTCTTGTACTATGACTTCTGTGACAATTATTTGGTAAGTACAGTTATATTTTTGCGAACAGATGATTTGATTGATAATTTTATTATATGTAATACCACTGAAGAACATAATAAGTCGCGAATCGAGACCGTGAGTGAATATGCCGAAATGCAAAAAATTCTTATATGTATCACAGGAATAGAATTTTACCTGGAGTTCAAAACTCATCATAAATAAAATTATAAAGGTTCATAGCGACAGTGTGACGATGGCGTCAGCGCGACAGTAGAAGTACAATGAGATATTAGGGAGGACTGTTGTCAGTAGAAGGAAAATGGAGAGTTTTAGGTTACGAATTCGAAAGTCGATCGCTATAAGTTTCTGTGGCTGTATTGTTTAGATAGATAGATAGATAGATAGATTTATTTCGTGTTTTACATTCATGATGTTTACACACGTCAGTAAAAATATGTTCAAAATACACAATATCAAACTACACTTAAAAACAATCAATCACATGAAATCGGATTGCTTCAGCAATAGATACTCATCTATCGAGTAAAAACATTTTTTCAAAAAAATATTCTTAACTTTGCTGAAAAACTGACCCTTTGTCAGAGAACGATAAGACAACGGAAGAACATTATAAAACTTAAAGGCTAAATAATCAGGACTATTCTGTGACCTGCTCAGTCTCATATAAGGCAAACAGATCAAGTTCTTATTATATGAATGTTTGTCGCCATTCAAAGTCAGAGATGTTGCTCTACAATGCGCATATATTAAACATTCAAAAATAAACAGGGCAGGCAGAGTGAGAATGTTAAATTCTCTAAATGCATTTTTACAACAGTCTCTGTAACCCAGTCTAGCTATTATACGAACAGCTTTACGTTGCAATCTGAATATTCGACCACTCTCACTACAATTCCCCCAAACAATTATACCGTACCTTATGTGCGACTCGAAGAGGGAAAAATAAACTGTTCTGAGAACTTCCAAGGACACACAGTCAACCAGGCTTCTGAACAGAAATATAGTTTTATTTATTTTTATCGCAAGAGAGCCAACGTGGGACCTCCAGGTGAGTCCAGTGTCCAGCCGAATGCCCAGAAAACTCACTGTATCCTCAACAGTCGAAGCGGTTGTCCTTCACAAGCTAAAAATCATCCTTTGTGTTTTCTGTTCATTCAAACACAGATTATTACCCACAAAGCACCTCATAGCATCCGACCACATCCGATCAAACAAGCCGACAGCATCCGCCAGATCAGCACAGGTCCGAGACAGGGTAGAGTCGTCCGCAAAAAGTATCGATAAAAATTCAGTTAAATAGTCAGGAAAATCATTTATGAAAATCAAAAAGAGCACTAGCTCTTCAGAAGAAATACATATACAGGTTTGGAAAATTCACTCGGAAACAAAGGATTTAGCAAGTCTCCAAGTGCGATGCCATATCAAGTAAAAGTCTGGTCACCGCGAATGGCCGCTGGAGATCTGTCGGGTGTTGCTTCTCAGTCGCAATCCAAACGTGACTTGCTTTGGGCCATATCGGTTTGATTTGAATGTTATTACGACAATTTTGTTGTGTGTATGCGAGGAATTCATTTGCCACAATAAATTCAACAAATAATTTACTTAGTGTTATTCTGGATATTTTTCGCCAGAACTAGTTTGAAGATAAAATGAATTCTACATAAAAAATTCAAAAACAAGAAAACAAATTCTAAGAACTGAGAGATCGACAAATTGAAATAAAATGTTCAAATAATCCACTTTGTTGAGCCAAACAGTAGCCGAATCTATTGAAAAGAGATAATCTCATCTCTCTGAGCAGATTCGGCATAGTTGCTATTCTGGCACCAAGTTCGATTACTTTGGACCTTAATTCAACAAGATGTGTCGCTCTGCCAATTTCATGACCATAAACCAATTCTTAATTTATCCCTAGAGAAAAAAATCATTGGGAGATAAACCTGGTGACCTGGGAGGTCATTTGCCATTTGTAGAAAAGACACGGTCAGAAAATGTCCTCCTCAGATATTGTGTGACTGCTCGTCCGTTGTGACTTGGACACCCTTCTTATTGAAATCAGACAAGATCGAAGTCAATTGGTAGATTTTATGATTCTGGTTTTATTTGTTCATTGTTCTCTTGAACTGTTATTGTTATTATCGCTAAAAAATCGAACACTTTCGTCGAAATAACTCAAGGTAACAAAGATTCCTAAAGACATCTGGCAAATGTTTGCCAAAATGTCGTTAGGAACAATAGAAATGAAGGATACAGCTCGCATAATGATACAATAAATAGTTCATTCCAACTCAGACAGAGTGAGCAAGCATGCAAGGATCATCGTTCTTTCACTCTTCATGGATTAATTATTTTTTGTAGATTATTTCATCATTAAGAGCAGTTCTAGCTGAGTATTCAATTCCTGAGAAATACTGCTTCCCTTGTTACGCGTCACTGCTGACATAGACGCCGCGTTACTGACGCTATAAACGCCGCGTCACAGACGTCGTGCTCCCAAGTCCACCTTTAGGATGAAATGACAGAAACCGTTCGTCAAGATAAGATGTAAATCATCAATGTTGAATAATGACCATTCAAACTGCCAATTTAATCAAATTTTTTCATTTCATCTAATCTAAATTTGATTTGATTTTCTCGTTTTTTAATGTGAAAGTAAATCACTCTTTGCTTCATTAGACAAACCCGCTAGGCAGTTTATAAGCCGATGTAAACTGATAAGAGCCCCACTGTGTTTGTTCGTACTTCAGGCCATATAGCGATTGGGCTTGCCTATACCCATATAGCCATTGGGCTTGCCTATACAGGATGTCTCAAGATACATAAAGCCAATATCACGACACTCAGACATCATAGTAATTTCAACGGAAAGTTCTGAATGAGAGTTTTATCTGAATTTTTCGTTTGAATTTTGTTTCTGATTACTACCTTCCCCTAAAAAACTGTTTCGTTTATTGCCTGCATAGAATATTTTGGAAAGCGCAAAATGGCGAATGCGCCACAATTTATAGCTGTTTCATTAAAAGTTTGAATTAACGTAAAATGATAAAAAAATGTTTTACATAATTTTTTTTTGAGAAGAAAACTATTAGAATTTGGAATGATTCGATAATTTGGCAGTCCCTCATCATGCAAAACCCTTATTTTTGCTCTATGGAACATCGATGATATCTAAAATGATTAAAGAAAATTGTTTTTGTTGCCATATTGGGATTCCTAACACCTATAAAATAAATATTGAATTAACAGAAAACCGGCCATGATAAAAATTTTTACGATATGTGTATCAAAGCAAAAAAAACTCGAATACAGGTTTGGTAACATCGGAAACATAGTATATTCAATGCATTAGATAGAGGTATCTTGGCGTGCAGTTGGACAATGGCATACTGGACAGATTTACGTGCTATGTTTTGCTTTCGTTTGACGCGATGTATGGTCCAATGAATAAATAATATGGTTGTATCTCTCAAATCGACTGACAATGGCAGTCCGACGCATTGAGTAAATGCGTCTGGCTGAGCGAATCGAGTACCTACTCAGGTTCCCTACCACACTGCTCGATTAAGCCACTCCTAACGATAAGAGAAAGACCCAACCTCATTTTTCCAATCGTTCGTTTATTTAGAGAGTTAGAAATCACGTGAACCTCGATTTTACCAATGTACAACTCCAAGGAAAAATTCTCCCTCTGATGCATTGAATTTCGTAAGTTTCCGATGTGAATTTCCAAACCTGTTTACGAATGGTATAGAAAATTGATTCCTCTCATACTGTTAAAGTTAAAGCTTAGAATCATCATTCTCGAAACAGAGAGTTATTTTGCGTTGTGTATTTTCTTTAATAGAATAACTTACCACAAAAATCGTTGAAAACATAATACAATTATATTCTCTCATATTACTTCAGGAATCCATTAAACGAAACTTACAAAATGATAAAAGTAAAGAAGCAGCAGCTCACTGTTGGACTCTAGTCAAAGTTTTAGATGGCGGCCTGAGGGCTTTACATCCTTTCATGCCTCATGTGACGATTCATCTTCATCAAAGTCTACCAATAATAGGCGAAAGACATAAATGTTACCCGACGGTGAGTTTTTCGTTTCATAATGTAAATAACTGATATTTAAATACCTGCAACTACAGGAAACCCAATGGATAAATTCACAATTAGAAGATATGGTCGAAGATGTTCTCGAAACAGTCAAAGGAATAAGAAGGCTGAGAAGGACGTTCAATATCACAAAAAAACATTCTTCAGAAGGTAAATATATATGATAAACGATGTGATGTTTTTATGAGTCATTCAGTAGACAAAGCGCAAAGCGGCACTGCTACTACCAATCGGTAGCGGTAGCGGTTGGGAACGTGTTGAACATTTGCTGACAAGCCGAGATAGGTAACCCAACAATCTGTCACGATCAGCTGATTGCCTGAAAAGTCTTTGAGAAAACCATTAACAAAACGATTTTCAATTCTGAAAAGATGCTTCGAGATTTGATCATCCAAAATCAACTAGCGTTGCGAATTGTGCTGGTGCTATGCCAGTATTTTGAGAAGAATTACGAGGTGTATCCTGTATTCATAACTCATCTTCCTTCCTGCGAAAACATGGACATTTTATCTCTAAATTAAATGATGCAAGAGTATTTTAAATGTAGACATTCTTGGTTAAATCGCTGAACCAATTCGATAGTTTCCCTTTAACGATATCCCATACCATCACCTCACCTCGAACATTTTTCCAACTATCAATTACCATCAGAGGGGCCTGTTTCATAAAACAACAAGTTACAATTTTACAAGTACAAGTACTTGTAGTGAACATAGAAAATGTACAAGTGTTTCACCGAATACGGCTCAGAGTTCCTACAACTGTACGAATTAATTTCAATGTTACCTTAGTTACCAAAATCTCAATATTTTGAACTGTCATTGTAAATAATTCATCACTGGTAATTAACATAAATTCGAACAAAATGTTCAAAAGCAAGGAGGGAAAAATTGAAATTTTGAAACTGATAAGAGACTCTAAAAGTATACTGCTGGGAGCTTTCTCAGATAAACTCACAAAAGCAGATAAAGTGAATGAGTGGAAAAAAATTCATGCAAAGACATTAAGTTTGGGGCTAGTTCCTCAGAGTAAGGATTTTACTTACACAAGGATGTCTTTTGGCAGAATATTAGGAAAAATACCATGGTGAGTATCCAAGATGATGAAATTTTTAGAACATTCGACAAGATAAGGAATAACTTTCTCATCACTTCCAGAAAAAGATTGATAATCGCCGTAAGACTGGTTCAGAAGGAGGTGCTGAATCCAAAATGACTGAAATTGATAATTTGGCGATTGAGATTATCGGGAAAGATAGTCCCATTATAGAAGGTCTCCCAGTATCAGAGACGTGGGATATTCTTGAATCCCATTCAGAATAACAAGGGTTGGCATATGAGCACCTGGAGCAACCTTCCGTTGCTGGAAGAAAAGACTGCGCCAATTTCAAAAACCGACGTAGTAGTGAGGAAGAAATTTTGCGGTGCAAGAAAATGAAACTCTCTATAGAAATAATGGAGAGGGACAAACATTTGAAAAATCTAAAAATATTAAAATTAGAGAGAGAGCTTTTTTTGGATTATTCCACTTATTCACTTGAAGCTCTGAAAAATTGAATTAATTTATTTTAAGTTGAAATAGTTATTTAATCAACTAGGTTATTAAAGACAGCGACTAATGGTCAAGATATTTTAATGCGTGAGCGAAGCGAACGCGTTAATAGTTCGAGACCATTAGTCGCTAGATTAATAACCGTGTTGATTACAAGATTTTTCCGACGATCTCAACATGAATAGTGTATAAATTCTTGATTGAAATACATTCTCATTTTGCACAAGACATACATTTGACACAATGGAATTTCTATGTTTCTATGTTTCAGTAGAGTTTTGACATTTCTCGTAGTGCTTCTGAATACTTTGTGTACGGTTGCCATGAGGATTGCACATTAAAATGGCTAAAAAATTGAGCATTAAAATGGGTAATTAATGCTCAATTCGTACACATTAAAATCACCTTTTATTTCGAGGTCGGCGGAAAAATTACATTAACATTCAATGTTATGTCTATGTTACATATTATTATACAGGGTGTCCGGGGAATAACTGTACATACTCATACCAGAGATAGAGTTGGACTAGCTGATTACAAATTGACTATAAAAAATTAATTTCTGGATTTCCTAGAAATCTACAGGGTGATTTTTGAACTTCATGGAAATACTTACATCATCATAAAATCCAAACTGATTGACGGATATTATTGAAACTTGGGAGATTATTGGCACATGCTAAGGCCGAGTCAGAAAGATATCAATGATTTCATCATTCCAGGGCCGGACTCATTTATCTTCATTTAAAGTGTTCAGGGTTAAAAAAACACTTTGTATTTCGAATTACAAATAATTGATTCGTTTCTCAGAAAGAAGCTAAATTATGCTTCAATTTGTGATATCGCTTGAAGTTGTCACATCACAGTTGTCACAACAGTTATTTTTTTATGAATTTTTGAATTTGGATAAAGTTCGAAAAATCGAATTTATTTACCAGAACAGGACTTAGCCATCTTGTAGAGGTTGAAAAAAATTATAAATTTTCTTAAAAAAGTCGCTGAAGGTGAGAAAGATTATAAAAATTTGTTGATATACTGGGTGGCCACCCAAGACGCGGATCTCATTGCGATGGAGTAAATGAAGGTATTTTTCGAAAAAAAATTGTTGTTTTGTATAGAGTATACATAAGTATATTTCAAAATAATTCGTATGTATACCGGGTGTTCGACAACAAAGATATAGACCAAAGTGACACTTCTTCCAATGAACACCCGGTATAAATACGAAATATTTTGAAATATGCTTATGTATTCCCTATACAAATCACCAATTTTTTTTTCGAAATATACCTTCATTTACCCCATCGCAATGAGATCCACGTCTGGGGTGGCCACCCAGTATATCAACAAATTATTATAATCTTTCTCACCTTAAGTGACTTTTTTTAGAAAATTTATAATTTTTTTCGACCTCTACAAGATGGCTAAGTCCTGTTCAGGTAAATAAATTCAATTTTTCGAACTTTATCCAAATTCAAAAATTCATAAAAAAATAACTGTTGATATGACAACTTTAAGCGATATCACAAATTGAAGCATAATTTAGCTTCTTTCTGAAAAACGAATCAATTATTTGTAATTCGAAATACAAAGTGTTTTTTTAACCCTGAACACTTTAAATGAAGATAAATGAGTCCGGCCCTGGAATGATGAAATCATTTATATCTTTCTAACTCGGCCTTAGCATGTGCCAATAATCTCCCAAGTTTCAATAATATCCGTCAATCAGTTTGGATTTTATGATGATGTAAGTATTTCCATGAAGTTCGAAAATCACCCTGTAGATTTCTAGGGAAATCCAGAAATTAATATTTTATAATATATTCGTAATCAGCTAGTCCAACTCTATCTCTGGTATGAGTATGTACAGTTATTCCCCGGACACCTGTATACCTATACAAATTTTCTAATTGTTTTCATCTAAAATAATTGATAAGTTCATCAATTCTACGGAGTGCTGCTGGGGAAGCTAATTCTCCATTTTCCACAATACTTTCATTCACCTCCGGATCTTCTTGAAAATCAATTAATCTTTCTTCGTCACGAGAAAAATTGCACATAATAGCACAGCATTTGAATACTTCTGCAGCAAACAATGGTTGTAGTCTTAAGAACTTAAGGCAAGGAAATTTGGCCTTCAGTACTCTTAACGAATTTTCAACAAGTCCTCCGGCCATTTAATTATTTCATTAAACAAAATCTCATTCACTGCGACAACAAAAGAATGAAGAGCTCTACAAACGCTACTCTTTGATATCCCATGCGCGTCCCCTATTGCATGGTACTGTCCACCATTTCCTAACCAATGAAGGGCACAACAAATTTTCAATTTTGGAGATAGAGCTTGGTTTCTATCTGAATAGCTTTCCAGTCTTCCTCCTATTTTGTCTAAAAGACGTTGCAATTTTATTGAAGACATTCGGAACCTCTCATTGAATTCAAATAATGTAGGAAACTGACAATTCGTTCTTTTTCGAAAAACTCGTCTACGCCTTGCCCTCACTCTTCGATTCAGTGCGTATTCTTCTTCACTCGATGAAGAATTCCACATAACAAACTTCGACTGAATGAAATCAAGAACTATTTGAAAAATGTTACAGGTCAGAAATGACTTGTTGAGATATTTCTGATTTTTACAGGTGTATTTTCGAATTTGTCAAGAAAAAATGGCGAAACACTTGAATAATGTCAAATAGTTCCTGTAAAATTGATATTCACTAGTATCTACAAGTCTACAATAGTAGTTTTTCCGCCGACCTCGAAATAAAAGGTGATTTTAATGTGTACGAAATTGATCATTAATGACCCATTTTAATGCTCAATTTTTTGGCTATTTTAATGTGCAATCCTCATGGCAACCGTTCACAAAGTATTCAGAAGCACTAGGAGAAATGTCAAAACTCTACTGGAACATAGATACATAGAAATTTCATTTTGACAAATGTATGTCTTGTGCAGAATGAAAATGTATTTCAATCAAGAAAGCATACACAAATCATATTGAGATCGTCGGAAAAATCTTGTAATAAACTTGGTTATTAATCGAGCGACTAATGGTCTCGAACTATTAAAGCGTTCGCTCCGCTCACGCTTTAAAATATCTTGACCATTAGTCGCTGTCTTTAATAACCTAGTTTATTAAATAACTATTATGACACGCAAAAGTGTCAAAAAACTTACAACTTGTAATAAATTTGCCTGTAAACTTGTAACTTGTTGTTTTATGAAACAGGCCCCGGTCTGTCATTCAAACTTCAACTTCCAGCTATCTAGCACAAATTAAATTTTCTTCAAATATGGCGTGCACGTTCTGGAACGAACGTCATTTTTAAAAAAAATGTCATGTTGACATGGGGCACCGTTTTTGAGCGCTCGTTCTACTTAAACGAGTGCTATATCGTTTTAAGATGACAAACAAAAAAATTCTTTGCCTAATGAGGCCGAAACCTCTTGGTCTCTTCCCTCATTGACAACATCTTGAATAATCATCCCAGTCCGCCTGAAGAAGGTTCTGTGAGCCCATAAATTGAAGATTGTATTCATTTCGATGATTACTATTTTCAATTTATCTATGTTTCAAAAATTTGATATATCGTTTGCCTAAATGTCTGTAATTTTCGAATTCTGAGCCGAAAATGGTCTCGAATGATAGTGTTCGACCCCCTGATGACGAATTCGTAGTCAAATTCAATTCCGTCCCTGGGGCCGTCCGATAGCACGGTTACTTTCGAAAGGAATGTTCTAGATACTTGAGATTTTCAGGGTAGGTTCGGTTCCCAAATGCCGCAGTTAAATTCGTTAACCAGACAAATCGTACCTGGTGTTCCATAAAATATCGCCATTCAACTAATCGAAATGAAATTTTGCGGGCACATGCAAGATAAAAATTAGCTTCCAGACACCGACAACACTTTTAGTCTTTCTTGGTTCAAAATAGGACTTTACATTCAAAAATGTCGAATTTGGGCCACCCTATATTGTGTAGAGGGCATATTGTAACCCCTTTCGGGGTTGCAGTTAATGCATTAAGGCGAATCACACTATTCATTATATTGTGTGAAATATGATGAGTGCCCCTTCTCTTTGAGACACTTTCATAATATTCAACAGAATTTCACCACTCGCCGATAGAGAACCTGTCAGCTATCTGACGGATATCGTGTCGGTACTTATGATATCGAAATACTTTCAAGTTTTAGTTTGAAATACTTTCAATTTGTAATTTGAAAAACTTTTTGATGTGATCCAATTCATTTCTAGAGAACTTTTTTTGTGTTTTCACTCCCAGTCTCTGAAACAGAAACAATTAAAAATTCGAATTAAGAAGAAATGCTCCTGCGTGAATCCTAGCACTAATTTGTGAGGAGCAAATTGGTTTTGAAAAAAATGTTGCATGACAGTAAAACTGAATAAAATGGATAACGTAACGTTTCGGTGTCTATATCAGACTACTTCTTCAGACGAACTTGGAAAATCTTTGGAATTGAAATTTTGTCTTTTTCGTTAGTAGTAGTATTGCCATTGAAAGTTGTCTACACATGAATATGTTGATTCATTTAATTTTGAAATTTCCTGATGTCATTTTTTTTTTCAATAAATCAATCCAAATACGATCTATTACAACAGAACAATTATTAGCCAAATTATCTACTTCATCTAACAAAATACATGTGGATTCCTCAAATTTCCTTTTATAACGAAAAAAGACACAATTCCAAAGATTTTCAAGTTCGTCTGAAGAAGGAGTCTAATATAGACACCGAAACGTTACGTTATCCATTTCATTTATTTCCTTTTTTAGTTTTACTTTTAGGCAACAATTTTTTCAAATCCAATTTGCCCCTGACAAATTAGTGCAAGGATTTACAGGAGCATTTCATCTAAATTGAAATTTTTAATTGTTTCTGTTTCAGAGACTGGGAGTGAAAACCGAAAAAATGTTTTCTAGAAATGCAGAATCCTCCCAGATTATATTTCAATCGATATCAAATTCATTCTTCGAGTATTTTTTTAAAACAACTGAAATTGTGTGAATCTATTCAATTCTGAAAAATAGCAGTGACATCCTTTTATTTCTTTCTGAAAGCTCACAGCCAGTTCTCGCGAATGAAGATTGCTAACTGTGCTCTCTCAATAATGTTAGTGCTTCCATCCAATGCTATGGAAAAAGCAACAGATGTTTTCAGCACTTTTCCAAAAGCGAGTTTTATAATTATTACTGCTATTGCATTCATTTGTCTTTTGACTGTTCTTCTTGATAGACTTACTTCTGCAAACGTTTTCTTTTATCTGGATACAAAGTATCCGCGAGTTCAATCAAGTACTCTTCCATAAATTCACCTTTTGAAAATGGCTTCGAGTATCCTTTTTTCTTCATAACGATATAACTTGCCCGAACGATATCTTCAGCTTCTTCATTACTTTTCTCAAAGATATTTTGCTGTCCAACCAAATTCTTTTTCAACTTCTCTATATTCTTTCATTTCAAAGTTGTCCAGTCCAACTTCCGAATGTTTGCAAATGTTTGGTAGTAGAATGTCTACTTAAATTATATTCTTTCGCAATTGCTAAATTACATATTCAAAGAGCTCATTCAGAGGTTTGTCGTGTGTGAAAAAATTTATTGGCGAACCAAAAACATTCTATTCGCATGTGGCCCGCGAGACGTAGGTTGCCCATGCCTGATTTCGAGGATATACTATCTCCAAATATGTAACTATAATTACCTATGATAAGTATCTGTTTTCAGTTCAAATAATAACCAGCAATGAAGAGTACCTGAGCTTCAAGCATTTAATAGAAGACTTATCTGGATGCGGATCAGTGATAATCAGAAATGAATATGTGGCTACTCCAGAACATAAAACAATTGTCAAGGATATCCTAGGAAACAAATCTACTTTATATATCAGTATACCGGATGAGTTGAAAGAAAATATGCGAATAGACAAAACAAAATTCCAAAAACAAAAAGAGAAATTAGAAATGGAATTGGAAAAAATCAATAAGATAATCGCTGATAATAAATATAAAATAAAAGTTCCTGTGGATACGCAGAAGACACACGAGAAACGGGTGAGTTGTGTAAAAACTACTCTCAAAAATATAAAAACAAGTATAATATTAGGTAACTTCGATTTAAAGTAATTCATTTCAGTAATCCTTGAAACCATTTGTACTGAAATTATTTCATTATGTACTTATGAAAATAAATAAATAGAAGATATTGGGATAAATTATAATAATATTTTTTCTTTTCAGGTCTCAGTTTTACAAGAAAAAATTGCGAGAATAGACTGTATGTTGAGTATATTATAATTTGTAGCAACATTGATTCAATAAATTGTTATCAGAATGTTGTTTTTGATCATATCATTATTTCTGGTAGGATAGGCGGCTTAGCACAAACAGTTTTATCCAAATTAACGTCCCTTGTGTAGCGCTCCTTCTTGATGAAATTGTTTTTAGCAGCCAACTGAAAAGAAAAAAATATATATTGAAAACTTTAATAGTGAATACGTATACAGAGTATCACTCAACCATAAATAGGATTATTCATTGAGGATCAGGTGAATCGATTTCTAATTTTTTTCTTGAATGATAAACGAGTACTACTTTGCACTTCATTCTTCTGAAATGTTTCATAGATCACCACGATAACAGAATAAAGCTGAAAATAATGACTATCGACAATATAAAAAAAACATGATTGACATACACTCCTTATTCTGACCATTCTGAAAGTTACTTAATTTTCAATGAGGTAATTAAGAAAATGGGTTAGATTTCCATGTCGATTTCCTCTTAAAGGTGTCTAGAAAAAAATATATCGATTGTAAAAAGTAAGTGCATCGAAAAAATTGTTATTAATTATTGAATTACACAATTTGGGAACGCATTCCTTTATTTAATTTAATCGAACATAAGACTTTTGACGGATCGGCATAGTTGGCCCCAGTGATGGCTTCTGTTTCGTGACGAATATTTTCTTTGAGATGCGCCTGGTAAGTCTGTTTATTGTCGTAAAATTCGAATTCATCAGGATAATCCCATAGGAAAAAGTCTTTACAAGATAATTCAGAGCTGCGTGGAGGGGTGAAGGCCAATTTATATCACCTCTTCTGGAGATCAATTTGAAATTTTGAAATTCCACGAACTCGTGACAGAGATATATTGAACGTGTATGACGTTGTTCGTCCTATCGGAACCATGGTTGCAGTAGGCATCAAGAAGTCGTCTAACATCACAACTCTGAATTCACTGTAAGATCCCGTTCATCTTCAGAAAAGTAAGGGTGGTGCCGATATCACGAGTTTCTTTAGGCGGATGAAGGAGTTTCTTGCGTTTCGGATTTTTTCACTGCAATGCGGAAATTCTGCTTATTTACTTGTTCATTGAGATGTCTTCTTGGTCGTTATACTTCTTCCACCATTGAATTTTGTAGGATGCAGCTTGGAGCTTAAGGATACGTTCAGATGATGGGTGCTAAACGCGTGTCAGGACGCGCGTTTAAAGGCACTACATGTATTTTATTCTAGGAGTATACATGCTTTAGGAGAGGTCCACACATTCTTACTCACTAAAATACATGATGGATGTACATAGTTGTAAACTTGGGTTAGCAAAACGTGCGTTATGCTCCCATCATCTGACGTACCTTTAGGTTTTTGTGCCAAATTTGGTGTTATATACTCCATGCACATTAAAACACTTGCGGTTTTCAGAATTGAAATGTTTGGCAAGTCACATACAGACTGATTAACAAAGTTCACGTTTTCTTCCGTTCTAATGATACTGGATTTAGAGGTTTTGATCCATTTCGAATGAAAGGAATGCCGCGTGCCTAATTTCACTGGCGAAAATATCGAATACTGCAAATCTTTTTCGCGCAGCAGTTCATGAATCCCCGTTTCTGTAAAAGTCTTGCACGCACAGCGTGAAGTTCTCTTAAGAACGATCCACAGCTATTGATTGCCCAAGATCCAGGCTATCGATTGACATAACCCTTGGTCCCCTTAGATTCGATTGATACCTACACGAAGCGGATAACTATAACTTTTTGAGACACCTTGTAGATGAATTTATATCTTTGATAATATTTCTCGACAACCCCATCATTATAGATTTTAGAACTTCTAACAAGCAATGTTGTCGAAATTTCTGCGGAGGGTGCTGCTGCTACTATTCGTGGAAAATAAACAAGATTATGTGCATCCATATATGAAATGCTTCTCAGTTAAATACTCACACTAGTAGAGTTGCACAATTGTTTTTCCTCGTTGAAGAAGCAAGATTCATTATCATCACAACATTTGTATAAGTAAGCTCTACCCTTCAAACACCAAACGAATTTCCTTTCGTCGTTCGGGACAGAATATTGTCGATAATCTGGTCCTTCAATACATCGGATATCTGAAAAAGAAGATGAGACTTCAATATTTAAGTATTCTAGTTCAACAGAATATACAGATTCTTTTCGGAGGTGGGTCTTCTTGGGACAAAATTCCCACAAATTGACCATAATGTTCGATTATTTCCGTATTCACCTGACGGAAATTCATTTTATTTCCGCTAATAATTTTTTTCCGTCGAGCTAAAAATAAAAGATGATTTAATTATGTACGAAATTGAACACTAATGACTAATGACTAATGTCCAATTTATGCTATTTTAAAGTGCAATCCTCATGGCAACCGTACACAAAGTATTCAGAACTCTACTGGAACATAGAAACGTAGAAATTTCATTATGTCAAATGTATGTCTTGTGCAAAATTAGGATGTATTTCAACCAAGAATTCATTCACAATTCATATAGAGGTCGTCGGAAAAGTCTTGTAATCAATTCGGTTACTTATCTAGCGCCCAGCATCACGCGTTAAAGTATCTTGACCATTAGTCGCTGTCTTTGATAACCTAGTTGATTGAATTACTATTTCGAAACGAAATACTTATTTTATCAATTAAGTTTTGAATTCCAGTTCGGTTTTCATTAAGTGTTTAATGAAGGTAGAATTTTGTTTGTTATGAGTATAGGAGTTCGTGTTCTTTCTTCCTATTTTCGAGAATTGGCTGTTTTCACTGTGTATACATAGGTACGGGCATGTACCACAGTTCAAATTTCAGGTAGGTATTATGGTCTCGATCTTGTCTTCTTATCGGCGTTTTTTGTACAGGGTGGGCATATTTCGATGTTTTAGCACTACAACTTTTAAACCAGAGGGGATAGACAAAATCTGATACCCACTTCTCGATCTCTTTTTCTGAGAACTAACGAGAGTAGTATTAATTTTTGGCTACCTTCTTTTGTTTTCGTGGAATAAGCGAAAATTGGAAAAGTGGCAATATCGAAAAAAATTCATATCTCGGCTAATACTGATGATAGAGCTCTGAAATTAAAACATTATACAGGCACTTTTTCACGTAGAATCCAGTGGCGTACTCGCCTTTTTAGCACCATTTCTAATTACGGAGCCATGACCCAAAGTTATGTTTTTTAAATGGAAATACTTTATTTTGTGGCATTTCTGAAAGGTTAATTTTTTCTGATTTCAAAATATATAACATTGTATGGTTTGTATCAATAGGTATGAGTATAGAAAATGATCAAAAACTATTTTCATCTGAGTCTCAATATTTTCTATGGTTTCAACTGTTGATGAGCACAGAAAAATTAGCATCGTATATCACTACAATATCTTTCCAGAACCTATTCTTTTCATTTCTATGCTCTCTACTCAATTTCTTCAAGAACTGCTGTGAAACTTGATCCCTCATTCTAAGTTATAACTAGATGTCTAAAATAGACACTTAATCATAACCTACTGACCTTTTATTGTAATCACTATTATTAGACTACTAAGCACTTGCGTATTTATTCTGGAGTGCAAAAAAATATTCTCTTGCATCCATCTCATTATAACTAAGTATATCGATTGAAACGGAGGATCATGTTTTGTTATTTCCAAATCCATTTCAAGCATAGAAATAATGAGATTGACGAAAGGAGACTGCTCTTGTTATAGGAAGCTCCATTTTTCTGTGCTCGTCAACCATAGAAAATATTGAGACTCAATTGAAAATAGGTTTTTGACCATTTTCTATACTCATATTGATACAAAACCATACAATGTTATATATTTTTGAAATCAGAAAAAAAAGCTCTAAGAAAATGCCACAAAAATCTAGTATTTCCATTTAAAAAAACATAACTTTGGGTCATAGCTCCGTAATTAGAAATGGTGCAAAAAAGGCGAGTACGCCACTGGATTCTACGTAAAAAAGTGCCTGTATAATGTTTTGATTTCAGAGCTCTATCATCAGTATTAGCGGAGATATGAATGATGATATTGCCACTTTTCCAATTTTCGCTAATAATTCGAAACAAAAGAAGGTAGCCAAAAATGAATACTACTGTTGTTAGTTTCTAAGAAAAAGAGATCGAGAAGTGGGTATCAGATTTTCTCTATCTCCTCTGGTTTAAAAGTTGTAGTGCTAAAACATCGAAATATGCCCATCCTGTACAGCTTGGTATCGTTTCGCTAAATCAAATGTCTGTAATTTTTGAGCGCTCTTTCTACTTGAACGATAGCTGTATCGTTTCTTCCATAGGTCTGTAATTTTCGAATTTTGATCCGAAAATGGTCTCAACGATAGGGTTCGACTCCCAGACGACAAATCCGTGGTCAAATTCAATTCTGCCCGTGAGGCCCTTCAAAATTTTGTTCCTCATATCTCAGACAATACGAAATCAATCGAAACACAGGACCATAGAAAACTCAATTGGAATATAGAAAAGAAGAATCTTTATATTTCCAAAACAAGAGACGGATTTGAGTGGATGGAAATTTATATACTGAAAGTTCATGCAAGATTTCGAAAGGATCGCATCATCTGAACCATAATATTCAATTTTTTTAATTTTAGATTTTTACATATTTTAATTTTTTGGATAATTCCCAGAATATGATTCCGATCGTACGGAGTTTTTCCATTCATATACTCAGCTTGAATTTCGAGTCCTACACAAAATTTTTTCCACCAATGAACGAGTGCTCAAAAGCACCTGCTCAGGCCTTTTCTTGAATCCTTCTTTATTCGATTTTTGCTGTTTATGCCCTAGTTATAACTTTATTCAATATCTAATTTTCAGGTTTGCTATTCAACGGCTCAAAGAATATCAGTCCACACCATATAAATCAATTTTCTAAAGAAAATTTCGAAAAGATTCATGAATACTCATTCAATGAAACTACAATAAAAAAATTATATTTTAATAGTACCTCCACATCCATTGAGTGCTGGGTAGTTCCTGATGTAGTCACATTTATTCGTTTTAAAGTTAAACCACAGATTAGGGTAGTTTGGACATATCATGTGACTTTTTCTGCCGTTGGAACACTGCCAATATCGGGTACAGTTATCGCAGTCTGGGAATAGATCATTATCAGTGTCGCACTCTGGAATGAAAAATATAATTAAAATTCACTCAGAATAAGGATGCCAAAGAATGGAAATGAATCTCTGGATGAAGTTATTTCATATATCGTTCAAGGTTCTTACATCGGAGGTAAGGTAAGATCCCAGAGATGGCGTTTTGTTTCTGTTTATACTTAGAAAGAAACCATAGAGATAGAATAGTATAGAGCTGCCATCATTGAAATAACGTGGTAGGATCAAATCCGCCATATTACTACCACCTTTACGTCAAATTTGACGTTCGTTAAGTTGTGATTTTTGCTGCTCAATGAACAATATAAAAATGGTGTCGTGAGCTGCGAGGCTTTGTTCAAGCAGGGAAAAGACAGAGAAAATTACAGGAATAACATTTAACTAGCAAGGATGAGTACTGAACAGATCCGCATTCGAAATTTTTGCATGTCTTCCTTGGTAATCTTATATCTTTTCATATGTGTATATTATCGCCTGAAGAAAAATTGTATATTTGATAATCAAATGGCCTTATTTGAACAGGTTTCCTAAAGACCCAACACGTCGTATTTTCTGGTTTAAAATTGTGAACAGAAAAAACTGGCAACTTAATTCAACCCTGAACTTTCCGCCATATTGGTCCCCGACTTAGCCTCACCCAGTGGTACTATTTTTCCTTACTCAATTTAAATGACATAGCGTCTTCTCTCTATTATATCTTGATGATTTTTCCTTACTCAATTGTAGGTATGTCATATACATATACCTATAAAATTATTAAGTACATCTTCTCTATTTTATCTCTATGGGGCAATCAAATCGTTGATTTTGATTTAAATCAGTGGTTTACGTCAAAAATGAACCGAAATTCACACAGAAATAAATAATTAATTAATTATTTCTGTGCGAATTTCAGTTAATTAATTAATCAAGGTAATTGGAGTTTCTGTAAAACTCAGCTTAGGTGTCCTAGAATGCATGTTTCAAGCAGAGCTATTCTTCATATTGACGAGCGAAATAGCTATCTATCGATGCTCTGAGTGATACTACCACCTTGCATGTTCTTTGCACGTTGACGTGATGAGTTCTGAAGTATGAGTTTGCTATTGGTTGACTGTTCTCTGCTTCCATTGTTTATTTTATCTGCTCACAAACGCAGACACAATTACTCTCGAACGAATTAAATTGAAGCCTACGGGTTTCAAGAGCAGGTTCAAATGACGTGGTTGAGTTCGCCAACGGACCAAATCAGTCCAGTGGTTTTGAAATCACTGAGATTTGAATTTTTCAATATATTCGAAATCACATACTTATATGATCCATTCCAATAGATATTTCGAAGACGAATAGTGACTCGCTTACTCGTGCAAAATTTCGTGGGGATCGTGCCATAAGGAGATTTGAAAAAAATACTTTGTACAGGGTGATTCACTTGCAAACCTAATTTTTCTCAAAAAGGGAAAAATATTTTTTTATTCTGTTGACGGTATTTGGTACAAGTCAATGTTGACTTGAGATGTGCGTAAAATTCGGAGAAAAGAATTAAGACGCCAGGCGTCGCGACGCTATCAAGAATTTTTTCTCCAGGAACATACCTTTTTTATTTTGTCATCAATTTAATCCTGAATGTATCTTTCGGATTCAATTTTTTTTCTATTTCTTACCGTCTCTGACCTTCAGCGTGTTTTATGTTAATTCTATTCCATTAATTTTTTTTTGTATTGCCCTAGAGACTTGAAATTTTCAGGGTGAGTTCGGTTCCCAAATGGGTCGGTTAAGTTCGTTAACCAGCCAAATCGCACAGGGTGTTCCATAAAATATGGCCAATCAAATATTTTGTTCCTCGATATCTTAAACAAAACGAAACCCATCGAAATGAAATGTTGCGGCCATATGCAAATGCTCGTAATAAACTTCATGCAAAATTTTGTGACCATAGTGTAAACAGAACCATAGAAAATTCATTTGGAATATTGTAAAAGAAACTTCATATTTCCATAAAACATATCCGATTCGGATGAAATTTATTTTATAAATGAAGATTGATAATAAAGTGAATGTTCATGCAGAATTTTGTAGCCATAGTGTTAACATAACCCTGAAAAATTCAATTGGAATATCGAAAAGAAGAATCTATATATTTCCATAACAGAATATCCGATTCAGATGAATTTTTTTTCAATGGAGACTGTTATACTGAATTCTCATGCAAAATGTTGTGGCCATAGTGTCAACAGAACACTAAAAAAATTCAATCGGAATATTCAAAAGAAGAATCTCTATATTTCCATAACAGGATAACCGATTCAAGTAAAATTTATTTTATGAATCACGACTGATATACTGAGTGTTCATGTGGAATTTCAAAAGGATTCCATCATCAGAACCATAGAATTTAATTTTTGTATTCATTCATTTTTTTACATATTTTATTTTGTGAATAATTTCCAGAATATAATTTCGATTGTGCTGAGATTCTGCATTTATATATTTGGTATCAATTTCAAATCCCATATAAAATTATGAGGTAATAGTCTTGCTCCACCGAAGAACGAGCCTTCAAAAGCTCCTACTCAGGGCTTCGCTATTTTTTTTATTTCAACAACCTGTATCTCAGAAACAATGCGTCATAAAATCATCTACGGATGACGATCCTGAATTTGGGCACATATTATTCTGAAACACGCTGTTTGATCAGTGGTAATTGGATCTACATTGAGTTTAGACCGAAAAATGAATCAGAAAGTTTACTTACCAAATTTGTTGATACATTCTTTGATACTAGCATCGAAACAATGATCTTCTGGACATTTCATTTTTTCCTGAATAGTACTGTTACATACCCAGTAATCTTGACAATTTTCTGGGTCAGTTATATACAGGGTTGTATTCGATAAATTTGTGGGACAATGTGCTTCATCTGCAAAAAATGTTGTTATCAATCGTACCTAGTACTTTACAATAGCTTTCCATTTTTCAATTGGTTGAAACCATCTTAATTATTCGACATTTCATTGAAAAATAACTTCTATATATTTCATTGAGAAATATGCCATCAAAAGGGATGAACTCTTATGAAGATGATAAATTTATTTTGTGTCATTTTCACCGAATTACCTCAACATCGAAATATTTATGTGAATAACACAAAACTGCAAACGTTTAGCAAATTTTGAATAGAGTGAATTTAATCAATTATTTTATTCTTCATTAGAAAATTTGATTAGAATCATTAAGATGATAAGTTGTTGATTTGAAATTTTTGATGACACAAAATTTATTTGATTATTAGGTATTTTGTACTATTGCAAAATGATAAATGCATTTCGAAAATTCGATAAGAAATATTCAAACAGCCGAAATTATATCACAATTAGCCTGAGATTGTACATTTTTTATTCGAATAATTCAATATACGGATTAATCATTCTGTGTAATGGTTTTTCTAGCAGTGACAGTTTTTGTTCAAATACCTTCGCCTAACCCAATTTTTGCAGCATCAAAATTTTAAGTACAGTGGAATAATATTCCAAAATAATCGAGAAATATTGGGGTATAACATTTGACAAAAAAAATTGTTTGCCTTCAATTCGGAACTCGATTACTTTTCTATTCAAAAGTTATTCTGAAGTAGCTATTCACCTATTGGTTATTTTTCCTGATAGTTTTGAATATTTTATCTACGTAATTTTGATGTCGTAAACAGACTAATTTTTGCATTCGTGAAAGATTAGAAATGGAATTTTCAAACGGTAGTACCATTCCATGCCGTCTCTGAGGAAAATGTACATATCTAAGTAACAAAAACTCAGACAGAGATCATAACTGAAAATTAGGAGATATTTACAGACAGACAGAAATTTTTTGCAGAAGAGGTCTCTTTTCCGAGTTTTTGGACTGGAGGCATAAAAAAAATGGTTCGTTATTTCGCCTTGTTGAATTAGTCTTTTGTTAGGCATAAATTCTTTGGAAAAAACGCATTAGGTAAAAACTTCAATTTAACATTTTTTATTAGAACTATCAATCAATGTTGCGATGCAACTTTTGAATTGGCAAACAAATTTCATTCTGTCACCAGGTACAGTCGAATAGCTCATTTATTTCTTGGTTTACAGAAATAAATGTAAATGAATTGATTGGATATAGAAACTTTTATGAAGTTAAATAATTCGGAAACGAAGCTGTATCTTTAAAAACGTTTTATTGGGAATATCATTCTTACGTTCTTCAATTTTTCGTTTCGAATTGTGTGATATAAAAAGTCAAAAATACATTCAGGGAAAATGGAATAAATCCTAAGATTTTTTTAAATTTCGAAATGAACTTCTACTGTAACTCTGATTTTTCGGTTGCTGTCCAGTTTTACTGCCTGGTAGCCATATTAAAGTTAATAGTTCATGCTAATAATATATGGAGGGTTCGAATGAAAATGTAGAAATTAGTAAATCTCATACAGGGCATTCAGTCCAATGATATATTGATTATTATTGGCTGAAAACTTTGAGGATTAAAAGAAAAACATTTTCAACAACTCAGCTTGTGACTGATTTTCATACCAATAATAATCACGCATATACCAATCTAATTGAGATCAGCTAATAAAACGGTTTTGCATAATTGAATGAATTCTTATTTGATATCTGAAGTTCTTTTAATGAGTTCAATGATTTTTTATGGGACACCCCCTCCCATCTTTCGGGATTATTATTTCACGGTATTTTTTCATTTTGTTATTTTATAACTATTTGTTTTCTATATTATCATTTAAGATGGTTGAATCGTTCGAAAGAATGCACAAATGAATTAAATGATTAATTACTTACTTTTCAGTTTTTTTCAAAGGTAACATATTTTTCGACTTGATATTCAGTTTCATTAGTAATTAAAATATATACTTACACAAATAAAACGAACTTAGTAATAAAAATATGACACTGACGAAGCATCTCATCACAGACCCCATGGTTCCCAGGATTAGAAAGAACTAAAAAGATCAGTGAATAAGATTTGATTTATTGCAAAATTATATGAAAATAGTATCATTGATAATCAAGCCGATAAGAGAGAACAACTCATATCAAAGCTTCCGTTCATAAGTAGCAAAAATTCGGGATTAGTAATCATATTTATTTATTGTCAAGAGAGTCGCACAATTGACTCATCTGAAATGAGATAAATGAAAATATTTATTTTTGGAGAGATGAAAATTTCATGGCGTGTAACCTGGGGAAAAGTGTCTAAGACTGTAACATGAAAGGTTAAAAAATTAATGTTGAAAAATGCAAGGAATTTCTGTTCATTTTAAATACACTGGATCAAGTGAAGTATTCGACATCATTGTATAAATTAACTTCTAATAATAGTTGTAATTATATTTGTATAAGATATGGTAGAGCGGTTAAATTTAATTTCTATTAGGGAAAGCACGATCACTAGCCTTCATTCACATTACGAGTCAATAAATCGAATAAATTTCAATCGTGAAAAAAACCAAAATATTATAATTATACTACTTGCTTGATATACATATAAAACATATCATTACAAAACTCACGTCTTACAACAAATCAACTATTATTCACTTATACAATCATAGTCAAACGAATATACGAATATAATATGCTTCAATCTTTTGGTGCAATACTTATAGTGAAAATTTGTCGCGTTGCACTATAAAATAGACAGCTGAAAGTGAACATTAATCATATTTAGAACACAAAATTGCTTTCTTATGTAAAAATGAAAATTCATTAATTAAGATAATAAGTTGATGATATATATCCTGCAGTTGCATGATATACTCATACACTCGATGAGATCAAAGTTTTGGAATTAGAATTTAAAAATCTACAGAAATTCCGGAAATCCCACTAGAAGTATAATCAGATAAGTTTCAGTATTGATATTATTTGCTGATAATAAGAGTAGAAGCAAATTTATCTTCTAATATTGTCCTCTACCATGATATTAGTCTATTTTGGTGTTTTGCAATTAATTCGGGATTAAAGTTTGTCTGGTTATTTGCTGAGTACGGAGACAAAAAAAGGAGATGTTCGAGAAAATACCAAGTTTTGTTCGGGATGTCCTAGGAGGAACATATTCTCACCATATAAAAACTAAATTTTTTGTACATAGAACCAAAAATTCGTCGATCAAAATTTATAATGAATGAGAGAGGTTATACAGGGTGTTTCGTTGGGAAACGGAAATACTTCACAGGTGCATAGGTGGCACCAAGGCGGTTCTGGAGCTACCCCATTTATTGGGTCTTACTGTCTTCGTAGCCGAGATACAGGGTTTTATGAATTTTGCCCGTTTCTTTCTAAGGCCATATCTAACGAACCACCCGGTATATTTTCTTCATATTTGGCAAATATGTTCCTAATTGAGAGCCCAAACGTATCATTCAAGAACCGCCTTGAAAATCCAGGTCCGGGTTAACAAAAAATTACGGATCGTTTGAATCCTCGAAACAACACCATGTACATCGGAATCTTGAAAATCTGTTTTGATATTCGAAAACACCACTAAAAAATAAACTGAGACGTATACTTAAAATTTTCACGCACACAGTTTTACTGCTTAAATTTTCAACGTAAAAGTGAAGCTTTCAAGAACTTGGATACCCGAAAGTGGTTTGAAGTAACTTTTAACAATGGATTATCTACATTGGTTTCCATTTATTGAGAATTGACTTGCATTAGGTTGATATCGTATATTTTGAAACAACTATGAACGAAAAAACATAATATTAAAATAATTAGAAAAATTACTATAAAAACTGCTCGAAATGTCCTTCATTTTGATCCCGAGTATTGATTTTCGAGGAATAACTAACGTTTTCATGTGACCCCAGACATAATAATCGACGGGATTCAAATCAGGAGATCTTGGAGGCCAATTATGAGGGCCTCCCCACCGAATCCATGAATTACCGATATTGGTTTCGTGCACGTTTGACAACTGACAGCACATTGGAGGTATAACAAGTAACAACCCCACGTTTCCTATGTAAATCATAGCAAAATAACGCGAGATTTTGGTTTTTCCAAGTGTTTCAGTTGATTTATTGCTTCTTTGGACTGAAAAATCGTGAAAATGGACCTATAAATTGTTTAATAAGTTCAGATCATATTCATCGAGGACGATAAGTAGAAAATATCAGTTTTGGGCATTTCTTGTCAGTTGTTAATGTTTGAAAGGACGCTTTCATGATAAAGTAGTGGAATACTATCCCTACTGCAGAAGATTTATCCATCTAATGTGTCTTATTCCGATGATAAAATGTATCCTGATATTATTACCAATTTAATCAAGAAGACAAAGAGATTAGCCAGTTTCAGGATTCATATTTGGACAAGGAGGAAATATAGAACACTATAGGATGTATTTCCAATTCACCCGTTAGAAAAAGGATATGAAGAATACTTGTTAATGGACAAAATTGTTGTGATAACTTGAGTTTTTATAAATATATGTCCTGAAATCATATCACTGGATTAAAACTCATCTGGATGTTCTTTAATTTGCAGTATATCTTTTGTTTTTTATATGAGACAAGTAAGAGGTAACTGCTATCTCCGCTTTTCACTATTTTATAGAATATAGCATAAGCACACTTACTTCTAACTCTGTATTTAAATATTTTTACAATTCCTTATTAGATAATTAAGTTTTTATTCATACAAGAGACTATAATTTGTTGGTTTATATTGAATGATGAATGCTTCACTTTCGACAAAATATTTATTGATTTGTAATAGAAATCGTTTTCTACGTTGTGAATAATGGAAATTTAGTTGTTAATATTGATAAAATCCTTCATTTTTTCAATCAAATCATCATGGAATTCATGGGCTTTCATTTCAATAAACAAATTGATAATTTTTCTTTCCATTTATTGAAGAATAAATATTAAAATATCATATGATTCACTGCAGCAGCATTCTATGTTTCCACTGAATAACTGATAATATCAGGATACATTTTATTTCTGAAAAGAGCCAAGTTAGATGGATAAATATCTTCCTTCTACAGTTGACAAGGGTGAATACACAAAACTGATATTTTTCTACATATCGTCCTCGATGAATTTGATCTGAACTTATTAAACAATTTTATAGGTCCATTTACACGATTTTTCAGTCCAAAGAAGCAATAAATCAACTGAAACACTTGAGAAAAACCAAAATCTCTCGTTGTTTTGCTATGATTTACATAGGAAAAGTGGGGTTGTTATACCTCCGATGTGCTGTCAGTTGTCAAACGTGCACGAAACCAATTGTTATTTAAAAAGTCCCGAACGATTAGCCTGTAATGTGGCGATGCACCATAGTGCTGAAAGAAAATGTCAGCAGTGTTCACATTCTCATCATGTAGCAAAACTGATAACACATTTTCCAGAAATTCCAGGTATACTTCGACAGTTCAACGTGCTGGTAAAAAATAGGGTCCTAATATTTTATTATCATAAACACCGCACCATACTTTGATTCAAACGATTCATAATTTTTTGTTCACCTGGACCTGGACCTGGATTTTCAAGGTGGTTATTGCATGATACGTTTATGCTTTACAGTTACACACAAAAAATTATTATGCTCTCAATAACTAGCTCTAAAAGTTACTTTGAATCACTTCCAGCAAACCAAATTCTTGAAAACTTCAAGTTTACGTTGAAAATTTGTGCAGTAATGAGAAACGACGAGAGCGTAACTCAAAAATAAAAACTGAAATGGTATACAGCTATAAAAAGGAAAATCAATGTGAAAATGAATTAATTTTGCAATAATTATGGATTCAATATTGTTGATAATTCATTGTTGAAAGTCACTTCAAACCACTTTCGGGTATCCAAGTTCTAAAAAACTTCACTTTTACCTTGAAAATTTGTGCAGTAAAACTTTATGCGCGAAAATGTGAAGTACACGTCTCATTTAAGTTTTTAGTGGTGTTTTCGAATATTACAACAGATTTTCAAAATTCCGATGTACAGGGTGGGCATATTTCGATGTTTTAGTACTACAACTTTTAAACCAGAGGACATAGACAAAATCTGATACCCACTTCTCGATCTCTTTTTCTGAGAAACTAACAAGAGAAGTGTTAATTTTTGGCTACCTTCTTTTGTTTTCGAGTTATAAGCGAAAATTGGAAAAGTGTCGATATCGAAAAAAATTCATATCTCCGCTAATACTGATGATAGAGCTCTGAAATGAAAACATTATACAGGCACTTTTTTACGTGGAATCAAGTGGCGTGCTCGTCTTTTTGTACCATTTTTAATTACGGAGCTATGACCCAAAGATATGTTTTTTTTAAATGGAAATACTACATTTTTGTGCCATTATCTGAAAGCTTAATTTTTCTGATTTCAAAAATATATAACCCTGTACAGGGTGTTGTTTCGAGGATTCAAATGATTCATAATTTTTTGTTAACCGGACCTGGATTTTCATGGCGGTTATTGCATGATACGTTTGGGCTCTCAATTAGGAACATATTTGCCAAAAATGAAGAAATTATACCAGGTGGTTCGTTTTATTGCCTTAGGAAGAAACGGGTAAAATTCATAAAACACCCTGTATTTCGGCTACGAAGACAGTAAGAGCCAATAAATGGGATATTTCCAGAACCGCCTTGGTGCCACCTATGCACCTGTGAAGTATTTCCGTTTCCCAATGAAACACCCTGTATACTAGGGCGTTCAATATGTAGTGAGCCTAACAAAGGTAACGAACCATTTTGGTCAAATTTACAGCAACATATTCCCCTTTTAGCTGGATTCACTAATAGCCCAATGGTTTTTCAACATTGCGATCCCGTCTCAAATTTTTTTCACTGGAGCCATCTCTGCAAGTTTGGAAACAGATAATAATCGCTTGGGGCTAAATCTGGAGAATACGGAAGAGGGGGAAGCAATTCGAAGCGAAGTTCATTGATTATTGCCATCGTTTTTAACGATTTGTGAGCTGGTGCATTGCATTGTCCTGCAGAAAGAAGCATTTTCTCTTCGATAGATGTGACAGTTGGTCCAATAATGCACAGTAATAGTATCTATTGATTGCGATGATACTACGATGGATGTACGTCATGATTGTGAGACCTATAATCACATATGGGGCAGTAGCCTGGTTTGCCAAGGCGAGTCAGGTAAGTACGAGGAAAAGGCTCGATAAAGTACAGAGGTTTGCCTGTGTGTGCATCACTGCAGCTATGAGAACGTGCCCAACTAGGGCACTTGAGGTCATTACGGATCTCACACCTCTACATCTAGTGATTGATAGGGTAGCTCATGATGATATCCTCAGAATATCTAAGGATTGTACAGGTAATGAGAGAATAAAGCACCAGAGAGTCCGGTACTCTCTGAACAACTACATCTCATCTGCGAATCTCCATAGTGATGTTAGGATCAAGACATTGCTAAGTAAAAGATAGGAATGGGAACGGTAAAACATCGACTATAACCTCAAAAAAAAAATACCGTAAAATGGTATACAGATGGTTCCAAAACCTCTACAGGAGCTGGCGCTGGGATATACGGGTCAAGTACCAAGTGTGCACTGTCGCTAGGCTCCTGTAGGTATGAGCGTTTTTCAAGCGGAAATCTTAGCTATTGAAAGATGTCTAGATATAAATCTAGAAAGAATTTATCAGAAGTGCGATATAGCCGTACACTCAAATAGTCAAGCTACTATTAATACACTGAGGTCCTACGTCATCGACTCAAAAATGATATGGTAGTGCCGGAGCAAACTTAATGAGGTAGGCACGAAAAAAAGGTCTCCTTTGTCTGGGTTCTCGGCCATTCGGAAATCAAAGAAAACGAAGAGGCCAACACACTTGCCAAAGAGGGAGCACGAATGTCACTCATTGGCCCAGAACCCTTCTGTAGTATAGGTAAATGAACCTATAAGAAGGAGTTTCTGGAGAAGGAGGAAGCCGAGTAGGAAAAACTCTGGCAGATCTCAGGGATGGATCATTCCACAAAGTTCCTTCAGAACTTTGGAACAGCAAGATCCAAAATATCTGGATCTTGGTGAGAAACAATTACAACTCCTCACTGGCTTTCTTACTGTTGAGGATGGGATTATCGGACACTGACGAGTGTAGGTTCTGTGGGGAGGAGGAAGAAACCCCCCATTCACTTAGTCACGGAATGCTTTGGCATTGCAAGCCTAAGGAGAGAATGATTTGGGCGAGAAACTTGTAAGAGTGAGGACTAGCCTCATTGAATCCCTCACAGATATTGGATTTTATCAGATCTCTGGAACTGGAAGGCGAGCTGTGAGGGTATGGTTCGACCCAGCTCTGTAAGGGGGCACAGTAGACCTTAAGGTCGCAGTGAACTGTAACCCCTTTTTAAATAAACTAAACTAATCTATTGATTGTTTTCCATTTTTCCGAATAGCCTATGAACAATATACCACTGGAATCCCAAAAAAGATGCCATAACCCTCCTGGCTGATGGTTGAATTTTTGCTCGCTTTGGTGCTACGAAACCCTGTCGTAACCATTCTTTTTCCAATTTTTTTGATTTTAGTGTATAGTGGTGGATCCATCTTTCATTAGTACCTAGTTATCAATCGGAGCAATAAATCAGAGCGATTACGTGAATGGTCCAAACAATACTGAGAAGTGCGAACACGTTTACGTTTTTTGTCAATTGTTAGCAAACGCGGTAGTCATCTTCCGCTTAGCTTTCTCATACCCAACCCATCATGCAAAATAAAAATCTGCTACTCAGTTGATATGCCTACAGTCTCAGTTATCTCACGCACTTTTATTTTAGGATCGTCCAATACAATATCGTGTATCTTTCCTGGTAGATCTTCATCAAAAATTCAGCTATCCTCCATTTAGCTATTGCAACCGAAGGCTAACGGAGGTGCGTCAAGTTGGTGACACACCCCTCGAATTTTGGTATCAAATTGTTTTGAGAATTTTGTGCCCATTTTGTGCCAATTTGTGCCGTATATTATAAATTTTGTGCCCGTTCCGTTCCCGAGATATTTCAAGCTTTTTAAGTGTGTCACCAACTTGACGCTGTGACACACTTGTGGAAATATGAAAATTTTTTCTTTCGATGAAATGTGCCCATTCTGTGCCTATGTGTGCCGTATATTATGAATTTTGTGCTCGTTCCGTTTTCGAGATATTACAAGTTTTCAAGTGTGTCACCAACTTGACGCTGTGACACACTTGTGGAAATTCGAAAATTTTCTTCTTTCGATAAATTGTGCCCATTTTGTGCCAATTTGTGCCGTATGTTACTAATTTTGTGCTCGTTCAGTTATCGAGATATTTTGTGTTTTGTTTGTGGGGAGCGTCAAGTTGGTGACACACCCCTCGAATTTTGGTATCAAATTGTTTGGGTAATTTTGTGCCCATTTTGTTCTAATTTGTGCCGTATATTATGAATTTTGTGCCAGTTCTGTTTTAGAGATATTTCGAGTTTTTCATGTGAGTCACCAAGTTCACAATGTGTTATTCTGTGTGAGATGAATAGACGTAGCAGAATTCAAAGACGAGCGTTAATTCCATGTCATAATATTATGTGAACATTTTAAAGTATGAGAGGCTATCCCTCTGGGGAAGGACTGTTCCATTGTACAGGCTGAGCTATTTGCGGTTCTTGCATGCGCACTGGAAAACATTCGCAGGGGATACTCTGGCCAGCACATTTATATATGTTGCGACAGCCAGGGAACTCTGAAATCTCTATCTGATGTTAGAGTTGACTCTCTTCTGGTAGAAGAATGCAGGAAAGCTCTGCGTGGGCTGGGCTCTGATAACTTTTTGAAAGTGGTCTGGTGTCCGGCTCATGCGGATATACCTGGTAACGTCAAGGCAGATGAACTGGCTAGGCGGGGAGCCGGATTAGCATTTGTTGGTCCGGAGCCTTCGCTGCCAATCTGTCGCACATCTGTCAGAAGTTTCTTCAGGAACTGGCTGAACAGGGAATTTTCTCGGAATGGAGCGCAGGGGTGGGCCTGAGGTGGTCGAGGATTCTCATTGAGAGACCGTCCTCGCGATCTGAGGTCAATAGGCTTCTGCTGTGGAGAGGAAACAACTCAGTCTGGTGACTGGTGCATTGACTGGTCACCTGTTTAACAAGCATTTGAAGAGAATGGGATTGACGAGCTGCTCCCTATGCCGGTGGTGCAGGAGTACTGATGAAACGGTTGAGCATATTTTGTTCAACTGTGAAAACCTTACTGAGTTAAGGTCAACACACCTAGGAAATCCAACACCTTCTATTCCTATGGTGAGAGGGACCACTCCTGGCAGGATCGCGACATTTCTGTCTTCGTGTCTGAGGAGCTGAGTCTCTGTAGAATGATGCGGGTGAACAATGGGCCACTAGGCCTCAGTTCGGCCGGTAAGGCACCGCACAGAGAAGAAGAAGAAGAAGATGAGTTGTTGAACTGGCAGACATTCGGTGAAAACAACCAAATTTTCGACGACCTTTTCACTTAGAATAATGAACTCAATATAATAATTGAGTTGATGAATTAATATATAGGTGCAGGCTTATCGAATATGTTGACACATCCTCAGGTATAATTATATATTAGTAATATTCTACTTCAATCCATAATGAGCTATACCTATAACGATACAATAAAACAGAAAATACTCATTTTTTGGTCTGATTTAACCGGACCCTTGATACGCGATCGTTTCGTTTCGTTTCATCGGCAAACTGCTTATTCGGGTTAACAATACATATTTCGATAGGGTTAAGTGAAAAATTGGTTAAAGTGACTTGATAAACTTATCTCAGGGCAATTACCAAACAATAAAATGCTAGAATCATTGCGTTGAAGCATTAATACCGAATGATTTTTTAAGTAAAGTTAAAATTAAAATTATCAGTATAATGGCCATAATAAGATGAAGATTTGTATTGGATTCAAAAATCAAAATTATCAGTAATGATTATTTCATGATGATAAGTATGCAGCTAACAAAGTAGAGTTTATAAGATTAATGTTTTCCTTGTAATAATAATTTTTTTCTGATGTGCCTCATCATTTTATTTTGTCACAAGCCGCCACTGCAAAACATATGCTGTACCAATTCCTTACTCGATTCTTGTTCATCGTGGTTGATTTGCTTGTCTTCTCTCTAATCCGTGCATTTTTCTGCTTCATGGTGCGAAAATCAAGGAGCGAATAATTCATAATTCAGGACGATAAAACTTACCTACTGCTGAAATGAAGGGAATGAAACAACATATTAACGAGAATCCTTAGATGAAAAAATTTAAACTTATATTTTGTTTACGAAATAAACATACGGTGTACCGATATAGCATATCTATAAAATAAACAACTCATTCTTAACATAATCATTCTTCAATACCTCTTTGGCCCCCTCGAAATTTTGTAAAATTTCAGGAAAGTTCTTTAATAATTTTGATGACAGTTGCGGTAAGCGTTCGTCCAAAATACCAATTATTGATGGTAAAGAATGTTCTAATTCTATGAAACGTTCAATCATATGGAAGGTCGAATTCCACCTTGTTGAGATACCCTTGATCAACTTCTATGAAATTCCACATCAGAATGTGTTTGAAATTTCATCAATTTTGAATTGGACAGACTGTTACGACCGAAGTGGAAAAAGATTGTTTTTATTTTGTTGTTGATGGGTTGAACCAAATCCAGAGTGTCTTGAAATAAGTTTCAGGGAATGGGCAAAGCAACCGAAAAATTTACAACAACACTCGTCACTGATAGCCTTTTCTTTATTAGCGACATTATCCTCAAGTTGGTGACACTCATGAAAAAAAATGAAATATCTCAGAAAAGGGTAAATTTCCAAAACAATTTGATACCAAAATTCGACAGGTGTGCCACCAACTTGACGCTCCTCACAAATAAAACACTAAATATCTCGAAAACTGAACGGGCACAAAATTCGTAACATATGGCACAATTTATCCAAGAAAGAATATTTCCAGCTTTCCTCATATGAGTCTCATTGTGCGGTTGGTGACTCACAGGAAAAACTCGAAATATC
Source organism: Propylea japonica (assembly GCA_013421045.1). NCBI lineage: Eukaryota > Metazoa > Arthropoda > Insecta > Coleoptera > Coccinellidae > Propylea > Propylea japonica. The sequence continues at coordinate 106,417,100 of CM024239.1, forward strand.
TCGAAAATGGCACGGGCACAAAATTCATAGTATACTAACAAATTGGCACAAAATGGGCGCAAAATTCCCAAAACAATTTGATACCAAAATCGAGGGGTGTGTCACCAACTTGACGCTCCTACAAACAAAACTCAAAATATCTCGATAACTGAACGAGCACAAAATTCGTTACATACGGCACAAATTGGCACAAAATGGGCACGATTTATCGAGAGAAGAAAATTTTCGAATTTCCACAAGTGTGTCACAGCGTCAAGTTGGTGACACACTTGAAAAACTTGTAATACCTCGAAAACGGAACGAGCACAAAATTCATAATATACGGCACACATAGGCACAGAATGGGCACATTTCATCGAAAGAAAAAAATTTTCATATTTCACAAGTGTGTCACAGCGTCAAGTTGGTGACACACTTAAAAAGCTTGAAATATCTCGGGAACGGAACGGGCACAAAATTTATAATATACGGCACAAATTGGCACAAAATGGGCACAAAATTCTCAAAACAATTTGATACCAAAATTCGAGGGGTGTGTCACCAACTTGACGCACCTCCGTTAGCCTTCGGTTGCAATCGCTAAATGGAGGATAGCTGAATTTTTGATGAAGATCTACCAGGAAAGATACACGATATTGTATTGGACGATCCTAAAATAAAAGTGCGTGAGATAACTGAGACTGTAGGCATAGCAACTGAGTAGCAGATTTTAATTTTGCATGATGCTTTGGGTATGAGAAAGCTAAGCGGAAGATGACTACCGCGTTTGCTAACAATTGACAAAAAACGCAAACGTGTTCGCACTTCTCAGTATTGTTTGGACCATTCACGTAATCGCTCTGATTTATTGCTCCGATTGATAACTAGGTACTGATGAAAGATGGATCCACCACTATACACCAAAATCAAAAGAATTGGAAAAAGAATGGTTACGACAGGGTTTCGTAGCACCAAAGCGAGCAAAAATTCAACCATCAGCCAGGAGGGTTATGGCATTTTTTGGGATTCCAGTGGTATATTGTTCATAGGCTATTCGAAAAATGGAAAACATCAATAGATTAGTTTAGTTTAATTTAAAAAGGGGTTACAGTTCACTGCGACCTTAAGGTCTACTGTGCCCCCTTACAGAGCTGGGTCGAACCATACCCTCACAGCTCGCCTTCCAGTTCAGAGATCTGATAAAATCCAATATTTGAGGGATTCAATGAGGCTAGTCCTCACTCTTACACAGAAAAAAGTGAATTCTCAAAAGGATTATTTCAATATTCTTATTAATTTCACTTTGTTTTAAGAGTTTTTATTCTCATTTGATGAAAAAAGTTTCGCATTAAAAATTCTGAAATGCTCAAATGTGAACATTGATTTGCTCAACATAAATTTTCACTTTGAATAAATATATTCTATTCGAACTTGAAGCATTATTCCATTCAAATAATGATTATCTCAATTCAGGAATATGAATGTTTTTCAGGGCAAATATCGCGTGCTCTTTGTCTGAAGCTATAACAACTTATGCTGAGTATATTATTTCACTCGATCTGAGTTTTCCACATATTCGATTCATAACATCCCATATTTTAACATGAAAACTATTTCATTTGAAAATGAAACACTTCAACTCGAATGAAACCTCGAATATTCTTCTTTATGTAATATGGAACGTCAGTATGATGATATCGTTCCGATCGGAAGCTCAGATTGAAGCTAAAATTTCTCTGATTCACCTGATCTGAGATCCAATCGGGCTCTAGAGTCTTAAACGGAGTATATCGCTTGCAATGCTTGCATATTCTTTGGACAGGTCCAGAGCTATCTTCTCATTCTATTCGCCGCCGAAGTAGGAAAGGACGCGTGGAAATTAATTTGATTTCGTTCACGTTGAGTGGTGTAGATATTATCGAGGAGAAAAGCAATATTTTAATTTGATACGTTCAGTTCATTCTTTCATTTTTCATATTTTTAGGTATGATGCAGAATACTTCGCAGGTGAACATTGGTGATGTTCTGAAGGATTGGGGTTGTTAGGAATTTGTTATTCAAGTATTTAAAGGTAATTCAATATAATTAATCATTTGGAAATGAAGATACTATGCTTAAATACAAATTACTTGATATTTGGGTTGATATTTTGATTACGTTCATTCTGAAATGCTAATAAACTATATATTATTATGCTAATTCTCGAAATATTTTCCCTCGAAGGGAGGAATAATTATTCTATTAACTTTTATTTTATTTTCATCTTGAAACGGAAAAGGAAGAGAATGAAATTATTGAGAGGTATATGTAGATATTGTTTTCCATTCGAAAATCCTTGACCTTTGGCTATATTTTTTATTTATAATGAATTTGAAGTTAAGGGTAAGTATGTTATGTTGTTGTTGAAGCCGGTGAAACGTTAAACCTCACTTTCGAAACCCTGAAGAAGCAATAAAATCATTGCGAAAGTTTGGTTGAGATAAAAGAGTAGTATTTTTATTAATGAGTCGTTAAACCCTTAACTTCAAATTTATTATCGAAGCTATAGACACCGAAAGCACATAAATTCATATTTATATATTATTAATAAAAATAACTACTCCTTTATCTCAACCAAGCTTTCGCAATGATTTTATTGCTTCTTCAGGGTTTCGAAAGTGAGGTTTAAGTTTCACCGGCTTCAACAACAACATAACATGTTTACCCTTAACTTCGAGTTTATTATAAATGAAAATATATAAAGCCAAAGGTCGAGGATTTTTGAATGGAAAACAATATGAGTTGTAGCGTTATTTTTCCTGAAAAACTGAAAAGTGATTTTTGGGTTGCCTTATATATAATTTACAAATAATCGAGAAATTATGTTTTCTTTCCTTTATCGATGACGACACATATGGTAACAAGATAATTTTATTCTTTGTTCGATTCGTTTCTTTTCATTCTGAATAGGAAGTCTAATGCTATATAGAAATTGTTGGAATAATTTTCTTCGTGGAAAATCCATTTTGGGATAATAAGCATTTCTATAATTTAAAATATATATTGCTGGTTTGTAATTGATTGGTATAAGGCATATATATCTACCCTTGGGGATTAAAAAGCATTAGATCAAGAATTAAGGCCGCCCAATATCACAGGCCCTTTTTTTATGTTTCTGGTTCTTTTCAAATAATTGAAAACTGGCTTTTCTCTGGTCGCTGTATCTTGGAAATTCTATTTCGATCACCCCCTTTTGTGGTGAACATTCTACAACCTGATCGAAGCTGACAGTTTTGTGAGCGATAATTCAACCAACCCTAGCTATTTGACGTTATTTTGGTGGAACATAGGACATCAGGAAAAACATTTAGTTATGATATAGTAGGAGATTGAGGAATAATTGGATATTTTGAGGCTATTTTTCCTGGTATGTAGAAGACCTTTTTTTGCCATCGCCATTGACGTCAATTTCCCATCTTTGGACTCCATTTTTATTTAGCTGTTATCATCGGAGTTTGCTCGGTACCTACAGTTATATAGTCATTTCAATCCTAAAATTTTCAATTCAACATATTTATAATTGACATATTCTTTGACAATCTTATCAATTTTTCAATTATCAATCAATCAAATCAATTTTTCATTTTTCTTCATAACTTTGTGTGATTACTTTGTGGTTGAATTCAATTCATATTTTTCTTGTCAGATTTGAAATTAAATTATATTTCATCGTAGAAATTAAACAATAAATTTATATATCTATTACTACTATTCAAATAAACACTCTCCTTTTTATTATAAGAGAGTCAAAGAAAATATTCATCTAAAAGTAAAAATTATTCTAAGGATTGTTGTTGAACTAAAGCGAGTATCTTTTTCAAATAAGAGTTTTTTTTTAAGAATTGGTTAATCTATGTACATACTGTGTGAAAACTAAGCTTGATCAGGCATAGTGGGATCTAATTCAAAAGGTGTATATATTTTTATAGTGATTTTGAAATATTTTATGTAGAGGGTGATAAATAGAGTTGGCACCTATTGAAAACTTTATTTTATTTTTCTTTATTTCTTGATACCTACTTATAGAGTGTATAAAGTTGAAACTGATAACTTATTAACTTTATCATCATTATTTCTATAATACTTCTGAATTTGATCGGTGTTTACGTATTGAGCCGAAACAGATTCCATTGAGGTATATATTTTTTTTTATTATTTTTTTATTTTGTTTAGAGTTGCTGGGACAAAATACGTTGGCGCCCCTTTTTTCCATCTTTTGAACTCACGCCGTCTCCACTGATAGCGAACCGAGGTCGTCCCAACAATCTCTTGTTTTTTTGTTTGCTTATTTGCATTTAGGTATTATTAGTAATTTTTTTTATATATTCACTTCTACACTTAGAAGCGCTATAGTATACCTACTCAATAATTCGTTCTCTTCCTTTTCAGTTTCAAGATGAAAATAAAATAATAGGTTAATAAAATAATTCTTCCCTTCGGGGGAAAATATGCAAAATATAGTTTATTAGCATTTCAAAATGAACGTAATCAAAATATCAACCCAAATATCAAGTAATTTGTATTTAAGCTTAGTATCTTCATTTCCAAATTATTGATTATATTGAATTAAAATAAAATCATCTCATTCGCGAAGATTCATTTGAATCTTTTGGATATAAAATATACTCAAATCAATCATAAGCCAAATAAAACAAAGAAAAACAAAGATTTACTTCAAGAATTCATATACTCAACATAAGCGTTTCAATTCTGTATGTAATGTTGATGATTTTCTTTTGATGAATCATATTCTCAATATGATCCTACCAAATATTCTACATGATCCAATGCTATACTTCATTCTATTTCCCATATACTACAATAATGTATTCTTTTTATTCATTTTGAGTAGTAGATTAGTGTTGGAAGGTGTATATGAATATCCTTGAATTGAAAAAATCATTTGCTACATTGAAAGCTGAGGCTTTGAAAATTTGATATTCTTCATTGAAATAGATATCCTCTAGGGGATATACAAATCTAACATCAGCTTAAATTGAAAGATATTGTTTTAAAGAAGCCATTTACTTTTTTCCGTGTACAAGTTTCTCGCCCAAATCATTCTCTCCTTAGGCTTGCAATGCCAAAGCATTCCGTGACTAAGTGAATGGGGGGTTTCTTCTCCTCCCCACAGAACCTACACTCGTCAGTGTCCGATAATCCCATCCTCAACAGTAAGAAAGCCAGTGAGGAGTTGTAATTGTTTCTAACCCAGATCCAGATATCTTTTGGATCTTGCTGTTCCAAAGTTCTGTGGAGCCATCTCTGCAAGTTTGGAAAACAGATAATAATCGCTTGGGGCTAAATCTGGAGAATACGGAAGAGGGGGAAGCAATCGTAGCGAAGTTCATTGATTATTGCCATCGTTTCTAACGATTTGTGAGCTGGTGCATTGCATTGTCCTGCAGAAAGAAGCATTTTCTCTTCGATAGATGTGACCGTCTTTTAGAGATTTCGGATTTCAGTTGGTCCAATAATGCACAGTAATAGTATCTATTGATTGCGATGATACTACGATGGATGTACGTCATGATTGTGAGACTATAATCACATATGGGGCAGTAGCCTGGTTTGCCAAGGCGAGTCAGGTAAGTACGAGGAAAAGGCTCGATAAGTACAGAGGTTTGCCTGTGTGTGCATCACTGCAGCTATGAGAACGTGCCCAACTAGGGCACTTGAGGTCATTACGGATCTCACACCTCTACATCTAGTGATTGATAGGGTAGCTCATGATGATATCCTCAGAATATCTAAGGATGGTACAGGTAATGAGAGAATAAAGCATCAGAGAGTCCGGTACTCTCTGAACAACTACATCTCATCTGCGAATCTCCATAGTGATGTTAGGATCAAGACATTGCTAAGTAAAAGATAGGAATGGGAACGGTAATACATCGACTATAACCTCAAAAAAAAATACCGTAAAATGGTATACAGATGGTTCCAAAACCTCTACAGGAGCTGGCGCTGGGATATACGGGTCAAGTACCAAGTGTGCACTGTCGCTAGGCTCCTGTAGGTATGAGCGTTTTTCAAGCGGAAATCTTAGCTATTGAAAGATGTCTAGATATAAATCTAGAAAGAAACTATCAGAAGTGCGATATAGCCGTACACTCAAATAGTCAAGCTACTATTAATACACTGAGGTCCTACGTCATCGACTCAAAAATGATATGGTAGTGCCGGAGCAAACTTAATGAGGTAGGCACGAAAAAAGGTCTCCTTTGTCTGGGTTCTCGGCCATTCGGAAATCAAAGGAAACGAAGAGGCCAACACACTTGCCAAAGAGGGAGCACGAATGTCACTCATTGGCCCAGAACCCTTCTGTGGTATAGGTAAATGAACCTATAAGAAGGAGTTTCTGGAGAAGGAGGAAGCCGAGTAGGAAAAACTCTGGCAGATCTCAGGGATGGATCATTCCACAAAGTTCCTTCAGAACTTTGGAACAGCAAGATCCAAAAGATATCTGGATCTTGGTGAGAAACAATTACAACTCCTCACTGGCTTTCTTACTGTTGAGGATGGGATTATCGGACACTGACGAGTGTAGGTTCTGTGGGGAGGAGGAAGAAACCCCCCATTCACTTAGTCACGGAATGCTTTGGCATTGCAAGCCTAAGGAGAGAATGCTTTGGGCGAGAAACTTGTAAGAGTGAGGACTAGCCTCGTTGAAGCCCTCACAGATATTGGATTTTATCAGATCTCTGGAACTGGAAGGCGAGCTGTGAGGGTATGGTTCGACCCAGCTCTGTAAGGGGGCACAGTAGACCTTAAGGTCGCAGTGAACTGTAACCCCTTTTTAAATTAAACTAAACTAATCTATTGATTGTTTTCCTTTTTTCCGAATAGTCTATGAACAATATACCACTGGAATCCCAAAAAAGATGCCATAACACTCCTGGCTGATGGTTGAATTTTTGCTCGCTTTGGTGCTACGAAACCCTGTCGTAACCATTCTTTTTCCAATTCTTTTGATTTTGGTGTATAGTGGTGGATCCATCTTTCATCAGTAATCAGTACCTAGTTATCAGTCGGAGCAATAAATCAAAGCGATTACGTGAATGGTCCAAACAATACTGAGAAGTGCGAACACGTTTACGTTTTTTGTCAATTGTTAGCAAACGCGGTAGTCATCTTCCGCTTAGCTTTCTCATACCCAACGCATCATGCAAAATAAAAATCTGCTACTCAGTTGATATGCCTACAGTCTCAGTTATCTCACGCACTTTTATTTTCGGATCGTCCAATACAATATCGTGTATCTTTCCAATAGTTTCCTTAGAAGATACCTTTTTCGTACTACCTGGTAGATCTTCATCAAAAATTCAGCTATCCTCCATTTAGCTATTGCAACCGAAGGCAAACGGTTACCATAAACATAATCCAGTTCGGAATTTATTTCATAATTCGTTTTTCCTTTCAAATGGAGGAACTTAATCACTGTTCTGTATTCAACTTTTTCCATTCTTCAAGAAAGCACTGAGGTGGTTCACTTAAGATACTCAAAACAAATGAATTTATTGATAGATTCGGCTCAAACCTTGACAGTGAATGTTTCAAGAATGACAAATGTTTAAAAAGAATTCGGTTTTTTGTTCATCATATTGGCATTGAATCCGGTACACATATCGCCAAAAGTCATGACCCCTCCTATCTACTCTCAACTTTCAGAATGTAACATTGAATTTTTTTGTGTGAGGAATCTTCAGTATCTTAATGAAAATAAAAAAACCAAAATGTTGTTTGGTTGGGAGTGTATCCGGTGTTAATCAGTTTTCAGCGAATAACAACCCATAATTAAAACAATATCTTGAACATTGTAGTGGCTTTTAATTATGTATTTTTTTAGTTCGATAAGTTTTGATAATAGAAACCTCACTCTCCAGAACCACCCGCATTCTGACTGGAAAAGAATTCAATAAATATTGTAACAACCTTGCGTACTACGTTTATTATTCTAGAATAAAAATATCACAATATACCTCAAATATGACTTCATAATTTGGTTGAAAACATTAGGAAGCAAAACAAAGTAACAGTTTCAGTTATCTCTTGTACAAAATATTATAAACCCTATTTATTATTCATGTGTATAATTTATAATTTTCACTATAATATTAAATTGGTGTGATTTATCAATTACATTTGAGCAGATTTTATACCTTATTATTAATCTATAATTCATTAACTTCAATCTTCTATTCGCTTCGTAAGTTTAATCCAGATTCCTCCTTTTGATCGTAACGTAATGCGGTAAGAAAACACAGTGTCTTCTTTTCCTGTCACTAAACTTAGTTGGTATTTCCTGATGATCGATGATATTACAGCTTTCATTTCTAGCATTGCAAATTTGTAACCTGAAACATTCGTTTCCTGAATACATTTCTTGATATTCAGAAAATAACTAAATCGAATATTGAAATTATGATATTGAAAGATCATATGTTTCTTCTTCTCACCTATGCAATTCCTTGGTCCAGCACTAAATGGTAGGTAGCCGAAAGGATGTATTTTATGACAATTTTGTGGAGAAAATCTATCAGGATTATACGTCAGAGGATCTGGATACAAATATTCCAATCTGTGAGTGATGAATGGGGATATGAATATGTTGGTTCCTGTTGGAAGTACAAGGTGTCCTGAAAAATAAATTGAGACTGTATCACTTGGAATGCCAACAGTTCTATATGTATACCGTATAGATTTAGGACACTGGACAATATTCAAAAATGTGATCAAACATATTCGAGCAACATAAAATTTGTATATTCAAAGCTTGAATACATTATAGAATTATGTAGACTTGTATTGAGGATATAGTTTATCAAATAAATTCAAATCCCAAAATGTTTCAATTTTCTGTGTAAACGAATTCGTTGATAAATATAGTCCGTTCACGAAAGGCTGAGCCGTCGGTTGGCCATGACAATTTGGCATATTCCACTGTGTATATTAAAATTTCAGGTTATGTGGTTAATTTTCTTGTCATATTGATACGCAAGGTTGTCAATATAACATAGAGTTCTCTGATAACTTGGAAGCTCGTTGGACGAGGCCGGGTACATTCGGCAACGTTGACTTTATTTTACGTTATGACAGCAAATACTGCCAACTTCAGATAAATAAACAAACGCCTACTATGCGCTCAAACTTTCGTGAACGGACTATATATAATATTCATAAATAAGTCATAATTCTCCCGACTTGTATGAAATTTGAAAGATTTTTGTAGAGCTACTTTATTTGAGTACAGTTTTATCAAATTATTCGATAGGATATCGAAAGAGGGTCATACCAAAATTCCCTCTCAGCTTTTTCTGACTTTTTGTTCAGCTTAGAATTTCGATTTTTTTGTAGTATAAAAGTTCTTTGTTTTTTCGTATTGTGATGAGGGCTTTATTTTCTCCTTTTTTTTAATTGTCGAAGGTCAAAGTTTCTGTTCATAACATAACTTTGGTGAGTCCCTTGAGATATTCCAAATGCTCAGGTGCTTTGAACAGTACTTTGAAATTAAAGATCAGTTTTCAATGAGGTAGCATTCAGAAGTGTTGTCTGTATATTCTGCAATTAATTTTCCAACTTTTTCTTTGTTCAGTCCAACATTTATTTTCGTTTTTCAATACCTTTGTGTTCTAACGAGAAAAGGTTTTCCACTTTCTTTCTACATATATTATATACAGAATTGTATAAGAGGGTAAGGTTTAACGTAAGTTATTCTGAGTGCATGAAGAATTATAAATACAATTAATGGATACAATATTTCGATGAGGACATTACAAATTGACACATATTATAAATATTATATGTACAAGGTGAGCAGAATACGTTTTGTCTACTGAAGGGATCTCGAAAACTAAGACAGCTAGAAAGAACATTGATAGCACATTGTCGGGCTTTTTTGTTCTGACTAACCCGAATATGAAAACATATCCATAATCCATATGAATTAGTAATGAATGAATATCCAGAAATTGTCATTTTCAATAATGCTGAATAACTCCACATACATGCTAACGGATAAGTCAAGAGAAAAAGGCCCAAAAATATGTCATCTGTCTATGTTTTCTTCTGGCTGCTATGGTTCTCGAGATTCCTTCATTAGACAACGAATTTTGCCCAGCCTCTTTATGAAAATTTTGTCAACAGGTACGTAATCAAAGAGTGCTTTATTACCTGTTTGTTTCAATTTCTCATAATGTGCAACACTCACCTAACTTAACATCTTCATTCAATTTCCTACAAACGATTGGAACGCTAGGGCAAAGTCGCATGGTTTCTTTGATACACTGTTCAAGATATTTCATCTCGTTCAGGTCGTTCATTGTTAGTAATCTGGTATCATTCTGAAAGATTTCCACTTGTTCTTCCAGTACCTTTGACTGTATGTCTCTGTGTTTGGCCAAAAAGTGTAATGTAAAAGCTGTAGCTGCTCCAACAGAATCTTGCCCCTAAAATTATATGTGTCAACTCTTTTCAATTGATACTGAATTGATGAATTATTTGCGAAAAAATACATACTTACTGCCAACATGAATGTACAAGTTTCATCAATAATATCCTGCTCAGTAAAATCTGGATTTGAATCAGATATATTCATGAACATATCCATAAGTGAAACGAACTTTTCTGATGATGAAATTTCTTGTTTCTTTCGATTGTCCAACACCTAAGTATAAAGCAAAAATGTTTGTGAATATCATTTTCAGGGCTTTATTATCAAACATAAATTTTGAAATTTTACGGACGCTCAGAACAAAGTTATACTATACCTAGTGAACAAATGGAAAAATTTGACCAAAATCGGAATAAATTTGCTCTTTGTACCTACCTTCTTAGTGAATTCAAGCAAGTTAGATCTTTGCTTTTTGTTGTTCAGCTCCTTTGGTGAAATTGAAAATGAAATCAATCATCATCCATGGTCTCGAAATTCTATACGGCACGATCACTTCTCCTCTGAAAGGTTTAATAATACTCGTATAAGTTTTGTATTAATGGATTACATCACTTTATTCTATTTCACTTTTCGGAGGTGAATTCTTCAAACTTAAATGATGTGGTACTACGAAACTCAAGTCACTGTTAGTCCCTCAATGAAAAAGTGATAGAACACGAAGTACCTAAATTCAGTGGCGGATCGACGATTTCCAGGGAACTCGCTTGAAAACCTTCAGTGCCTTCTTCGGTTCCAAAACTTCTACTAGAGCTGGCGCTGGGATATACATGCCAAGTACCAAGTGTGCACTGTCGCTCTTGTATGAGCGTCTTTTTTGCAGAAATTTTAGCTTTTGAAAGATGTCTAGATATAAATCTAGAAAAAAATGCGATATAACCATACATACGTCAACCCGGAACCGGGTAAGTTGCATGATTGAAAAATAATGGGCATTTAAAAAACTCGCAACATTCCACACCCTGTGACAGCCTTTTCTCTCCTGTTGCCACAAATATCAACTTTTTCCAACTTTTTTTGTTGCTGTGTAACCTTGAATAATGCTTGTCTAAACTGTAATCAAAATTGGATACCAGCCGCTCTAGGTTTCATGAAAATAGGGCTTGCTTCTCAGAAAAAAATTCAAATAAACAATTGCCTAGTTTCAACTGACTGTATTGAAAAAAAAATGTACTACGCAAGTTTGGCATGTTTGTCAAAAGTTGGCGCATTTAGTGAGGATTCCAAATGGTATAATACTTGTTAAACTGTAGCTGCCGTAGTTCAAATTTATTTTCGATTGCCTTTGAATACACTTTTTCTAAACTGCTTGCCAGTAAAAAAGTGCAATGGATTCAAGTCAGGTGAACGGGCCGGCTACCAGATTGGACCAGAACGTCCAATCCATCTTCCGGGAAAAAAAATTTCCAGAGAAATTTCTCCGGAAATTTTTTTCTGGAAAAATTATTTTCTCTGGAATTTTTTTTTCTGGTAACATTTTTTCCCGTAAGATGGATCGGACGTTCTGGTCCAATCTCGTGGCCGCCTGTTCACCGGACTTGAATCCATTGGACTTTTTTACTGGGAAGCAGTTTAAGAAAAAGTGTATTCAAAGGCAATCGAAAATAAATTTGAACTTGCTACAGTTAAATATGTATTATACCATTTTGGAATCCTTACTAAATGCGCCAACTTTTGACAAAACATGCCAAACTTGCGTAGTACATTTTTTTTTCAATACAGTCAGTTGAAACTAGGCAATTGTTAATTTTGAATTTTTTTTCTGAAAAGCAAGCCCTATTTTTATGAAACCTAGAGCAGCTGGTATCCAAATTTTGATTACAGTTTAGACAAGCATTATTCAAGGTTACACAGCAAAAAAAAAAGTTGAAAAAAGTTGATATTTGTGGCAACAGGAGCGAAAAGACTGTCACAGGGTGTGGAATTTTGCGTGTTTTTTTAAATGCCCATTATTTCAAAATCATTCAACTTAGATTTTTTTAATATTTTTCTGACAACCAGCATTACTTTTTCACATTTTCACCCAGTTCCGGGTTGACGTCGAGTAATGGGACACCCTGTATACTCAGATAGTCAAGCTGCTGTTAAAGAACTGAGCTCCTACGTCATTGACTCAAATATGATCTGGAAGTGCCGGAACAAACTCAAAGAGGTAGGCAAGAAAAATAAGGTCTTTTTAATCTGGGTTCCCGGCCATTCGGGAATCAAAGGAAACGAAGAGGCCAATACACTTGCCAAAGAGGGAGCACGAATGTCACTCATAGGCCCAGAACCCTTCTGTGGTATAGGTGAATGAACCTATAAGAAAGAGTTTCTGGAGAAGGAGAAAGCCGAGAAAGAAAAACTCTGGCGGAATCTCCCAGGAATGGATCATTTCACTAAGTTCCTTCGAAACTCTGAAACAGCAAGATCCAAAAGATGGATCTTGGTAAGAAACAATTACACCTCCTCACTGGTTGATGATGGGATTATCGGACACTGAGAAGTGTAGGTTCTGTGGGAGGAGGAAGAAACCCCCATTCACCTAGTCACGGAATGATTTGGCATTGCGAGCCTAAGGAGAGAATGCCTTGGGCGAGAAACTTGTAAGAGTGAGGAACTAACCTCGTTGAAGCCTTCACAGATATTAGATCTCTGGAACTGGAAGCGAGCTGTAACTGGTGTGGTCTGAACAGCTCTGTAAGGGAGCACAATAGATTTTGAGGTCGCAATGAATGAATTGTAGCCCCTTTTGAAACTATAACTATAACATAGAAATTTATATTATGTCAAATGTGTGTATTCTAATCAAGAATGTATACCCTTCATAAAGCGATCGACGAAAAAAATTGTGATCAACTAGTATATCAGTTCATTAAATAACAAATTATTGATCGTATTAGAAATAAATTCATTCATTTTGATCAAGACTGCTAACTTCTCTAGAAAACTTTTTCCTGAAATGGGTGCTACACACCTATCTTTCTGGGGTTCTAAAATGAATGTGACAATTATTCAGAACAGACAGAGAATGTCTCTTCGATATTTGTTAAGAACTGAAAAATGCAATCAATTGTAAACTATGACTTAATCAAACGATAATGTGAGTTTAGGCTTGTCATTCCGAAAGAAAGTGAATAACGTACAGTAGAACCTCGATTATCCGTGCGCGCTTTATCCGGGCGGCGGATTCTCCGTGCGGTATTCTGACAAGCTTAGAAGCTTAGAAAAATGAGGGAGATTATAAAGTGTAGAATTTACGAAGCCCAAAAACAAACAAAAATCGGTGATTTTTTCAAGCGATTTTTCAATGTGTCATATATAGTCCATTCACGAAAGGTTGAGCCGTCGGTTGGCCATGATATTTTGACATATTCCACCGTGTATATTGAAATTTTAGGTTATGATGTTTATTTTCTTGTCAGATTGATACGCAATGTTGTCAATATTGCATAGAGTTGTCTGATAACTCGCAAGCTTGTCGAACGAGGCCGGGTACATTCGGCAACGTTGACTTTATTTTACGTTATGACAGCAAATACAGCCAACTTCAGATAAATAAAGAAACGCCTACTATGTGCTCAACCTTTCGTGAACGGAGTATAGACACTGTTCAATGTACGTTTAGACATTATGTTTAAATATTAAAACTGTTATTTCTTGTTGCATGTATCTAGTATTGCGTTTTTTTGTTTGTTTGACACATAGCTCTGTCTAAATAAATGGTTGAAAATTAAAACTAGGTCTTTGGATTATCCGTGTTTTCGATTATCCGGCGAAGGCTTGGTCCCGACTGGCACGGATAATCGGGGTTCTACTGTAATTGGAATTATAAATTTGTAGACCGTTCGCATAAAGACCATAAGATAAAATATTTCCTAAGCAACCTACGATCATTTATAAAGACCCCGTACTATGTAAACCGGTAAACCCCATACTGACTAAATCATTCGTTATATACAAATGAACTATCAGAAATAACGGACTCTTGCTCAGTTGCAGGAACGTCCATTAAAATTTAAAGGTCCATTAAACCCTTAATCCTCCATTAGTTCCTTGTAATAATGGAGGATTAAGAGTTTAATGGACCTTTAAATTTTAATGGACGTTCCTGCAACTGACACTTAATCTATTAATGAGATCAGTAATTCAATGTACTAGTATGCTCAGGTAGGTACTCACTTTCTGAACGGAGATTCTTCTTGTGTTATTGTCACTCCCAGTACTGTTTCTGTGGAAGATGTATAGGCAAATCAAAATCGTTTTGAAATGAGAATAGTTTGCGATCTACAATGAAAAGTAAAAATAAAGAAACCATAAATCTGAAAACCCTGAAAGACAGACTATTCTCAATGTTCGAAACATACCAGCAATTAGGTGAAAAACCTTTTCATAAACATAAACAATGAAAGCGGAGAATGATATTACTTGATTTAAAATCAATCATTATTAAACCACTTCGGAACTAATCCCGTCAACGCACAAAGACGGAGCTCCTCCATACTGAAGAGCCCCAAATAGGGCGAAATAGCTGTCTATAGATGCTCTGTTTGATATTACTACTATGCATGTTCTTTTTTGTGCGGTGACGGGATTAGTTCCGAAGTGTGGGTTTAATATTGGTTGATTTTAAATCAATTAATATTATTCTCCGCTTTCATTATTTGTATTATGCCGGGTTACTCATGAATTTTCATTTATTAGTTTTCATAAATATTCAGTTATTCTAGCTGCTGAGGATATTAAAGACTTGGTTAATTAATGCTATATTCCACTCCTTTTTACCCTGAATAACCCAATTTCGCATTTATTTGAGGTTTGCCTAGAAATATTCAAATTCATTTTTATATTGTTAGAATCAGAACAAAGGCTAATCCAAGCAGTTTTAACAATCGTAAAGCAACATCCTTTCAATTTCCTTCGTTCTTTTTCCATATATTATTTGTTATTTTCCCTGTTCCAGGAATCTCATCTTCTGGGTTATTTTTTTGTGTAAACTTTACATAAGAAAATTCATTACTATTACGGTCACGAAGGTTACTTAGTAAAATGAATAAATATAGAAATTGAAGATCATATTCTCTGATTTATTTTCTTGCACAATTGCTTTTATTGTTTGTTTCTACTTTCGAAACTCTACTATAATTCCATGCATATTTTGGAATAGGAAAACTTGAGGAAGATCCGAATAATATAGCATCGCTACGATGACAATTTTTTGAAGCTTATTATCTTATCAGTAATGTGTTCAAATTCTCAATGTGTCAGTTCTTGAGCTAGTGAGCTTGAATTTATTCAATATGTCTGTAAAAAAGTTATTTCAACAATTTCAATACATTTTATTTATACAAACAACTCTGTAATGTGAGCAACGAATAAAAAAAATTATCATACAGATCATGATCGAGTAACTATCAAGAGCACCGTATCACTCAAAAAGTTGATTTTCAAAACATGTTAAATCGAAATTCATGGTGAAACTTATACAAATATCTCATTAAATTTTTCCTTGTTGCATCCATCAGCAACAAACGCTTGTTTTTTTGAATACAACGATAATTTAAATTTGCTACTGAATGCACCACAAAAAACTCTCAGTGTACCAACTGAAACCTTTAGGTTGATAGAAAAACATCAATTCCGATATAAACACATCAATTATTGGAATCAATGCAACTCAAATTATCAGTTCCAGAAATATATCGTGATATTTTCATTTTAGAAACACTTGCCGGAAGTAAACATAGTTATTCATTGAAAAAAATGAAGAAATCAATGCATAAATTCACAATGTCCTTTGATTTCCAATTAATTGAATCAATAAATGTATCTGGGAGTCATTTTATTGCGCACATGTAGTTGTAACTGTTCTACCTAATTGTCTATGAAATTCGAAATTTGAGCCTAGAATGATCTGAAGCGACTATGTTGAACTGAAAAATTTGAGGTCAGGAATGATTTCGGTAAGGTCCTAAACACTCTAGCATCCGAACGGAATAAGATATAAAACTGAAAGTTTTGATCTAGTTTCTAGTAGGAGAGCTGGCACGAATTTTTGGGTAGGTATTTGAGGCAAGCTGAAAACTTGTCAGATGCCTCTCCTATTATATCCCAACTCGGGATTGCAAATCTGGCTGGTGAGTAGCGGGGCTAAATCAACCCCTACATTTTTAATGGCCTGGCAGGTAGAAAGCCCTACCGAAATGATCTGTCTTTTTGGGAATCTTATTTTTTAGTTATAAGTAACACTCCATTAAAATTTCAAGCTGCCTCAAAAACATTTTTTATAATTTTTTGCAAAATATTTTTGCACACGTCTGGCAATGTTAAAACCCCGATTAAATTATTTGGCAGCTTGAAATTTTAATGGAGTGTTACTTATAATTAAAAAATAAGATTCCCAAAAGACAGATCATTTCGGTAGGGCTTTCTACCTGCCAGGCCATTAAAAATGTAGGGGTTGACTTAGCCCCGCTACTCACCAGCCAGATCTGCAATCCCGAGTTGGGATATAATAGGAGAGGTATCTGACAAGTTTTCAGCTTGCCTCAAATACCTACCCTAAAATTCGTGCCAGCTCTCGGACTATTCCATGTTTTTATCTTAAGAACAAGAGATTGTTCTGTCCATAAGTCGTTAAGGAGCCAAATCGGTCGAATAGATTTCTAGTACTGATTATGTAAAATTCTAGAATTTCATTTTTAAATATTTTCAAAAATACAATAAGTACAGGGTTTTTCACTATAATTTGACCCCCCTTTCAACTTTGTTTCTAGAAGAGATATAGAAAAATGTTTCATACAAAAATGTCATGATATCGACTGAGGTTATCTAATATGAATTCACATAATGGAATATATACAGAGTGGCCAACATGATGATGGCAACTTCATTTTTTCAAATGGAACACCCTGTATATTTTCCCCTGATTTCGAATATGTATCATTTGTTGGTCTATTTCTTTTATTCTGCCTACCAAAGAGTTTCAAAACCACCTGGCAAGCTCAGCAAGTGGCAGACTGCGTTTACTGAAAATGCCCATTTTTGGAGTTATGATAACGTCGATTTAAATGTATACAGAGGGTGAACAACATTGAATGCAACTTCATTTTATCAAATGGGGCCTGTCCTGTATATTCTTCCTTTTTTTGAAAGGTTATTTCCTCCTGATCTCGAATAAAATATGCGTACGTGGATGTTTCTCTTCAATTTTCAGAGTTTCAAAGTTTTGAAATGATGATACCGAATAAAAAAATGTGAAATACCTACGAAATTCTTTATATTCCAACAATATACTTAAAAGTATTATTTTGAAATGAATATTCAACAATTACTTAACCAATAAAAAATAATAAACTATGGTAGTATGGTAAGAACATAAACTAAAGATATTGCTCGAAATGACCACCTTCATTCAATACACATAGTTCATATCGTTGTCTCAAGTTGTTTAGACTATTTTTGATAGCATTATTATGGCTCTGATTCAAATCAGAAATTGAAGCATCAATTTTGTTTTCAATCATTACAATATTATCATTATTGCTGAAGTACATTATTTCCTTCAGGAACGGCCATAAAAACGTGTCCAACGGTGTTAACTCGGGATTATTTTTTGACCATGAAATGAGTGCGCATTGCCAATCTGAAGATCAAATTGGCCACTTAAATATTCACAAACTTCCACAACGCTATGCCAAAATGGTTCTTTAAACGTGAAACTCTCTGTGCTCAGAATAAGAAAGACGACCAATATATGTATGTTACATATTCGAAATCAGGGAAAAAAGAGCTAGCCGAATATGCCATCAATATGTTGGCCACCCTGTATATATTTCAGTTTGTGAAGTCATATTAAAAAACTTCAGTTGGTTTCGTGAAACTTTTGTATGAAAGGTTTTTTTGTATCTCCTTTAGTTAAAGGGGGGGTCAAATTAGAGTGAAAAACCCTGTACATGTGTGTGGTCCGAATGTCCTGGTTGATTTCGTTGATGGGCCAAAATGATATTGAATTCTATTTTTCGAATATTTGCAAATCGAGAGATCCGTTCAGGTCGATATTTTATATTTAGCTGCTAAGTGACTCAGCAAAATTTCGTGATGATCCTCAGAATGGAAAGTCGAAAAAAAATTGAGAAACATTCCAAACTCTAGAAACTGTTCAACATGTACCTACTTATCTCGACGGTCATGTCGATGAAACTAGATAAACAAATTTGACCCCCCAGATTATTCATAAGAAGAAATATTTGGGTTTTTTCATTCGGAAATGCTACTGAACATTTGGTCAAAGAGAGCGAGAGTATTATTTTGTTCTTGTTAGTTTCAATTCGTATCCAATGCCTAATGCTAGATATCGTAGAAATTAATTCGAATTTATTTGAAGAATGATTGAGCTATCGAAAATCGGTCAAAATTTTAAATTCAGGTCGATTAACACGAACTCTCCGGTTTTATATTTGATATATTATATAGTTTCTACATATCTTTTGAGCTAATTTCTGAGATGCAAAAAAATTGTTTTGAGTCCTAAGCACTGAAAAAACTCCACAACCACTGTAGGTACTTGAATTAACGGAATTTTAGTTGATTTCGAATCTATTCGTTGATGATTGAAATTGTGAAAAATTATGTGAGCATTGTATCATAACAAAATTATACTGTACGAAATATGGCTGAAATGAAATTTTTTCCACAAGTTTCTGTTCTCCGTGAGCGTTACCCATATGAAAATTACCTATATGGGATCTCGATATGATTTTCATCTGAGACTATACCTATAGAATCAGGATGAAAACGAATTATATCTGATTTGTTTCTATACTTTTTTCCAGATGAACTAGAAATAATTTGTTTTTTACAAGATCATTTGTTTTTCCTTGAAATGTTTCAAAGTGCATTTTGAAGATACAAAAAAACAATGACATGGAAACATAATATTCACTTTTTTTTGAATATCGTGAGTACTATCAATCTCACTTTTTCCTCCTTGTTTATAGTCAAAATGTCCTTTAGTTAGATATTATGATTTACAATGTAATTTGTGGAATATTTTCTATGTTAGAAATACAATCAGGACATAATTGTATATTTTGCTGCTCAATGACCATAAATTGAATGGGTAAAAATATTTTCTTTAGAGTTTCCGATCTGTTTTTAGTATTTAAAATCCAATGCGTCTAAGAATGTAAAAGAAACAGTCAGGCCGGACACACACACACTACCTTCCGACAAGTCCAATTTCAATTTAATTTTCAGGCTAGGTTTAACATTTGAATAGGAAAGATTAGTTAAAAATTGAAATCAATAATTCTATTGACATTCAAATTTGAATAATCGTTTTTCCAATATGAGCAAGCGCCAGAAGCTTGACTTGAAGTCAAAACATATTCATTCATAGTCATCCCTCAAGTTGAGGGTGAATGTGAGTGTGAGGGTCAGATCTCCCTTGAGTAGCTGTAGCCGTTTCATAAAGCATACTCAGTGAGTGGAGTTCGATTTTTGCCAGCCTCAATTTGAGAAAAGGCTCTATCACCCATGAAATGAGTATGTTTTATGAAACGGCTACAGCTACTCAAGGAAGATCGGACACTCACTCTCACCCTCACCTTGAGGGATTACTATGAATATGGCCCTAAGGGCAAGATATTACATACTTTTAAGCTTTGAAATTGAGTATTGGTAAATAATGTAAGCAGAGAATAATATTAATCGATTGAAATCAATCAATATTGATACCACTTCTTTGCATTTTGCTTTGAACGAGGACGAGATTAGCTCCGAAGTATCTTTTTATTGAATATTTATGTCGTTCGGAATATATTAATCATGAGAAAATGTAACCAAAATATTTCGAAAAATTTACAGTCACGGTAAAAAACTATTATGCTAAAAGTAAAAAATAGTATCAACTTACTATGAAGAGTATCCAGTACCCAATCATTTATGTACGACGTTATGTTAACTTCATGCACATTCTGTAGTTTATCTGTCAAATCTCCTGCTGTTTCGGCAAATATTGGCACAAAATTTTCCAGGATGTTGATATGAAAGTATGGTTGTATCAGTTTACGATGCAGTTTCCATTTGTACCCTGCAAAAGTTTATGAAATTGTTAATATTCCACTTCCAGATTCAATTTTGCGTTATGATCAATCAGAAATTATTTAGCGCTCGTTCTACTTAAACGAGTGATATATATCGTTTTGCCGAAATGTCTGTAATTTTAGAATTGTGAGCCTAAAATGGTCCCAAACGATAGGATTTGAGTCCCTGAAGAGGAATCCGTGGTCAAATTCAATTCTGCCCGTGGGACCTTCCCG
This sequence comes from Propylea japonica, assembly GCA_013421045.1. Taxonomy (NCBI): domain Eukaryota; kingdom Metazoa; phylum Arthropoda; class Insecta; order Coleoptera; family Coccinellidae; genus Propylea; species Propylea japonica. The sequence continues at coordinate 106,437,869 of CM024239.1, forward strand.
CTGTAATCACGATAACTTTCGAAGAGATTATCAGGGTGAGTTCGGTTCTCAAATGCCGCGGTTAAGTTGGCTAACCAACCAAATCGTACAAGGTTTTCCATAAAATATGGTCATTCAATAATTTTCTTCTGATTACCTCTGACAAAATGAAATTTTGCGGCCACATGAAAGATGCTTATAATAAGCCTCATGCAAAATTTGTGGTCATATTGTTAACAGAACTATGGAAAATTCAATTGGAATATTGAAAAAAAATCTTTATATTTTCACAACAAGATATCCGATTCGAGTGAAATTTATTTTGTGGATGAAGATTGATATACTGAATGTTCATGCAGAATTTAAAGGGCATGGAATCATCTGAACCATATAATTCAAAATTTTCAATTATTGAGTTTTTAAGAATTTAATTTTGAATAGTTCTAAGTAGGTTTAAGTATTTACCAGTGAAGGTGAATTTATAAATTAATAGAAGGACACCTAGATATTCAAATTTGAATAATCGTTCCGAAAATAAACACGACGGCAAAACCTTCTGATTTCATTTAGTAAATAACTAATAAGACTGAAATCAAGCAGATATTTTATGCGGGTGAAAAAGCATCCAAAAAATGTTGATGATTGCGGAAGGTGGAAAAGCCCCTCCTAAACGTTATTTCACACGAAACTTTTTTCCATATTTATATTACACCATATTTAAACATTCAATTTTGTGAAATTTGATCCATTCTACACAAATAAGGTCTTCTGTAGCTTTTTGCTCAAATTCATGGTTAAAAAAAATATAAAAAAAACCCTTAGCAGAAGCTTTTGAGCGCTCGTTCATAGGTTATGTTACATATTCAACTTGAGATTAATACTGAATATATAAATGCAGAATCTCAGCACAATCAGAATCATATTCTGGATATTATTCAGCAAATGAAATATTCAAACAATAAATAATTAAAAAAGATTAAATTCTATGGTTCTGATGTTGCGATCCTTTCAATATTCAGTATATATCAATCTTCCTTCACAAAATGAACTTCACTCGAATTGAATTAAAAATTCCTTTTGAATTTTCTATGGTTTTGTTGACACTATGGCCACAAAATTCTGCATAAAAATTCTGTACCTATATCAGTCTTTAAGCACAAAAAAATTTCACCCGAATCGAATATCCTGTTATGGAAATAGAAAAATTTTTCTCTTCAATATTTCAATCGAATTTTTTATTATTTTGTTAACATTATGATCACAAAATTTTCGCACAACCATTCAGTATATCAATCTTCATTCGCAAAATAAATTTTTCTCGAATCGGATATATTTTTATGGAAATATGAAGTTTCTTCATTTCAATATTCCAATTAAATTTCAATGGATCTGTGTACACTATGGCCACAAAATTGTGCTAGAGACTTATCACGAGCATTTTGCTTGCGGTCGAACGATTTAATTTTGATTGATTTTGTTTTGTTCGAGACACAAAAACAACAAAAATTTTGAATGGCCATATTCTCTGGAACACCTTGTACGATTTGGCTGGTTAACGAACTCAACCGAGACATTTGGGAACCGAACTCACCCTGAAAATCTCTAGCACAATCCTTTCGAAAGTTATCGTGCTAACAGACGGCCGGTCCCACTGACAAAATTGAATTTGACCCAGGCTTCGTCATCAGGGAGTCGAACTATCGTTTGAGACCATTTTTGTCCCAAAATTCGAATATTACTGACATTTGGGCAAAACGATATAGCACTCGTATAAGTAGAACGAGCGCTCAAAAAATAAAATCATTTTGTGGTGATACCTTACTGTTTTGATTAATTTTGTTGAGATGTAGTTGTACTTACATTCACATGCGTTAAAAACTGCCTGAAATAATAGATATAAACACCCAGCCTATTCTGTGATGAGGAATCACCCCCTGAATTTTTTGCAACAATTCCTATACACCCTGTATACTACCGACTACACAATGCTATTAATCGAATCTATTCCTAACCATAAAGTTTCGTCATGTCATGTCATGACTACATCCGTGCATTACTCTCATTAAATCAAATTCCAATCTTAACAGGAACTTGAGTGTTTGTTGATGTTGTGACTACAAGAATAGATGGATAGATCAATATTACCATTACTCGTGATGAGACCTTCACCTATGAAGTTATGCAAGAGAGTATAGAATACGTTTTTCTTCGTTAATCGTCCATTGCTTAGGAGGATTTGCAGATGAGCTGGATCAGTGACGAAGAAGAATGGTACTATAGAGATCCAGCTGCGGAAAATCGAACCAAATAGCTTATGGGAATTATTTCCGTAGTATTCCAATTCTGAAAATTATAATGTATCAACGAATTATATAGGTTAGTTCATCATCTTTTCATGCAGATAATACAGTCCCTGGCCAAATTATTAGACGCACTATTGATTCGATGTAAAATCGCAATTAAATACGCTTTCAAATTGGTTTTTTGAATATCGAATAATTAAATTGAATATATGTTTGTTTGAATACTTCATATGTCAATGGTTTTCATAAATAATACATCATATTTAATAAAAAATATAGATCGATTGATATTTTAACATGGTTGGAAATGAATTTCTAATATTTTGTTGAGCCGCCTTTAGCCGCTATGAGAGCTTCAATTCTTCGCGGCATACTATCAATGCAAGATTGTACAGTCTGCTGCATTTGTGGATGATGATTCCACACGTGGATTATTTTTCCAGGAGCTGTGTTCTGGATGTGATCACCTCTTTAGCCACTTCTCTCTTCATTAGCTCCCACACATTTTCGATGGGGTTCATGTCGGGGCTATTACCCGGCCAATCCAACAAAGGGATATTCTGTTCACTCAAATAGGTTTTTACAGACCGGGCTGTGTGGCAAGGTGCCCCATCTTGCATAAAAATAAATGGTTCCCCATTGGGGAACCAGTCTTTGATCTGTGGCAGCAACCGATTTTGCAAGACTTCTTTGTACTGGTCTTGTCTCATTAAGCCTTTCACCACATACAAACGTCCTGTGCCTTTTCCACTGATTACTGACCAGACCATGACTTCGTAGGGTGCTTAACAGTCTGGACGACGCAGTCTGGATGAAACTTTTCTCCATGGCGACGACGTACGAATTGAGCTTTGTTCTGCAAAATTTCAAAGGTGCTCTCGTCGCTGAAGCAGACCTACCAAAATCACAAAAAATGAATGAAAATACTAATAATCAATGCTGTTTCTTCATTATTTAATCGTAGATGTCAAATTACCGTTCTCCAGAAGTCCACACCTTTTTCTCGCAACTGTTTGGCCCAATTCAGGCGCTTTGCTTTCATTGCAGCTGTTAACTTGGTTTCTTGGCAGGTCGGTAGGCCTTGAAATCCAAATCCTTCAATTTTCTGCGTACAGTGCGCTCAGAAGCATTAACATTAGCATCTTCAGTTTCGATTTGATGATTTTTGTGGTTGCAAATCGGTTTTCCAGACAAATTTTCTTCAGGCATCGTTCTGACCTTGGAGTAAAAATTGGCTTTCTTCCACATTCTTTTTTCTTTTCGGGGTTAATTCTTGACCAGATCCAACTGCTTTCTTTATGCGTCGCACGCTAGCTTCAGACACATTCAACCTTCTCGAAATTTCGCGGTTGGAAAACATTTCCGCAACAATAAGGGCCTTAATTTCAGCTTTCTTACGTGGTGTAAGGTCCCCCCTTTTACCCATGATTCAACGGTCACAATAAACTTTTTTGGTGGTACTAAATGTGCTCTGGACGAAGTCAACAAATCGTTGTCTGATTCACGACTGCGAAGTAAACAAACAAAGCGCGGAATACAACGAAATCACGTCCGAACCTGCAGCACGCGAGATATCGACTGGAAGAGATCGGTAATAATTCATACACTGGTACCAATATATCAACATTGTAATGCAACACATCGAAAATAAACGAAAAATAGAACAATAAAATGAATTTCCTAGATGAAAGAGACATTCTGTGGATTTTGAATTCAAATATTTTGCTTTTATCTCGGGTAATACTAGAAAATATAAAAAATCCTTAGTGCGTCTAATAAATTGGCCAGGGACTGTATGTTGTTGAAATTGTTGATGATGGAAAATAATTTAATGCAATGTTTTTTGGACTAATATTTTCCATCATTTCGTTGCAGTCCATTCGACGTACCGATAAGAGTTCATCAATCGCTTACTATAAATTTCTAAACCTGTGATTTTCTTGAAATGTGACTCTTCATCGTTTCATAAATATTTAAGAAAGTGGAAATAATTCGTCAGAAAAACAAATCTCAGGAAAAAATGCTCGAACTTTTGCCGAAACATCGATTTACACCAAATTATACAGGATCCTCTATAAATGATTATAACAGCGCAGTTGGTATTGGACCATTATGAATATTCATATTCTGATGTAAACATTGATTTAAACAAAGGATACTGTGAGATTATGCTGGTCATTCCGAAAGAAATTGAATAATATGACTGGAATTACAAATTTTGTAGACTATGCATGGGATACCATTAGATAAAAAATGTCTAAAGCTTCCTACGATGTTACAATCATTTATAAAGACCCCGACTACTATTACAGATTATCATATGTGATTATTTCGTTCCTATTCATTTCAACCAATCGCTTTTAAGAATTGGTATGTCAAATATGAATTTCAAGTAGAAAAATTACTTAACTTAGCTGTCAGCAGTTTTTCGGAAAAAAAATTTCATGCAAGTTTGACAAGTTGATGGTTTCTATGCTTCGTTATTTATTGTTCTAATTATTTCAATAAAAAAAAAGTTGTATTGAAATAAAATGTTTATTTAAATTCAGGTAATAATTCCACCAAATTGGAACACTCGTTTCTAAGTAATCCATTTTATCAAAATAGCATTCGCTCATATTATTTGTTAAAAAAAATTACTTAGAAACTAGTTTATCCGAATTTTTTCCAAAAATATTACCCCTGATAATACCTCCTTTTCATTATGAAGGAATACAATCAAATATCACAAAAAATAACATGTCACAAAGGTCTATGACAAATAAATATTAATGCACCTCTGTGTCAGTGAATTTCATCATTCAAAACATAATCAAGAGATAGATTACTCAATTCGAAGTCATTCTGAGAAATCGAGAAATAATGATTTAGGCGCCTTGAGGTGAATTTGCGGAGTACATTAGGTATTATTTATATAGTAAGAAATAGAAATTGAATGAAAAAGTATATCATGTCCATTTCATCGCCGCAATAATAATGCAATTTTGAAATACTTCCTCTATTTTCACTCTTGTTTCATAAACTTACCGGAATAGTAATTTACGTACAAATTACAAGTACGGAAAGTAGGGTTGTTTGAACGAGTAGACAGAATTCTTGGAATCGCTTACGGCTCGTCCTGGAAGTTTGCGAGTCCAAAAAAACCGTGAAGAAAAACACCCGACTTAATGGGTTTTTGCGATTTGCTATAAGAAACATCAAACTTCTGACCACTAATTTTATATGAATTGTCAGCGGTTATTCCGTTGCTATGTCAGTGTTCAACTAAATTTCTTAAAATCATATCTACTTACTTCCCAGCATAGTCTGGGAAGTACTTGCCGGACGGTTGCCGAAAAAGGAAATATATGTAGATATGAAAACATGGTGATTTGAATAATTAATCAAATATTTTCAAGCAGTACTTTGAAATTTTTCTTCAATGAATATTATCTTATAATTATTAAATTTGATATAATATAATATTTTTCGGATTTATATTTACAATTGAAGGAGGATCTCTCTCAGTTACCGAATAATCCCTACTGCATAAATTATATATTTCAAACTATAGGATTCTCTCACGTAAGAACCCAGGAATGAGTAGTACCATTGTTTAAGGAGAAACAATGGTACTACTTTTTGAAGGCTCACATTATAATATCACGAAATATATCTAGAACAAAAAAAATACAAATGTGTCATATTAAAATTAGTATTTTATATCCCTCTACTTAGCTTATCTAACTGATGGTGTGGTCTTAGTTCATTAATAATTAAGTTGTTCAGGATGAGCGAAATTTTTTTCAAAAAGAAAGTCGTTTTTCTTACACGAAGATGAACAAAAACCGATGCCAGTGTCTGGAGGCTATTTTCGTTTAAAAATCAATGGTGTAAACCACACGTGAAGGTCAATGACCCTTTTATAGTTACCGAATGTTTTTCGCAAATGTGCATTTTTCAAATCGTTTATATTTCTATTTCTGTGAAAACATAATTTCCCGAAAGTTAATTATGTTTTCCGCTAATCAAAATTCAATCCGATTTTCTAATGATTTTTTTTCAAATGAAAAACAATCCGGCAACAAATAACAATAGCAATACAAGGATTTATATTTTTTGCATCAATGCTCGGGATATTCAGCTGAATAGCTATCAAATGTTATTCCGATATAAAGGTTTCGGCTGATAAAGATTGTGATATGTTGAACAACATTAAAAACATTGATTTACAAAACAAAAAGAACAGTTATTTCACCTTAAAGAAATGAAGATTAAGAATAATTAAATCAAACAACATGAATGAAATCTAACAACAGTGAAGAAAATATCATGAATGGTGTCATACAGAAAATGTATTCAAAATCTAATGAAATGCGGGTTTGCTAAAAACATAATCAACGTACTTCGATTATGCGTAAAAAGTTCCCGCAATAATGTTTTCACAAAAATTGAAGGTTTTCTGCAGAATAAAAGTTACAGTAGTATTTCGAAAATGCACATTTCCTTGAAGCACCCAGTAACTCTGAAACGGTCATAGATATTCAAGTGCGGAGTTCACCATTGGGTTTTTCATAAAAAACATACCGACATCATTTTTATCTTCGTTAGAAATAGGATTTTCCAATCAAAAGTTTCGAATTTCGCCCTCCTGAACAACTTAATCACTTCCACATAGAATGAATGTTTTCATTTGAAACTTTTGTAGTTTAGAACGGGTTGAAAGTTACAGGATTTTTTTTGTAGATATTCAGAAATATGATTACATGGAACTTGCCACTCTTTTCAATAAAAAATTTCAAAATTTCTTCGGTTCCTATTGAATTTGTTAACCAATAACTAATCGATAAGTTGTAGCACCACTGTCATTCCATTTTAGATTTCTAAGGATTGGTGCACACCGCAGTCGACTGACAATTGTGGCACTGTTTAAGGAAATTCTCCTTAAACAATGATTGTGGTAAAGAGAACCACACCTCTAATTCTTTCTGTTTTCTTTTTTTTTCTCATCGAAGGCTGTCGACCTCGGTGTACACCAGGTTTGAGAATTGGAAAAACGCGTACCTACTTTATTTAGACCCATTTTTGGCTGAGGTACTCCACACTTCCACGGTATAAAATGTAATACTAAAAATTTTCAAATTTTTGAAATACATTGAATAATTTGTGGATTTCAGAAATATAATTAAAAAACTTGCATTTTATGAAATAGTCGATTACGAAATAAGGTTGGTGAGAATTAGGGATGAGTGAATCATAAAAATTACTAAACACGCTCCTGGGGGAATTCATTGATAAAATCTGTGAGAATATTTTCAATCATCTATGTTTATTTTGACTCCTTAATTAATGAGACTATAACTGGAACACCATTAGGAGAGGGGAAAATAGATAATTGGAATCAAGTTTCATTTTATTCGCAACAATTATTCTTAATGGTCATAATAATTTTCGAACTGAAATTTCCTTATTGCATTAGTGCTTTTTAAAATTCATGAAAAACATTCAAATTAGGTCGTATTCGTTACTTTATGAATGATCTCGAACTATGAACAGATAAGAGTGATAAAAATGTGACAAAATAAAAAAGTGAAGAACTTTCGCATATCAATACTAATGAGAAGGCTTATTATCCTTGATATATTAGATTTTCAATAATTGAATCATGCATCAAGGTGAATGATCTCTTAATAGCTGAAATTCTTACTTCTGCTGTCTCTCACTAATAGAGCATTTCCAATAATAGGATGAGCAACTGGACCAGGTGTGTTCAACGCTAGCAAAACTGCTCTAAAATAGTTCCGCAGTTTCCACAAAAAGAAAAACAGACAGAAGGAAAAAATGGTATTGAAAAAACATTCCTGGATGAGAATCGGCATCATCTGAAAAAACGATATTCGAATCATTTCTGAAATGAGCAACCACTTTTTATTTCCATGTGGAAACATTTTGTATATAACCATAAAGCTGAAGGTTTTTTTTCAGTTCGAAAAAGTTATTTTTTGAATTTAGACAGTGTTTTACGAAGGTTGCCTTTTTAAGCGCTCGTTCTCTTTAAACGAGTGCAATATCGTTTTGTCCATATGTCGTGGTCAAATTCAATTTTGTCAGTGGGGCCGTCCGGCCGGCCGCCCGTTACCACAAAAACTTTCGAAGGGATTGTCGTAGAGACTTGAAATTTTCAGGGTGAGTTCGGTTCTCAAATGGCTCGTTTAAGTTCGTTAATCAACCAAATCGTACAGGGTATTCCATAAAATATGGGCATTCAAAATTTTTGTTCCTCAATATCTCAGACAAAACGAAACCCATTCGAATGAAATGCTGCGACCTTATGCAAGATGCTCATAATAAGCCCCATGCAATATTTGTGTCGGAGATATTTCAAATGTCATTGATAAAAAAACAAGAAATTGGTGAGCAGAAATACGGCAGCTCCCATTGGAAATGAAAATTTGTGAAGAGTTGGAAAACGAATCAAATGAAAAACTGATCCCTGGATTATGGAATACTTTCATGGGGAGTGGATATAACCTGATGATATTCGACTTTTCATGCATTTCGGTATAGTTCTTTTACGAAACTTCAGCCTTCTCTGAGTACGATTATTCAATTTTTTTTTCTAAATCTTTTTGTGTGCCTGGCGATTTTATGACAATTTCTTGTAGCTTATTTAATGTTGTTCGGTCTCCCGTAACAGTTTTGTAGAGTGTTCCATATTCAGGGTGAATCTTTCGACCTATCATCTATTGAAAAACCCAATGTGAAATGGGAGTCCGTCCCTGAATATTGGAATACTTGAATGCCTAGTAGAGGATCTTAACCATTAATATTCAACTTTTGATACATTTGGATATGTTTTTTTTGTGAATTAGGTCGTCCAAAAAAATTTATCTCCGAGTACGCATATTCAATATTTTATTTCTCTAAATGTGTAGGTGTTCCACGTGATTTTATTACTCTTTATTGAAGAGTATTCAGTGTTTGAACTGCCATGACAGGTTTATTGACTTTTTCATCTACAGGGTGATTTTCTTGATAAATTCCGATAATATCAGAAAAATAGAATCCGGTTCTGTAAACTGATAATCTGATAAGTCAGCTGTATGGGGATCGGTACAGTCCTCCTACGTACCAAATTTGGTGGATTTGTGATCATTCGTTCGTCCAATAGAGCATTTTGAAAATATGACCCAAAACTGGAAATCCCCCTGTATAATACAAACGAATCGTTCGAGACCTTTCATGTGGGGTATTTTTGAAACCAGCAAATTGTCCTCTATAGAGCCTTGCGGTTTTCACGTTCCTATCCTACCTACGTTTTCGTGAAACTCAAATTGGTCCAATCAGATTTTGCATAACTGTTTCTGTTCGAGAGATACAGGGCGATTTTGGAAATTGTTACTTTTCGGACCCCTCCTTTATCTCCTAAGTTATTTGAAATAATGCTGACCTGAAAACTACGTCTGAATCAGAATTCTGCGTAGCATCCAGTGGCGCACTCAATTTTTTTTTCGGGGTATGGTTTTGAAGATTCAACACAAACCTATTTTTTTTCAATGGAACGCCCTGTTTATTATTACTTCGTTGAATTCGTCATTTTTCCCTTCAAAATGATGTATGATACTATGTAGGTACTATGTTCAGCAATGTTAAAAAAACACAAAACCATCAAATAATGATGCTTTTTGTTAAAAGGCAATGGATTTCCCAAGTTGATTTTCAGAAGAAGAAGGTTGTTCATAAACATCCTTGGTGTTATTTTAGTTACTATTCAATTGCGAGCATTGTTTTATCAAGTAGGCATTGGAGAGAAAAAAACCAATATGATCTAGCTATCAAGATCTATCTATATTAGACTTTTTCTTCTGGGGCTATTTGAAAGATAAAATATGCATTAAAAGACACAACAGTCCCGCAGAACTTTGTGCATCAACAGAGGCAGATTTCCAGGATTCACAAAACCGCTCTTTTATAATATTAAATGCACTCAGGCATATTGAAAAGGTTTGTCAATTATATATTAGGGAAAATGGACAGCAATTTGAACGGTTTAATCCGTAAGATATTGTGCAATGTTTATGAATTTTTGTATTATTCATTTGTTGCTATTAGGTAGGTACCTACGTTTTTTTTCATGTTAGTGATAAGTGTATTAGCTTTGATTGCTTAATCTACTATAAATAAAAATAACAGATGAAAATTATTCAATTGATTCATTTTTATAAAAAATCCATTGCCTTTTAACAAAAAACATCATTATTTGATAATTTTGTGTTTTTTAACATTTCTGAACATCCTATCTACAGTAGTATCATAAATCATTTTGAAGGGAAAAAAATAACGAATTCAACGAAGTAATAATATACTGATATGGTATCGTGTATTTCTGTTTTATTTATTTTGTAATTTCAATTCAATGAGAAGATACACGACCCATACAATCTTTTAAGCTAATTTGTAATGAATTATTTGACTCTTTTCCGGGTGGATTCTAGAAAAATAATTTCGTGACTTTTCACTATTTTATTAATTTCTAACTGACAATTCCTTTCCATAGTAACAAACATCTTATTTTTTTATATCCTGCCTACTTACAAACTCTTTAAATCATAAATATATATGAGTGCCCCACTGGATTCTACGCAGAATTCTGATTCAGACCTAGTTTTCAGGTCAGCATTATTTCTAATAACTTAGGAGAAAAAGGAGGGGTCCGAAAAGTAACAATTTCCAAAATCGCCCTGTATCTCTCGAACAGAAACAGTTATGCAAAATCTGATTGGACCACAGAGTAAGAAGTTTACTTCTTACTTTGAGGATTGGACCAATTTGAGTTTCACTAAAAAGTAGGACAGGAACGTGAAAACCGCAAGGCTCTATCTTAAATAACACGCGAGAAACCTGGCAGTCACACCCAAAATGGGATGCACTGTACAGTTCAACAGGATTCACCCTGTATAACTCAACGACTTAATTTCGGAAAAAGAAGTAAATTACAACTCTTCATATTTGACATTCGAATGAAAATGGTCCTATGTATACGGCTACTCCAAGTAATCAAAATGTTTTACGCGTCATTAATTTTCACGAACGATGGATTTGACAAGAAAAAACATTTCAACTGAAAGCGAAACAATTTCAATATCAGTCAGAAAAATTACACTGTATCTAAGGGACTGAAGCGGCACTTTTGGTCCGGAAGCGCTGAACTGAGTTTTTGAGAGAACTCTAGTTATGTGGATCATAATAATTTTATGCACTTTAGGACGCGGAAACTGAAAACATGGTAATATCGTACTTTCGAAATATCAACTCGGCTGGATATCACTTTTGTCATAGAACAATGATGTGCCTTGCAAGTGTTGTTAATATGACATTTGAGAAAAAGATAATAGTACACCAACAAACTAAATTTCAATCTCTGAGGGGTTGAAGTGCAACTCCAATCCCTCAAAAGAGGGATTAAAAGTATCTTTTGGTTTCCTACAGTGCATTAAACAAATTCAAGAAACTAATAAAAAATAAATCAATACGAGACAACCTTCGGAAATCCAAAAAAGAATGAATATTTTCTCTTGAAAGATAATAACAAAATGTAATCATAAGAATGAAATTTTGACTTCAGATCAAGCTTCTTAAGGCATATACTTACATATGACCAGGTGATTTCCAACAACTCCACCAAAACACTCCTAATATCACTTTGAACACTACTTTGGTACTCTCAGTTAGACGTACTCTGTTCACATTCAGCCTTGATTACCAGGAAAAAATAGAAATACGAAGATACGAATTGTCTTCGCAATGAAATCAGGAAAATAATAAACACCAATTGAAGCTGCTGAACACGCTCACTAACGTGTGTAGCATTAAGTAACCTACCTCATCTGAATGTAGTAATTGATACTTTTGGGGTGGGAGATGTAAGCATGCAGTTTTTCACATTCAATGTGAAACATTTGACTTACCAAATAATCAATAAATGAATTGATCCTGTATATGGGGAAAAATATTCAACTATTATGATGCAGGATGTCCTGAAATATATGCAACAAAATTATATAGGAGATACTTAAAGAAAATTCAAGGAGCTCCTGTTTTGATTTTTGTGAAAGGGTCTCCAATTTCGCAGTTACAGCTCTCTTAATATGGGCTCTTAAAATGATTTTTCCGTCGACCTCAAAATAAAAGGCGATTTCAATGTGTACAAAATTTATCATTAAAGACCCATTTTAATGCTCAATTCATGCTATTTTAATGTGCAATCCTCATGGCAACCGTACACAAAGTATTCAAAAGCACTACGAGAAATGTGAAAACTCATTTGGAACATAGATTCATAGAAATTATATTATGTCGAATGTATGTCTTGTACGAAACGAGAATGATTTCAATCAAGAATTTATCCACAATTCATATTGAGATCGTCGGAAAAATCTTGTAATCAACTCGGTTATTAATCTAGTGACTAACGGTCTCGAACTATTAACGTTAAAATATCTTGACTCTCTCTTGACATTAGTCGCGGTCTTTAATAACCTAGTTGATTAAATAACTATTTCCGTCGATCTCAAAATAAAAGGTGATTTAAATGTGTACGAAATCGATTATTAATGACCCATTTTGAATGCTCAATTTCTGCGCAATCCTCATGGCAAACGTTCACAAAGTATTCAGAAGCACTACGAGAAATGTCAGAACTCTACTAGAACATAAATACATAGAAATTTCATTATGTCAAAAGTAAGTCTTGTGCAGAATGAGAATGAATTTCAATCAACAATTCATACACAATTCATATTGAGATCGTCGGAAAAATCAACTCGGTTATTAATCGAGCGGATCGAACGAAATATCTTGACCATAAGTCGCTGTTTTTACTAACCTAGTTGATTAAATAACTATTAACTCACTCTCCTAGAACGTTCTAGCATATCACATACCAAATTTCATATACGGGGATTTCAAAGTATGATGAATCTGAGTGTGGACTTTTTTGGCATGGTTGTCCCTTTAAGACATTTTTACCTAGTCTAACACCCCGATTACACTCAGCCCACTTCCACGGCATGTAGCAGGGAAGTGGGCAGCGGCTGAATGTAATCACTATACTTCCCTGCTGCATGCCGCGAATCCTCGTGCTGCCTGATGCTCCCCGAATTGGCGGTTTTTCGGACGGAAGTCAAATGCCTCAATTAAGCCTTGTTCGCACTACGCTAGTAGTTTAGTCGAGCCGCTAGAAATTTAGTAGCTACTTTCCATCCAATCGTTCGCACTTTGTTCGAGTTAAGTTCACAAGTGAGTAGCGCTTTGTACGATGAACAACTCGCAACGCACGAACTCTGACGTGATTTGTTCCGCCCAGCGAAACGACATGACCACGGCAAATTATATTACTAATGAACTCGAATAAACTGATCGGTTCGGACCTATCTAGTCCGTGAGCGAGTGAAGAGTATCGCGTGGTGGGGGACTCTACTCGCCCGATAAAATAGAACCAAATGGATCGACTCGACTAAACTACACACTAATCTACCCGACTGAATTCTTGGTGTTCACACACGTTTAGTGACTAAATTTTTAGCTCCTCGACTAAACTACTAGCGTAGTGCGAACAAGGCTTTACACTCAGCCCTCCTCACTGCCACTCGCGTTGTCGGCAATAATTCCCGAAATACTTCTGCAGCAGTTTCGAAGGCAGCGTGCATTTACACTCAGCCGCAGCATTGCTCTCGTGACCACGGTTCGGCAATGACGGACGAAGAAATTGCAGCCTCAGCTCTTTGTCTCGTTGATTTGTATTAATATGTGGGTGTCTTGAAACATGTAGAGAAAAAAGAGTTAGTCCCTCAGTATCAATTTACCCTTTTTCTATCAATTCAAACAAAAATAGTTCTAAATACTATTTATTATATTATTCCAATTTGCGACTACAATTTACAATTATTCGATGTTTCGTATACAAAAATGGGATGGAAAGTTTTCTGAATGAAATGACTGAAATGATTTTTGATTTCTCTTGAACATAATTCAACCGATGATAAAAAAAGAAGATACGAGATTGAAAATGGCAATTCCCCCAAAATTTAGATTGGCGATAACTCTGCGATTCTTGACAACAGGGATAGTTATAGAAGTTTATACTATCTATTTAAAGTTTCAGAATCAATTATTTCAATAATTGTCCCTGAAGTGTGCAGAGCTATTAACATTGTTCCCAGTGATCTTATCCAGGCAACAAATACAGATAAAAAACGTAAATAGATTCTCACTTTAACAATTAAAATTGAATAAAAAACCGAAAATATATTATCAAGGGCGATTCATAGTTTTTTTTTTTCTCCATTCCATCGTGGACATTTTTTCGATAATAATAAAACAATATTTTCGTTAAAATTATTAAATTTCGCGAGAGCGCAGGGCGATCTTTTCTCAACGCAGCAACAACAACCTAGCTGAATGTAATCACACACTGCGCCCGTATTGCCAGACCCTTTGACTTCCGTCCGAAAAACCGCCAATTCGGGGAGCATGAGGCAGCACGAGGATTCACGGCATGCAGCAGGGAAGTATAGTGATTACATTCAGCCGCTGCCCACTTCCCTGCTCACTTCCCCGCTACATGCCGTGGAGTGGGCTGAGTGTAATCGGGGTGAAAGGGACTGGCAATACGGGCGCAGTCGCGCAGTGTGTGATTACATTCAGCTAGGTTGCTGTTGCTGCGTTGAAAAAAGATCGCCCTGCGCTCTCGCGACATTTAATAATTTAAACGAAAATATTGTATTTATTATTATCGAAAAAATGTCCACGATGGAATGGAGTATTCAAAATTAAAAAACTATGAATCGCTCTTGATAATATATTTTCCGGTTTTTTATTCAATTTTAATTGTTAAAGTGAGAATTATATTTAGGTTTTTTATCTGTATTTGTTGCCTGGATAAGATCACTGGAACAATGTTAATAGCTCTGCACACTTCAGGGACAATTATTGAGATAATTGATTCTGAAACTTTAAATAGATAGTATAAACTTCTATAACTATCTATTCTATTCTATAACTATCCCTATGCTAAGAATCGCAGAGTTATCGCCAATCTAAATTTTGGGGGAATTTTCAGTCATTTCATTCAGAAAACTCTCCACCCATTTTTGTATACGAAACATCGAATAATTGTAAATTGAAGTCGCAAATTGGAATAATATAATAGTATTTAGAACTATTTTTGTTTGAATTGATAAAAAAAGGGTAAATTGATACTGAGGGACTAACTCTCTTTTCTCTACATGTTTTCAAGACACCCACATATTAATACAAATCAACGAGACAAAGAGCTGAGGCTGCAATTTCTTCGTCCGTCATTGCCGAACCGTGGTCACGAGAGCAATGCTGCTGCGGCTGAGTGTAAATGCACACTGCCTTCGAAACTGCTGCAGAAGACAACGCGAGTGGCAGTGAGGAGGGCTGAGTGTAATTGAGGCATAAGGAGCTCAATAATTTGTGAGCGTTTAATTCTTCATATTTATTACTTCATGGAAAGCTCGGGTTGTTTGTAAATTTTTCCGTAGAATGTTTTCTAGAAGTCAATCGTAGGAGCCGAATACTAGTGGATTCTAATCCTCAGAAGGAAGATCTAACATCAGACTTCCTGAAGTGGTGTTCTTTATACTAGGTCAACATAGATTTTGAATATGTTGCTACGGATTAACTTCAAATCCCGATGTGCATGATATAACATTATGCCATTTTACTCAAAAATTACTACTTCTACGTAAAAAATGCACGGGAAAAAATGTTTACAAAAACCCATGCTTTTCTATGACATAATGAATTTGGAGAAATAAAACGCGTTAACAAAGTTCTTGGGCTCAGAAGACAAAAGTCTTAAGTATTCACCATGCAAAAAATGTAACACTGTCAGATTCATCATATCTCAGTGTATGAAATTTAGTATGCAACAATATTCTGAGATATTGACATAAGACGATTCTGGGGTGCCAAATTCAATCTGTTACTCCGAAATAGAGACCCATTTCAAAAAAATTAGAAATAAGGGTCCCCCTAACCTTCTTCAAGAATGTCCTGTTAATTTTTTTTGTATATAACGGGATACCTTGTATCATTTTTCGTCGAACAATAATTCGAAATCGAAAAGCTGATCCCTCCTACTCTCGGAAAATGAAATCTCACTATGTTTCCTTACATTTAGTTTATTGCCAAAATATGAGTTCCTATGTATGTACAATAATGTACATACTAAACACAATTCGCATCTTTCAGTGATTTTATTTGAAACTTTTTGTTGGAAAGGATACATTGAATTTCTTATTGAAAGATTTTTCACTTTTAGTGACCTTGCAACTACGACATAGATATTCTCTAGATTAATAAACGAGTTGATTACAATATTTTTCCGTTGACCTAAATATGAATTCAGAATAAATTTTTGATTAAAATACATTCCTATTTTGCACATAATACCATTATATATTTGACATAAGGAGATTTCTATGTTTCTATGTTCCAGTAGAGTTTTGACGTTTCTCGTAGTGCTTCTGAATACTTTGTGTGTGGTTGCCAAGAGGATTGCACATTAGAATAGCATAAATTGAACATTAAAATGAGTCATTATTGTTCAATTGGGATGAGAAATATATGGGATGGAACACCCTGTATAACCGATTTTCCTCATTCTATTGATCAGACAATTTGAGTGACTATATTCGTTGATGACACCAATGTGCCTTCTTAAGTTCGTGGTAGATTGGAGTAGGTTGACAGTAGAATTAACTGAAGTTTATGTTGGTGTGAGGTACCTATTGCTGTTTTGAAAATGTTTTGTATCTGAACGCAGAAAAGACAGAATGTTTTGCCATTTTTCATACTGAAAGATCAGGTTGCCGGATTACGTATGATTTGCAGCACTCGCTGCATGTATGTCATTCCGTTCTCGCTGTAGGGACAATATGCTTTATTTTACAAAAGAAATTGAAGAAGAGCCCTGAGCACGAGCTTTATTTACTTTCTATATGGGATTTGATATTGATACCAAATATTTGAAAGCAGAATCTCAGCACAATCGTAATTATATACTGAAAATTATTCAAAAAATGAAATATGTAAAAAATAAATGATTACATAAATTAAATTCTATGATTCTGATGATGCGATACCCCTGAAATTTTGCATGAACATTCAGTATAGTAGTTTTCATTCTCGAAAAATAAATTTCACTCGAATCGGATATTCTGTTATGGAAATATAAAGATTCTTCTTTCACTATTCCAATTGAATTTTCTATGATTCTGTTAAAACTATGGCAACGAAATTTTGGAAGAACATTCAGAATATCGATCTTTATTCACAAAAAAAAATTCACTCGAATCGGATATATTTTTGGAAATATGAAGTTTTTTCTCATTATTCCAATTGAATTATCTATGGTTCTGTTCACACTATGGCCACAATTTTTTGCATGAGGCCTATTATCAGCAGCTTGCATTTGTCCGTAACATTTCGGTCCGATCGGTTTCGTATTTTTCGATATATTGAAGAACAAACATTTTTAATCGCCATTTTTATGGAACACCCTGTACGATTTGGCTGGTTCACGAACTTAACCGAACCATTTAGGACCGAACTCATCTAGAAAATTTCAAGTCTATAGGACAATACCTTTGAAAGTTATTGTGCTCACGGACGAACGGACAGACGGCCTCACGGACAGAATTGAATTTGACTACGAATCGTCATCTGGGAGTCTAACCCTATCGTTTGAGATCATTTTCGGCTCAAAATTAGAAAATTCCAGACATTTGGGCATACATACAGCACTCGTAGAACGAGCTCTCAAAAAGGTTTTCGGATCTAGAAAATATGCATTCAAACGCCAATATAATTATATCATACTTATGAATTCACATTATCAGCACCAATTGAACCATTGAAAACAAGTCAATTTATAGGAAACATTCAGCAAGGTTTTCAACTATCTTCTATATTGGTATCTATCAACATATTCATGAGATATAATTATTGTTCAAAAGACAGGAAAAATTGATCTAGTACGAATGTAGTACGAGATGAAATAATTACTACATATAGGTACGTATAAATACTGATAAGTGAATGAAACATCAATTATGGTAATAGTACAGAAAAACTAAGAAAATATTTTCTCGCAAATTTATATTTAGTATTTAGATACACTACTGGAAAAAATTAAAGGATCAAAAAAAAATTCCAAATTTTTCGGCAATTTTCAACATGCCGTAACTTTGAGAGGAATGGTCGTACAAGGAATTTAAAAAAAGGAAATTGTAGCTCCAAGTGTCTAGCTTTTGGATTAGAACTTCAAATTTCAAGTTTTAGTGGTTTTCGAGTAATGATGGAAAAATCAGCAACAAAAAAATTCTCAAAATTTTACCACTTTTTTTTCTTGTCTACGAGCGTGGAAATTTTATTTTTGCATAATCGTTATAATGATAGGATACTTTGTTAATTCAGCTTTAATTTATTTTTTATTGACCTCAATACGCCCACTTCCCGCCGAGATATCGGTCTTCAAATGGAAAAGGATCCATTTTTTATCCGTTATTAAATTAATAAAAATTTTATTTGTTAGTTTATTTGATTATTTTTGGAATTTATGTACTATCTGCAATTAAAATGTGGAAAAAGCTCGAGAAAATTCTTTTTTGCCTTTTTTGAAGATTATGAGCTTCTCAAATAGGCCAAGCAATAGAGGTTTTTTACGTGACAAAAATACTACCTGAAATCTGACTGTGCAGTCATGCAATAGGTAGTTTCTACATGTTTTTCATGATAAATTACACTCCTGAATCGTCTTAGGTTTTTTTTGAGAAGCGAAAAATAGCCAAAAAAATCCAAAATTTTGCTTTTTCGCT
The DNA here is from genome assembly GCA_013421045.1 of Propylea japonica. Taxonomy (NCBI): domain Eukaryota; kingdom Metazoa; phylum Arthropoda; class Insecta; order Coleoptera; family Coccinellidae; genus Propylea; species Propylea japonica. The sequence goes on from CM024239.1 coordinate 106,457,037, forward strand.
TATAAAACGTGAAGTATCTGATCGAAAAGCTGTTGATGCATTTTTTGTAGAGAATTCAATAACAAAAAAAATGAGAGGTGACACGTCTCGAGCGGATAATTAGTTTTCGAGAAAAGTCCAAAAAACTGGAAAAAAACATCAATTTTTCGAAAATTCATAACTTGGTCAATTTCTGAGATGAAGCGTAGTTGCTCTGAATTTAAGTAGTTATCAACATATACTTTATTGGTGCACAATTACAAAGCTGTCGGATAAATAGTTTTTGCACAATCGCAGTTTTCCGAATTCGACGTACTTTTTTCAAGAAGGTCGTGATACTCGGCTACTTGTCGGATTTGAATTTTACAAAAAGCATTTTAAAGAAGAAATAACATTCTTCAAATCGTTTATTCTCTCGATACCTGGTCTAAGAGCAAAAAATGTGATCCTTATTTTTTTCAAAAATTCAATCGAGTCAAACAAAAAAACGGCTCGCTGGATTGAGTTAACTCTTCGTAAGGTTTTATCAACATATTGAACTGTGAAAGTCACACTTAACATTATTGGTTCCCTCAACATTTTCGATTCAGCGGTAGATTTTCCAAGAAACCACCAAAAGCCCTTTTTTGTTAAATTTTTATATTGATGCGACATAAAGAAAAAAAAATTTCTGTGAATAAGCAATGGTTGTTCATTAATCGGAGTTCATTCACCGTCTTGAAACTCTCCTTCAATTTTCTGTGCGATCATTGGTTGCTGAGAAATCGATAATCAAAGACAAATGGATCCTTTTCCATTTGAAGACCGCTATCTCGGCGAGAAGTAGACGTATTGAGGTCAATGAAAAAATAAATTGAAGCTGAATTAACAAAGTATCCCATCATTATAACGATTATGCAAAAATAAAATTTCCACGTTCGTAGACAAGAAAAAAAAGGGGTGAATTTTGAGAATTTTGTGGTTGCTGATTTTTCTATCATTACTCGAAAACCACTGAAACCTAAAATTTTGAAGTTCCAATCCAAAAACTAGACACTTGAAGCTACAATTTCCTTTTTTTAAATTCTTTGTACGACCATTCCTCTCAAAGTTACGGCATGTTGAAAATGGCTGAAAAAATTGGAATTTTTTTTTGATCCTTTAATTTTTTCCAGTAGTGTATATTATTTCATTCCTGGAATAATTGTCGTTTCGACTTAATATTTTTTATGTGTTATGAAACGAGCTATCAATCATTTAAATCGGTGATAAAGAAGACGCGTGATTTTAAATCATATTCTTCAGTTTAGTTCATATGTTATTTAAGAAACAAAGAAAAAACAAGGTATCGGTGATCATAATTGAACACCAAGATGTCGAGATTTTTATGTCTACTTACTCGTACATCAAAAAATTTTAAAAAGCACTGACGTGAAGAAGCTTTTGCATATTGGAAAAACGGTCAATCCAATGTAATTATCATGAGGGTTTTTATTGGAATCATTAGACTTATTCATTCAGAAATTCATCTTTCCTTTTGATATCTCATCATACCCTTAAAGTTTAAAAAAGTGTGTACATTTTTTTCTTCAACGCCTTTTATATTGATACAGATGGCGTTACGAATTTTTTTTACTGAGCCAACCTCTAATATTTTCAGTTTTCTACCTATCCCAGAATCAAGGTCACCTCTTTCAAAAAAAATTCTGTATATTTAACACAAAATTTTCAAACTCGATAGAAAAGTGTATAAGATTTCGTGGGATTGAAATGTTTTTGGAAATAAAACACTAGGTCATTCCTTCAAACGACGTTTCGAAACTTTAATTGTTGCTTCTTCAGGCTCTACAAAATGAAAATCGACGGACAATCGCCACTTCCGAGGTATGTTATTTTTATGATGATTTTATTGGTTCCTTCTTGTTTGTCTGTTTTAATGTGAATGAATTGAAAGATGTGTATTTTATTTTGTAGAGCCTGAAGAAGCAACGAATTAAGTTGCGAAACGTCGCTTGAAGGAATGACATAGTGTTTTATTTCCAAAAACATTCCAATCCCACGAAATCTTATACAAATCAAAGAAGGAATACGATAGAAAATGAATTTAATAGAAAATCTTTGTTTGTTATTATCCTTCGCTTCATGCAGATTGAAAGAGAACAGGAAAGATGGGAAAAAACTGAATCTATCGATAATTTAATTAATTCTTCATAGACACCCTGTAGAATCTAACTTTCAGTGATGCCACACAGCCAATATCTTCGTTCTCAGACAGATGAGAAGGTTCAACCTAGAAGAATTTTGAATGTAAGCAAAAACTCTATTTAGAACTCGTTTTTTGAATTCTGTTTGTGATTATTACTCCTAAAAAATTACCAACGCATATTTTTGTGAATGGGAATTCCCAAGGGTTTAATTCACATAAAATAATTATCATACTTCTCTTTTACTAGGAAATCGTTCAGAGGGGAGTTTTTGCTATCACTTAAAACACTATTTATCGATTTTTCTACCTTGTCTGATAGTTGAGATATTGTCTGTATGGATCATCTGGGGGACATCCTGTATAAATATATTATTGGCAAGGTTTTGAAGTATCTAGGGGAAGGAGGGGCAAGATGACGACAGTAAGCTAAAAAAACTCATACAACGATTATTTGATCATTTTACGGTGTGAAAAAAAACTATTCTGTCATTTACTATTGTTTTGAGTTTTCAATAAAATAATTTTTTTCTGTGACGGTAATAAAATGTGACATTTTATATCTCTTGACAGGTCACAAAATATGACTTTTACGAAATTACTTTTTTCCCTGTCAAAAAAATGATTCTCTATGTAGCCGGGAAAAAAGTACTCACTTTTTTCTCGGGGAAAAAAGTAATTTCGTGAGAAGTTATATTTCTTTCACAATTAAATCGTTGTTTTTCTTGTCACAGAAAAAAATAGTGTATTATACACGGGAAAAATAGTAGATTTTAGCTCTCGGTTTTTTGTCTCCCTCCGCTTCGCGTCGGGAAACAATATAACCTCGAGCTAAAATCTAATACTTTTTTCCCTTGTATAATAAATAACTATTATCACTTGCAAGTTACTATTTGGAGTGAAAAATTTGAAGTTTATCTGCTAACGTCATTTTCGTCATCTTACCCGACGTGGAGGGTAAGATGACGAATTGTGGAGAGTAACATCAGGAGATACGTATTCTAAAAAACATAAAGGTAGCTATATAAAAAATTTACAAATCAAGGTAAAATAAATTTATTCTAGGTTTTTTTTTCATTTTCGCCTCTTTAGTGTCCAGTCCTGTGCACTCTTCACATTTGCTACAGCAAACTGCAAAACCATATTTCATTTTTTCCACGTTCACTGCAGATAATGCTCTTTCATCATCTGCATCATTTTCAGAGTCAGCATATTGTAGATCTTTGAGGAGTCAGAAGAATCGTTGAATTTTATTTTTCTTCTTACTGGTTTTTGTTTTAATTTCTGTGCTTTTCTACTTTTTTCTAATCTCTCATTTTTTCTGGTCTCGTAATTTTCTTCTTCTCTGAGTATGCATATGATCAAACGAGTTTAGTTTACCTCATCAGGATATTTCTTAACATATCTTCTGAGAGTAGCTTCTGGAATTTGATATGCTTTCGAAGCTGCATTTACACTCAACTCTTGATTTTTTATTTTAGTGAGTGCTCTTTTCATATTATCTTTCGACCATGATTGCCTGTCAGTTTTTCTTTGATATATTTTACCCATATTTATTCAAACCTGAAGTTAAAAACATGACCTAATAAATATTTTTAATTATGTAGGGTAAGATGACGAACAACTCGTCATCTTACCCGCATTTGGCATTTTTATTTGTAAACGTCATAAAATGAAATTCATCACTCCCAACAAATGTTTTCAATACTCAATATTTTCCTGAAACATGATAGTTTCGAAATAAAATTAGACTTACAGAAAACGAAATGAAGAAAACACTAAAAACAGTATTACTCGGAATCACATACTTATATTGTCTCAACCAACACCCGACATGTATCAACTCCTGGATCTTACCGAATTCTCGTCGTATTTTGCTGCCGATAAAAGGCATGAAGAATAGGACTATTTTTCACGTTTGACAGAAGCTGATGCTGAAAGACTTATATATTTAGGAAATGTCGAGAATTCGTCATCTTACCCCATTCGTCATCTTACCTCCTTTACCCTACATATCAAATTTTTCTCAAACCATTTTCTTTGATTTTTGTAATGAGGATATTTCACAGATCGTTACTTCGTCATTAAGAAGGAATATAGATTTAAAGTTGAGACATATCCCTATTTAATTTCCAAAACAATTCGAAAAATAAATTTCCATAACATACCTCTAGACTAGAGCTATTCGACCGAGTCGACCCATTAACGAGCCTAGTCGGATAAGTATACTCAAGCCCTGATTCAATTTCCGATATCAACTTGAAAATTCTGTTTTCGTCCTATTATACAAAACAACTTTATTCATGTTTGTGTTTAATTGTTGAAACACGTTGAGGTTTTAATGACCCTTTGAATCATGAAATATGAATAAGAAGGTACACCCCCTCAACGACCCTCTTACCGACGTGTAGAGCTTGAGCGGTCGCTGACAGAACATTAATTTTCTCGAAAAATGTGAGTATATTTTAAAAAGTTATAATTTACATTATTAGTTTGGAACTATAAATAGCAGAAAAGTCAAAGATATCAAACATTAATAATAAAACCTTGTGAATATATGTCTCCATATCTTTGAGTTTGTTTTCGAACTAAAAAATGATTACTACAGAAAATTGTGATATTTAAACGAATATAACTTCTTAGGAAAAATTAAAAATACTTTTTTATAGAGGGTTCTATCGGAATGCTTCAGTCGAAAAAAATGTCCAAAAATGAACTTGGTCACAATCAGGGCACACTATTCGTTTAGCGCACTGTTCACAAACATATTTTGACATTAATTAAACTGATATGTGGATTTTCTACGAGGGCAATTCAAATATAAGCGAGACTTTTTGATTTTCAGGCACAATAGTGGGGGGAGAACATTCCTGATTTTTTGTTGTTGGGTAGGTTTGTCAGGAGTAAGGGAATCACGTCGATCTCTCGGTGTCCACTTTGACGATGTTTGATCAAGAGGTTCCTCCGTCAATTGCACAACGTGTTATAATCAAGTTTCCCGCCGCAGAAGGTGTAAAACTGGCCAAAATCTTGGGGAGTTGACTGCCCATGTTCGGAGAAGAGACACTGTCGCGAGCCAGAGTGTTTGCTTGGCATAAACATTTCGTGGAGGGTCGTGATTGTGTTGAAAATGAGAGCCATGACAGCATACCGCAACGAACAACATCAGTAGTGTTCGAAAGCTTATTGAGGACGACAGACGTCGTACCACTCCTGAAATTGCAAGTTAGGTCGGGATAAATTATGGGAACACCTACTCCATACTCACAGAGAATCAAATGTACCATAAGGGTTGCGCCAGGTGGTTTCCGCGCCTTCTCACAGCTGACCAGAAACGCATCCTTTTCAGGAACAAGGAGACCAATTTCTACCTCATATTATCACCTGTGATGAAACATGAGTGCACTACTACACCCCAGAGTCTAAACAAGTGAGTAAGGAGTGGAGAGAACAATACGTTGCGACCTCTTGCTCAAACATCGTCACAGTAGACAGCGAGAGGGTCGATGAGGCAATCCGACGTACTTCCCTTACTCCTGACAAACCTACCCAACAACAAAAAAATCAGGAATGTTCCCCCCACTATTGTGCCTGAAAATCGAAAAGACTCGTTCATATTTGAATTGCCCTCATATTTAGATGAGGTGGGCAGGAAACACATATCTTTTTATCCTTTCTTCATTGGCTCGACTTTGAACTTCATCTTACCTGAACCGTGTATTCTGGCCAAACTCACACTAAGTTCTTGAGGCAAACGTAGATTGATCACGCTACTCTTCATAAGTAGGCTCTAATACTAATTTCCGAGCTGATTATTTCATGAACACAGTACGGTCAGTTTTTTCCAGATGCACTTTTACTCACCAAATGTCTATAATTCTATAAAAGAGTATCATAGGTCAACGTCTCGTTCGGCGGCTGCTGATATACGAGTATTGAGCACTTTTTCCAACTAAATGGTTGTTTAATGAACACACCACGATTAGTTGTTTCTAGATGCAAATAAGCAATAAGATTTCTGTAAAAGAGCATACTTAATATGTTGATAGCAGCGTAAACAAAAAAGTCACTTAACTACCGACGTTGGGCCTGAGAGGTCCCGTCGGAGTTTCGAATGGGCATAAATTACTGAAATTGTATTAACCAGATCTACTATTAGACTCAACAACCTCTATGCAACTAAACTAGCAGCTACTGAGGAATGCAAGAGCTATCCTGAACGAGAAAGGGGGTCGATCCACACATTTCGGCGACGTGACGGCAACATTGCTGTCAGTGTAATCCGCTATGAATTTTTTACCATGCACCATGAACTTGTCGTTCGTGTCAGTGTTTTCCCGTCATTGCTGGGTCTGGTCTAAGCGCGTTTTCAGTTTGGATCTGGTATCGACGTAAATGTTATTGTCTTATGAAATGAATAGCTTCTTTGAAGATCTTACTTTCAGACCAGTAAGAAGAAAAGGAAAGATGACACATGGTACATCCCATTTGACGTTTGTCAAAATTGAAATGTTCTCATGACGGTAGTGCATCGAGATTGCCGAAATCTCATTGCATCGGACATGTTTGAATACACCGCTATCTTTTCCCTTTGCTTCAAATAGACACCCGTATTTTCCGATATATTTTTTCACTGAATGTCACCCTACGGTACGTCACGTCACTGAAGTGTGTGGATCGACCTTAAAGGGCGATCCACATATTTCAGTGACGTGACGGCAACGCTGCTGTCAGTGTGCGCTCCCTTCAGTGTAATCCGTTATGAATTTTTCACCATGCACATAGCAACGTAGCGTTTCGTCCATGTCAGTGTTTTCCTGTCATTGCTGGGTTCGGTATAAGCGCGTTTTCAGTTTGGATCTGGTATCGATGTGAATGTTATTGTCTTGCGAAATGAATTGCTGCTCCAAAAATCTTACTTTCAGACTGGGGAAAAGAAAAGAAAAGATGACACATTGAAATATTCTCATGACAGTGCACCGTGATCGCCGGTATCTCACTGAATGTCACTCTACAGTAACTGAATTGTGTGAATCGACCTTTAATCTCACAAATCGTCCAACCGTCGCGGCCTCACAGGCCCCACGTCGTTACCGAAAGGTTAAATGTTAAATGATATTATGATCAAGGTATTCAAACGAGATGTGAAACAATAAATATATTTCTTTAACATACAATAGAGGGTACAATACACTATCAAACACAAGAGAGCTAAAATCAACTCGTATGTATACATAACATAATTTTTAAGGCACAAGTTTGGTATGAGAAAACTATATACATTTTGAAACCTATAGCTACAACAAAGTCAGAGGATGCATTACGTTTTCGGGGCGTTCCAAAACGCAGAAACTCTTTGAAATTTTTCACTTTGTGGCTTGTCAATCCTTGGCATTGAAGGGTTGAGTTTACTCGGAGTTTTTGTGCCGTTTAATGGTTTCGGTGAATTTTTATTGGCAATTTTGGTCACATAACGTTCATTGCTTTGTTCTTTGGCTATGACTGCTTGAGTTTTTCTCAATAGAGACGGTGAAGGACTCCTATACCTCACGGTGTGTTGTGGAACATTGATAGAGTTACTGTTAACGCATTTTGTTTCTGAATTTCCTAGTCTACTAGATATGATATTTGAATGGATTACTCTACTATTGTCAGTAACAGTGATTTCTGATTTCTTTATAGAATTTTTGTTTTCCACTGTTATTTTTGGTGCAATTATTGGACTTTTCTTTGCTTGAGGGCATGGAGAAGTAGGCCTCAACCTGGATCTATCTAAAGTTGTTTTGGTTGAAACTGAAAGATTTTTTTCCACGCAAGGTGATCTAGATCTACTTCTTGTTTTTGGTTCAGTCAGTTTTGAAGAGATTTCTTTTTTATTTTCAACTATTTTAGGGTTTGTTTCTATCTTATGTTCAACATTTGTGGTTTTATTGTTCTTGGGGGGTGCTTTCGTACTAGGCGGTGTCTTATCCAGGTGATCGAATTTTTTTATAGCGTTCGCTACAGTTCTTGAGGTATAGGTTGAGTACATTGGCACCTTCTTTAAGCCATTTGTCGAACTGGTCGATTTTCCTGGAAAATAAATAAATTTGAGAATTGAGCAAAAATAAAAAAACATGATTTTTCCTTGTATCAAAAATTATCTGTTCTTCAAATTCTCCAATTAAAATACCTAACTCTTTGAATCATCAGTGATCGTTGAGATGAAAACTACCAATAATAAACACAGAATAACTACATTGGTTCAATTATGTGATGAAAATCCATACTAATATTATAAATGCGAAAGTAACTCTGTCTGTCTGTCTGTCTGTTACTCTTTCACGCCTAAACGGCTGAACGGATTCTGATGAAATTTGGTATGGTGATAGATGATAACCTAGAAATGGTCATAGGCTATAAATAATCACGCCATCGTTCTTAGGGGATAGGTAGTAGGCAGATAACTAAATTGAGTTAGTGATTTTTAGTCGTTTTTTTTGGGACTTTTGCTCTTTCACGTCTAAACGGCTGAACAGATTTTGATGAAATTTAGTAAGGTAATAGATGGTTACCTAAAAACAGATATAAGATCAAAATGATCACGTCATCGTACTTAGGGCGTAGGAAGTAGGCAGAAAACTGAATTGAGTTAGTGATTTTTTTATGGTTTTTGCTGGGAGTTTTGCTCTATCATGCCTAAACGGCTGAACGGATTTTGATGAAATTTGGTATGGTGATAGATGATAACCAAGAAATGGTCATAGGCTATAAATTATCACGCATTCGTTCTTAGAGGGTAGGCAGTAGGCGGATAAACTAAATTGAGTTAGTGATTTTTAGTCGTTTTTGTTGGGACTTTTGCTCTTTCACGTCTAAACGGCTGAACAGATTTTAATGAAATTTAGTAAGGTAATAGATGGTTACCTAAAAACGGATATAAGATCAAAATGATCACGTCGTCGTACTAAGGGGATAGGAAGTAGGCAGAAAACTGAATTGAGTTAGTGATTTTTTTATGGTTTTTGCTGGGAGTATTGCTCTATCATGCCTAAACGGCTGAACGGATTTTGATAAAATTGGTATGGTGATAGATGATAACCTAGAAATGGTCATAGGCTATAAATAATCACGCCATCGTTCTTAGGGGGTAGGCAGTAGGCAGATAACTAAATTGAGTTAGTGATTTTAAGTCGTTTTTGTTGGGACCTTTGCTTTTTCACGTCTAAACGGCTGAACAGATTTTGATGAAATTTAGTAATGTAATAGATGGTTACCTAACAACGGATATAAGATCAAAATGATCACGTCATGTTACTTAGGGGGTAGGAAGTAGGCAGAAAACTGAATTGAGTTAGTGATTTTTTTATGGTTTTTGCTGGGAGTTTTGCTCTATCATGCCTAAACAACTGAACGGATATTGATGAAATTTGTATGGTGATAGATAGTAACCTAGAAAAGGATATGGGTTATTAATATTCATGCTATCGTACTTAAGGCGTAGGCAGTAGGCAGAAAACTAATTAAGTTAGTGATGTTTAATCGTTGGTTTTGGAAGTTTACCTCATTCACGCCTTAACGTCTGAACGGATTTTTATAAGACTTGGTAATATAAAGAGGATCCTAGGCATGGACACAGGCTACTTTTTACGGCGGGAAAATACCTCATTCCAACGTAAATCTAGCGTGATCGTGTCAAGAAGCGCATGACGCCATAGCTACTGAAATGATTTTGATGTTTTTTTTAACTGAGTGTTACTAAGACTTCAATTTAGTATTTGATCACTTTTCTAACTTAGAGGGTCGGTAGGCGGACGAAGTCGCGGGTAAAAGCTAGTATATACATAATTTCGAATTATTCCTCAGATTATGAAAGATGTATTTTATTCGTTGTTCAGAGAAGTCTAAAGCTATTTTTGTAGGTTTACCCATGTGCTTAAAAAATATTTGGTGATAAAAAGAACACAGAAAGCTTCAACAAAAACACACGCAAAGCATACAAAATACTCACAGTATACCGTACGTTTCCTTTGAAAATCGTCATCGGTAGTCTCACTTATCTTGAAATTGAAATAATTTCATTGAGATAAAATTAATTCAATGAATTGGACCGTAATCGGAATATTTATAATTAATTGATTATTATATTAAACTAATTGTCTTGCTTTTCAACTTTTGGTCCACTGGAAAGATATCAGAAGGTTCTGATCTCAGAGTAAAAAGTTCACTTTTTACACTGAAGCTCTGATTTTCTTGCTGATTATCAATTTTTATTTTATGATCAGTGTATTGACATTAACAACTCTTTTCGTGGGTCGATTGAATATAGAATATTTTTTCCTGATCTGAACTTTTCGCTACATCCGGTAATCGTTTACGATTGGCATTTTATATTTTGAAAGAAATATGCTTTAACTTACCAAATTCGAATGTTTCTATTTTATCTTCCAATTTAACATTGACACCTTTACATCTTATTGCAGTTCTCAAATTCTCTTCGCTAGGAAATATGTCTTTCTGTTTATTCGTCAAATTTTCCTTGGACTCGAATTTCGAACTTAGCGTCATCAGTTTAGAGGAGGTATAGTTCAATGATTCGCTGCTATCTGCAAGAGTATGTCTTCTGTATTCTGGTTCTTCAACGATAGAGAATTTTTTACCTAAAAGGGGGGTAGATGTACAGGAGCTGGTTGTCAGATGAGAAGAACAGCTGATACCACTGTCGCTTCTTTCTGTGCAAGACCTCATTTTCACTGATTTTGGACTATGACTTGTGTTCTGCTCTTTGGAATCATTCTCACCGATTTTGATGATTTCCATTTCGCTTGTTACTTCTTCATTGATATTATCCGTATATGTCAATGTTTCATCTTTCATTTCGTAATTTCCATTAGTATCTGCTTGACTGATACTTTCTGTTGTATTTTTCTTCAGTTCTATGCTTTCTTCATTTTGATTGATTATTGTCGGTTGAACGTTCTCATCTTCGTGTTCTGATAAATTCGATTCTGGGACAGAAACTGCCTCAGGGTCAATATTACTAGTTTCTTCCTCTGACTGATCGACTTCCTGGACTGTATCCTCAAGAGTGAGTGAGTGAAAACTATTTTCCACAAGAAAATTGTTTTCCTCATTCAGACTGGACATTCTAGAAACCATCGAATTGACTGTGGTACCAGTAAGGGAAGGTCTAGGAGTGTTTGGAGTCGAGTTATTCGTAGAATTCCTTCTGCTTGCCGAAAGAGTTGCCATTCTTCCCAAGGCTCGTATGGCGTTACCTGTTTTCTGAACACACAATAAAACCCATGCAAATATTAGAAAACCACGCAAGCAAAACCTTAAGGAGGGAAGTAAACTGAATTTAAGATCTTCAATCAGATTTTCTAGAAAAAACCTTCAATTTTATCGTAAAATATTTCATTTGAGAAAAATTAAGTACTTAGTTTTTCTTTATCTGTGTCGATCTTTTTTTTGTTGAGAAAGCTCTGATGTGAAGATCATAAAGTGAGCAAAAGGTTACATGCAACATGAATGAAAAAAGAGTTCGTACCTGCCACTTTCTGCGTATGATGAACTTTTTGAGTTTATCTGTGGAAAGAATGACAGTCTCTTGATGATTTTCTGGATCCAACCAGGTATGTTTCAAGCATTTCTCTGCCGACAAGCGATCTCTGTAAAAACATAATTAACAATCGGGGAGTCACTTATTTTTTTGAATAATTACTCACTCTTTTCTGTTCACAAGCAGGGCCGAAATGAAATCTCTAGCATTTTGTGAAACAGTATTGAAAGCTTCGTCATCGAAGTCATAGTCAGCTCTGGTGATGTTCGCGAAGGTTTCCGCATCATTGTCGCCCATGAATGGTGATAGACCTGACAATCTGGAATTAAAATGATACTTCTGTTTAGTTTAACTTTTTTTATAGATTCGAGGAAATAAGAAAATTTTACACTAAGCACGGTCCCCTATAACTAGTTAGTTTTCCGCATGAGTTATCTAAGTGTGCAGTAAGGTGATCACTGTGATCAGATATGGTGACTGGAGCTCCAAATATAGTCGACTTATCCTTTTTCTGAAATACTGGTAATTTATTTTTGGGCTCATATTTTTCAGGAAAAACTAGTCGTTCTCTCACTTTTAATTTTGTTCGCCAAGCATTGCTTGAAATGAAATAGTTCATGAAAGAGAAAATTGAATGTTTGAAAAATATATTTTTTCGACTACGGGTCGTACTGGAATTTTGTCTACCCGTCCAAAAAACTCTATTTATCGGACTTGTTACTTAATTACTATTTTCGACAACCGTCTAGGAAGTACCCACATCCCAGACACTTTTTCTTAGAGAAAGTAGCTTTTCTGTCCTAGTCTGGGAAGTATGGTTTTGATCATTACCGACGGAATAATGGCTGACAGTTCATATGAAAATAGCTGTCGAAAGTTTTGCATGTTTTTCTTATCGCAATTAGGAATAAAATATGGAAATCAGCTGCTATAGTATTATTTTACACGGTTGCCGAAAAAATATTGTACGTAACAAGCCCGAGAATGTTTTTTTTTGACTCGTTACGTAAATTACTATTTTATAGAATGTATTCATTTCCAGGACCCTTTTTTTAGAAAGAAGCATTTCCTGGCCTAGTCCGGAAAGAATCTCGTTTGCAGTTGATATTAGTTGTCAGAAGTTTGCATGTTTTTCATCACGATTCGCGAAAAAATACGGAAAATAGCATCACTAGTGTTTTTTACCGGAAAATAAATTATGCTCAACACACCTGAAAATAGTTTTTATGGACTCTCAGATTTCCAGGACTAGAGTATGGCTCTTCCTAGAATTTTGTCTATTGGTTCTTATTTTCCGGACTTACTACGTGAATTACTATTCTGATGAATGTTAAGACATAAAGACTCCTTTTCTTTCATTTGACATGCCGCAACTACTGGGATGTTTTCAATGATTATAACTAAGTACCTGTTCATCAAGCGAGGGCAAGAGAGGGCGAGATATTCATGAAAAACGGATACCTATCAATTCTTTGAAATCAGGCTTGACTACGTTAAAACGTCATTACAAGTATGAAGTACTTAAAATGCACATGTCCAGAGAGGCAAATTCAATCGTCAAAATTCACTGTTCTTTAACTTGCCTGCAAAAAAATATTAATATTTTTATTTTCTTTGTAGTTAAAGGTGCAAAAATATTTGTGAGGTTAACCGAATACTCTCACAAGAAGTGTGTATGTTTATTATATCTCCTTTCATAACTGAATTACTATTTCGATTATGACAGCAAAAACTTTCATTATTCTTGAACTAACAAGAAAATCACAATTCGATTGATTGCAAATTTTTCTTAACAAGCCATAAAATATAGTCTCTCTCAACCATTTCCATTCATACGAATTGATTATTGAAGTTTATAAAATCCTCCGAAGAAATTTATGAGACTTTCTTCAAACCAGTATGTTGCTGAAAGACTGATATCAAAGTCCATCTCCCTTCAGAAAAAAGAAACACAAAATCGATGGAACTTACGTATTCTATACACACTTTCATGGCTTTGGGAAAATCATTTGAATCAATTCATTTCAAAATAGCTACCTATATTTTATTCTTTATCAGATCAATACAGAGAAATTTTGTTTGTGGGAAAATAGAAAGTATCGAAGTCGCTCTCATAATGTAAATAAGAATGGATATTGTGAACAATTCCTCGTTGTATCCCGCATAATCAGCCTCTCATATTTATTCATTCTTCGTTTTTTATTACTGCCATCGAATAGCAGATGAGTTGCTGGAGTGATAAAAAGATATTTATAGAACTTTGAACAATAATTATTCCAAAAAACACCTTGGCGGACAATGCAAAATTAACATCCATTAAGAATGAAATGACTAATCCACTGTAACGAGAACAGATATTCAATAGGAATGTTGACTACTTTTTGGAATTTATTTTATTTCAAAGATAAACCCTATACAAACACGAAAAAATACTTTTTCCTTGAAAATATAGTAATTGCCAATTAAAATGAGTAAATGAAAAGACAATTCAAAATTCCCGCGGAAATGCTCAATTTTGTCACGTTCTGATGATAACGTCATTATTCAGTGAACAGACTTTGACTTCTGTCAAAGCGAACTGATTTTGCCCGATCCCTTGTGGAAAAGTTCAATCTAAGCTTTCAAAATGAATAGGTCAGTTTGTAAATGCTGAATGAGGTGTTTCTTTTATTGGAATAATAAATATTAGTTAAAAGTTTGCTACTTACAAAGACAATTTCACGTTTTTAAGCTCCGCTGCACAAAAATCCTTGTTTTCAGCAAAGAAACTTGCGACCATTAGGGAATCTTCGGTAAGTTATTACCATTAGGGTACGTTCAGATGATGAGCGCTCAACGCGCGTTTTGCTAACGCGCGTTGAGCGCTCATTATCTGAACGTAGCCTTACCCTTGATGAATCCTATCTCCATTATAAAGAAAATTGTAGATTATCGTTCTTGTAACGAACTAGGTATTCTGTTCTCTTTCAGCTTTCAACTTCGTAAGTTCGAATCATAGATATGATATATTATATATTTACTATGGTTCAAGTCACAGAACCGTGGGTTTCACAAAGCTTGATTAGCCATCAAATCGTTTATATTGAAGTAAGTCGATGGTTTATGTCAAAAATGAACTGAAAATTGCAGAGAAATGATGACATTTCAATAATCAAGCTGATTGGAGTTTTGTGGAACCCGGCCTATGAATATATTTTGTTGATCTGAGCACCGAACATTCGAATTTGCAATGACAATACCTGGAGAGTGACGTCAATTACCTCTGATTGGCGTTCGCAGTCACGTGATAGTTGATAATAAATAACATAATTTAAATCAGCTTTATTTAATTCAACGAGAATAATAAGATCACTAAAATGGTTTTATAGGATTTCAAAAACTCCCTTCTATGAGGAAAACCTCAATTTATATGAATTCGTAACATGAGTCAACATCCCTATTATTTGGTTTATTGGCATTTGAGTGACTTTTCCAAATAGCTTTTGATTCGTGTAATAATAATAATGATAATAATATCTATCAACCACGAGAAAGTTCTGGGGGTCGATTCTTGAATAATGTCGTGTTCGCGAATCGACAAATCGACATTTGCAGATTCGCGCCTGTGACATTATTCGAGAACCGAACTCCTGGTACCGCGTTACCAAACAACAATGCATATAGTACATTCACGAAAGGTTGAGCCGTCGGTTGGCCATGGAAATTTGGCATATTCCACTGTGTATATTAAAATTTTAGGTTATGTTCTTTATTTTCTTGTCAGATTGATACGCAATGTTGTCAATGTTGCATAGAGTTGTCTGATAACTCGCAAGCCCGTCGGGCGAGGCCGGGTACATTCGGCAACGTTGACTTTATTTTACGTTATGACAGCAAATACTGCCAACTTCAGATAAATAAAGAAACGCCTACTATGTGCTCAACCTTTCGTGAACGGACTATATCTATATTTGATAATTAATTAAATAAAGTTGACTAATACGTCAAAAAATTTAAGAAAAGCCCTGAGCAGATGCTTTTGAGAGCTCGTTCATTGGTGGAGCAATAATGCTAAACCTCAAAATTTGTATTGGACTAGAGATTGATACTTAATATAAAAATGCACAATTTCATCACGACATTAATTATATTCTGGAAATTATTCAAAGAAATGGAAAATGTAAATACCAATAATTAGAAAAGAATTAAATTGTATGGTTCAGATGAAGCGAAACTTTGTATGAACATTCGGTAAATCAATCTACATTTATAAAATAAATTTCACTCGAATCGGATATCTTGTTATTGAAATATGAAGTTTCTTCTTTTCAATATTACAATTGAATTTTCTATGGCTACAATATTTTGCATGAGGTTTATTATGGGTATCTTGCATGTGGCTGCGAAATTTGTCTGAGGTATTTAGGGACAAAAATTTTGAATGACCATATTTTAGGCATTTGGGAACTCATCCTGAAAGTTTCAAGTCTCTAGAACAATCTCTTTGAAAGTTATCTTGTTAACAGACGGACGGGCCAGACAGCATTTAATTCGACCACGAATTCGAACCCTATCATTTGAGACCATTTTCGGCTCGAAATTGAGAAATTATAGACATTTGGACAAAACGATATGATTCTCGTTTAAGTAGAACGGGCGCTCAAAAATAGTGGAAAAATCTAGAACTATTCGCCCGGTCTGAAGCTTGATATATTCGGAAGTTAGAGTGAGCGCAATCGGGCGGCTGGAGTTGACCACGGATTATTCATCACTGAGTTCAACAGAGTTCTTTACGACCACTCCCAGTTTTAAATCCCAACAGGTACCGCCTGTTCCTGCACCATTACTCGAAAGTTTTTCCATTAGAGATAAACTCAGAATGCAAAAAAACATAAAAATCATACTCACAGCACATAGCAAATAACACCAATGGACCACATGTCAGACTTAAGCCCAATAGGCTCGTAGTTTATGATCTCCGGTGGTATGAACTCCGGAGTTCCAAAAAGTACCCTGGTCGGTTTCTCCGGATCTAACCTCTGTGCCAAACCGAAATCGATAATCTTGATCTCGTGAGATGTTCTGGTGTGACACATGATGTTTTCCGGCTTGAGATCTAGATGTACTATATTTTGGCTGTGCATATAATCAACACCCTCGCAGATCTGTCTAACGAAGAGTATGCAGTCTTTCTCTGTCAGTGTGAAATCGTCGGCGACGACTCGTTCGAAGAGTTCCCCTCCAGATATGCTGAAGAAAAAACGTTAATTTAGTTATGAGAATCTTGAGTAAAAACTATTTCATAGTGATATTATCGCTGTAGTGAAAGGTGAAGATATTTTAGGGCTTCTCCGTGAAAAAAATACGAGGCTGACATCAAATAATTTGGAAAGGAGTATGTTTGCTGAGCATGCAGTATCATTATCAGAACAGTGATCGCAATGGGTAGGTTAGCCTTCTGCGAACTGCCAACATGTAGATCTTTCGTTCTCTACCTCACTCATTAATGGACACCCAAGAAGGTCGTCAATGGCGTTAACGAAACGGAAAACCTCCTTAGGAGCCTTGGCGGTTTCCTTTTGGGTATCCAGAATCGGTTTCCCCATATGAATTGTTCTTAGGCCAGCCAGCTCTGGACACTTGCATACTATGATTTTCCCATATGGTACAAACGATATTTGTACCGACAGTGCCCCGTCAGCAGTCCCACCGTCACCCGAAACTCTGCTCGTGACAGCTGTTAACCTTGATGCACTATTGCAACATTATATAGGTAAAAGACGGACTCACGCGATGAAGTCCGTATACGCATTGAACGATCACTTGTCGAGAATACGGGGCCTGATACTCATCGACTAAAAGATGATTTGGAAGTGCCGGAACAAACTCAATGAGTTAGGCAAGAAAAATAAGGTCCTTTTCATCTGGGTTCCTGGCCATTATGAAATCAAAGGAAACGAAGAGGACCAACACACTTGCCAAAGAGGGCCCACGAATGTCATTCATTGGCCCAGAACCCTTCTGTGGTATAGCTAAATGTACCTATAAGAAGGAGTTTCTGTAGAAGAAGAAAGCCGAGAGGAAAAAAATTCTGGCGGAATCTCCCAAGGATGGTTCATTCTACTAAGTTCCTTCGAAACTTTGAAACAGCAAAATCCGAAAGATATCTGGTTCTTGGTAAGAAACAATTACACCTCCTCACTGGCTCTCTTACAGGAGCCTCAGGAAGCACCTGTTGAGTATTATCGGACACTAACGAGTGTAGGCTCTGTGGGGAGGAGGAAGAAACCCCCATTTACCTAGTCAGGGAATGCTTTTCATTGCGAGCCTAAAGAAAAGAATGCCTTGGGCGAGAAATTTGTAGGAGTGAGGAACTAGCCTCGTTGAAGCTTTCACAGATATTAGATTTCATCAGATCTCTGGAACTGGAAGGCGAGCTGTGAAGGGTGTGGTGAGAACAGCTCTGTGAGGGGGCACAATAGACCTTGAGGTCGCAGTGAACTGGAATCTCTTTTAAACTTTAACTATACCGCACTCTCAGGTCAGTAGAGATCCCTGGCAGTGTGATCTCAGGGATCTCAGTACGGCCTGGGATTCCTTCAGAGGTGGTTGAGCCAGTGGATACTGCTTCATCAAAATTATTGCCAAAGAAATCAAGAGAAAAGTGCGAAAAAGCACATGTTGACGTTGAATGTTGAACTCCTACAGCTGTAAGGAAATATCATTTGCTAACAGGAAAGAAGCCTTGACTTTTTCTCTGAGAAAGGGTATAGCCGGGTTTCAATGGTGAATCTGCCCCCGCGGCCTTTTCGATTCATATTAAGGGGATCGATTAGGCATTGAATGAAAATAATTCAGCCAACTTTTCAGCTTTTTATCTCTAGCCATTTTTGAGATTTCTGTGAAAAACGCTTTTTTCGTTTTTATTTTTTTTCTCTTGTGATATCCAAAATTTTCGAATGGTGATTTTTCTGTTGATTCTTTGCTATTGAAGGAATAGACGTACAATTTTTTCACGAATTTCAGCTAAAAAATCTATTTTAGAAAAAAAATAAAGTTATTGTCATTTGTTTTTCGGTGTTCTTAAAAAGTGTTCACCGCCATTTTTTGACATGAAATGTCTTCTTTGGCCCTTTATACACTGGAATTTTTCCACATTTTCAAAATTGGTGGAACATTTTGAAAAAAAAAAAAAACTGTTTTAATTCTAGGATTCAACAGATATCCATCAAATGTTGATGCCGTTGTATTAATATTGGCTACCTGAACAATATTAGTGAAAAAAACAATTGGCGATCTGTTTTAGTTTGGGAGTTATGGGCCCCCAAAGTCTGAAAAATATTTCACCTCAAAGTCACTTTTCTCAGTACAGAAACACTGAATTATCGCTTTATTGAGTTTAAAACCTCTCTGAACATTTTAACATTAAGATTTGATTCATTTTATTCAGATATATTCAATAATTGTTGCAAAAACATCGAAAAAATTCGAGGGAAAGCCCTCCGTTTCTTATGGTAAGTTTGGCACTACCGCGAATTATTCCGCGCGAATATGACACGATACATACCGATAATTCTGGCTATAATTTCCTAATGGCACTCGCTGAAAGACGCGATAGTGCCAAACTTACCATAATAGTCCGGTCAATTTCGACAATTGAAATAAAGAAAATTCCGACAAAGCCAAATTTATGTAGAGACCTTAGGTTCACCACAAGGAATAAAGTCTCAAAAGTCCCCATCAGTCCCATGTGAGCTTAGGGACTTATTCGGGGTCAAAGGTCAAAATTTTAGGTTTTTTGGATTTTTCTCGAAAACGGTAAGTTTTATCGAAAAAGTACCTTGGAGCAAAGTTGTAGATCTTAAAATTCTCTATAAAAATGGTTCCCATGATTTTTTCTCTAAGACCCACTATTTCCCAGATATTGCGCTTGTAAGAATCATGTTCTACATAGTATGCACACATATGCCACGTATATACATAAGGTACTCAAGCAAGCAAAAATGCCTACTCGTGCCTCTTCTATGTATACATTATACTATTCTAAGAAAATTTACTCTAAAATGACCGCCGGTCCCTTACCTTTACGTAATTTTTGAAAAATATGTTCAGTATTTACGTAGACATTATGGTCATACAGTTACGGTAGTATTTGATGGCTACAGTGACACAACAAAGAACATAAAAAGCTGCAGAACAACGTCGTCGTGCTGCTACAAAAACATCCTCAGGTACCGACATAATGTTTGACGAATTTATGACAGTTCCAGTTAATCAACAACATTTTTTTGCAAACATTAATAATAAATCTCGTTTTATTTCTATGTTGAGTAACAAATTAACAGCTGAAAATTGCCGTGAAACAAGCTCCTAATGACGCCGATGTCCTCATAATTGAAACAGCAATAGAACAATTTAATGCAAGAAATACAGCTATTGTAGTGGGTGAAGATGTTGATTTATTAGTACTACTCACTGCAAGGACTCCATCTGATAAAATTATTTACTTTTTAAAACCTGGGAAGGCGCAGCAACGGACAGAAATATATTCTTCAAAAAGTTTATCAGCTTATCCGAAATGCCAAAACTTTATTTTATTTTACATGCGATAACCGGATGCGATACTACGTCAGCAATGTTTAGAAGGGGCAAAAATTCAGTATTAAAATTATTTGAAAAAAATGATTTGATTGACTGCGCTGCGCAAAAGTATTTACAGAAATTAATTCTTCACCTCAAATACTTATTACTAAAGGAATTCGGTTTCTTCTTGCGGTTTATGGAGCTCCAAAAAAAATTGATTGCATAGATACGTAAGTACAGATATTTAACATTCGTAAAAAATACACGAAACAAAAAGCAAGTACAGCTATCTTGTGTTCCTCCAACATCGGCATCTGCTACTCAACATTTGTTTCGAGTATACTATCAAGTTCAGACATGGCAAGGCAATGAACTGAACCCTGAAGACTGGGGTTGGAAATTGATAAATAATACTTTGGAACCGATTCGAACTTTACTGCCCCCTGCTCCAGAAAAACTTCTTAACACTATTTTTGCAATTGCAAGAAAGGTTGTAGTGCCAAATGTGGCTGTAAAAAAGTAGGATTGCAGTGTTCTCCAGCGTGTACCAATTGCCAAGGTGTCTCTTGCTCAAATGTTCAATTAAATACAAGAGAGGAAGATTCATGTGATTTTGATGAAGAGACAACTGATTCATCTTCATTTGAACAATTTCTAAGCGTTCATCAACAGGAAGGAGAAGAAGAAGAAGAACAAGAAGAAAATGAAGAAAACATGATTGTTGAAGTTGAATATGAAGAGTATGAGTCAGATTAAAGTAATAAAAAAAGTTAGAACGACAGTTAAACTCAGTAACCCATATCAATAATCTTCATACTATTAAATAATTATTGTTCCTGAAAATAACGTCATAAAGGTTCGTGGAATCGGCCTACCGGGGATACCACGTTAAAAAAAATGCGCCGAGTACACTACCTCACAGGTGGTGTGGAAATGTGTGCATTATGTAGAACGCAATATCTGGGAAATAGTGGGTCTTAGAGAAAAAATCATGGGAACCATTTTTATAGAATTTTAAGATCTACAACTTTGCTACAAGGTACTTTTTCGATAAAACTTACCGTTTTCGAGAAAATCCAAAAAACCTAAAATTTTGACCTTTGACCCCGATAAGTCCCTAAGCTCACATGGGACTGATGGGGACTTTTGAGACTTTATTCCTTGTGGTAAACCTAAGGTCTCTACAAAAATTTGGCTTTGTCGGAATTTTCTTTATTTGATCACTATTTTTATGTCTAAAATGACCGGACTAATAAGAAACGGCGGGCTTTCCTCGAATTTTTTCGATGTTTTTGCAACAATTATTGAATATATCTGAAATAAAATTAATCAAATCTGAATGTTAAAAGTTTAGAGAGGTTTTAAACTCAATAAAGCGATAATTCAGTGTTTCTGTAGTGAGAAAAGTGACTTAGAGGTGAAATATTTTTCAGACTTTGGGGGCCCATAAATCCCAAACTAAAACAGATCGCCAATTGTTTTTTTCACTAATATTGTTCAGGTAGCCAATATTAATACAACGGCATCAACATTTGATGGATATCTGTTGAATCCTAGAATTAAACATTTTAATTTTATTTCAAAATGTTCCACCAATTTTGAAAATGTGGAAAAATTCCAGTGTATAAAGGGCCAAAGAAGACATTTCATGTCAAAAAATGGCGGTGGACATTTTAAGAACACCGAAAAACAAATGACAATAACTTATTTTTTTTTCTAAAAATAGATTTTTTAGCTGAAATTCGTGAAAAAATTGTACGTCTATTCCTTCAATAGCAAAGAATCAACAGAAAAAATCACCATTCGAAAATTTTGGATATCACAAGAGAAAAAAATAAAAACGAAAAAAGCGTTTTTCACAGAAATCTCAAAAATGGCTAGAGATAAAAGCTGAAAAGTTGGCTGAATTATTTTCATTCAATGCTTAATCGATCCCCTCAATATGAATCGAAAAGGCCACGGGGGCAGATTTACCATTGAAACCCGGCTATACCCTTTCGTCCGCAATGACAAATTTTGCTAGCGTTTTGCAAAAAAAGCTGTTTCTCTTAGTGATGCACATACAATGTGGTGTGGAACATCCAAATGGAATAAATTCGATAACGAATAAATGAGAGCGTGATGGGCACGTCGATTTCTATCTTCAAATTCTAATTATATAGGGTGGTCATGCGACAGTGGCCGATACCAACTTTCTTATTTTAAATACAACACCCTGTATATTATAAGTTTTTGGATTCTCAGAAAATGCTGGAAATAATTCATGTACAATGTCCATACCTATCTCAACTGTTCGGAATTATTAAGTGTTTTCAGATGTATTACAAAAATTAACATTAAAAAAAGAAAATTATTTTATTTCACAAAAAATGTAAAAAAGAGAGAAAAACATTAATTTCAATGTGGAGATGTTCAATTGTTCGCCGCTAACGTCTTTGCAAAATTCTAATCTGGTATAGAAATGTCTTCTAACGTTACTCAACATCTCAGGCGTGACTGATATAATCGACGTGATTTGTCTTTTTAAGTCATCTCAGTGGTTTGGTTGGGTATACAATACTTTTGATATATTTCCACAAAAATAAGTCTAATGGCGTCAGATTACGAGATCGTACTGGCCATTCTGTCGTTCCGCAACTCACTATCCACCGATTTGGAAATTTTGGTTCAGGTACTGCCGGACATTGATTTGGAAATGGGGCGGTGCTCCTTCTTGCTGAAACCATAGTACATTGTACATGAGTTATGTCTAGAATTTTCTGAAGAATCCAAAAAAACCAATAATATACAGGCGGTTGTATTTAAAATGAGAAAGTTGGTATCGGTCACTATCACATGGCACACCCTATATAATTATTTTTATTAATAAAATGCGCATCTAAAAAAAAATCGACGTGTCCAAGTGATTTTCGTAACACGCTCCCATTTATTCGTTATCAAATTCATTCCATTTGGCTGTTCCACACTTATATTGTAAAAATTTTTACTCACTATTCCATGACCATAATCATTTCTTTGGGGTTCTCGAAGGCAGCCGCCAACTGAAGTAGCTTCTGGTGTCGCAATTGGTTCATTATATCTATCTTCTTGAACTTTATCCTGTCTTTTGAAGTTCTACATCTTATGAATTTAGCCGCCAGTTTCTGCGACGTTGTCTTATCTACAACTTTGTGCACTACGCCAAAGCGACCCTTTCCCAGTTCTTCCAAGATGTCGTAGCGGGCCTTGAATTCTGGTCCTGGTTCCAATGAAACCATCCTGGGTTCGAAAGTCGAAATTTCGTCTGGAAAAAAAATCCTTGCCTTAGAATGATTTTTATTCAAGAAACTATGATAAACTTTGATGTGCCTTAGGAAATAAAAATAATGTTTAATTGGTCTGAATCAAACAATTTGAGAATTATTATTCTCAATTATTAGTATTTAATCAAATATTAAATTCATTGAATGGGTCACTAACTGTTGAAGTCCTCGTTGAGAATTACAAGTCATTAATCACTCTAAAAATATTTACCTGAAGCATTAATTCAATTTAGATGCTCCATGGAATCAGGTAAACGATGTTCATGATAAATAGGGAAAATTAAATATTTTGACCGAATGATTCAATTAAATTTATCAGTTACAAAGAAGCTGATAATTGATATTGATAACAGTCAATATTTAAAAAATGATGAGGTGAATAAGCAAAACATTACATTCAAAATAATGTTAATGGCTCTGAAAATGTATTCAGGAGGTTGAACATATAGAAGTCTGTTATAAAATTAATATTTCTTCAACCAACAGTTGCTGAGTTGAAAAGCGTATTTTTCTTCAACCCTTGAGCCGCAACCCCATCCAATTTTAGTTTTTCGAATGGAAATATAAACCATATTATGTGATCCTGTTGAAAATCTGGTATCTAAACATAATATTCATTTTTTTATTTAGTAGTAACCAAATGAAACACAAAAATAGTAAAATTGATAGGTAGGTTCTCAACAAATGACCGGAAATAAAAACACTATGAAAATGAGTTCATATTGCAGGTCCTAATTTTTTGACATCAGATTTTTTCTCTAACCACTGAGTGTCAAAGAGAAACATTCGATTACTGCCAAAAACTGAGTGCAATCGAACTGAGTTGATATTTTCCACCGTTTTCTTTTCAATTTATTTGATGAGAAACTACCTATTGACTTCATTTTATTCTAGAGAATTTCGGTATTATTCTGATGAAAATTTGAGAAAATACGAATATTTTGGTGAGATTCTATTTACTGAAGCTTCTCAATGAGATTGCACATGGTATATTGAAAGAAAGATGGGATTGCAGCTTCGGAGTTGAAAAAACCACCAATAAATTGGCCAAAAAATGCGCGTAATGAAAAAACGATTAACGAGTTTCAGCGTTTTCAATATTCATTAATTTATTTCAGAATAAGGCCAACCCTGTTTCTGGAGAGACTGAAGAAAAATTGCTGTGCCAAACTGCCACCGAATTACCGAAATGAATGTTCAATTGAGCACATCATTACTAGGTACGTCTGAAATAAAGTGTGCGTTTAAAATATTCTCGCTTGAATATCGTCATGCTAATGAACTAAGTAAAATAACAGATTATTTATACTTCGGAACAGGTGAACGTGATAAAATATCTAATATTTCTAAGAGATAAAATAAATGATGACAGATCACGATGAATCATGATCACCTAAAAAACATTGCTTCAAAGGTATGATTGACCAGTGTCAATGTACGTATTCCTAATGATTATAAGTTTTGGAATGTCCTAGTATTATGTACAAATGAAAATTATTTTTCAGCATTACAATAATCTGCTCAAATTCTCAAAATGCTAGATAGTTTTGATTACCAACACACTGCTTAAAGAATTCATACGATAGTATCATGGTGTTGGAAATATTTTCAGGTTTACAGCAAAATAATCTCCAAAATGATTCAGAAACAATGTCCTCGCTGTTATTTCTCACTGCAAATTTAACACTTTGATAATGACATGAGTTGATATATATGTATATGACATTTTTTTGTGTTTTATTCTTTGAAACCCGTGTTAGAACAATATAACGGGGTCTTATCTTTCAAAGGAATATAGGAAATCAACGCAACGAAATTGTGTCTCGGATTTTCGATAAAATATTAGGAGATCCCCACTTTCCATTTCTGTTAAGAGTTACCGCCTTTGAAATATCACCTTTCAAAATAATCCTTTCGTTCTATCTCAGAATACGATCATACCAAAATCACACGACCCATAGGCTTTGTATACCTACTCAATTGAGTGACATATCATGTGAACGAATTCTTAGATGAAAAGGAATAGTTATTTATTATACAAGGGAAAAAAAGTATGAGATTTTAGCTCGAGGTTATATTGTTTCCCGACGCGAAGCGGAGGGAGACAAAAAACCGAGAGCTAAAATCTAATATTTTTCCCGTGTATAATACACTATTTTTTTCTGTGACAGGAAAACGACCATTTAATAGTGCAAGACACATAACCTCCACCACGAAATTACTTTTTCCTCGGGAAAAAAGTGATTACTTTTTTCCCTGCTACATAGAGAATCATTTTTTTGACAGGGAAAAAAGTTATTTCGTAAAAAGTCATATTTTATGACCTGTCAAGAGATATAAAATGTAACATTTTTTCCCGTCACAGAAAAAAAACTATTTTTTCTCCGACCTTGAAAAAAGAGGTGATTTTAATGTGCAATCCCTATGGCAACCGTTCACAGAGTATTCAGAAGCACTTTACGAGAAATGTAGAAGCTCTACACAGATACATGGAAATTTTATTATGTCAAATGTATGTCTTGTGCAAAATGGGAATGTATTTCAATCAAGAATTCATACACAATTCTTATTGAGATCGTCGGAAAAATCTTGTAATCAATTCGGTTATTATCGAGCGACTAATGGTCTCTAATTATTTACGCGTGAGCGGAGTGAACGCGTTGAAATATCCTGACTAGTCGCTGTCTTAACTCTTAAATGACCTCGTTGATTAAATAACTATTAGGTGTTTATAATAGCTGTTACTTCGGGAATACTGGAAAAAATAAGGGCCTGTTACATCACTTGCTGATATAAGTATATCTGACATATATCATTCATTTATTTTTTATTTATCACATCAAAATACTTTAAGGTTTTCAATACGGAATTTAGTAAATGTTATATTAGGAATATTTTTCCGACTGAAAAATCTGGAAGACTTCAATTTTGATGAATAATATATAAATTTATTTCGATTATATTTGCTCGGTAGCTATCAGCTACTTATCAGTAAGTGGTGAAACAAACACTTAAAGTATTCTTATTTCTCTGGAGAATGTGTGACCAAATTTTTTGGATATTGTAGATTTGATACAGCATACTTTCGTGAGAAAATGATAAGAGTGTTGAATTTCAAATGAAAATATTGAAATTCATGAACGAAACGCCGAACAGAATTTCACGAACGCCGAACAGAATTTCACGTCGCTGGACATTTCACGATGTGAACACCAATACAGAAACAATGAATGCTTTGTAAGAATGCATATAGATTGCTGTCGTCGGAAAAATTGAATTTTGAATATAATAATGAATTAATATTATTCATTTAATGAAATCTCCTTGAAAACCGCATCGATACTAGTTTGAAACTTCAAGGAGAATTGCTATTTGTATTTTTAAATTTTGAGTTGGACTTTTATTTGAGTTATTATATTTCTCTAGTAAGTAAGTGTGAATTATTTTCAAAATTCGAGTAGAAGATCCGGAAATCGGTTCAAGAATTGAAACCTAAACTGTTGAATATTTAAAGATATGACCTGGGAAATACGATTCGTTGAATCATCGCATGAAAAATATTTAATTTAGAATATCATCTTGGAAATACCATATCAATTAGATCACACTCCAAGAAATCAATGAAATCGATTATTCATCCCATACAAAGTGAAAAAAATCAGTATCCAAATAAATTTAGAACATCTTCCTAAAAATATCTGATCAATACGAGCATTCTCGAAAAAATCATCATAAATTAAAACTCACTCAATTCAAAATAATGTTGCCCAAATTCCGGAATTGAAAAACTAGCAGTTCAATCACACGTAAACAGACGATTTCAATAACAGTCACAAACACTGGTGGAAAACGAAACACAACAATTCAGATTCACAGTGGCGAAGAACTGAGAACCTTACGTCTGGACTAGCTTATGGTCATTGCGGTCTAAATTCCAACATCGTTAGCTTCGCGTTCTTGGAACCGGTACCATTAGAGAAATTTCCTAAGCGCATCCACTGTGACTAATGAGACGAAGAACTTCTTCGTCCGAGATGCGTTGGTAAATAGTCGAAAAACGCAAAAACAGTCGCGTCTTCCATAGGATTTCATCGTAATCATTATCATTAATGTAGAATCGCAGATAATTTCGATCAAATATATGAATTCGTTCCAAATCTACTTTCTTTTATCGTGAGAAGCTATCAATCGAGGATTATCTCGATTTCTTGTTGATAATGTTTTTTACGGTCTATTATTCTGATAATATTACGGTTTCGAATATATTAATAGACGAGTGATTTTTTACGCTAATGATATTTTGAACCGCTAGATTTCAGGTTGTCTGCCTTTAAAACGGAAGGATATACAATTTCTCGTCGTTATTGGTATCATTGCATTTTAAATCCGAGAATCATTATTTGCTCCATGAAACGTAGCATCTGTTCAAGCCTTGTACGTCGAGAAATAGGATTCTCACTCGAAGAGATCTCGTCAAAAAGTACGAATTTTTAGCGCATCTTATCAGCATATATTTTGGAAT
Organism: Propylea japonica; assembly: GCA_013421045.1. Lineage (NCBI taxonomy): Eukaryota > Metazoa > Arthropoda > Insecta > Coleoptera > Coccinellidae > Propylea > Propylea japonica. The sequence continues at coordinate 106,485,125 of CM024239.1, forward strand.
CCCAATCTCTTCACCTCTAACATAATACGTGCCAAAAAACAATATGTGCTTACATTAGAATGTATGTTTTATATCGACACCTTCTGTTGGAAGACGACGATATCATACAATTTTAAGACCTAAAATGACTTATAGCTTTTCCACTGAGAAAAACTGGTGCGCACCCAGTGCATATTTTGTTTTTCATTGGTACACTAGTGCAGATTTCTGGATATCTGGTGCATCTAAACTTGCACTGAGTATCATTTCTGCACTAGTTCTGCAGTTCAGCAATGAATGAAAAAGAGTTCAGTGTCTGTGAATAACAGAACTAGTGCACCAAATGGAAAAAGTTTAATATCGCATCAGTTTTTAATGGGCTCGAGGACACAGTGTTGGGGTTTTCAGCATTGAATATGGCTGTTATTCACATTAGAAATGAAAAAGAACTGTAGTGTTGAGTGATGACAATCCGCAAGGAGGTGCTATCCAACGATATTTCATAAAACACCCTCAACGCTATCATATCAATGCACAAACAGGTCAATATATTATGGCAAAAAGAAAAAGATCTCGATTAAAAACCATTCTACACCACGCTTCATTACTGTTTAGATTCAATACTTTTCCAACTAGATAGCACATTGTTAATTTTTGAATACTCTCACTATCCGATCGAACATCGTCATTAATAATGACAGCCATTACAGCGAATATTTCCGTCCTGTCAAAAATCCAATGTGAATAAAGTGCAATTACCTCACAGTTACAGTATTTTAGGAAGTGAAAGAGTCCAGCGATAATTGCACTGTGTCAAATTGACAGGTTAGTCGGGAAATATTCCCCCGAATTACACTCGTGCAAAATAAAGACCGGATAATATCGCATTGCAGCGTGTTGTCATTGAAAAACTACATCAGGTCATTTTCATTTTTGGAAAAATAACTGCATTCTCTTTATCCGAAAATCAAAATAATTCCATGGATTTTTTGGTAAACAAGCTGTCCTGTGGAATAATCGGCAATGGTGATGCACTTGTGAAATAAATCACATCTGATAATGAATGTTTGAGCTAATTCAAACGAAGCAATATTTTTTTGTGCTTCATTTCAACTGTATTGGACTTTAATTTGACAAAAGGATTACTCTTCTTAAGTGATAAGTATACCTACTCGTAGTTCAATATCCACAATTTCCTGAGTTCGTTACGGTTCTCCTTTTGCGTTCGTCTTGAGACGAATAATAGAAACTTCGAAACGGAAACCTCTTTCCAGTATTTCGTGATTATCATAAACTTCTTCGCCAAATCGGCGAAAATAGCGATCAAATATATGGATTCGTTTCAAATCCACTTTCTAAATTATGCTAGAACAACAAAGATTAATCTTCCGATCTTTTGTTGATTCTGCTTTTTACGGTCTATTATTCCGATTGTAACACGGTCTCAATATAATGAATTGATGGGCTAATTTTCATGCTGATGATACACTTGGATTCATTATTCAATTGAAACAGAAATGTTGCTACTAGGATATCTGCTAAGGAGTTTCCGCAAAGGAAGAATATAAAAAATATTAAGAAAAGCCTGAGCGGGAGCTTTTGAGCGCTCGTTCTATGGTGGAGCAATAAGACTAATTACTCAAATTTTATATAGGATTTGAGATTGATGCCAAATATATAAGTGCAGAATCTCAGCACAACTGAAATTTCATTCTGGAAATTATACAAAAAAAGAATTATTTGAAAAAAATAATTAAGAAAATCAAATTCTATGGTTCTGATAATGCGATTCTGTTGAAATTTTGCATGAACATTCAGTATGTCAGTCTTGATTCACAAAATAAATGTTATTTGAGTCGGTTATCCTGTTATGGAAATATAGAGATTCTTATTTTCAATAATCCAATTGCAATTTCTATGGTTCTGTTGACACTATGATCTCAAAATTTTGCATGAAAATTCAGGATAACAGTCTTCACTCACAAAAAAATTTCACTTGAATCGGATATCCTATTATGGAAATATAAAGATTCTTCCTTTCAATATTCCAATTGAATTTTCTATGGTTCTGTTATTACTATGGCCACAAAATTTTGCATAAACATTCAGTGTATCAATCTCTATTCTTAATGAAATAAATTTTATTCGAATCGGATATTTTTTTATGGAAATTTGAAGTTTTTTCTTTTTAATATTCCAATTGAATTTTCTATGGTTCCGTTCACACTATGGCCACAAAATTTTGCATGAGGCTTACTATGAGCATCTTGCATACGACCCCAACACTTCATTTCGATGGGTTTCGTTTTGTCGTCTGAGATATTGAGGAAGAAAAATATATAATTGTCATATTTTATGGAACACCCTGACGATTTAGCTGGTTGACCAACTTAACCGAGCCGTTTAGGAACCGAAGTCATCCTGAAAATCTCAAGTCTCTAGGAAAATCCCTTCGAAAGTTATTGTGCCAACGGCCGGCCGAACGGCTCCATATGGATAGAATTGAATTTGACCAAGAATTCGTCATCAGGGAATCGAAGCCTATCGTTTGAGATCATTTTCGGCTCAATCGAAAATTACAGACACTTGGGCAAAACGATATAGCACACGTTAAGAAGAACGACCTCTCAAAAATGAGGAAAACCCAGACGTGAAGTCGAAAGATTTCACAGCTTTTTCATTTTAGGAGAACGACAATTCAATTTGGAATACATTCGCGCGAGTATCTCACGGGCTGGAGGAGATATTTCATATTTGTCCTGTGATAAGAAAAAAACCTTTGGAACTGAACTGGTCGTAGTGCACGATATTCCTAATCTCAATCTAATATAATCCTAACACTAATTCATCCAGTTTTAATTCACTCATGAGCTCATCATTAAACTGTAGCAGCCCCAGGGTTCATAGATGAGGGGATTATGAAATTGGCGAGCTTATGGGCGAGGGGGTACCTGGGGGAGGTAAGGGGGCAGTTGGAGGCAAAATGGGTTAGCAATTCTGTTGTTGTTTTCTGGTTATTTCTTTCTCGCTAAATAAATTGACAATTCAAATTGATTTGGAATTTGGCGTGTAGAAGCTATTCAGGAATCATAAGTCACTCAAAATTGTTTATTGCAATACGTGATGCTTTCATCGCCTTTCAGGTGTAACAGCAATCGATTGTGACATGACATCGCCTTAATTTAAGTTTTAACTAGGGGTTTAAAAAACCATCACTGCCGCAAGACCATCCAGTTATGTGATCAAATGCCTATATTTGCCATAGTTTTTTCAAAATCCGACTTTTCTATTTGACGTTTCATCACTTATAAACTGATGCAAAATCAGTAGGTAACGAAGCGTTCCTTTTGGTCGAAGTGAAGTGATTTCTTCAGTTAATCAGTCAAATAGAAAACCACATATATCTCAACATTTATACTCACTTAGTTCTTCCACTGCAGGACATCCGACTCCAAGCCGGGCCTGCTGTAGCCGTGCACGTTCTGCGCTCGTACCCTGAAGACGTAGCGTGCCCCAGGCTGCAACCCCCTGAAGGTGTACGATAAAGAATGGCAATTCTCAGTCACGGCTGTCCAGATATCGCTACCCACCAGGCAATATTCTACCGCAAAGCCGGTGACTATCCTGCCTCCGTCGTATGGGGAACTGCTCCAGGCAACGGTCACCGCATCTGATTGAGCTGTGATGCAAGGTTTACCGCTCGGTGGGTCTGGGGGACCTGCGGAAAGATGGGATAGGTCAGTGATACTTCGAGTCTCGCTGCCTTCAGTTTCTTAGTTTTTGAATAAGAAGAAAAGGTTTAACGCGTAACATCACCATGAATTCATAAAAAGCAGAGAATAATATTGATCGATGGAAATCAACCAATATTAAACTCATACTTCGGAGCTATTCTCGTCCTCGTTCAAGACAAAATGCAAGGAAGTGGTATCAAACAGAGCAACTATGGATGGCCATTTCGTCCTTATTAGGACTCATAAGCATTATAGCTCTGAATGGTACAATGTATTTCTTGGAATTTACAACTGTTTGATCCTACTACTTCCTTGCATTTTGTCTTGAATGAGGACGAGATTAGCTCAGAAGAATGAGTTTAATATTAGTTGATTTCAATCGATTAATATTATTCTCTGCTTTCGCTATTTTCGAATAAGTAAGATATGATTTGGCGCTCAGAGTAAAATAAACAGAAATCCCCTACGAGTGAATGTACTGTATAGTAATTAACCAAGCATTGAAGTGAAATGGAAAGCATTTCACTACCGCACTGGGGTGAAGTAAACAATAGGTTAGATTCTCATTTCTACAATTCCTGAATATAATACAACATTTTCGTAATTTTGCTCTAGCTATAATTACCGCAATAACCTTATGCGACAATAAATTGCCACCAAATCAGTAAAACAATTCAGTTTATGAACGTCGAATCGAAATGAAAATGTAAACACATCGCATCAGAAACTGAACACTAACATACGATTTTGCCAAACTGACAGAATTGTCTGTAACAGACGCAAGCCGTTAGTACAATATGGGAGCGGTAGACCAATTATTATCGCATTACGGAATAACATAAGACTGTACAGCCTCAAAGACACAAGGAGTTAGTATGCATTTGGGGAAACCAATAACATCGTTCCAAATTATCCAGACTGTAAAAAGAAGCCGGATTTTGCAATGCCTCTGATTGTGGATTTTCCGAGTTAATAATCATTTCGCCCAATAAAAAAATGTAAGAGATATAGAGCTATAACCATCACATTGGTATTGTGCTTGCGAGCATTGCACAGCTTTGACAACTTTCAAAAACAACCATTTTGAATTCATTCCATCCAAAATGGAATCAGTGATTTTTTAGTGAGTACCCAGCATTTTGAAATTCACATCATTCTGTAGACCAATGTATTAACTAATCAAACCAGGAACTGGAATTCTGAACAGAAAATCAATAAACTTAATATCGCTCAGAGGTTCGATCCTCCAACTTCTGTACTACGAGAAAATATATTAGGCACCCTAGCATAATTTCTAGAGTTAGGTCGATCTTTTCCTATAATGGGATAAAATTCGAAAAATTATTTAAAAAATCAGTTTCGTGAGAAAATCTTGGCCAGGCTCTTATTAATTGATAATTCGAAACTGTAAGCAACTGCGAGTACAAAGTCTATAAAAATTATGAATGCATAGGGTTACCTATGAATTTCTGTAACCATTGCATTGCAAAATATAAATACTATAAATGGTTTTTAAGTCCATGTTAATCCCACCTAAATGTTTGAATCCAACATGGTTAAACGCTGTTTCATCTAGAGAACACAATGAAATACCATCCTAAAGTTTGTCCTTGATGTCCATATTGTAATTCCACTAGAAAGATGGAGTTTTTAGTTTTTCTTTAGAGAGAACTGCACGAAATGTGGCAAAAATTTTTATATTATCATAGAGTATCTAATTAAAAAATTGGTCCCTATAGAATTCCTAGTTTCGAAACTATTCGACCCTCCAACTACCTTAAAAATTTCAAGTCTCTAGATCTTTCTGTTCGAAAGTTATTGTGCTTACAGCTAGGTGGCCGGACAGACTTGTTTTTGACTTCGAATCATTGGTTCTAGCCAAGTCGTTTGAGGCCACTCCCGTCTCAAAATTCGAACAAACGGATATTGGAGTGAAACTTTGGCTTTCGGTTTTCCTAGAAAAAGCACAAAAAATGAAATCTTTTTTGTATACTTCGGAATGCAATCACCTTTTCTATACCCACACTTTATAAAATATTCAATCAGATAATACTGCTACATGACAATGTAAAAAAAGTTGGACGATCTTCTGCTTCACCGTACCTAATAAGTACCATTGGAGAAGCTTGAGGCTATCGCTGAAGAATGAACATGGACTCAACCATCCGGGCCGGTATACCGATACCATATCTAGGTTCAATGAATTAAAGGTCATTTTGTACGCTAGGAATTTCGTTTTGAAAGAAAGATTGCAATATATTAATGTTCTGTGTGCGACGGCTCATTACACGAAAGAATTGGTTTAATACAATGGCCTCGAAAAATCCACATTTAAGGAAACAAGGGTTTTCCAATAAGAGATGTTATTTTGATATTAAAATAAAAATGCCATTCTTCGATATGAATGATCGGATGTTTATTTCAATATAAAGAAAAAGCTATCCCGTTATTAGTGGAAAATAACATCAAGCAAATGACTACCACGACCACGCTTACAGGACCATATCCTTTTACTGAAATTTTCAATAACCAAATCGCAAAGTGGCTGCTCTATGTCCTAAATAGCCTCACAAATTTCATTTGTGAGGTCCTGAATCTACGCTGGGCTATTGGCGTAGACCTTCTCTTTCACGTGGCCCTAAAGGAAGAAGTCGCAAGGTGTTAAATCACAAGATCTCGGTGGCCATTTGTGATCATCTCTTCGAGAGATAACACGGTCCGGAAACTTTTTCCGCAAAATATCTATGGTTTCGTGAGGCAAGTAGCTGGTGAGGGTTGGGTTCGTTGTGGTGGCCTATGCGGATGACCTTGTTATACTAATCGGAGGTAAGGTAATCAATGTCATTATGGACCTGATGCAGAACGCTCTGCGACGGTTGAACGATGGTGCTTGAAAAACGAGCTCTCGGTAAATCCTCGTAAGACAGAGATGGTTCTCTTTACTAGGAAGAGGGTGCCTAGCAACATAAGACTTCCCAGTCTGTGTGGAGTTGGGCTCACTCTATCCGAACATGTTCGTTATCTCGGGGTGATACTGGACCGCAAACTTTTGTGGAACAAACACGTTGAGACTCAAACGAATAAGGCCAATGTTATATCTGGTCTACTCGGAGGGTGCTGGGTAATGGATGGGGCTTCAAACCGCACGTTGTATACTGCCGTGGTGAGGCCTACTCTAACCTATGCCTCTATGGTGTGGTGGCCTTCTATGGACAAGGCCGTCAACCAGAACATTTTGACTAAATGCCAGAGGAAAGCTTGTTTAAGTATTTCAGGCGCTCTGAGGTCTACCCCTACAGCAGCGATAGAATGTCGGCTAGGTCTCCCTCCTTTGCACCTAGTTGTGAAGGAGGTGGCTATGAGACAGCTCTGAGAATCTGGGAACAGGGATAATAGCGCTATAGAGGGCTCTTTACTGGGCACGCAAGGGCCCTCAAAATGGTTAAGGATGCTCACGCTCCCCTTCTCCAAAGAGGTGACCGCGCGGGCACTAAGTTCTACTTCGACGAACCCTACAGGGTAATTGTTCCTGACAGAGACCTATGGTCTTCATCAAACAGGCTTCTTAGTCCTGAAGGTCCCACCTGGTTCACTGATGGCTCTGTCACAGCAACAGGGTCTGGTGCCGGAATCGTGGGTCCTCACTTCAATCAGGCTATCCCTCTGGGGAAGGACTGTTCCATTGTGCAGGCTGAGCGGCTGAGCTACTTGCGGTTCTTGCCGGCGCACAAGAAAATATTCGCAGGGGATACTCTGGCCAGCACATTTACATATGTTGCGACAGCCAGGGAACTCTGAAATCTCTATCTGATGTTAGAAATGACTCTCTTTTGGTGGAAGAATGCAGGAAAGCTCTGCGTAGCTGAGCTCTGATAACTTTTTGAAAGTAATCTGGTGTCCGGCTCATGCGGATATACCTGGTAACGTCAAGGCAGATGAACTGGCTAGGCGGGGGGCCGGATTAGCATTTGTTGGTCCGGAGCCTGCGCTGCCAATCTGTCGCACATCTGTCAGAAGTTTCTTCAGGAACTGGCTGAACAGGGAATTTTCCTCGAAATGGAGCGCGGGGGTGGGCCTGAGGTGGTCGAGGATTTTCATTGAGAGACCGTCTTCGCGACCTGAGGTCAATAGACTTCTGTTGCTGGAGAGGAAACAACTCGGTCTGGACACTGGTGCATTGACTGGTCACCTGTTTAACAAACATTTGAAGAGAATGGGATTGACGAGCTGCTCCCTATGTCGGTGGTGCAGGAGTACTGATGAAACGGTTGAGCATATTTTGTTCAACTGTGGGAACCTTACTGAGTTAAGGTCAACACACTTAGGAAATCCAACACCTTCTATTCCTATGGTGAGAGGGACCACTTCTGGCAGGCTCGCGACTTCTGTCTTCGTGTCTGAGGAGCTGAGTCTCTATAGAACGATGCGGGTGAACAATGGGCACAAAGAAGAAGAAAGAAGAAAAGAAGAGGCGAGTAGCGCCGTCTTGTTGAAAGTAAACGTTGTCCAAAACAATACTATCCAATTTCGGCCATAAAAAATCATTAATCATCTCTCGATAGCGCAATTCATTCACTTTGGTTTCTCCAACACTTTCGGCTACAGCAGCAATATTCTCGGCTGTTCTTGGGTGACGTGCACTGGTTTCATTCTTCACATCACTAACTTGTCCCAACACCTCGAATTTTTTCACCAATTTCTTTATTGCGGTCCAACAAGGTGCTTCACGACGACCCAAAAATGTTCGAGTTTCACGAACCGTCTCTGCCAAGTGTTCACCATTTTTATAGTGAATTTCAATAATTTCAATGCGTTCTTGAAGCGTGTATCGTTTCATTTTCATAAATGGCGTAGTTTCTACTCATTAAAATGTCAAAAAATAACAGCTTCAAACGTGAAATCTACCGAATTAGCGGGCTATTCAAAATAACACCTCTTATTGAAAAACCTTTTAGTAATGATTTTTACTATGTACGACGAGCAGACGACAATCGAGTGATCTTCATTGGAGTAATCGATTTCAGTGAAACTAATCTTTCGAAAACGCGCCACATTATTGTACAAAACGTGATAATCAACGTTACCGTTCACTATGTGCTTTTTCGAAAACTTACTCGGAGACACATCCGAGTTATCACAGTGACACCAATTCAACGATTCATTTGATATACGAGCTGGAAGAGGTAACTTGAGTTTGTAACATAGTATAATCTTTGAAAATAAAATCAGGAATATAGGTATAGGTTGATAAAATCTGAACGGAAGAATATCGAGTTTATTTAAACAAGTAGGTAATGTTAGATTCACAACTTTTGAGAAAAATAATTATGTTGAATTGGAAAATCAGAATCTCGTTTCCAATGAATGAAAAAGATTATGATGACTCTATAGGGCTGACCGTAATCGCGACAACTTTCAAAAGGAGCCTTTTAAACTTGAAATTTGCAAAGCAGTTCGAAGATTTGAACAGGAAAGTTGAATAAACAAATGAATGAAAGTAATTTCTCTCAGACCAGATTTCGATAGTTAGGTATTACGTCAACTGTGTAGAACTATGTAGCTATCGAAACGAATTGATCGATCGCAATTTTTGATAGGTAAAAACATTAGATTAAGTAGACTAAGTGTCAGTTGCAGGAACGTCCATTAAAATTTAAAGGTCCATTAATTCTTAATCCTCCATTATTACAAGGAACTAATGGAGGATTAAGGGTTTAATGGACCTTTCAATTTTAATGGACGTTCCTGAAACTGAGCATAAGACGGATATAGACCAAGGTGGAAACCGCAGGTCACTCTGTGACTTTTAATTTTTAAGATACAGGGTGAATTGAAATTTGAATATCTTTTTCAACTTTTATTACTCTTATATTTATGTAGCACTCCCGATCCCGACTCATTCTACTTGCACTTTTTCTTCACTTTTCGAATGAGTTATTCGAAATTAAGTATCATTTTCAAATTCGAAGATATCGTATGGACTATGAGTTTTCAAAAAGATTTCAAAAATAATTCAATAATTTTCTTTAAATTTCGAAAATTTCACCTACCTTCCACTGACACTGACGCAAAACTACAATCCGAGCCATAGTAATTTTCAACACAAACGTCGTATTTTCCACTCTCATCAGCTGTGATGTTCTGGAGAAGTAGACAAGTGACACCATTACCGACCGTGATGCTAGTTTTTTCATCATTTTTCAGTTCTCGGCCCTAAAAATAAAAAAAAATAGATTATAATTAAGCCTTATTGAAGATAATAATGTTCAATACTCTGTATAGGTATGTTACATATACATAGGTCAGAAAATTTTGTAATCACGTTTAAATTGGGATATAATATTTACACAGTGTACCGGGTGTCCTAAATTCGATGTCTAGTGAGGGAATCTCAGAAACCCGATGAGCTAGAACAAAATGAGTGGCACATTTTCGGGCTTGATTTCTGAGAGAAATCATTTGTTGAAAACAGCAACCTTCTAAGACAACGTTTTCGAGCTATTAGAGTAAATTGTAAAATGGCGTCAAATGAAAAGTTTCCATAACTTCTTTATTAATGAAGTTGTAAACATGAAACTAAAACATTATACAGGCACTTTTTCATGTTAAATTCATTGAAGCAATACATTTTTCTTTATTACATTCTGTTCTAGCACATCGGATTTCTGAGATCCCTCACTAGAAAACGAATTAAGGGCACCCGGTACATATGTAGGTATATTTAAGCACCATAAGACTTTGCCTTTCCTACCAGAATGCATATTACATTCCCGTGTTGAAATGCCTTGAATGTTTAAAGAATTCCGAGTCGTTCAAAAGTACTCTGAATAAATATTACCTCTGGAACAAGCGCTTAAAAGTAGGTAATCAATATTTTTCAGTGTATCCGCAAAACATTGTTTCGTTATGAAAAAGCTGAATAGTAAATTTGGACCTGATAGGATTCTTGATTTTGAAAATATTCGGAAAATAACTTTTCAACACACACACGGAAACCTTTCCATGTATTCGTCTTCAACGAACGAACAGTCCACAAACATTTCACCTTTGGAAAAATACCACATTGCGATTAATAAAAGTATACTATTTCATTCAAAGTATTTTATCTCTGAGAACAGTGACAAAATTAATTAGATTTAGTTTCAAACACTGAAAACGATAAATTAATTCCGTGCACAGGTAGAGAATCGGAATTTTGATACTATTGTATTCAGTAATTTTTGCCGAGGAATCGAATGGGTTTATCAGATTTTGGGCCAAAAGAGCCTTATACGAGAATTAGGCCCAACTTTGAATTTCAGATACAAACTTATCTTTTTCATTGCAGAGTCGAACTAAAAAGGATATTTCACGATGGACGAAATTTTTTTCGTCCATTTTTGGGACCCATGCTGCGCTTCGTATAAGAACCATTTGGGACCAGAATCTGTTAGGTCCATTCGATTCCTCAATAGAAATTTATAAGTTTAAAAATTTCGATTTTCCACCAGTGCGTGACATAAATTCATCGTTTCCTGACATTTGAAACACCCGATATAGTATTTCAACTGATATATTTATTCCGCGTAATAGAAAAAAAAACAAAAACTTTCAAAACTATTTCTGAGCCTGATTGTTCTTCCCAACGGAAAAACAAAATATCGTTTGAAAATTGAGAATTCAATTCGTTTTTTTGATTCTTCATACTAGGTACTTTAACTCTTCTATAAAAATGGACGAAACAAATAAGGTTCCAATATAGAGCATATGTCGTAAAATGCTACATCCTTGTAAACTCATTATGTAATATGACTCCAAACAATGGCGAAGAAAATGAGGTTAATCAACCAGCTATTTGGAGATAACTTTATTTCGGATCAATCATAACCCGGATCAAATTTTGCGAAAGCAAGACTTTCACCCACACATCCGGGAAGGTTCTTGTAGCAGATATTCGATAACCTTACGAAATTGGTGAAAGTGCTTCGGATCTCGGTATTCCCTGAAATTGTTCATCCACCAAATCGACACTAAATGACAAAGATCCGTTACCAAGCGAATAAGGAAATGTCTAGATAGCTTTTCAGGCGCACGTATTACTGAAAATAATTTTATGCACATACCACATCACATCTATTCATATTCCCGATAAAATAAAAAATGTTTCAGAGCTAGTGGGCTTGTTTTGATGTTTTGTGAATATTTTTGATGTACGAGTAAGGAAGGAAGAAAATTATTATATGTAAAATAAAATTATTATGAACAAAATTCATTATGTCTACCTACTCTTTAGGACATTGAAATTGAAATCATGCAAAATTTTTCGCTGGTATGAGCTATTGAAATTGAATATCTGTTCGAAATTTTTCTGTTATTAATAGAATAAAACATTAATTTGAATTGGCTCCTCACGTAGAATTCGAATTCTACGTGTGCGATCGTACACTAACCCTTGATCTGTTAAATAAAACTTACACATCTTCCACCCTATTCGCTATAATCCCAATTAATGATTCATCGACGTCCGAATATACAGTGGCGGCAAGCGAAATGTGAACGACTCCACAAAGCATAATTTGGCTTTAAAATTCACCCCCTACCACTTCATTTAGGCGGAATCAAGAAGTTAAATATCGCCCCTCGGTTTTATTACAGTATGACACTCAGTTTTTATATATTTTCTTAGTACCGATGCAACTTCCTATTAGATATTCTTTAACAATAATTAATTTTATTTCTATTTCAGTTATTTCATTCAAGCAGGATTTCATATATTACGATACTCAAGAAACAATCAAATTGTATTATCCTAGTAGAATATTAACAACAGTTTCGATATTATCACGAGTTACAAATAGGTACAATTGATTCGAAGTTCAAGGGAGATGTCTGGCAACGCACTGAGATGTCTGCCGATGGACGAAGTGATTCCTAATATTTTTGCAAGAAAACTATTTGAAAAGTGAACACTTGATGGACTATATCCTACTCAGCAATGTCGCTGATAACAATTCAAATGTATTAAGAGTGTTATTATAGTTTTTTCGCTGCCACTCGCTTCACGTAAAATTCCTACACTAACCTAGGATCAGCCGGATTGAATTCATATCTTTCAACCTAATCGATAAAACCCCAATTAATCATTCATCGATGTCAGCTTGCATCTAACATGTTTAATAGACAGAAGTCGTGACCAGTTTGAAGGATGATGGACCAATATTTTAAAACCATAAAGCAACATCATCTAAGCCTCATATGGCCTGGCTACTTATGTGAATAGGAAACTTGGCTATGTTCGCCTAGTTCCTATATTATTACGAACTTCAAATACAATTGACTTCAAAGAGGATGTCTGGGAACGTACTGATATGTCTGCCAAAAAATGAAGTGATTTCTAATATTTTTACAAATAAATTATATAAAAAGAGGGCTTTTGATGGACAACAGACAGTATGAAAATATTCACATTGTCGCTAATAACAATTCAAATTTATTTAGAGTTATCATAGTTTTTTTTTGCTGTCACTGGACACCAAATTTGTCGCACCACACAATTTGCGATCAATCGTGAGGAATCGGCTGCTACACGTACAATTTCTACCTTAAACACGAATCTGCCGAATAAAATATTCAATCGATATAATCTTTATTAATCATTCTTCGATATCTGACATGCTCACGTACATCAGCCGAAAGCGGCACAAGAATAGAGAAAAAAATTGGCTCCAGCTTTGCATCTAACGTGTTTACCAGACAGAAGTCGTAACCAGTTTGGAGGATGACAGACCAATATTTCAAAACCTCCAGGCAACATCATCTAGGCCTTATATGGCCACTGATGTGAATAGGAAAATTGTCAGTGTTCGCAACTGGACTTGCGACACATTTTCGATTTTCACACCTCTTGAATAACAACGCTTCAACGATTAATTAAGATGGTGGAATTAAAGGTGAATTTATGAGCACTAAGGCAGTCAGTTTCATGAAGTGTGAATATGAAGTTGTAGGTCTTTGAAACTCACCCCTATCACTTTCACTTAGGAGGAAATGAAGACGTTAAAAATGGACTTTCAGTTTTGTTACAGTATGAAATTCAGTTTTTAGTTATAATATTTTTTAGAACGGTTCCAAAACTTTCTTTATTCATTGTAGCTGAATTCCATATATGGTAAGTACTCAAGAAACTGTTACTGAATTGCATTTCCCTGGTAGACAACAGTTTTGATATCATTAAGAACTTTAAATACAATTGATTAGACTTTAAAGGGGATGTCTGGCAACGTACTGAGAAGTCTACCGATAAATTAAGTGATTTCTAATATATTTCCAAGAAAATTATATGAAAATTGGACTCTTGATGGACTTCAGATTCAGTATGGAAATATTCACATTATCGCTACTAACAACTCAAATTTATTTAAAATTATCATAGTTTTTTGGTCCTCACTGGACACCAGCATCTGAAAACTGTCTCAAGCCACAATTTGCGACCAACTATGAATAATCGGCTGCTTCACGTAGAATTTCTACACTATCCTAGGGTTCGCCGAATAAAACTTTCATATCTACCTAATCGATAAAACCCTAATTAGTCATTCATCTAGGTTGTCAATTGTCAGATTACATCAGCCAAAAGCGGCTCAAGAATAGAGATAAAAAATTGGCCACTTTGAACCATTTTGAAGGATGACAGACCAATGTTAAAAAATCTCAAAGCAACATCATCTAAGCCTTATATGGCCACTGATGTGAATAGGAAAATTGTCTATGTTCGCAAATGGACTTGGGCAACATTTTCGATTTACACACCTGTTGAATAACAACGATTCAACGATTGAGAAGGTGAATTGGAGAATTACAGCAGTTACAATCGTGAAGTGAGAATATGAGGTCTTCAAAAGTCACCCCCTACCACTTCCCTTAGGAGGAAATGAAGACGTTCAAAATAGATTATCAGTTTTATTACAGAATAAAACTGGGTTTTTAGGTGTAATATTTTTATTACGGTTCCAAAACCTCATAATAAGACATTCTGAAACTATAAATAATTTTAATTATACTTTCGTTATTGTTATTGATCGAAACTGAATTTCATACATGATACTCAAGAAACTATTAAATTATATTTCCTTGGTAGACAACAGTTTCGATATTATTTCGAACTATAAATACAATTCATTCGAGTTCAAGGAGAATGTCTGGCAACGTACTTACATAGATATCTGCCGATGGACGTTTGATTTCCAATATTTTTACAAGGAAAATGTATTCAGAGCATAGAGATAGGAAAGTATAGAGTTGCCATCATTTAAAAAAACGTGGTATCAGATCCGCCATATTACTACCACCTTAACGTCAAATTTGACATTCATTGAATTTTCTGGAGGAATTGTGATTCTTGCGCCTTTTTCTAGTTGAATTGTGATTTTTTCTACTTAATTGCATACAATAAAATGGTATCGTGTCTGTAGGGCTTTTTTCAAGCAGAGAAGAGACAGATAAGAAGAAAATTAGAGGAGAAACACATCACAGGTAGGGATGAGTACTGAACAGATTCCCATTCGAAATTTTTGCAAGTTGTCTTAGTAATCTGATATCTGTGTATATTATCGCATGAAGAAAAATTGTTTATTTGATATTCAATAGACCTTATTTGAACAGGTTGACATCAGCTTTGCGATCAACCACAAAGGATCGGCCCCTTCACGCACAATTCTCACACTAACCCTGGATCTGTTGAATTCAACTTCCAACCTAATCGATATAACCCCAATTAATCATTCATCGATATCTGACGTACGCACGTACATCAGCCGAAAGCGGCACAATAGACCTCTCGAAAAAAATTGGCGCCAGCTTTGCATCTAACGTGTTTACCAGACAGAAATCGTGACCAGTTTGAAGGATGACAGACCAATATTTCAAAACCTCGAAGCAACATCATCTAAGCCATATATGGCCGCTTATGTGAATAGGAAAATTGCCTCTGTTCGCAACTGGTCTTGCGAAACATTTTCGATTTTCACACCTGTTGCGAATAACAACGCTTCACCTATTAAGATGGTGGAATTAAAGGTGAATTTATGAGCATTAGAGCAGTCACTTTCGTTTCATGTCGCCACCTACTTCTGTATGTTATTCCTTGTAAATTTGTATGGTTTTAATTAAGTTTATCTATTGAAGTTGCCGATATGCTCGAGCGGTTCAGGTCATACAGGTAGCACGCGATTTGCGTCTATTTTATCTATTTTAATTTACGAGTATAATTAGTGGAAATGGATACTTGAAATGTAAATTAATAGTACCAATGATTATTCCGAGTTGTTCGGATATTTTTTTCCATCTATTTTCGGATAATATAACAACTTGAACGTATTTATATTTATGTGATTTTTTCGCCAACCTATACTGTCATCGTATTTGGAATCTTGATCAAATAGATGTGACGCAAAATAAATATCGAGGAATATTCTAACACATCTTTTTAAAATGATTAGGTTTTCTATAGAATCAGGCCAACAACTTCGGGATCTCCCAAATGTTTGGAAAATGATAAGAAAGTAATCCTTCGCAAAATTAACCGAAAATCCATTATTTACATTCCAAAGAAACTGGTTAGTATAATTCAGCATTTTCACATCATATTTACTTCTTCTGTTCAACGTTTTGCCAGCATTTGGCAGCCGTATGGCCCGTAGGCCGAAAAACCTTTCAGGAAAGCAACTTTCGTCACTTTTTGAAAATGTTTGTCAATTTTTATAGTTCTCAGAAAACAATAAATGCCTTTGATTTATTTTTGGTTTATTCAGTTGTCATAAAATGCATTCCATCTTCCTCAAGTAGGATCTCATTATGGAAGCCCAGATGTTTTTGATATCGACAAACAGTTGAGGTTTTCGGTTATTGACAACTGAATAAATCAAAGAAACTTATATCAAAGTTATCGATTCTTTTTTGAGAATTTTCAAAAATGATAATCATTTTCAAATATGACGAAAATTACATCTGTAATAGGAGTCTTTCGGTGATAATAATGTTTTTTTTTAATATATGCAAAGGTATAAAACCGATCAAGTCAACATTTTATATTTAGCTGCTTAATAATTATACAAAAACTTATACGATAATTCAAGATTGTTGTTTTTTTCAATCCAGAAATGGTATACCTATGTATTTTGTCAAAAACTCGAAAGTGTTTTTCTAATAGTTCTTGATTTGTAGTATAGAAATTTAAGTGTTGTATTTTCGACAGAGACATTATTTTCATCACATAAGATTTGCATTTGGAATTGACGTACAACCAAAATTATTTACTTGATGATGAAAGATGGGCCTATATGTGAATTTTTTCATGCGTTGAAAATTCCGTTATTCACTACTGAACTATTGGGTAAAAATCTTTACATAGATCGAAAAATCGAAAAAAAAATAGCAAAATTTTAGTTTCAAGCATATGAAGCAGTTTTTATGGATTCAGCAATAGTATTGGTGACCTATTAATTCAGTTTTTCCTATGAAAATTTTATTCATCTGTCAAATTCGACAGACAACAATGTTCCGACTGATTTTTTATTGTTGTTTTAGCCAATGAGCAAACAATTAGGCAATAATTTTGCATTAGTGCAAATTATCGATAATTCGCACTTGTGCAAAATTATCAGGTCCTTTAAAATAAATGCAGACGTAATTATGAACGTTTATTACTTATTAGAGTAACATGGAAACTGTGACTTTCTTATTAAATTTAACTCTTGCAATGAAAATGAATCGATAATTTTTGACAAATCTGCTCTCATGCAAGTTAAACTGTAAAAGGCACTCGAGCGCTCCGCTCACTCGTGCTCTTTTTGAACTTAACTTGCATTCGAGCATATTTCCCAAAAATTTTCGATAATTTTCATTGCACTAGTTAAATTACAACTGATAATTCACGAACGAACGAAATTAACGTTTCTTCGCAATAAAGCAACGCAGAATGATCTTCTAAATTCAGAGACTCGTCATAACTTTCAAGACGCAATTAGGGTTTCCCTCTGTTGTTCTCACCACACTGAGCGAAAGGAAAACGGTAATTCCTATTTTTTAATGTTATTCTCTCCTGTTGAAACGGGGCATATGTTGAATTGTGTAGTAGATATTCAATTAAATGATACATAGATGTGATTCAGACCAAAAATGAAAATTATAATAGATAGGTAAGTGGGTTTTCTTTTTAGTTTTTGACAACAAAGATGTCAATGAGGAAGCAGGCCAAGAGAGGATCTGAAAATTCAAGTAAGTTTTCTCAACCCTACTATGGTATTGAGTTTTCTTATGACTCATCCTGATGATTGATCAGGTGTGTCAGAAGTCAGAGGCTCTCTCCTAAGTTATAATTACGGCTCTCTCATCTCAGCTGAGTTGAGATTTTCGACTTTATGATGTCACACAAAAAAACTCCCGAACTGTACGATGGTATCAGTTGGAATTCTATAAGTCTTGATAAATAACTGTTAAAACGCTAGCTAGATAAATTCACGAAAATTCATATTTTAATGAAGTTTTCAATCTGCTCCCAGAAAATTATGAATACGTAAAATAACTGGAGTTCTGCTTAGTCAATCGTTGTTTCTGTACTGCAATAATTCGCTAAAATAATCATCGAAGAATCAGTATCCAAAACACGGAATATTAAAATGTGATAATAAGGGGGCAGTGGAGTTTACCAAAGCAATATCAGCTCGAGTGACCTTGCCAGTATTATGCAAGTAAAAACTTCCTGGCATTACCAAAGCCTTCTTGAAAATAAAACTCAAGCGGACAACCGGTAAGCAGATAAGAATCTTCTCGACATCGCAGGCTCGTTGGTCATTTCGAGAAAGGCAAGAGAATTACTGGATTCGGTCGAAAAATATGAAGGAAATTATTTATGTTAACGCACTTTTTTCTCATAGTATTCACACTTCACGAAATATCCAAATGAAATGTTGCATGAATATTATAATTTATGGGGCTCTAGTTAGTTTCAAAAACTGTGAAAATAAGCTTCATTGTTGCAGTGAACTCTGAACTCTGCTGTTATTTTGACCTTTTTCATACTTTTATAAACCGATTTCGAAGAAATTCAGTGAAAAAGCTGTGGTGAATGTTTTATTGGAATGTCACAACTTGAAATTATTATACCCAATATCAGCCGAATATTTTTTGAAGTGCGAATACTATAAATAATAAAGATTTCTGAAAAACGTTTGCCGCTATTTGTTCATGTGATTTTTTGCCCTTCTGAATCAATATGATGAGACCTGATTATTGATAAAGCAGCCACTGAGGAAAATCGACAAAAATTATTTCCTGCTTAATTAGATTTCAATTTTTCGGTTTTTTCTACTTATAAATGCAGACGAAATGATTGCTAGCGCAAGAATATTTTTATTAATTTCAATAATTTCTCAATGGGACAAAGTATTCAAAGAAACACCTCTTTTATATATAAACTTCATTCATCAACAAGAAAAACATCGATCAAGTCGTTCATTTCAGAATGAAAATCAGTTCTGATTTTAAAATTGAAAATTATCACGCAATGTCAAATTTACTGATGATGAAGTGGGTATATCTTTTTGCCCAATTGTCTGTAATTTTCGAATTTTGAGTCGAAAATGGTCTCAAACGATATGACCCGACTCCCTGATAACGGATCCGTAGTCAAATTCAATTCTGTCCGTGGGGCCGTCCGCTCGTTATCACGATTCAGAAGGGATTGTCTTAGAGACTTGAAATTTTCAGATGGAGTTCGGTTCCCAAATGCATCGGTTAAGTTCGTACAGGGTGTTCTTTAAAATATGGTAATTTCAAATTTTTGTTCCTCGATATCCCAGACAAAACCAAACCAATCGAAATGAAATTTTGCTACCACTTGAAAGATACTCATTATAAACCTCATTCAAAATTTCGTGGCCATAGTGTTGACAGAACCATTGAAAATTCAATTGGAATATTGAAAAGAAGAATTTTTATATTTCTATAAAAAAATAACCGACTCCTGTGAAATTTATTCATGAAAGCATAGAATTGAATTTTTGACATATTAAAATTATTAAATAATTAATTTTTTTTAATGAGAATTCCGATCGTGCTGAGATTTTGCATTAATATACATAGTATGAATAAGAAGTCCTATACAAAATTTTGAGGTAGTGGCATCATTGTTCTACCAATGAATGAGCATTAAGAAGCACCTGTTCAGGGCTTTTCTCAATTTTTTATGTAATATATTTCAATATGAGATGAGTGTATGAATTACCGTTCACATCGGTAATGATCATAGAAAATTATGTCCTCATTTTCAGATTAAATTACTTCGAAATCCATACCTAGTATCTTACTTCAGTTCATATGAGCGAACTTAATAAGAAACAAGAATCGTTTGTCAACTGGATACAAGTTGATGTATCAGCTTTCATTAACGTCCTTCATGATATGAATCAACATCTCATTGATAATATCATTTAGAATTTATATTGCACTGATTTCACTAGCAGCTGTTTCTACCCGAATAATACTCGAACAAAATGGGCACATATTTGTCTGCAAAACGTTACTTATACACTGATCAGCAAAATAATCGATCCACTCCAAAAATCGAAGTTCGTTAATTCATGAATATGTTATTTCAAGTCCGATTCAAATATTTTTTTTCAATTGTAGGTATGTTCGACCTCAATCAATCACCAGTTTTGAATTTCTAGAAAACTCGGCGTTCGTCATTTTATACAGGGTGAAACAAAATCTGTTTTTTCACCCTAATTTCAGAATTTTACTTGTTCCACCGTGTGATTTCTCATTCCATTATCAAGACACATCTTCTTATGACAATTTAATTATTCATTCGAAACAATAGCTCAATTTTTGTTGAAGATACAGGGTCTTCAGAAAAACATTAAATTTCGCTAAGGCTACAACAGTACACGTTCGTCAGAAGTTTCAAGGGTTAATTTATAAGAAGCAGAAAACCCTCCTTTAAATTTTTAGCTATTTAAATTGAATGTGGTCGAATTTGGTATGTGGATATGACATTGTCGTGGAATAATTCTCTTAACTGCATTATCACAAAATGTAATCAATAAGATTTCGAACAATTTCGAGAAATCAGTCAGCAAGACGATTTTTTTGACTGTACAACTTGCATTTCAGAACTGTAGATAAATATCACCAAAATCATAATCAATATATTTCAATATTTCCACGAAATATTCGGACTCTACAAATTACTTGCCGAACCCGCGTTCAAATGAATCGGTGAAGCTTTTGGCCTAAAACTTTTTTCTAGCAATGCAAAGCCACAGAAAAGAAATATTTTATGTCGAAGCCTCCGTTAATAAACTAAAATATTCAAATGATTGTTCACATTTCGGTTTGCATACCCAAGTATGAGGTTTGAACAGGAATTGAATGAGCAGAAGCCAACACCTAGTTCCCAGTACAAAAGCTTCGAACTTCTATGTTATTTACAATACGAATTGCGTCCCGTATATTGTCGATATTTATTATTATTGTCAGATTATGAGCTACGCTCCATTATGTACAGTTCAAATACGTAAAACAATTTGTGTTTAATTTATTATTGTTTGCTCAAGTCTTCGTAACCTTATTGAGAGGCTCGATCGAGGGCTCGATCCTCTAAATGTCTAGAATTTCAATTCGTAAACAACCAATAAATGAACCCTTCGGATAATTGATAAGCTTGTTCCGCATACTCGGACCACAAATTTTCCATGACAATTTCAATCCACCTTATTCTTTTATAAAGTTGAAATTTTCAGATTTTCGAAATTTCGCTGGAGTCCTTGAATCATTATCTATTGACCACCTATAAAAATATTTCGAACAGGCCGGATTTCTGGTTTTGGAAATAAAAGCGAAATCAGAACTTTTAACTCCAGAACTGTTAGATCGAACGAGCTGATATTTTTCTACGATCTAGGAGCAAAAGCAGAAAAATAAAAACTGACACTGTGATTTCTTTTGTGATTTTTTTTAATTTGGTGAAATTTTCTACCGAATGCAGATTTTTTAGCAATAATAATTACTATAAATAGGTTTGTTGTTCTGCTCACGACATTGAATTTTAAATGTTATCAATATCGGTCCCAATATTTCGGTACAAATAACCTTGTTCAAATTTGGTTTGTTATCATCCATAAATCGAGAATAGTTCGATTGAAACGACAATTCCATTCTCTATTCATATGACATCAAGACCGTTAAATTGTTATTTTCATTGATGATTCCAATTGGTGAACGAGAAATAATGAAAGCATCCATTGTTCAATTGAGCATCATAGCTGAGAGCAATTAAAACTAGCAGACTGAAGTACGTTTCCCGATTTTCAATGCGTACCTATTCATTTTATTATATACAAAAAGTAACTAACTGAATGATAAGAAATAAAAGAAGAATTCTCCTCGGCCGGCTGCTGAATTGCGCATTCTTTGAGCGCTTGTTCCTAGGAGAACAGCGTGCTATCGTTTTGAAGAAATAAACCTAGATACTTTTCGAATTTCACACGGGAAGTGGTGTGAAAAGACACGGTCGAACCCATCGATGAAGAATCCGAGGTTAAAAGGATTCTGTCCAGTCATTCAACTGGCTTCAAACACTTCAAGAACTGCTCATCTGGTCGCTAGTCTCATCAGTAAGCAGGTTAACAGTCAAAATAATAAAATCATGCACGTCAACAAATTTTTTTTTCGTTGCAAATCTTCGAATATCGTGAAGTAATTGTTTAGACTGTCAACTTGGTTTTTGCGGTGAGAACTTCGTTTGCTATTTTAACTAACTTCTTGCTATGTTTTAGCTTCAACTTTCAACTCAAATTTTGAAACTTTTGAAGATGGCATTCAGCCGAAACATGTTATAAAGATCGAATAATCAATGAAGCAACAAAAGTGTTCTACTCTACATAGGTAGATGTTTCAGAGAGGATTGAGTTGAGCTCGTTAATAAAAGAACTCTTTTTCAACAACACATGAACTTTCGTGTTAGCCAGTTTGAAATTATGGTATAAGTTAAGTATCACATGAGCAGATACTTTAAAGGTAAATAAGTTCAAGAGCACCTTCGTTTCTAATCGAATCATGATTGATAGTGACTAAAAGACTTGTCCGTTGTAATTAATTGCGTTCACTTTCACTTTTAGACATAGTAAAATATTAGGCACTAACGATTTGACAATCAAATCAAGGGACATTTGGATACATCAATTGGTAGAACATTTTAATAGATGAAACATAATAAATGTACAATTCAGTGTCTGTTATGTTTGAATCCGAATAACTATTCCTAGCCAATGAATATGAAATTAAATAAATCAAGAATTCGTTGTTGAAAAGTATAAGTATAAGTCATCGATTGTTTTATGAGAACAAAAATGACGAACATTTTCGAAGAGTGACAAAAGTTGCTTTTCGGATAGTTGATTGTTTTCCAAACAACAGCGAATGCAAACCGAAGGGTTGAACAGAAGAAGTAAATACGATGGAAATAGTCCAAATAATATATCAAAATAAGAGTGGAGTATGCAAGTTTGATGAATATTCGATGTCCAACCAATCTCTTGTCGGTTATGGTGTCTGCATGTTTAAAATAACATGGTAAACGTAATGATTAAAGTGGACAAACTTTGAGAGGTGATTATACAAGTTGTTTCAACAAAAAAAGTCATGTAACACATGGTCAAAGTGTTGATGATTATTCTTGAATTTTACATTTTTTGATTTCACGAGAAATTTCAAGTTTTTTCTCTAAAAAGATCATTTTCCAGTTTTCCTTGTAGTCTCATCAAATTGGACCACATATTCGGAAAGGGCAATAAATTTTCTACAAGATGAGTGAGTCTGTGTGCAGAAAACACTCTTATTGCAGGCGTGGTAAGAAGAAGAATATCACGATTCTGAAGAAAATCAGTCCTATTTTGTAAATATGGTCTCCGATGAAATAATTATGCACACGCTTTCTTTTCAGTAAAAATACCTCATTTCATGTACCTACTTTTGAATGACTTTTTAGTTGTTATCATGTTAGCCATAATATTATAGCGGAGAATGATCAGCTAGCACAAAAGTTGATATGTCATTCGAAAGAACACTAAATGAGGTATTTTTTACTGAAAAAAAGCGTGTACATAATAATTAATATTTCATCGGAACACCCATTGGAAAAATAGGACTGATTTGTTAACGCCTGCAATAAGAGTGTTTTCTGCACACAGATTGTCTCATCTTGTAGGAAATTTATTGCCCTTTCCAAATATGTGGTCAAATTTGATGAGACTACAAGGAAAACTGAATGATGATCTTTCTAGAGAAAAAAATTGAAAATTTGCGTGGAATCAAGTAATGTTGAATTGAAGAATAACCGTCAATATTTCGACCATGTGTTATATGACATTTTTTGTTGCAAATCACTTGTATAATCACCCCTTGTAGTTTGTACATTTTAAAAGTAGACAGCCTGTATACTCATATCAATGAAAGTTCAGTAGTGAAAACGTTGAAGAAAAAAATCTACTAAAAAAATTCTTTAACGAAAAACAACTTACCGCTCTGGTCCACCTCACAGTCGGATCCGGACGGCCCATATACATAGCCTTGAGTAACACCCTGTCGCCCACCAGCGCCGTCGCGTCTTGCGGTCCTCTCAGCAGCATCGCAGGCTCTTCAGCGGCACTCTTCTGCACTTTTCCCGCGAATTGCCCGTCGTCACCACCCAACACCTCCATGGCGTTGTTGGAAGACGGGTGATCTGCACCAAGCTCGGATATATCACCAACCACCGTCAACTCCGTGTCGCAGGAACACAAGATCGCGTCGTCGGTCCACTCTTGGTCACCGCGAGACTTCGACTGTCGGCTTGCACCTAGTGCACCTCGTCGTCTTGGACTTGGCCGGACTAGGCACCGCACCAGGCCTGCATCGCTGCGCTCGGTCCTGGCGATGTGAAGTATGCTGACGTCACGGTCTTCCTCTACCTTTAAAAGTACGAAATTACGACAAATTAACGATCGCCGATTGTTGTTATTGGAGTCACATCGATCTGATTGACGTTTGATTTGACATTCGTGTCTTTCGATTGTTTCCTTATCGACATGCTCGGAGCGGTGTCCTGTGTTGTTTGTTGTTGATAGATCGATGAAGGATTGCGATTTGTCTTCTTAGTTTTTTGGATAGGTTCAGGTCTGGTTTAGGGTGCGATGAACTTGAGTTCATTATTGGATGTTACGCAAATGTTATCTGTGTACCTACATGAGTTTTAGTCTGAACCAATTTATGGCGTTCATTTTATCAGTCGTATTGAGGTTTTGTTACAAGAGTTGAAATTAACAAAAAGAGCCAGGCACGGGCCACCTTCGACCCGCGAATAGAATTTTCTTGGCACGCCAATAAATTTTTTCACACACGTCCAAATTAGCTCTTTGAATATGTAATGAGGCCGTAGCAGTTGCGAAAGAATATAATTTAAGAAGACATTTTACTTTGCAGAAATACGGAAGTTGGACTGGACAATTTAGAAATAAAAGAATAGAAATTGAAATAAAAGGTGGCTGGACAGAATATCTTTGTGAAAATGACGAAACTGAAGATATCGTTCGGGCAAGCGGATACTCGAAGCCATTTTCAGGAAGTGAATTTATGAAACAGTGCTTGCTGGAACTCGCGGATACTTTGCATCCAGATGAAAGAAAACGTTTGCAGAAGTAAATCTATTAAGATGAAGAGTTATAAGACAAATAGATGCAATAGCTGTAAATATAAAAATTGATTTTGGAAAAGTTACGCATTTTTTTTGTTGCATTTATCAGTTTGAGTTTTTTCATCTCTTCCATTGTAGGATGTATTAAAATTTTGTTGTTTACATTTTATTACTGTTAGAAATTTTATTTTGGCTCGTGGTCTACGAAGAATTTTTCTATTTGGCTCCTTACAAAAAAGGTTTCCTATGAATGTTCTACAGATTCTGTTTTCCAACATCAATATTCCACGATCAGTATTTAAAATGTATGCGAATAATTTCATATGATTTGAAATTGGATTTAACTTACGGGCATTTAACCCAAATTTTCAACAAAGATTCGACAAATAGCTTCTTCACTTCTTCTACTGGGAAGACCAAAATATTTTTATAGGAAGGTACCAAATCTGAACCAAGGTGAAAGACGCAGCTGAATAAGTAGTTCCGTTATGAAATTAATAAAGTTTTAAATTAGTTTTTATCTATTAATTCTGATATTAGGAATAATACTACTAAAGTAACTTCTTTATATGTATTATACACCTAATTTTTGAAACAGACAAAGTACCCAGATAAAAGTCCAATTACATATAGATAGGCCAATTGCTATCATAAACAACAGCGCTGAATTATTTGAAAATGACCGAATTCTGTATTTTCGTAACCTTGAAGAGATTACAATACGTTTGATGCCGAAAAGCCCGAACAAATTAGTTCAGAGACGATGCAGCTTTTTAATCAACTAATTTATCAATGACAGCGGTAAATAGCCATTAATAGCTAGATTAATTAACGAGTTGATTACAAGATTTTCTGTCCACCTCATCATGAATTGAATATAAATTCTTGATTGGAATACTTTTCATATAGATATGAGAGATAAATCTGACATAATATAAAAATAAAATAAAAACTTGCTTGTGTTTGTTGCCCATTACAAATGCACATTAAAATAATAGATATTGATAGCAGATTGATGAATTTCGTGTACGTTGAATTGAGCTTTTATTTAAAGGTGAACGGAAAACGGAAATTACTTTATACTCTTCATTCAGTAGTACTCATTCTCAAACTGATACCTCTGTTCATTCAGGCTATTTATTGCTGGATTATTGAGGTGTTTACAGGCCTCCACTATTTCCAAATTGTCCAATTTCAATGCAAATGAACTGTAAATCAACGCACTGCTTTATCCAATACTTGATGTTGCTACTTGTCTATCAACGAATACGATAATAAAAAATATAACAAGTGTTACATTTTTCCTAGATCTGGTCAAGGCCAAAGCCAGTGGAATTCCATAGATCGTTTTAGATATTCTTTAAAGTTATTCAAATAATTGTTAACATTGATACTGAAAATTCCGTTCTGTTGAGAAGGAAACCTGAGAAACAAAAATACAGAAAAGAAATGAAAAACATTCGTTCGTGGCTTCATTAAAGCTTCTGACCCTGAATTTTTCGAAACATGTTTGCCAACTTTTTATACCTGGATTAGTAGTACCTACCTGTCATCCATCTCAAAAATAACTGAAAGCACTTTCCAGCACTTAAAACGACAAGACAAAATGCTTACGTGAGTTCAGGAAAAAGGAACAGTATCCGAATGGCAACAGAATCATTATTGTTATGGTTCAAAATATTTCCAATGAAGAATGTGAGATGACGTTTGGAGTACTCCAGGATTATGTCCTGGAAGGTTTACTATTTATGATCGATCATAATAACTAAATAACTGTATTTATTAGTGTAGCAAATAACGCCGCACAATTGATGTTTGCGACAACTTCATTCAATATTTTGACGATTACTATAGGAATAATGGCACCTCTGTTGCATATTGTTGAATGTTGTTTTTACGTTGGAATTCCTTTCATGACTCATTTGCTCGCACATATTTTCATCGTACTATTCGTAACAAAAGTTTACAAATAGGTGCTACATATTACAATGCTTGGAGTAGAGAGCTTGTTGAAGAATTTTTCCTGGATATATTGATATCTCACGTGATGATTTATGTATACGATTCAAATAATTGAATTGTGAATCATTTCATGAAAAATGCATATACGTATATTGCATTCTATTTACGCAAGAATTGGAACTAAGTATATCAACAATCAATCCAATATTTGTTTAACATAACTTAATAGGTGATTTTATTTGTTTATCCAAAGTAGACTCAACACTCAGAATTTGATATCTTTACGATGTTTTGATCATCGCAATATGAAAAATATTTCTATGGACCCTCTAAATTAGTTACTGGACTTGGGATATCTATCTTTATTGCTTTTTTGTATCGAAAAATATCAATAATCTAACTATTAGGAAAACTATTTCAAGTCCACAAGTTCTTGATGCGCAATAAACATCATTTTACCACTTGAACTAATCAAGACAACGACTTTAAATTTTTGTAGTGGACCGGGCCTCGAATATGAACAATATAATATAACAATAAAATAAGATAATCAGCTTCTATTCAGTCAAGATATTCAGACCCACCTAAAATGAATATTTCAAGTCCCCTTCAGCAAGGTGGCTTCGCGTATAATTAGTAAAGAGCGTTTAGAATTTTCCGTGTTTGAGTGCTGAACGAGTGCTATATCGTTTTGCCCAAAGGACATCATGATGTTGAATTTTGAGCCTAAAATGGACTCAAACGATAGGGTTCGACTCCTTGATGAAGAATCAGTGGTCAAATTCAATTCTTTCCGTGAGGCCGGCCGTTAGAACAATTACTTTCGAAAGGATTGTCCTAAAGACTTGAAATTTTCAGGGCGAGTTCGGGTCCCAAATACCTCGGTTGAGTTCGTTAACCAGCCAAATCCTACAGGGTCTTTCATAAAATGTGACCATTCAAAGTTTTTGTTTTTCAATATCTGAGAAAAAACGAAACCAATGGAAATGAAATGTTGCGGCAACATGCAAGATGCTCATTATAAGCCGTTTTGAATGATTAAATGGCTTAAGTTCCTGTGTAATCTGAACCTTATATGCCTTCAGAGCTAAATTCTTGTGTAAAATACGTCATATCGTGGACTCACTATGTTGTAAACGTCATCTAATGGACATTTCAGGGTCTTCAGCAAACGAACTATTATAGATCAATATTTTTTTGTAAACCACCGCTGCGACTATATTTTTCACTTTTTTGATCTTTCATCAAACCGGTCTCTTGAAATTTTTCAATAATCCGACCAATAGAGCTGTCAGATGGACGCATGTGTGTGTAAATCAATTCACGTAATTTTCTGAAAACCGAACGCTAATTTCCAATTAGAAACTTCATTGTATCGTGTACGAAACCATTTTTATGAATGTAATACATCATAGCTCTTGAATGTTAAAATATCCATAATGGTAATATAGTCACTGTATCCAGATTTATTCAGTGCGCCATCTATATTTTATTTATTCTTGAAAAAAACGCGCGATTTGAAACACCCTCTAGAAAACTTCATCATATTATTTGGGCTGTTTCCATTATCTTGGATTGTTCTATCCAACAGTCCAAATAACCATTATGAAGAATGTCGCGTTTACAATTACTTTGTTATAACCGAATTTGAGAATAAAAAATTAATTACACAGAATTACTTCATATCAATCCATAAGTTTTCCATACTTCGCTACAACAATGATTATATTGCATAATAAATTGAAAACCTAACGGTGTTTCAATTCCATAGCTATGAGAACCGCTCAGGACAATTTCTATGCTTAATTGAGTTTCAATTTATCTGGTGAAGCTATGAACGATACCAACTCATTGGTTCGGAAATCATTCACGTAGTTTCAGATAGCAGCCATGCCAATATTAAAGTCAGATCTTCAAACCAATTTCAATTTCCAATTAAAAATTGAGTGGTCCCTCACTTCCTTTATTCATAGTCCAACAACATTAACGATAACAGGACAACTGGAAGCATCAGAACAGTAGGTATACGATATTTCAAAGATTTATAACTACCATGGTTGTTAACTCTAACTTGGTGTTTCTTCTTGTAAACTTATCACGGTTAAATGATTCATTCGGATTTAGATGGATCAATTTCACATGAAATTTTTCTGGATAATATCGTCATACTACTACTTCGGTTTACAGTTTAGAAGGAGTTCAATATTTGAACAAGTAGAATTCATCAATTAGTACAATGAGAACTAAGATTCTCAGAATATTCAATTTGAATAATCGTTCCAGCATTGTAATGAAATTCAAAAGAGCTCCTAGAATCACATTTTAAGCGCTAGTTTTACGTAAACGAGTGCTATATGGTTGTGACGAAAGTCTTCAATTCTCGAATTTTGAGTTGAAAATGGTCTCATACGATAGGTTCTCAAAAGCCGCGATTAAGTTCGTTAACCACCAAAATCGTACAGGGTATTTTATAAAATATGGCCATTCAAAATTGTTGTTCCTGAATAGCTCAGACAAAACAAAACCAATATAGAAATAAAATTTTGCGGCCACATGCAAAATACAAATAATAAGCCTCATGCAAAATTTTGTGGCCACGGTGTTATAGGAAATTTAGTTGGAATATTGAAAAGAAGAATCATATTTCCATAACGAAATGTTCATGAAAAATTTCAAAAGTATCGCATCATCTGAACCTTAGAATCAATTTTTTCTACATTTTTCATTTTAAGTTTATTTTCCAGAATAAAATACCGATCGTGCTGAGATTATGCATTCATACTCAGCATGAATCTCAAGTCCTCTACAAAATTTTGAGCTAATAACAAGCGCTCTAAAGCACCTGCTCAGGGCTCTCCTTAAAAGAATCTTATTTCATTTTATTATCAACTAAAAACACGGAAAATATTAAGATTCCCTGTGTGTACGCCAATGCATTTTATTGATCTTAACAAGATCAATCGAGTAAATTTCCCAGAAACCAGCGTAAAAGCCGCCTTAGAGGTGCTTAAATCTTGAGCCTTCACGTGAACATGTATTCAATTTACGAAATAATCAATTTATATCGTTTATCGATTATTATCCACCACCTGATCGGGCGAAAATTCACCTTAGTGTCAGTTATGGGGCCCCGAGATTTATGCGGTTCACGACTTTGCATGCCCATTATGCGATCTTAAATTCCAATTTTGGATGTCGAATGCTAATCATTTCCGACTTCGATTCGACTGTACCCCTGCATATAACGACGAAACTTTGAGTAGTTTATGACCAAAAATTCAGGCTGTGTCACGAATTTCGTCATTAAAAAATAATTATGACAGTAGGTATACTGCTTCTCGGGATAAAATATGTACGTAATTTCCGAAGAATTCGATGACTTATGGGCTAACTTTTTGTGAATCGCCGCATGTAAGACAAGAATTCTTTTTAAGTGAATATGATACAAACAGCGTTTACAGTTTCAACTAAGTTTACGTCTTGAACACTGGTGTTTTTTTTTTATTTTAGGTCTTTATGACGCAAATGTATCGGGTGTACCGAATTCGTTGTCTAGTGAGGGGATCTCAGAAACCCTTGGAGCTAGAAGGAAATGAATGGCACATTTTCGGGCTCGATTTTTGAGAGATTTGATTTGGTGAAAACCGTTACCTTGTAAGTTCAACCGTTTTCGAGATATTAACGAAAATTGGAAAATGGTGTGAAATGAAAAGTTCTCATAACTTCTTCATTACTGGCGCTATGAACATGAAACGAAACCATTATACAGGCACTTTTTTTGGTAGAATTCTTTGATGTAATCAAATTTTTTTTTATTGCGTTTTTTTTCGAAGTTATAATACAAACTTGTGTTTTTTTAAATGTGAACCATAAGCATTTGAATAACAGATGGAACCGTCTTTTTTTTTCCCTTTTCAAAAATATATAACTTAATATATAAATTTCTTATTAAACTGTAAAAAAACATCAAAAGTTTTATTATCACACGAAAATCAAATGGTTGCCTAAATATGATAATCTGTGAACATCAAATGATTAATAGATAAGAACAGATAACAAATTTTTCATAAATATTGTGCGAAGTGAAGTCCATTTTGGTCAATGCAAAGCTCACACCTTCTTCTGACATTGTGAGGTGTGAGCTTTGCATTGACCAAAATGGACTTCACTTCGCACAATATTTATGAAAAATTTGTTATCTGTTCTTATCTATTAATCATTTGATGTTCACAGATTATCATATTTAGACAACCATTTGATTTTTCGTGTGAAAATAAAACTTTCGATGTTTTTTACAGTTTAATAAGAAATTTATATATCTTAATATATATATTTCTTGTGTGCGTGTGTATGTGACTGAACTCCTCCTAAACGACTGGACCAATTTTGATGAAATTTTTTGTGTGTGTTCGTGTAGATTCGAGAATGGTTTAGATTCACAAATCAGCCCGACAGGTGGCGCTGCAGTCGGTATCTAGGTTATTTATAAGGCAAGAAACGGTTGCCGGATCAGCTAGTTAAGTTATATATTTTTGAAAAGGGAAAAAAAAGACGGTTCCATCTGTTATTCAAATGCTTATGGTTCACATTTAAAAAAACACAAGTTTGTATTATAACTTCGAAAAAAAACGCATTAAAAAAATTTGATTACATCAAAGAATTCTACCAAAAAAAGTGCCTGTATAATGTTTTCGTTTCATGTTCATAGCGCCAGTAATGAAGAAGTTAGGAGAACTTTTCATTTCACGCCATTTTCCAATTTTGGTTAATATCTCGAAAACGGTTGAACTTACAAGGTTACGGTTTTCACCAAATTAAATCTCTCAAAAATCGAGCCCGAAAATGTGCCATTCATTTCCTTCTAGCTCCAAGGGTTTCTGAGATCCCCTCACTAGACAACGAATTCGGGACCGTGACCCGAATTCGATTGTTCAGTACTCTAAGCTTAGTAGCTTCAGAAAAAAATTAATGGGTACTTACTTCCTGATCTCATTTTTCAAGAAAAGAAAAAAAGTGAAAACCGCAAATCATTTTGACTTATAGTTTTTGAACTGCAGGGTGAATTTTGAAATTTAACATTTTTTCAACGTTCATAACTCGCACAGTGGTGACGCCAGCTTTTGAAAACACGGGAGGCCAGGATTTTTCAGTGGGGGATATAATGAATTAATTTGTACAGTTTCTTTCAACATAGGGCATAATTCAGTGGGGGGTAGCAAAACTTTAAGGGGGGACCAGGGCCACCCCCTAGCGTCACCAATTAACTCGCATATAATTGATCCTACTTTTTCTAAATCAGCTCATTCTAAAAGCACTTGTTTTTTAACGACGACATTTGAAATACTGTATGTATCTTTGATACACAACACAAGTTAGCAGGGGAGATCAAAGAATTTGATTTGAAACAAGTATAACCTATCACGGTTAGTTCTCTTAGTTCATGTCTTACTTTCATACAGGGTTTTCCTTTTAAGTTGGCCTATTAGACGTTTTTGGCGAATATTTCTTTCTGAAAATTTAGGAGGAGCCTTGAGGATGAAGAAACTCTTCATCTAAAATATTTTCAAGTCGACAGTGTTGCCACGTCTATTCCAAACTCATATCTACTTTCTTATTTCAAATGCAACTGCCTTTATTTTTATTTATGTATTGATTCAATACCAAATTCGCAGTATAACCTACTAAAAAAATGTCTATGCCATGCACTGTTGCCAAGTTATGCACAAGTTCTTGAAATTTCTTACATCTGCATGGCCAGTTTGGAAATGCACTATATCGATTAATTATTTTATATTCTGTTGCCCCTGTATTTTACTCTTCCTCTCCACTAGTAGATGATGTTATTTTTTCAACTCCTAATTTGCTTTCCTTCGTGAAAATTTCTAGTTCTGCAGAAATTTTCATATTATTTTGACAGTTTACTACCAACACCTCCTATACCTATCTACACTTTCGGTCGAAAACGCGTTAGTTGAAAATTTGTTGAATCTTTGGAATACTTCCTTCCTGAGTTTGGAATACTTCCATTTCCAAGTGAAAATATCAGTTTGCTGTAATTGGATGACAAGAAGAAAATGCAATTAAAACTAGAGTTGGTCAACTTTCACGGATTGATTGAATATGTGTAAATACACATTGGTATATTGGTAAAAAAAAAACTATAATACATGATAAAAAAAGCCTTTTAAATATTACTTCTAAAACATTAATATGTATCGAATGCAAGCAATGTGACCTTTTCTGATACAACTGTCACGCTGTTATCTTCCGCGTAATGAAACTCGGGTTCCTACCATGCGAAAGACCTGAATAACAGAACTTTTGGGGAGTTGAATTAATCAAACTGAATTTGTTGAACCAAATTACGGAATTCCAAAGTGATCAAATCTGAACTTTCAAAAAATATCGCAAATTATATCACCGTGTTCTTTTCATCATCATTTCCTATCAAAATGAGGAAAACAGAAGCATGAATGAGAAATGCCACTTCCTACCATCGAGGAATTCAAGTGAAAATAGTTGACCCTATTTAGGTATTGTTTCATCAATGCAAATAACACTGCCTTTCGTAGTAGTTCATGGAATAACTTAGACATATCGGTGCTTTACGGTGCGTCACACACATCGTTGGCGATTCACCTTGGTTTTTTATCTGAAAATTCGATATTTTTATTTATGAATATTGAAGAGAGGTCATCTGATACCCTGGTCGTTCACACGAGGCCCTTGTACCATTGCGATACGTCATTGTCGTCTACATACTCCTCAATGAAAGAGAGAATATTCCAGAATTCATCGCTACCTACTGTATAGCTACTTATGGAAATTGCAGCACTCTGAGCTGAACTGAACTGAAATATACTATTTAAATTCACTGATGAAAATTGAGAGTAATATCAAATGAATATTTGATCGCTAGAAGAAGGTGCTGGGAAAAGTAATGAAACCGTCTCAGTCACTTTTTGTTAGTTTCGATCTAAAGCCATTTTTGTTTAATTAAAATCTTTTAATTGGGGGGATACGCCGAATATAAACGAATTTTTATGTCGCTTCAAAATGGTTTCCTTCATTTTTCAGTTTCTTGAAATATGCTCTATTATTTCTGTTCAGTTGCAGTTAAATTCAGCAATGGTAATAAACTACTTGACTTATAAAAATGATGTATAACTATCTCAAATCAGAATCCCTGACTACTGAACAACTATTATACAGGGCTGTTCCATCTCAGATGAGCTACCGCGTATATTTTTATCACATGGTGATAAGAAATATATGAAATTTCCCGAAATTCGTCGAAAGATTTTGTTTAGGGGACATCTTTAGACGTACTTTTGAGGCTTGAAAGAGCAAGCTCTTAGAAGGGCACTTCAAACCCTCATAATTGAATAGAGAAGGAAGGTTGAGTATTACTTCATTTGAAACTTTTTGGGAGCTTCTTCAAGCGGTGTATAAAACACGTAATTTTTATGGACTGTTTTAGCCAAATATCAATTATTTAACTCAAATGAGCCAACTCGATTATTTTGGTTATCTTGACAAAATTGAATTCTGATATTGGTGATACAGGCTTACCAGCTCAACAGATTCTTGCAATATAAAGACCCTAATTATTTACAAAATGTTCAACAACTTAGCAAAGTACTAACTCAACAGATTGATTTTATTGTAA
Organism: Propylea japonica; assembly: GCA_013421045.1. Lineage (NCBI taxonomy): Eukaryota > Metazoa > Arthropoda > Insecta > Coleoptera > Coccinellidae > Propylea > Propylea japonica. The sequence goes on from CM024239.1 coordinate 106,520,178, forward strand.
GATCTATGAAACGTATTATAACCAGATAAACATATTCTAAAAACAAAAAATTTGAAAAAAGCCTTAAGCGCTCTTTCTTTGGTGGAGCAATAAGACTATCACCTCAAAATTTTACCTATATGCAATTTGATATTGATACCAAATATATAAATGCATAATCTTAGCACAATCGGAATTATATTCTGAAAATTATTCAAAAAAAGAAATATATAAAAAATAAATAATTACAAAAATTTAATTCTATGGTTCTGATGATGCGATCCCCTTGAAATTTTGCATGAACATTCAGTATAGTAGTTGTCACTCGAATATCCTGTTATGGAAATATGAAATATGGTTCTTTTCGCACTACGGCTACAGAATTTTGCATGAGGCTTTTTATCAGCATCTTGCGTTTGCCTTAACATTTTATTCCGATTTGTTTCGTTTTGTCTGAGATATTGAGGAACAAACATTTTGAATGGCCATACTTAATGGAACACCCTGTACGATTTGGCTGGTTAACAAACTTAACCAAGCCATTTGGGACCGGAACTCATCTTGAAAATTTCAAGTCTCTAGGACAATCCCTTCGAAAGTTATTGTGCTAACGGACGGCCTGACGGACCCACAGACAAAATTAAATTTGAGCACGGATTCTTTATCAGGGAGTCGAATCCTATCGTTTGAGACCATTTTATGCTTAAAATTATAAAATTACAGGCATTTGGGCAAAACGATATAGCACTCATTTAAGTAGAACGAGCGCTCAGAAATCAAGGCAACACGAGGAAATGTTTTGGTTTTTTCGGTCATGGTTTGAGAGAATGTACGTATCACATGAGAAAAAATTTCAATTCGATTTTGCTTAAATGACCAAAATATTGAAGATGGCTCATTTGAGTTGAAAATCCACTTTTGGTGAACTGATCATCAAAATTGGGTGTTTCATACATCGTTGTAAAAAGAGTTCTAAGACTTTCCAAATGAAATATCAATCAACTACTCTTCTCTATTAAATTTTTTAGGGGTTGAAGAAGCACTATGTAATAGGAAATATACGATATTGAACACCTTGTATCCAGTATTGTAATATTCACATTTAATATATATCATTTTATTAAATTATCATGGTGAAGTAAAAATTAAAAGTGATGAATCTTATCTGATGGTTTCTGATTTTTCTTCCGTAATAAATAACCAATATTCATCAATTTATAATACATTTATCTCCCTTCTCCCTACTAAATCCCATCGAGTGTAGTACCTATATGGAAACAACTCCTGAACACGGCAGATGGCTCTGTTATATGAAATCAAGAAAACTCATGACATACATCACCGACTTGCAACATTTCAATTCAAACTTCAAAAACAGTTCGTGAAGACAAATAGTATTCATTTTACTTTTGGTAGATTCAAGCTACAGGCTCTGATCGTAACGACACCAAAAGAAGATAGAAACTTGCTACGAAGGATTTGCATCACATCATGTACAATGTTACATACATTTCTGATTTCTGTGTCGCTTTTTCCTCGAACTGTACGCAAATTTTTAGGATTTCTGATAAAACAGTGTATCCGTTAAAACTCATGAAATGAAGTTTTATGCTCTCTAGAAACCCCCTCAACTCAAATTGATGACGAACAAAAAGAAAATTTTCTCTTGATTATCAACCTTCTAACAGAAGAAAATTGTCTACACCTGCGTCAAGCACGCAATATTTTCTACATCAAATCATAGAATCGTTTTACTTTTATGGCAATCATTGCAACGCAATGTATATTTGGTAGATATCGATTTCCCATAAAGGAAAGATTCAAGGCCCGAGATTTATAAATGGTACACTTACACTATACCATCTCATGAGTTTGGCTTTTATATTATTTATTCTGCCTCGATTATTGGCAACTCGTTCAAATCGACATTTCATAACGATATTTCTGTTATACGTCCTGCTTTTTGACGACCCTGAACGATACAGATGGTTTTCTTCATCATATGAATACAACACAAATTTTTGCGTACTGCTTTGAAGTGACATTGAACATTTCACTGCAAAATTTCAACTCGATCGAGCCGACAAACTCGGATTTCTTCGAAAAAGTTCATAATTTATGAAAAATTAAATTATATGGTTCATATGATGCGATCCTCCTGAAATTTTGCATAAACATTCAGTATATTAATCTTCATTCACGAAATATTTCCATTGGTTTTGTTTTGTCTGGTCTGACATATTGAAGAACGAAAATTTTGAATGGCCTTATTTTATGGAACACTCTGTCAGATTGGGCTGGTAAAGGAAATTAACCGCGGCATTTGGTAACCGAACTCACTTTGCCAAACTCAAGTCTCTAGGACAATCCCTTAGAAAGTTATACGCCCGGACGTCCTCACGGACAGAATTGAATTTGACCGCAGATGGCAATCATTGCAATGCAATGTATTTTTGGAAGATATCAATTTCCCATAAAGGAAAAATTCAAGATTTATAAACGGATCACTTACACTATACCATCTCATGAGTTTGGCTTTTATTTTATTTATTCTGTCTCGTCTCGTGCAACTCGTTCAAATCGACATTTCATAAAGATATTTCTGTTATACGTCCTGCTTTCTGACCGCTTTTGACGACCCTGAACGATACAAATGGTTTTCTTTATCATATGAACATAACACAATTTTTTGCGTACTACTTGGAATTGACATAGAACATTTTAAAGTGAATTTCAACTCGATCGAGTCGACAAACTCGGAATTATCCAAAAAAGTTCATAATTCATAAAAAATTAAATTATATGGCTCTGATGCTGCGATCCTGTTGAAAATTAGCATCAAATTTCAGTATATGAATCTTCATTCACAAAATAAATATCACTCGAATCAGATATCTTGTATGGAAATATAAGGATGTTTCTTCTCAATATTCCAATTGAATTTTCTTTGGTTTTGTTAACACTATGGGCACCAAATTCTGCATGAGGCTTATTATAAGCATCTTGCATGTGGCCGGAAAATTTTATTTCCATTGGTTTTGTATTGTCTGAGATATTGAGGAACAAATATTTTGAATGGCCATATTCTATGGAACATTTTGTAAGATTGGGCTGGTTAAAGCAATTAACCGCGGCATTTGGTAATCAAACTCACCCTGAAAAACACAAGTCTGAAGGACAACCCCTGATCGTGCTTACGGCCGGGCAGCCTCACGGACAGATCTGAATTTGACCGCAGATGGCAATCATTGCAACGCAATGTGTATTTGGTCTTTATCGATTTCCCATAAAAGAAAGATTCAAGGCCCGAGATTAATGAGTGGTACACTTACACTTTACTATGAGTTTGGCTTTTATATTATTTATATTTATTCTGGCTCGATTATTGATAACTCGTTCAAATGGACATTTTATAAAGACATTTCTGCTTTTTGACCGCTTTTGACGACCCTGAACGGTACAGATGGTTTTCTTTATCATATAAATAACTCTTATCAATATAATTAACCAGGAATGCGAACTTATTAGTTCGGCGTATTTTGTCGACCAATTAGCAAGGATTTTTCACAGAAAGCCGTTTGACCTCTTCTATATCTTAAGGTCGGTCAAATAACGTGTACTCTGTTCAACATACCTATTCGTCAAATATTGGATGAAGTAGGCCTTTACTTTGTGATAGTTCATTATACGTATACGATGAATGAAAATAGTGTAAGTAAACGGAGTCATTTCATTTAGCATATTTTTAATCACAATATTTCTTTTATTGATAATATCTGTCTTTTGCTTTAGTCATAATATGCTTATACCTACTTTATTGTTCTCACAGTTGTATATTTACTTATAGTTTTTTATTCAACCAGTTTATAAATCGTTATATGGTAAATGAGTTGATTACAGGATTTTGCACTCGACGGCCTTATGAATTGAATATATAGTTTTAATTGAAATAGACTTTCATTTGGCGTAAGAGATACATACATTTCTTTGTTTCAGTAGAGTTGAACATTGAAATGAGTCATTATTTATCGATTTGTATACGTTAAAGGTATTTTTTAATGAAGTTACCGGAAATATGTTTTTCCGTCTACCCCAAAATAAAAGGTGATTTTAATGTGTACAAAATTGATCAGTAGTGACCCATTTTAATGCTCAATTTATGCTATTTTAATGTGCAATCCTTATGGCAACCGTACACAAAGTATTCAGAAGGACTAAAAGAAACGTCAAAACTCTACTTTTATTATGTCAAATGTACGTCTTGTGCAAAATAAGAATGTATCTCAATCAAGAATTTATACACAATTCACATTGAGGTCCTCGGAAGAATCTTGAAAAACTCGATCATCAATCTTTCGACTAATGGTCTCGAACTATTAACGCGTGAGCAAAGCGAATCTTGACCATCAGTCGCTGTCTTTAATAACCTTGTTGATTAAATAACTATTACTCATTAATTTAACGAAAAACAGATGAGAAAACATAACAATCCCATGTTAATAAATCCAGCCCGTTATGACGAAGTGAGACTGGGTCAATTTTTGCTTTTTGTGTGCTTGTTCCTAGGGAAACAACGTGCTTTTTAAAGTTCTCGATTGCTTCTTTTGACAACATTTTGCGAAAAATTTTATGACATTATCTCTCAAATTTCTTCGTTTCAGATTCTATCATGTTTATTCCTTCCTTGACCTCAACTGTTCTTATCATGATACATATAAGTGACTTTTTATATACTTGATTTTGAGAAAAACAATATGTTGTATTTCGTTCCTCATGTTTCATTTAGATCAAACAACAATACTCACTTGAAATTTAGAAGAATTCGAAACGGTTGAGCCAGCCACTTCCCATTCTATGTGGAACTTTTGGTTGTAGGAATTTTGTTGAATTCTTGCACAGAACGAAGATGGACTTCCTTCAGTTACAATAACTGGCGATGGCCGCTTTAGAAATTTTATCTTATCTTTCACCTGGGATCCTTCTGTAATGAAAATGATGAAATGATGAAATTTTCGACTAAATAGCTCCTCATTAAAAATCGATATAAAAGTATTCATTACGAATGAAAGGGAGTTTTCAATATACTCGTAATTCTTTTCTCATTTCAAAATGAGGGAATACTTGATACTGTCTTTTATTAAAATTATTATTTTCACATCCATATAAGTGTATATTTACAAAAGTTTCAAAAATTTTCGGAAAAACCACTGTTGAAATCAATATCGCATGAGTATCCGATATAATGTGTCTGTGAACATTTCTGAGGTTCTGAAAATTCTTGAAAGCAAAACTTAGTTTGATAAACCCTGGTTGTGAAGCAATTTAATTCAAATATCGAAGAAATTTCTCGGAGAAGAGGTTATTATTAAATGTTATTTTGACATAAGTTTGTCACACGTTTTTTATCATTATTCCGAAATTGAATTCAATATTTAAGATGAAATACCACTATTTAAATCTATGGGAGATGATTACCCTTCAGTAGGGTCCTGTAGCGGTCTTAGAAGAACAGAAGATTCGAAAAATCATCACTTGGAATGCCAGACCTGGTTTAAAACACCCTCCTGGCCCAAGAGCAAGAATTAAGTATTTTGTTTCTGAATATTGAAGGTATTTATTCGAATAGTTTTAAGTTTCAATTTTGTAAAAACGGCGAGACAGGGTTTTTTCTACTGAGGTTTTTCCCTGTGCTCTGGTATCATACGCCAGAATAGTATGGTACCCCGTTTTGCACCAACCTCAGCTAGGGATATTTTTGTTTCATGTATTGTATTTTTTTAGCTCTCAATTCAAAAGAATATATATATATATATTTGGAACAAACACTGAAAGTTTCGCCCTCGTATCAGACACATTCGTTCTTATGAAAGAAATCAAGTATGTAGAGTGAAATATTGATTTAAGTACTCATACTTGAAATCCAAGTTTTAATTATGCTCCTTTTGTGCTATTATACTAGTATTCTTTCCACCCACTTCAACTGAGATTAACTGAATTAACTGAGACACTGCTGACAGTTCAGTTCGAAAATCGAATTATGACAGTAGTTTCTCAGTTAATTTCAGTTGAAGTGGGTAAAAAGAATACTAGTATTGTGTATAGTTCGCAATATTCACTTAGATTATGTGCTTTATGAAGGCGATTCGATCAATATTAATGTCGGTTTTCCTACAGGTTTCATAGCATTTTGTCTTATAATGTTTGAATATATTTTTTTGGTTTGGAAACGTACTGAATCAGCCGACGATCGAAGTAAATTTTTAAAACTTCAACAAGGCAATATCGAAAACTAGAATTCAGACGATAACGAATTCGGGACTAAATTTCAACTTTTTAACTGCTAGGGCCACAGTTACTTTCATACTTGATATAGGCAAAGCCACAAGATATGACAGGCATCCCGAACAATATGCTGAAATTAATTTTTGTCAGTTTCAGCTAATAATTCTCAACCGAAAGTCAAATTTTAAGTTACAATTTTTCGCACCATTAGCATATTTCACCATTGCTAATATGTACTTAATACATATTATCACATATACAGGTTTGGAAATTCACATCTGAAATATACGATATACAATGCATCAGACAGAGAATTCTTCCCTCCAGTTGCACAGATGAATAGTCGAGACAATCACTTGCTGTAATACACTGAATTCAGTTGTCTTACTTCATTATTCTAGTCTTGTCTCTCTCTTATCGTTTAGAGGAGCGTAGTTCTTTAGTATGGTAGGCAACAGTAAATACTTGAATCGAGTATTACGGGTAGCCTGACAAATTAAAAATTCTATACGTATAGTGCGTGTTCCCTACCATACTGCGATAAGAGAGAGACAAGACTAGATTATTGCAGTAAGACAGTTGAATTCATTCAGTAATCGCACTTGATTATCTCGCCTATTCATCTGTGCAACTGGAGGGAAGAATTCTCTGTCTGATGCCTTGTATATCGTATGTTTTCGATGTGAATTTCCAAATCGGTATAACGAACCTAAAAGGTGAAGATCACACTCGATTTCCATTCGGTATTTTTATAGCTACATTATAATTCGATTCGCAAAATCGATACTGCGATATTTTCTGTGATCGATTTGATACTTTATTGAGAGCAAGTATAATAATCAGTGTATGTATAATTTATCCATAAAGACAACACATCGGATAATTTGCATAGATTATTATACCGAGAAGAACTCGGTCAATAAGATCATCACCGGTAGGGTAGGGACATTGTTATTTTAAGAAGGAATGAAAATGGTTTGACAGTGCTAATGATTAAAACCCGATTACACTCAGCTCGCTGCCACGGCAGGGAGCAGGGAATTGAGTAGGGAAGTGGGCAGCACGAGAATGTAATCACTACACTTCCCTGCTCCTTGCCGCTGCTGCTCGTGTTGCTTTACGCTCCCTACATTGGCGGTTTTTCGTACGGAATTCAAAGGACCGGCAGCATGAACGGCAGTAAGCGATTAAATTTAACTAGGTTGCTGTGGAATTTGTTTGTCCATCATTGCCGACACTTGGTCGCGAGAGAAATGTTGCAGCTCACTGCCTTCGATACTGCCGCAGAAGTATTCCGGGAATTATTGCCGACAACGCGAGTGGCAGTAGAAAGGGCTGAGTGTAATTGAGGCTTTAGATTTGCTAACAAGTATAGCTTCATTTCTATTGGAGTTATAGAACAAGACTGATAGACCTTCCAGGGTCTAGGGTATACAGTGACTATACTCACAGTGGTGACAAGGGGTAATGAAACCGTAAAAAATACGCCATGTTTCGTCATTTACTTTTGGTGGCTTTTTGAATTTGAATATCTGTTTTGAGTGGTAATAAATTATGCTTTGGTTTCTATTTATTTCGAATGGTCCATGAATTAGATGCAGTGTGGTTCGAAATAAGCGAGTCATATCAATATTAAGGAGTTTGAAATAGATAAAATTAATCGATGAATTGTTATAACTGCTTATTCAGAATATTTACGAGTATTTAAGCGATAACATTCTCTTCTAAAAATGAACCATTATTTACAACGAGTCCCGACCTACAGTTAAAAAAGAATAATGATAAATGCAATCGAATCAAATTTTTTTTTATGAACAACTAACTGGGCAATATATGCATCGGATAAATTATGTCAAATATTAGTAATCAATTGATTTTCCATATAGTTATCTAAGAAACATGATCTATGAAACTTCGAATGAACTGGAAAAATCAAAAGATGCCTTCTAGAGTTATTTATATTGGAATTGTTACAGAAATACTGATTGTTTTTACGCAGGAAACACAGAATTTTTTTATATAGTCTGTTCACGAAAGGTTGAGCGCATAGTAGGCGTTTCTTTATTTATCTGAAGTTGGCAGTATTTACTGTCATAAAGTAAAATAAAGTCAACGTTGCCGAATGTACTTGGCTTAGTTCGACGAGCTTGCGAGTTATCAGAGAACTCTATGCATTATTGACAACATTGCGTATCAATCTGACAAGGAAATAAAGAACATAACCTTAAATTTTAATATACACAGTGGAATATGCCAAATTTCCATGACCAACCGACGGCTCAACCTTTCTTGAACGGAGTATATCTAAAATCCACAAACTGTCAAAATGTTATTTATCTTGAATTTTCTCTTGACAGGGTTATCTGAGAGCAAGAGGGGCTATTGATTTCAAGGCGAACATTTTTATTGACTAACTTCACACGAATATGGGTTATTTTTAGGAATTTAGTTTGGTTGTCGATTTGAATTCAAAACCTGTAATTTCCTCAAAGTTTATAATGATGAATATTAACCGTCACGACATGTACAATTGTACGACATGAATGTTTTCAACCAATGAAAATCGAACCATCTACAGGGTGTCAAGGAAAAAAGTACCATGCATAGTGCCACGCGATAAAGGGTGCCTCCTTTAAGAAATACAGGGTGTTAAAGTTAATTTCTTTATTTGTTGTTGTTATTGTATGTATATAACTTCAGATAAAGATGTAAAATTGAACGACACGTGATATGCGGGGGTTTTGTATGTTGCAGAATCAAAACATCAAATAAGTTTTTAGATTACTAATAGAGGGCGCCACATACAGGATTCTTCCACATTTAAATGAACCCTTTTCATCTTACACACTATGTCATTCTGGACTAGAAAAAGCGATTTCCTTATCTTTTTTCCTTCAAAAAGGTATCCTTTGTTGAAGTCGCTAGGACCAAAGGTTTAAGGAATTAAATTTTAATAACAACAGCAAAAGACTGACTGATTAACAAATGAACATTGAGTATTTGGAAGATGTTCGAATTCTGGCCTTGTGCTTGAATAATATATTTAAGACCCTGTATTTCTTAAAGGAAGCAGTTTCGAACACACATGTATATTCATGGGACATTTTTTTCATATTAGATGGCCCTCTAACGCGTGGCTTTATGCATGGTACTTTTTTCCTTGAAACCTAGTATATCAACTCTGAGAGTATATTATAAGAGCACTTGAGAAAGGTAGTGCTCTTAACGTTAAAAATGAGCGCGAAATGATGAATAGCGAACAATGGATAAATTCTCCCTGGTGATATCATAAGATCGGAACTCTACAACAGAACAACAATGCAAACGGTAAGCACCTTGCATGTGTACTACACCCTAACCCTGAATATTCTAAAAATGCTGATAACATGGTTCTCACTCGACAAGATATCGTTAAGTTAATCGGAACTCGTAAAGCTGACCAGTTGTACCATGAGGCGAGTGCGAGCATGGCGCCAGACAGCGATTTATGGCTTAAAAAATATTCATTTCATAAATTAAGCCCACGCAGCCATGAATCTTGACTTCTCAATCCAGCGGACAAGTTGATTTAATTAAATATCACGTCGTCGATAAACTAGCTCCGGAATAAGAATACAAATTATAGTTATTTGGCTAATGATTCAACACTCCTCTTATGCCACTTCCTGATGGAGCGGAATCGCCCAATATGAGAGAGAGCAGAGCTCTGATTGTGAGTTCTTGGTTTTAATGTGAGTTGTTTCAATGTAGACGGAGAGAATGTTTTTCGTTCAGGGTGAATTTATTCTTTCTGTTTGGTACTAACTGAAATTCGTGAATAGATTTTGAATTAGATGCATTTTTTCTGGAATTAAAATTATTTTCTTTAATCTCTCAGCTGCAACTCCACCTAACTTTATTTTTTTCGAATATCTCAAACACATATCTACTTTCTTATTTCAAATGGAACTACCTATATATTCATTTATGTATCGATTCAATACCAAATTCGCAGTATAATCTACTAAAAAAATTCTCTGCTATGAACTGGTGCCAAGTTATGCACAAATTTCTGAAATTTTTGACATCTGCGTTGCCAGTTTGGAAATGCAATATCTCGATTATTTTTTATGCGAACGAAACCAAACTCAGCAGTCTCCTAGTAGAGAACCCATAAATTTATGTGGTACTTTCAGTATTTTGATACATCGTAAGGTTTTTCGAAGATATTACTCCGAAAATGAGGAACTTAAAATTGAAATATTTTTAGGCTGCACCTAAAATTTCAGAACGAAAGATTCACTAGTTCTACTAAAACGTCTAATAGGCCAACTTCAAGGGAAACCCTGTATTTCGTGTGTAGACTCGTTGAAAAGGTCATGTCAGATGAAATCTTGCATTACTATTCTTCTTATTTAATCCTAAAAATTTCAACATTTCAACTCTTTTCTTCCGAACGTTGAAGAGAGTGTTCAAATACAGACCAGCAGTACTAGCCAGAATTTTTATTTTCTTTAAAATCTTCTGATGCTTCGATTCTGGTGAAATGTAGGACTAATAAGCGCGTCCTAGTTCAAAATATCAAATTTAACATTGATCGCATTCCATTAAAGGCCCATAATTTGAAAATTACAGACATTTGGGCGAAACGATAGCAGGCTGATGTGCCCGATCTAGAGAAATAGCGCAAATGGGTACCAAATGGTTTTTTATGATCCATGCGGCGAATCTGAAAAATTCACAACTACTTGTTGTAGGATAACGTTAAATATGAAAAATTATTATTCATCCTTTCAAATTCTTGATGGCAGTATCGGCAATAATGCCATTTATTGCTGGTTATACCTCATTTGACCAAATACCCTCGATATACTCTCATACGAATATGTACAGGGTGGGCAAAATTTGTTGTCTACTGAGGGGATCTCGAGAACCATACCAGCTAGAGGAAAACTGATGACACATTTTCGGTTTTGTTTCCTGACTAACGCAAATCTGAACACAGATCTAAACTATCTTTTATAGATTTTGAGTTATGAACGAAAATTGAGAATTTGTCATTGATTGATGCTGAATAACTCACTTGTTTGAACTCGTATTCGAAATTCCTGGTTACATTCTACAGGCAGTTTAAAGAGTAATTCAAGTATGATATGACTGATTTTTTTTAGTGCAGTCATTTCCGAGAAATGACTAGGAATTTTGATTTTTCAAAAGTAAACTATGGTTGAACGTTTTTATCTGGTTCAAAAATTTTTGCTTATTTCGAAAAGGTATCATATTATGTTCCTATTCACAAGACAAATTCCCGATTTTCGTTAATAACTCAAAATCTATGAAAGATAGGTTAGATTTGTTTTAATATTTGAGTTAGGAAGGAAAAAAGAGCCCGAAAATGTGTCTAAAGTTTTCTTTTAGCTGCTATGGTTCTCGAGATCCCTTCAGTAGACAACGACCCTGTACAACTATTGCTATTGCTTTTGTCGGGCTAAACGGCGACTTAGTTCTACCGATTCCACGAGCATTCATTTCAAACTTTATTCCAAAAAAGGTCAAATTCATTCACATTTTATGATAATTTTGTTATATTATAATATGTCTCGACTTCATCAACGATTACGAGAATATGGTTCATTCGACAAAAGAACGCAGGATTGTGGTCGCCATCGAGAAGTACGAACACCACAGCTTGAGGAAGCAGTACTTAATTTAATTGAAGAACAACCGACTACTAGTACTAGAAAGATTGCTTTCCAGCTAAATATGGATCATATGACGGTATTTCGAATTTTAAAGGAACAACTCTTATACCCTTACCATTTGCAACGAGTACAGGCACTGTTACCGCGAGACTTCCCGAACCGTCTTGAATTTTGCTATTGGATGCTGGAAATGATTAGGAGAAATTGTGACTTTCTGAAGACGATAGAATTTACAGACAAATGTTGTTTTTCTCTGGACAAAATTATTAATTTTCATAATTACCACATATGGGCTGATGAAAACCCTCACGCTATTGTCGAAACCAACCATTGGGGATTTTTTAATTGGGCTTCATTTTCTACCTCTCCGATTAAATGGCGAGGCATACGTTCAATTTTTAAGAGAAGTAAACCCAGTATTGCTGGAGGAAGTTCCTTTGGGCGTCAGAAGGGATATATTTTTTATACATGATGGGGCTCCCGCCCATTTTAGTCAAGTAGCACGTCAGCATTTAACTGAAACATATCCGAATCACTGGATAGGTCGAGGAGGACCACAGAACTGGCCCGCTCGATCCCCGGATCTCAATCCTCTCGATTTCTCTATTTGGGGCCATTTACAGCATTTGGTTTATCGTACTCCTGTTCGCGATGTAGAGGACTTGAGAAACCGCATCATCGATGCGTGCAGGGTAATCAGAGAGACTCCAGGAATATTTGAGCGAATACGTGGTTCAATGCGCCGACGGCGAAGTCTAGTATAGTAGTAATAGATGAATGCGCGATGTCTGAAGGTAGACATATTGAACATTTAATATGATTTCTACGTGTTGTGTGTTTTGTTATTAATAAATTAGTTTTGTTTTTTACCATTTAGTCGTTTAATGCAGGTACTAACTACAGAATGATAATAAATCCAGTTCGCATTTATGACGATGTACCTATCTCTGTAGTTGTTCGTAAAATAATTTTTTGCTGCGAACTGGTTTATTTTGGGCAAAAAACTCAGGAGACATTTTTTGTTTAGAATGAAACAGGCTATCGGAAATAAATTTTTAAATGGTAAACAAATAATAAGACAAAAAGTTACATTGGAAATAAACTTTCCCACCCTTACAACCATGGGGTAAACCAAATAAATAACTGGATAAGTGTCTTTTTGCTAGCAAGGGATGCTCCAATAAAGTTTCTTTATATGAAAGATCCTATCTTTTTTTCGATGAGGAATCACCTCCTTAAATATTTTACACTTATTTAGTTACACCCTGTAGATATACTTGAATATTTCACCAGAAAATTGTTCACAAAATAATATTCATTGATTATGTCTAGGAAAATCATGGTGATAAAATCGAAGTTCGTAATTGTCAAATATGTATAAATTTCTTGAATCAGAGAACTTAACATTTTTTTTTCCTGAAAATCCCTGTTGAATCGTCCGGGCTTTATAGTCATATGCATGAAAACAAATATGTGACGTTTGACCTAAGGGAACATTCTGGTGGGTCTAGTGTCACAAATCTGTCCTGTAATTTTGGGCATGCAGCCTCATGCTCCAGGATTTTAAGCACCTAACTGGAGAGTACACATAATTTTATCGTTATACAGGTTGTCAAGGAAAGAAGTACCATGCATTGTACCACGCGATAGATGGCCATATAATATGAAAAAAACGTCCCATGAATATATGTCCAAAACTGCTTCCTTTAAGAAATACAGGGTGTTAAAGTTTATTATTCAAGCACAAGGCCAGCAATTCGAACATATTCTAAACGATGTCTTTTGCTGTTGTTATTAAAATTTAATTCTAGAAGTGTTTTGTTCTTGTTATTTTGAGTAGATTACTTTCTACTTTGGCGCTTCTGGACAATTTGCGTGCCTCATATTTTTTCGATGAGTTTTTATCGGAAACCGTTGGTCCTAGCGACTCCAACAAAGTATACCTTTTTGAAGGAAAAAGATAGAGGAATCGCTTTTTCTAGTCCAGAATGATATACAGTGTAAGACAAAAAAGTAAGGGTTGATTTAAATATGGAGGAATCCTGTATGTGGCGCCCTCTATTAGTATCTAAAAACTAATAGGATATTAGCCTTCTGCATCATACTAAACCTCCGCATATTACATTTTGTTCAATACATACCTCTTTGTCCAAAGTTATCAAAAGAAAACAATCAAAAAATAAACTTTCACACCCTGCACTATGTGGCACTATGCATGGTACTTTTTTCTTTGACTCCCTGTATAACAATTATCGCTATAGGAACTGAAAAACTGAGATTCAACCGAGTGGAATAATAGTAACGTGTATTCAAAACTTTCGTCGTCAAGTGGGCTATAACGTATTAATTATATTACTCAAGTAATTCTGGACGAATTTTTCCTCAAGCTCAAGAATATTCTGATATTCAAGTTTTTTCAACGTATTTGAGAAATTTTACAGAATAAATCTATGAATTTCTATATGATTCACTAGGCAATCAAATGATTGATCCAATTGAAAGTTGATTGATACGAGTTTGGATTTACAATAAGACAATAGTTGTTTGTTGTTCAAAAAACGTGAAACAATAATGAATTACTTCAGTTCTCTCAACTGAGAACTACTCGAGAACGATTGCAAATATTATTCGATAAAAAAATTACTCACCTTCAACAATTACTCGACATTTCGACATGACGTCACCGAACGGTGTATAGATCTCACACCTGTAATCACCTGCATCTTCAGATTTGCAATTGGCAATCTTCAATTCTACCGATCCGTCATCACCGATTAATTGTCTGAATTGATCACAATCTGGAAGAACACAACCGTCCTTCATCCACACCACGTCTAAATCCTGCTTAACGTTAACTTTCGAGCGTAATTTCAATGCACTTCCTTCTTCAGTAAACACCTTATCAGGTAAACCTTCCAGAAGTTGGAGAGTTTTAATCACCTCGAAATCTATGTTAACTTCCACCGAGTTCGATTCGTTCGATGCCACGCACTTATACACACCCCTATCTTCATCGGTCACTTCTGCTATATCAAGGTAAGCTTTACCCCCATTAGAGAACATGTGATACCTTGTACCTTCTTCCAAAGGAATGCCATCACGATACCATTTCAGATAAGGAGTTGGTACAGTTCGGATATCGCATTGCAGCCTTGTCCTGCTTCCTAGAAGACCTGTTGAGCTTAAGATACTCCTTCCATAAGATGAAACTCTGGGTGACAAACTTCGTGCTCTGGTTCTCGTGGTTAAAGTGTGGTAGTTCCTATGAGCTACAACGTCTAAGCGCGCAGAAGCTTCAATCCTTCCAACTTCGTTTTCCAAAATGATTTTGTAGGTACCAGAATCTTCTTTTTTCACTTCCCTGAGTTCCAATATTCTCAGGTCATCCTGTTCAGATATTCTGGTTTTATGGTTAGGTGTTACGACGACGCCATTCTTTTCCCAGGACGTGTAAGGATCTGGGTATCCTGCTACGGCGCATTGGAACTTCACTGTTTCTCCTTCTTCGGCTATACGGTTGTGAGGTATTGTGTAGAATTTTGGAGCTGTGGCTCTTACTCTTCGATGAGGTCCGGTACTTGGAACATATTCTCTTGAGCGAATTCTTGGTGATGTACTACGTATCGGTGTGGAGCGAGGTGACGTTATCGGGCTAGGCTCAAGAGTGTTGCTTGTAGGTCTCTGAAGTTGACTGATAATGTTTTCTTTTTCTTCTGGCACTGCAAAGAAAAAAAGAGTCATTATAACTATTTTTGCAATTTAAAGTTTGAAATTAAATTTCTTCCAGTGTCAGTTAAAGTTACAATAATTATAGTTTCATTTTATATTCTTACGTAATATTATATTATGATACTAAATATTTAATTAATAATTTTATCTCCTTACCGAGAACCGAGAGTATTCATTCATTTTTATTACACCATATAAGACATATTTTCCTGTCAAAATAAAGAGCATTCTCTAGTATCATCATCACCCTAGGTCTGATTCCTTTTATTGACTCAAAGTTATTCGTTCCCTCATACGAGCACTCGTGATTTTTAGATCCAAACATTGAGAAATATTCAGTTCCTTCTTAGAGGAAAAGTTTTTCGAAATTCAGTTCGGAATCAAAGTACCAAAATTACTACTTTTTGAGCGCTCGTTCTGCTTAAACGAATGCTACATCGTTTAGCCCAAATGTCTGTAATTTTTTAATTTTGAACCGAAAAGAGTCTCAAACGATAGGTTTATATTCTTTGATGACGAATTCGTGGTCAAATTCAATTATGTCCGTGAAGCCGTCCTGCCGTCCGTTAGTACGATGACTTTCTAAGGGATTGTCCTAGAAACTTGAAATTTTCAGGATAAGGTCGAGTCCCAAATGGCTCGGTTGAATTCGTTAACCAGCCAAATCATATGGGGTGTTCCATAAAATATGGCCATTCACAATTTTTTTTCCTCAATATGTCAGAATATACGAAACCAATCGAAATGAAATTTTGCGGCCACATATTAGGTATCAATCTAAAATCCCATATAAAACTTTGAGGCAACAGTCTTATTGCTCCACCAAAGAACGAGCGCTCAAAAGATCCTGCTCAGGACTTTTCTTGAATTTTTTCCATTTAATATTCCCGAATTGATCGTGAAAATTACAATGAAAAATCACCATTAATTTCATTAGTGAACAATAGATTTTTTGTTGTTGACGATTATCATTCTTTTAAAGCTGCAGATAGTGAACATTGGATCACATTAATGCATTCTAATCCCGAAAGAAGGACTTTTCTACCATTCGTGTGGAAGCAATTCAACTTTTATAGTTTATCAATGTTTCTACGTCAGAGGAAGTAATATTAGTTGTACCGTAAGCCTGTGAAGTATCAGATACCTACTGGAACTGACGTCAAAGTCGAAGAAACAAACTCGACTGTGAACGATAATGCATACCAACATACCAACGCTATTATATCTGTCTATGCAACAACATATTCTGGAGAAGTAGAAATTATTTTGAATTTTTGATATTTTTCACAATGTGGGAAATCTTTCGCATTAAGATAGAACATAAAAAATGAAGATGATAAGTTCCCATATTTTTTTTCCTAGCGGCTCTCCCTACGAAGAAACGACCTACTAAATGACGCCACTGGAAATCCATTTTAGTGGAATAATAGACCAGGGCCGAAACCTTCAAAAATGGTAAAAAATGAAAAAAAAATTGCAGTGGGATGAAACCCATCAAAAAAGGAGGGGAATATGATCAAAATGAAAGGAAAAATAAATTACGGTCGATCTGAGATCGGGAAGTGGGAGGGGTGAGTTTTTAAGGGTGAAAATTGGTTTTCCTTGATTCCCGGCAAAACTACAAGTCCTATGGAAAAAAGTTAAATGGCAAAGTTGTAGGTAATGAAAAGATCAACAACTTTTGTATTTGCAATTTTTTCACATAACCTCAAAATTTAGGTCAAAATTCAAAAGACCAAGTTTTTGGTTTTTTATTTATATCTTTAAAAAAAAAAATTTTTTTACGAAATTTTGTGAAAACTTGAAAAATAAAATAATATGCGTAATCCGAATTAAGTATCTAAATTCAATAGTACGATTTACCTGTATATTTATATTGTATAAGATTTTCTATGACATGAATGTAATTCGAATTAAATAAATAAACTCTTTATCCTAAAAAAAATGCAGAATTCACATTTTTTTGATGAAATTGTACATAGTGATTAAAAAAAATTTTCGAATTTGAGTTTTTTCAATTTTTTGCATTTTCTTAGAACACTCCTTATAGTAATGTATATTTTTTTCACACCATCAGAGAGTTGATATTTCAACGAACAAAAAGGCCCCAAACTTTTTGAAAAAAGCTGATATTGTCAGAATTTTCGATTGAAAATTGGGGTGCTTTTTTGATATTAAGTTAAAATAAGACGAAAACATAAATATTTTAAATCGAATAAATTACAGTGTATTCGGGACATAATAAGGTAAGCTTTCACAAAATTTCGTAAAAAAATTCTTTTTTGAAAAAGATATAAATAAAAAACCAAAAACTTGGTTTTCTGAATTTTTCACCTAAGTTTTGAGGTTATGTGAAAAAATTGCAAATACAAAAGTTGTTGATCTTTTCATTACCTACAACTTTGCCATTTAACTTTTTTCCATAGGACTTGTAGTTTTGCCGGGAATCAAGGAAAACCAATTTTCACCCTTAAAAACTCACCCCTCCCACTTCCCGATCTCAGATCGACCGTAATTTATTTTTCCTTTCATTTTGATCATATTCCTCTCCTTTTTTAATGGGTTTCATCCTACTGCAATTTTTTTTGTTTCAAAAATAATCGACCCTGGGGCCTATTGCACCAAAATACTTTGCAACTTTTCACTTCGCACTTTGCATTCTGACACATTTGAAAAGTGAAAATTAGTTATGTTGGACAACATTTCTCCCAATATTTAATGTCTGCGGAGTAATTTTCACTATGCACTTGACTTTTCACAATGTATTTTTCATTTATGAATGCGTTTCGTGCAACTTAATTCATTTGAAAAGTGAAAAGTGCAAAGTGAAAAGTTGCAAAGTGTTTGGTGCAACAGGCCCCTGGTCTATAAGTTTCAAACTACTCGATATAATTTGATGAAAATTTGATATGATTAATAGTATTAAGTACCTCTTAAATCATCGCACTCAAGTTTTAATTAGCTTGTTCAGTTTACCAAGGGCGTACTGGGTTGTACATTTTAATGCTTATATTTTTAACACCCTGTATGATAAGGTGCTAAAAAAAACTAATTTGGATACCTTGATTATTAAGCTAGAGAAAAGGTACTCTTGTTCAGTGTCGATAAAATGAACGGTTTTCGAAAAAAAAATAATGATCATGATAGAAATCACGTTTTAATCGAAATGTCCTAGTTTTCAAACCGTCAGTCGAAAATGGTGTTACGAATTGTAGACACTGGAAAGAATATTAGTGAATCCTAAAAAAGTATTCAAATATTGATTCTTCAAGGATAATTGCTAATTAAAATAAGAAGAGGTTAAAGAGTACAGAGAAACAAATAAAGCTATCATCGAGTGATATTATGAATCTTTTGTGGGAAGAATTGAACCCTGAGAGGCTGATGAGTATGAAAATCTTTGACTATTGCGTCTGATGGAATCAAAGAAAGCTATTGAAATCCTTGTTAGGCTTTATGATGTTCTGATTTGTTCATATACGTCAAAGTCGGCATTTAATCGCGATGCAGTTTCCTTAACTGGGTATGATGAATGCACGCCATTAGTTTATAAACAAAGGTTAACTAGGAAATGAAAACTATTGATCTCAATTTCCGCTATATAATTGAGTCCCCCAGCACATGAACAATGTGTTCTAATAATTAACGATAACAAATTTAGTTGGCCTATTATATGTTTATTTGTGTGCATTTGAGTTGTTCTCAATATTTGGTGAAAAATACAATTTGCTCATTTGGATTCTTGATTTGTAATTTGCATCTTATTCGAAATGGTTCCTATCTGAGGAAAAAGAATAAAAAACTACTCAATATCCATTACTCATGTATAATAATTATCAGATTCACTAGAAAAATAAATACAAATATGCGGAGATTTATATTGGTCACAGTTCGAGCTATTCAAACTTTCAGAATAGTATATTATGCAACGAGCATATAATGATAGCCATTATACGCAACCGTGACAAAACTTTTCAATTACAAATGTGCAAAAAGTCAAGTGACACATGAGAATTTTTTGGAAAACTTTTCATTGTATATTTTGTTATAAAAATTGCTTTGATTGATGTAATGAAGTAGATTTGGCCCTCAGTTGACAAGGTTAGTCCATGTTTGTTAGTTGGAGTTTTTTAGAATACTGAGAAAATATCAATTCAAAGAATATCATATCAAAGCTGAATCTTTGAAGAATCTGACAACAGTGAATAATAACTCATTATTCACTTGTGATTAATGTTAATGTTAATTATTCAATAGTCGTGGATAAAATTGAATTCATAAATGGTTATGAGTGAATGTAATTAACAGTTCTAAGAATTCTCGAATTGGAATATGAGCAAGCATATGAAAGCTTCTTATTTCACCAGAAACCTGGTTTTTCTAGAATATTTTTTAAATATAGATAACAATACTCAATAGTATTTGAAGAATTTTTATCCAGAAAATTATCCTGTTTCGGCATACTACCTATGTTACATAAAAGTATATCTGACAACCTATATTCAGTCAACACGTAATGTCGATATGATTTTTTTTCAGATATAGAATGAATGAAAGAGAGTTTGCAAACTGCATATAAATAAAAGTGTTCGGATATGAAGATTGAGATTACATGTTCCAACAATTTGTTTCGCAATTTTGAACAAAAAACGAGCAGTATAAAAATTTTGCATCAAATTCAGTCCAAAATATTTCAGAACAATTTATAGGTACTCAAAAAATTGTCCAATGATATATTGATATATAGATTTTCGGATTCGCCGTATGATGTCACTAAAATTAATGTTGAAACGCATTTATCTCTGATATCCTGTTGATTATTTCTGAACTCTGAAGTAATTTGAATTTGAAAAACGATGAGTGATTCATTTCAACTGATATTTATGTTTTTGTTAAGTTTATGCTTGATCGTGCCTATAAATGGGTGTATTTTTATAACATTCAAATAGAAGAAGCTGAAGATTTGTAATGAAAGTAATAATTTCGTAAAAAACAGTATTTGTTAGTCCGGTCATCATTTAGAGGCGCGATCAAGCATAAGCTTAACAAAAACATAAATATCAGTTGAAATAAATCACGTTTTTTCAGAAATAATTAACAGGATATTAGGGATAAATGAGTTTAATCGTTCATTTTAGGGACATCATGCGGCGAATCCAAAAATCTATATATCAATAATTCATTGGATAATTTTTCAAGTACCTATGTTGAGATCTAATTTGACCGGATTATTTTTTGTTGTTGCACATTGTTAGAAGGAGCTGATAATCAGTTCTTTAGACGATAAACATGTACCAAAATAGGCCACAGATGTAATTGCTTTCGATAAATCTAGATGAAAGAGCATTTCTTCCATTTTTTAAATTGTACATAATTCAGCAAAATGATATCGATTGAAATATATTCTGGGAGGATTCTGCATTTCTTAGGAACTTTATAGGTTTTCACTCCCAGTCTCTGAAACATAAATAATTAAAAATGTTTGATTAAGGTGAAGTGCTCCTGCGAGAATCTTTGCACTTATTTGTCAGGAGCAAATTGGTCTTGAAAAAAATTGTTGCCTAACAGTAAAACTGAAAAATGAAACAATTAAAAGGATATTGTAACGTTTCGGTGGCTATATCAGACACCTTCTTCGGACAAACTCTAAAATTCTTCAGAATTGTGTGTTTTCTCATTTGTAATCTGATTGACATTGATAGTTGTCAATCTATAGAGATGTTGATTTATTTGATTTTGAAATTGCCTGATGTCACTTCCTTCCTCAATAAATCAATCCAAATACGATCTATTCCAACAGAACAATTTGCCAAATTATTCACTTCATCCAACAAAATACATGTAGATTCCTTAATTTTCCTTTTATAATTATCAGGTTCCGTCATGAGGATCTTTGTGTGGTTCCAGTTCATCATATGATCTCCGCTATTTGAACATATATGATCAGCAATTTGTGATCTTGTGATGTCTCTATTCCTGATGTTATTCTTATGTTCCCGTTTTCTTATTTCTAAAGGTCTTGATGTCTCCCCTGTATAAGATTTTCCACATATACAGGGAATATTGTAAACACAATTTTTTGATTTTTGTGTCTCATTCATTGGTTTTGTTCTAGTTAGAATGGATCTCAAATCATTTTGTGTTTTGAAAACAGTTCTTATGTTG
The DNA here is from genome assembly GCA_013421045.1 of Propylea japonica. Taxonomy (NCBI): domain Eukaryota; kingdom Metazoa; phylum Arthropoda; class Insecta; order Coleoptera; family Coccinellidae; genus Propylea; species Propylea japonica. Next base: position 106,542,014 of record CM024239.1, read on the forward strand.
TTCAACATAAGAACTGTTTTCAAAACACAAAATGATTTGAGATCCATTCTAACTAGAACAAAACCAATGAATGAGACACAAAAATCAAAAAATTGTGTTTACAATATTCCCTGTATATGTGGAAAATCTTATACAGGGGAGACATCAAGACCTTTAGAAATAAGAAAACGGGAACATAAGAATAACATCAGGAATAGAGACATCACAAGATCACAAATTGCTGATCATATATGTTCAAATAGCGGAGATCATATGATGAACTGGAACCACACAAAGATCCTCATGACGGAACCTGATAATTATAAAAGGAAAATTAAGGAATCTACATGTATTTTGTTGGATGAAGTGAATAATTTGGCAAATTGTTCTGTTGGAATAGATCGTATTTGGATTGATTTATTGAGGAAGGAAGTGACATCAGGCAATTTCAAAATCAAATAAATCAACATCTCTATAGATTGACAACTATCAATGTCAATCAGATTACAAATGAGAAAACACACAATTCTGAAGAATTTTAGAGTTTGTCCGAAGAAGGTGTCTGATATAGCCACCGAAACGTTACAATATCCTTTTAATTTGTTTCATTTTTCAGTTTTACTGTTAGGCAACAATTTTTTTCAAGACCAATTTGCTCCTGACAAATAAGTGCAAAGATTCTCGCAGGAGCACTTCACCTTAATCAAACATTTTTTAATTATTTATGTTTCAGAGACTGGGAGTGAAAACCTATAAAGTTCCTAAGAAACAGCAAAATGATGACAAATCGTGAATACTTACAGTCTACGACGAGACAAGCTGACGTCGAAGCTTTTCCTAACTCGTTGAATATTACACAAGTGTATTCGCCCTCATCCTCAGGGTAAACCTGTTTGATGGACAAACGTGCTATTGTATCCTCCAAGTCTGCATTGAAATCGCCTCCCAGGTGAATAAGCTACAGAATAAACAGATTGTTATCTTCTAAGCATAGAAAACTAGGCGTGGACTAGTCAACAAAGACTTGCATAGAGAATCATTTTATACCGTAGTAATCAGAAATTCATTTTCGTTTCATCATGTAAAGGATTGCTCAAAAATTGTAACCGAATGTAGGTATTTTGATCAGAAAATGAGTTCAGTAAGTACAAAACTCAAATTCAATAATCTTTGATAGTTTGATAATTATCGAACAAGATTAAATGTAATCAACTGCAACCTTCAACATAAAATACGAAGGGTAGTAAATTGCACCTAATGTGATATCAGGAGATAAATCTTGTGGGTGTTTGCTACTCACAACGTTCACCATGTAATAGTGCGATCGAGTAGGGGACGATGAACACTGAAAATTCATTCGAATTGTTCAACATGAACAGAAAAGACTATCAGATTTGATAGGCGACATAATAGCATGATATGGGTAGAATTGTGAAGATAATACAGAGTCAAAAATTTTGGACTTTCACATACAAAGCAATTCAATTCGTTTCTGAAGTTTTTTTCTTCACTTATTGAGGTAACAACATGAGCATTTTAGTGGAAATCAAAAATGTAACAAAACGCCGACCACACTAGAGTGCAGTTCAAATTCAGTTACATCATCGTTTGAAAGGATCCTACAGAATTTTGTATGAAAATAACCCAACTGATAGGTACAGTGGCTGCAAGCAAAATGCGAAAGAATATTTAATATTGTAAATTGGGCTTCATTGAACATTGAACATTGTTATTCGCGCAGGTTTGTCAACAAACGTAAAAATAAATCCACATAATATAACTATACTATCCCAAAGACTGATTTAATCAACTAAAGAAAGCCTAATATGCTCTGTAGATTCGTTCACTTTTCGCTTGCCGCCACTGTACCGGGTGTCCTAAATTCACTCGCTGGTGAGGGGATCTCAGGAACCCGATGAGCTATAACAAAATAAGTGGCACATTTTCGGGCTCGATTTTTGAGAGAATTCATTTGGTGAAAACCACAACATTCTAAGTCAAATCGTTTTCGAGCTATTAGAGAAAATTGGAAAATGTCGTCAAATAAAAAGTTCTCATAACTTTTTTATTATGAAGTTATAGATAGGAAACCAAAACATCATACAGGCCCTTTTTTCAATAGAAATCATTGAAGTTATCATTTTATCTTCATTACATTTTGTTCTAGCTCATCAGGTTTCTGAGATCCCCTCACTAGACAACGAATTTAGGACACCCGGTACATGGCTTCAGCAGGTTGGGAGAAAATTAATTTTTCCCGAAAAATAATTCAACAGATGGTATGGCTTGAAAATCAGGTTTGAAGCAGTTATATGAAATATCTACTCTTTAATCAGAAGTGCCATTGGTAGATCATCTTGTGACCATCTTGGATATCAATTCATACAAAGAAAACGCTAAAAAATATTATCAATACAAAAAAAGGTATATAACATCCCCACGTGAAGATTTAATATAATAAAATAGAATCACATTACTTCAAAGGGTAAGCAACTGTTCCAGAAACGAGCTAGCTAACCATGCTTGGTGAACACGTTACAAAAGAAAATTAGCACACACATTCAAACTGCCCCTGGGATGATTTTATTCTCAAACATAATTTTTTCAACTCGAGGACTAAAATTATTTATCCTTTATAATAACAGCGTCTTAATGTAGGGAAATTAATCATGGAGATGAAAACCAATGCCCTACACTCACTCATTCACTATCTGGAGACGGAATTCACATGGTTACATTCTCTTTAAATTAATTATTGAATTCCGAACGTTTTTTCCGTTTAATTGCATTTCATGACAGATTGAGCTGAATGTTCACAGACTTTGATAAATAAAGAAGAAATTCATAACTTCCACATTCATACTTGCAATGCATCGTAAAATTAACTGATGGAAATAAATCTTCTTTTTACACGCTACGTATAATTTCGAATGATACATGAGTATTTGAATGAAATGGATATTTCGTGATGGAAGTTCTACCCCGTTTCTACGTATGTAGTACATTCTTTTGGGTATTCATTTATTATGTTATCCTTATTATTTTTCTGCAAATTGTTGCATGAAATATTACTTTTAAATCCGAGTTTCTATAAAAAAAATCAAGAAAAGCCCTGAGCAGAAGCTTTTGAGCTCTCGTTTTTTGATTGAGCAATAAGACTATTACCTCAAATTTTATATGGGATTTGAGATTGATACCGAATATAAAAATGCAGGATCTCGTTACAATCTGAATAATATGTAAACAATTTAAATTTAAAAAAATTAAATTCTATCGTTCTGATGATGCGATCCTCTTGAAATTTTGCATGAACATTCAGTGAATTAGTTTTTCCAAAATAAATTTCACTCGAGTCGGATATTCTGTTATGATAATATAAAGATTCGTCTTCCAATATTCCAAATGAATTTTTATGATTCTGTTAACACTACGACCTCAAATTTTGCATGAACATTCAGTATATTGATCTCCATTCACAAACCAAATTTCACTAGAATCGCATATCTTTTTATGGAAAAATTAAGTTTCTTTTCTCAATATTCCAAGTGAATTTTCTTTGGTTTAGTTCACACTATGGCCACCAAATTTTGCATGAGGCTTGCTATGAGCATTCTGCTTTTGATCGTAACATTTCATTTCGATTGGTTACGTTTTTTCTGAGATACTGAGGAACAAAAATTTTGAATGGACATATTTTATGGAACACCCTTTACGATTTGGCTGGTTAACGAACTCAGCCGAGGCATTTGGGACCCAAACTCATCCTAAAAATCTCAAGTCTCTAGGACAATCCCTCCAAAAGTTATTGTGCTAACGTTCAGGACAAAATCGAATTTGACCACGAATTCGTCATCAGGGAGTCTAATCCTATCGTTTGATACCATGTTCGGCTCAAAATTCGAAAATTGCTGACATTTGGGCAAAACGATATATCACTCGTTTAAGTAGAACGAGCGCTCAAAAATCAATTTTTCATAGCAGCTCATTAGCAATTTCAACTAGTTCCCATATTATTTTGCTGAAACTTAGATACATTTTCGTTCGAATTTAGGCTGAGTAGACTTTATTTTTTTGCTTTTTGGGCAGAATCCGCAAAAAAATTTCGTTTTCCTCCAGTGTGGAGCACTGAGGGATAGGTACCAATTTCAGGCAACAATTTACAGAGACATTATGCAGAATATCATATATTAGGAAAGGAACTTCTGCAATGAATTTTAGAGACGGTGGTTGAAATGAAACACCATCAAGAAGTATACAATATACATGGTTACAATTCCTATAATTTCAAAAATCATTATCTCGAAATTGCCATATTTTTTCTGATTTCATCCATTTCTGGTTTATCATCGATTCCCAGAGTTTAGGGTAAGATGAACATAATCCAAATAGTGAAATAAATGGAAATACTCACTTTGCCTGCTTTCTCCCATTTCACGTCAGGAGTAGGAGTACCCTCAACTTCACATTCGAAGGTTACCGAGTCTCCATCACAACATTTTATATCTTTCAATCCTCTCTTCACAGAAGGCATAGTCTGAAATTTACTACAGAAAAAAAAATCGAATAAATTCGAAACATCTTTCAATTTACCTGATTTTCTTATCATCCATTTTACTGTTCCTTGGTCCTGGTCCTTCTGAAAACAAAAAACCAATTGATTGAATGATATGAGTTTTATTTACTAGGGATATTTCATAAAATAATTTGTAATATGCGGTAGTCAAGAAAGAATATTTATCAATTGGATTAAACATTTCAAAGAATAATACCATACACTGGAGTCTTCTTAATACTTCAAACGATACCCTCTGGTTTGCCTTCATTCAGAATATTGAAATTCACGTCATTTTCTTTGTATGATTATAAATTTCAACATAAGATTTCATTGATATAAATAGTATATTATGCAACGAGCGTATAATGATAGCTATTATTCACGAGGTGAAGTTTAGTTCACGAGCCATAGGCCGAGTGAACAACAGCTATTATACGCGAGTAGCATACTATACTTCATCCACGACTACTGAATATATTTCTTGAACATTTTAACATTTGCCGACCGCGACAAGACCCTTCTATTACAAGAGTGGAAAAAGTTGACACATGAAAAGTTTTTGGAGAACTGGGCATTGTATGTTTTGAAATAAAAAATGCTGTAATTGATATTATAAAAGTGGATTTTACTCTCGATTGACAAGGTATACCCATATTTGTTAGTTGGAGTACTTTAGAATACTGAAGAAATACCTATTTGAAGAATATTATATCAAAGCTAAATCTATGAAGCATCTGACAGCAGTGATTAATATCTCATTATTCCCTTGTGATTAATGGGTATTATTATGGCCGAGCACAGAGACGTACAATGGACGGATTTTACAATAGTCGTGGATAAAATATATTCTAGCAGTACCTACTGGAATATCCTATTCATTCTGCCAAATATGTATGGGGATTCGTTCACGGTAAATTGGACAATGATTTAGAACGATGAAAAGGTACAGAATTTTCATGCATATATGATCAAATCTAGGCAACAAACCCTCACTCAAGAATGAATCCAAATAACAACTACTAACTTACAACATCTTTCGTTTCAAGTAACACTTTACTAGTTTGATCATTTCAGCATGGATCACAGAGGAATTACAAATCGAAATTAAGAAAAGAGCAGGTCTTCGAATTATTTTAAATATATTAAAAATCATCTGAGTAATTTTAGGTATCTGGAATAATGTTTTATTCTCCTACAATATTTGTGCTACCGACTGATTTCCTGAATTCACAATTTAATATAATATTATGTTTCTTTGTTACACGCCACATCTACAATAAAATCTTATATCTATTTGAAGATATTCGCAATGATCTGAAGATAATATTAAAAGTCCAGAATCTTCAGTATAAGAATTTTCTGAGAGCAAGTACTTTCTATGCAGAAAGTTAAACTGTACCTACCTTTTACTTTGATTTGAAGCGAAATGATTGCTTTGGCGTCACCATGACAGTTTTTGGCATACACAGTGTAGGTACCTGTAAAATCGATTTTGGCATTTGGAATTTCTAGGCGGTATTCATGCCCTTGGTCCACTCGGTGGAAATGAAGTGCATCACGGTAGTAATCAGGCTGAAAAGAAAACATTCAATGAATAAATCAGCTTATTCAATAAGCCTATAAATGGCTATGAATTGATGAGTAAATTCAACCAATTTCCACAAAAACAAGATAACATTGTCAGGTTCTTGAAAATTTCGTGTAGAAATAACTAAGATTTCATAAATAAAGTAGAATGTCGAGAGATAACTCTATGGATTATTCAGATTCAGTAAAAGTTGCATCGTAGATGTCGTCCACTTCTGAACGTAAGGATAGCAGACAAAAGTAAAATCTTCGAAATTTGTAATTTTCAAGGTAGGTCTAGATTTTTAGAAGAAAACTTGAATTCATGAGAAAATGTAAAGAGAATAATTCTTAGGATATTCGAATTTGAATTAAATTATTCTCCATAAAAACAAGCTTTCAAAGCTTAATAATGTTGCATATAATATTATATATTATCGCAGAAAATTTGAATTGGTGGAATTGTCCTTACAGAAACCAACTTTCGTCCATTGCTTCTGGTGACAGTTCGATTATGATGGGAAAAACATTCTCAAAACCCATTCAAAATTTCCGGCATTTTATTTGTTATTTCAGAAATATAATGCTGGTAATGACATTAGGTACGAAAATTTTGAATATGCTTTTGAAATGTTTATTGTTTTTATCCAGCGCAATATTCGAATAAGACATAAATGACCATGGACAAATTACTTTTGCACTTTTTGACGTAATGTATAAATCAAAAGTCCGAATGCATTTTATTTTAAGTACGAACAGAGTCCAATTGGACTCTGTTTTTTTTGAACATTTTTCTTGTTCTGTATTTTCAGAATATTTATAAATTTAGCACAAGTTGTCGAATTCAAATTGAGCACCTGAATATAAAATTTAGGCCAAACCAGAGACAAGTCTCTGGCCAAACTGTATATATTCATTCATGCCCAATGTAGAATTTCCACTGATGGCTAGGCAGATCGACTTCGTGATATGGTCAATTGTCATGAGCATAGATTTAGAATGGCCTCACAAGAAAATGATATCAACAATGAATTCACTTACTAGTAGGTTTATACCCCTTGCATTAAACCTCGATGTTAGATTGAATTATCTCCTCAATTTCGAACGTAAATGATACTACTCTTAATTTCTCAAATTAAATTTGGAATAATAATTCTTTTATGGTCAATATTGTTGAAAACTAGTTTTTATAAATTTCTTTATATGCGCAAAAACTTCAACGAATCTATCACTCAGGCACGTACTAAGTTTCTGAAAGTCATTCCTATATACATTACTTGGGTAATTTTTTGCGAGAAGAGTGTCAATAATGTCTTACATCACACTATACTCACATTATGGCATAAAAACTAGTAGCCAGAAATAGGCTAATAGACCTAATTACTTTATAATAGAAATCAACATATGTCACCGAGAATGAAAACGCTATATGGTTAGTCCGAATTTTCGACATCGATAAAATATCTCTCTTCGTTACGGTAAAATTTCTTTACAGTGGAATTGCTTTTAAGTTTGCCGACACATCGTCGGTGATTGCCGTGTTCAATATTTCATAAAGAGTTGAAGCAAGGAGCTCAACCTCTCATATCAATTTCTACGCTGTAAGATGCTTTCGTTCTAATTGGTATTTGTGTGCGAAATATCAAAAGTGGAAGGAAAGTTTTCCTTTTAATTGCAATAATTAACGAAAGAAAATTCAAGTCATGATGTTTCTGATATCAACAGACGTTGTATGATGCCGTTTTCGGTTATTGGAATAAAAGCTGTTCCTTGAATTTTCTACGACTCAGTTTTTGTTCTTTTGGGAAATGAAAGATTTGCCACATAAAATCCTATAGTCTTCAGAGCATAAAAAACTAGCTCAACTTGGAGATACTGATAAGTCCAAAGTTGTCCGAAGTGCTTTCGATAAAGAGCATAGGGTTCAGTGGAGTGAAGCTTCCATAATATCGAAAAAAATTTAGACGTAGAAAATTAAAGGCAGCAGTTTTCATGTCGACCGTTTGTTGATATCAAAACATTCGGATTCCAAAAATAAGATCCAGCCCAACGATCAACTGAATTTTTTCCAACTGAATAAATAAAAAATCAACGATTATTGGACTGTCAATATGAAAAAGAATTCAAACAGTAACGAAAGATACCGGCAAAATAATCGATCTACTCCAAAAATTGATGAAGTTTGTTCATTCATAATATGTTATTTCCGGTACGATTCGATTGTAGGTATGTTCATCCTTATTCAATCACCAGTTTTCAGTTTCAAGAAAACTCGCCGAACGTCATTTTATACAGGGTGAAACAAAATCTGTTTTTTTACTCTAACTTTAGAACCACCCCTGGTGTGTTCCAGTTGTTCCACCGTGTGATTCCTTATTCATCATCAGGACACTTGATTCATTTGACAATTTAATTCTTTATTCATAACAATAGCTTAATTTTTGTTAAAGCTACAGGGTTTTCAGAGCAACATTAAACTCCACAATTTCGCTATGGCTAAGAAAGTACTTCCACCGATTTAACCTTAAATCCGAACGTTATGGAAATTAACTGAAAATTGAGTGAAAAATATAAAACAAGAGAAGTTTTAGCGCGACATGTTGTTCGGTATGCACCGTTTATTGGAGACGAAATCGTGCTAATGCTTTATAATGCCCGACCGCATCAACCGCATGTGGCTAGGATTGCCAAGGAGTATTTAGCAGAGGTTGATATCCAAGAATTCAACTGGCCTAGGTCAGAATTTTAAGTTGAATTTGTTGAAGTACTGTTGTAGCCTTTGTCTAAGGTTGTAGCCTTGGCAAAATTTAATGTTTTACTATATCGTCAACAAGAATTGAGCTAATGTTACATATGAATAATTGAATTGTCGAGAGAAGATGTGTCTTGATGATGGAATAAGAAATCACACGATGGAACAACTGAAACACACCAAAAGTGGTTCTAGTGTTTCAACCTGTATAAAATGACGTTCGCCGAGTTTTCTTGAAATACAAAACTGGTGATTGATTAAGGATCAACATACCTACAATTGAAAAAAAAACTCATTTGAATCGGACATGAAATAACATGTTTATGAATTCACAAGTTCATCAATTTTTTCAGTGGATCGATTATTTTGCCTGTCAGTGTACTTATGGATGTTCTCATAAAACAATATTTCCAGAATACCGTAAAACGGGGATACTTTGTGACAGTTTTTGAGGTTTTCACACATTTTTAAACACTCCTTGAGCAGATAAAAGGTGAAAAAAAAATACACAGTAAATATCTGTCCTTTCGGTACACAATGAGAATATAATATTGTTGAAAAAATTATTTTGATATAGTCTTTTTCGAATTTGAAATTGTCACAATTTTACCCCGTGCTTCGGGGTAACATTGTGACAAAGCATTATTCGAATAAGAGCACAATAATACCCCTGCCTTTTGAGTATAAAATTACTAAAAATTAAGAAAAAGTATGTGCTCATATTTTTTGGATAAAAAAAATATGAATTAACTTCAACTTTCATTGAAAACAAAAATTAATATTCTGAACAAGAACGAAAACATGTAATGGGCTGAAATAAGAGTTAATATTAAGATTGAATGAGAGTAGGCATAAAACTACACACTCACAAATTTTACAAACTGCAAAATTTTCCTGGGATTACAAAATTTCTAAGTGATCAGGTAAGCCTTGTAATGAAAATTTTTCTCTTTTCCTTTAAAATTTGTTTTAGTTATTGCCAGCAGTCAATCACGCAAAAATCCTCAACTTGTGGCAAAATGGAATTCTTTATTATTCGTTGCTCTTAAGAAGCTTATACTGCTTTTAAATTTTCTGCAGCCTTTTTTTAAATATCTTGTACCAGCTTTTTCAGCAACATGGGATTTCTGTAAGCTCTTGCTCCCAAGCGTCTCTTATATGTTTGAGGCAATCTGGCAAGATTGTGGTCGCAGTCTACATGCAAAAAATTTAAAAAAATCATATGTAATTATTTGGAAAACGTTGTGACATGTCACAATGTTACCCCATGCTGCGAACTTTTTTTTGTTTTCTTCGAAAAAAGATATTAATTTCAATGATTCTTGACTATAATTTCGAATATAATATGATAACTACAGGAGCAAATTAACCTATTTACCATTTTAAATGACAATATTTCAGATTTGGCTGTGCAAACGAAAGTTTCCGGCTTTTGAAAAAATCGACAGAATCGGTATGCTCTTCTCATGGCAGTCTACAAGTTACTAGAGAAGCCTATAACACTAATGAAGATATATTTGATTGGGCTGAGATATGTGCTGTCGCCCGGCGACAGAAAAAATTCTCTATGCGAGCGAAACTTGGAAAATATTGGGCAGTTTGTTTCGATTTGCGTATTGTCAGAAAGTTACCCACTAGTCACAAAGTATCCCCAATTTACGGTAACCAATTTTATGTGTCAATCGAATTTGTGATTTTATAAAACATACAAATCATATCAGAGTTCCGAATTTCAAGAATATTCTTCTCGATTCGCACTCTTTTCCGATGTTTTCAAATCATGTTAGAAAAACCTAAATCCTCTAAAATAGATCAAGAATTCTTTTTCGAACTATAAAATTTTCGTTACAATTGAATTGAATAAACCTCATTATGGCCAATGAACTGAATAAATGAACGAAAATTCATGCGTCCAGAAAATAGAAAATCGTTATTCATTCCAAATATGGAGAAATAAATAATACAGAAACCTCAAGACAACTGATTTCCATTATAGAATAGATCGTGTGTTCAATTATTAGAAGGTGCACTACTTTAGTCGTAAAATTGGTTATTATTGATTTTCATCAAGTCAATACGAAGTATCTCGTAATCCGTGAATTGTTTATCTCCTCGAAAATATCACGTTCCGAAAAATACCAGTTACATGAGGCATGGAAAAGTTCACTATACGAGCAAAGTGACTGTTAATATTTATGTGCATTAATGCTGAATTCAATTAGATAAGGTCATACTCATGCGTAAATACGTGTTATTTTGCTTGTTTACAGGTTTCCTCACACACTATCTGACTACCTCTGAGAATTCTTGAGGACTTCTAGTGAAATATTTAGCATTAATGGAATATGATTAAAGATGTACATATACGTATATTAAGATGATCCATATCATGCGCTCGTTGTTGGACAAGTTTGCGGAGGCTGTGTAAACTTCAAAGGCTGGTTCTACTGGATCTCACACTGTAGCACATATTTGTGAGAAAAAAATTTAAGGGAGTCCTGAGCGCTCGTTCATTGGTGGAGCAATGAATCTATTACCTCAAAATTTTGTATAGGACTTGAGATTGATACTATAGTCCGTTCACGAAAGGTTGAGCCGTCGGTTGGCCATGATAATTTCACATATTCCACTGTGTATATTAAAATTTTAGGTTATGATGTTTATTTTCTTGTCAGATTGATACGCAATGTTGTCAATATTGCATAGAGTCGTCTGATAACTCGCAAGCTCGTCGGACGAGGCTGGGTACATTCGGCAACGTTGAATTTATTTTACGTTGTGACAGCAAATACTGCCAACTTCAGATAATTAAAGAAACGCCTATTATGTGCTCAACCTTTCGTGAACGGACTATAAATATATAAATGCAGGATCTCAGCGCAATCGGAATTATGTTCAGGAAATTATTGAGAAAGTTAAATATGTAAAAAATAAATTGAAAACATTAATTTTTCGGTTCTGTTGATGCGATCCTCTTGACATTTTGTATGAACATTCAGTTTTCATTCACAAAATAAATTCACTCAAATCGGCTATTCTGTTATGGAAATATAAAGATTCTTTTTTTCAATATTCCAATTAAATTTTCTATAGTTTTGTTAACATTATGGCCACGAAATTTTGCAAGAATATTCAGTATATCGATCTCCATTCACGACATAAATTTCACTTGAATCGGATATATTTTGTCTGAGATATTGAGGAACAAACATTTTGAATGGCCATATATTATGGAACACCCTGTACTTAAAATCGAAAAGACTTTGAAGCAAACTATTTCTCAATCATTATATTATATTTTTTCACTAACAAACGAAACATGTAAAATCATATGTACTATATACCGGCCATGAGGATCCATACATAAATTATATATTTTCCTTATTTCATTATACCTTACTTCGGCCGAAATGTTAGGGTTTACTTGAACAAATTCACTTATAATGAACTAAGGAAAAGATATAATTTATGTATGGATCATAATGCTCGGTATATAGAACATATGATTTGACATGATGCATTTTATATTAAAAAAATATTCATTGTTATAAAATATAATATCTGATGAAGGATTGGGGAATAGTTTGCTACAAAGTCTCTTTGATTTTAAGAAACACAATCATATATGTGTCCCTAAATTAAGGCATACTGTCACACACACAATACGGAAAAATAAATGGAATAGAATCAACATAAATACGCTGCAGGTCGCTGACAGTTAGAAATAGCCAAAAATGTATTCAGAAGAAACATTAAGAATTTAATTATCTTTCGAATGATACAACAAAAAAGGTGCGTTCCTCAAGACAAAAATGTTGATAACTCCGCGACGCCTAGCGTCCTAATCATTAACTTGTACCAAATACCGTCAACAGAATAAAAAAAATTTCATCTCTTTTCGAGAAAAAATAGGTTACCAAGATAAGTGATCCACCTTTTACATAGGGGGAGTCGGCAAAAGTTCAACTGTCAGGAAGCCATTAATCGTATCCAAAGATGTTTGTTCATTGTTGATATAAACTACTTCGGTTTCAAACATCATCCCACTGACAATATAATTTTTGGTGTGATCTTTCTTCATGTCATCATTATGTAAAAGCAACTATAAAACAGGAAAATGCCAATAACACTGCTACAATGTAGCCCTGAAATGGATAATCCTCCTGATGCACAAGAGGCTAGAGCAATAAGGGATATTTGGTCAATTTAGAGCGGAACAGTACCGGGTTTTTCACTATAATTTGACCCCCCCCCCCTTCAACTTTGTTTCTAAGAGAGATACAGAAAAATGTTCCATGAAAAATTTCACGAAATTGACTGAGGTTTTACAATATGTATTCACATACTGGAATATATACAGGGTGGCCAACATATTGATGGCAACTTCGTTTTTTCAAATGGAACACCCTGTATATTTTTCCATGTTTGGCTAACTCTTTTTCCCCTGATTCCGAATATGTAACATATGTTGGTCTATCTCTTTTATTCTGAGAACCACAAAGTTTCTAATTTTAAGAACCACCTGGCAAGATCTGTAATCATTTTACAAGTGGCAGAGTGCGTTCACTGAAAATGCTCATTTTTGAAAATTCTTTATATCTAAACAATCTACTTAAAAGTAAAAAAAAAGTATTATTTTAGAATGTATACTTAACAATTACTTAACCAATGAAAAATAATAAATTATGGTAGTGTGGTAAGAATAACATCTACCAAAGAAATTGTTCGAAATGACCACCTTCATTCAATCATATCGTTGTCTCAAGTTGTTCAGACTATTTTTGATAGCATAATTATGGCTTTGATTCAAGTCAGAAATTAAAGCTTCAGAATTTGTTTCTAGTCATTACAATATTATCATTATTCTTTGTGCGTTGACGGGGTTAGTTCCGAATTATGGGTTTAATATGGTGGTTGATTTTTATATCATTAATATTATTCTCCGCTTTCATTCATTATCATTATTGCTGAAGTAAATTTTTTCCTTCACGAACGGCTATAAAAACGTGTTCAACAGTGTTAAATCGGGACTATTTGGTGGCCGTGAAATGGGTGCGCCATTACCAATCCAAATAAGATCAAATTGGCCACTTGAATATTCACAAACTTCCAAAACGCTATGCCTGATGGTTCTTAAAATTTGAAACTCTGTGGTCAGATAGACCAACATAATATGTTACATATTCAAAATCAGAGGGAAAAGAGCTAACCAAATGTAGAAAAAATACAGGGTGCTCCATTTGAAAAAATGAAGTTGCCACCAATATGTTGGCCAGTAGATTTCGTGAAACTTTTATACGAAACATTTTTTTGTATCTCCTTTAGTACCAAAGTTAAAGGGGGGTCAAATTATAGTGAAAAACCCGGTACATATAATATGACACGGGATGATTTGAAGCTGTTGAGGACCACTCAAGGTGTTGCATTCCTCAAAAGATTAGAAAGCTATCGAAGATACTGGTCTGTCGTCAATCGTGAGTTTTTGAATATTTTCTAAAAGCTTTCGTGCCAAAACAATGTTCCTAAAAGAATCTTTCTTTGAATCGACAATGCGGAAAAAATATAGCAACCTTATACAAACGTGAGAAATGACAAAATAAAGAGCATATCCATCCGTGTTTACATTATTTTATAACGGGGTTTCAAAACAACAAAATAACAAGAAGCAAAATGATTTCACTCATAAGGAGCAGGTCAAATCGATATTCTAAATTGAATTAATCAATATTGTTGGATTACCATAACTTATTTCTCCAACACTTTGGGCGTGTTCGCTTCGAAGGATTGAACTGTCTGTTCGTTTATTTATTTGCATTCTGGCCGGTGAGATTTAGCAAATGTCAATATGAGAAATACCTTTCGACGGTTCATTAGTTGCTGTCAGTTATACTGGTGGGAATTTCATGTCGATCTCTGGAGAGATATTAATTAACGAATGTGGATGAAGGACCTGTGCAGTAAAAGGTACAAATTGAACGCCTATTGTATACAGGGTGTGAGTGGATACCTAAGTGAGACAAACTTCAGGATGTTAAGGCTCGTCTAACAATATGAACATGAGATTCTATTAATTTAACCTCTACAGTGCACCGCTCAAGGCCGTAGCGAGGAGGGGTCCGATAGTGTCCGGAACCCCTCCCCTCCCCCGCAATTTTTCAGAAGTACAGATCTTTAGAAAATTATGTTTTCACGGAATTTTCTGTTTTCAAGTCTTAATTGGTGAAGGTTGGTGCTGGTTTTTTTGGGTTAGTGGGTGTTCTCCCCATCATAATAATCTATGTTTTGCGAGGATTTTTTTCTCCTCAAGTCTAAATTGATTAATGTTGGTGTATAGGTTATGAAGGGATAGTGGGTGTTTTCTCTCTCGACTTCAAAGCTAATGGAAATAGTACGGTTTTTGAGATGCCCATTTCAACCGATAATATTTTCTACACAAAAAATTTGCTCAGTTATCTCGCACCGAGAGTTCATCCCTTATTGTCAACTAAAGGAACTTCAAGAATAAAAGAAAATCAGAATGCAAATCAATGAACAGAATAGTGGATACTAAAAAGTGACAGAGAAATCTTCCGTAAAATTTTTAAAAAATTCCAAAGAATAAATTATGAAAACTAAATGAAGAAGTGATTTGTTGTTTGTTCTTTCGTTTTTGCTAAAGAATGAAATATTCTATTTCATGATGTATACAATATGTAACCAAAAATCGTTCACAGACTGTGGTCATTGTTTATTTTTAATAAATTATGATTATATTGTTCTAATAGAATATTTGTTTTGAATCGATATATGTCAATTACAAACTGAAATTCTGCACTGCATGGAAACTTCAACAGGGTTGTTTAAAGACAAACACAAACTAAAAAAGTCAATAAAAGGTACATATCAATTAATTTGCTTCTGTGACATAACATATTTTATACACACCTTATCAGATATCATTAGAAATTATGTGAACCGATTCTGAAGACTCTTATCAGATCGAACTTCAATAATTTAATCCGAGTATGTATCCTTGATCTAGATATTCTTATATTTGCGAACCCTCGACTGGGTGCAGAGTATGTAGCAATTTGTTTCTTAGCAAATACTTTCAATTAACTATCAAATACTGTCAAAAAAAATAGATTTCAGAGGTTGCAAAGTTCATGGACGATCAAGAAAACATTGCAGAGTATTGCAAAATATCTTATATTTAGCAATTAGTTGCATCCTTTAAATCTCAGATTTGAAACCTATGGAACCTTTCCAATTAATTCAAGTCAATGTAAGGAACCTAAAAAAGAAAATTTGCCATTTATGTACAATCGTCCACTCGTTATTTCATTTTGAAATGTTTTGTTTTCAGACGATTCTTCAAAATGATTGGCAGATCATTGTATTCATTCTAATCGGACAATCACATCCATTTTCTCCTCTTTTATTTAACTTTCTGATCAGCACTCGCCAGCATTTTCAAGAAGCAACTACTCGAGTCAGAATAATCTGAATTTTTTCAAACCCGATTGATCAGGTCTTAATTTTTACTCAGCTGATCAATAGCGGTATAGAGACATATAGCGTACATAATCTAAATAATTGATTAAATCATGATTACAAAGAATACACCCCGTAGCTTATTGTCCGCATAAAAAATAACCGGTTGAATAGTATAACTTTCGAAGGATAAAACTGAAAACTTCAAATACTTCTTATCGTTGAAGACTGTGATGCGGAAGTTAACTAAATATTGATTATGATTCTGGCAACAGAATGAGTCGAATGTACGATGAAATTAATGAAGAACATCTCTAGAAAAAAAATAATGAGTTATTCGCACCAGTTGAACATAGTTTTTTTCACCAATTTGTTTGAACAATTCATTGAAATGTACAAAAATTTCCTGAAAGACACATAAATTTGGTGTGAAAATGAAAATATCATTACTTCGATTGGAAATGGTTTCTCTCGGAAATCAATAAGAAAACCTTCTTTTCATCATGTTATTAATTCATTTTGCAGCATTTACAATTCCACAAGGCACAAAAATCATTAATGTAGGTAAATCTAAGTCTTATGTGCTCATAATACTTCCTATGGATAACCATTTTTCTACAAGACCGGACTAATATTAAAGTTCTGAGCTTCATGAAATAACAGATTTCTCAGAAGTTGAAAGTTTGTTAAGTTTTCAACTTTGCTCAAACCTTCGCATTCCATAATTATTCTCGAACATAAGAGGTTTCAATTCTCTTATCTACGACAAGTGAATAAGTGAGATGGTAACATAAAGAAAGAAGCTTCATTATCGCATTCTTTCATTCTGAAACGTCCAGGGTTAAATTTTCAGTTATTTATTATCGCCGAATGAAAAAAACACAATAAAAGGCGAATAAATAATTCAATTCCACGTCGTTCTTTACAGCCTTGATCACGGAGTCTTACATTTTTCCTTCTGATATACATAATTGAGGAACAAACAAGACTTTCAAGTGTCTGGCGCCTGAAAGAAACGGCTCAAAGTCGAAACTCAGGCGTTTACACGGTCTCGGTATAATAAAATTAAGAACTAGTTGTGTAAGACATTTTCATGAGCAAATGCAACGAGCGAAACAGATGGCCCGGGTGAAAGATCATGGATGTTTACATTATGGAAATGCCTACTTGGATAATAAATTATTTTACGCTTGACCACATCCTGTTAAGAAAGCGTTTCGAATAATTGCTGGAATGCAAGGGGTATAATCAGGTATTATGGACTCGGATTTGGTGATAAAGTGCTCTCAAACGAGGGATTTTCATAAATATAACTATAAATATACACACGAGGAAAATTCCAAGATTTAATTGATTTTGACCAGGTAACTGCTCACATTAATATGATGTATTTAAGGTGAAATTTTTAAGTTATGAGGGAGTTCGAGATTACGTGGATTAAAGCAAATAGTATCCGCCAAGTTATTATTGTTATTACTGTGTTTTTATTCATTTTCCTACTTGTAAAGGAGAAAACTTTCCAAACTTTCAACTTCTGAGAATACTGTTATTTCATGAAGCTCAGAATCTTAATATTAGTCCAGTCGAGTAGAAAAATGATTATCTTACATGTTATGAACTCATAAGACATAGATTTACCCAAATAAATGATTTTTGTACCTTGTGAAATTAGAAATGTTAAACATATGGACTAATAAGATGATCTAAAGGAAGGTTTTCTTATTGATTTCCGAGAGAAGCCATTTCCGAATAATGTAATAATATTTTCATCCTCACACCAAATTTATGTGTCTTTCAGGAGAAAGGAAAATATAATGAAGAAAGGCTATGTTTAACTGATACGAAAATCTTATCTTATTGTTTTTTGTAGAGATGTTCTTCTTCGTTAATTTCATTTCACATTCGGTTCATTCTGTTGTCAGAACCACAAACAATATTCGATCAACTTCCGTATCACAGTCTTAAACGCTAAGAATATTTGAAGTATTCAACTTTTTCTTTCGAATGTGAATGTGAATGAGTGCAATGGCACAAAATGCATCTGATGAACAATTTTTCGTTGATAAAATATTTCAGGTTGAACCGGAAATACCCTACATTTTTTCAATCAATATGGTACCCGTATACTCGTATCTTTGCAAATGTTAAAATAGCTTGGAATTTCACATGCGCAAATACAACTGGGCTCAGTATAAAAACGAGGAATAACTTATACATACTTCTAGGATAGCTAAATTTATTTACTGCAGGCTAATGAGAATAATGTTTCAAAACAATATGAATTAAATTTTCAAAATGCCCACCATGCACCCCCTGACAAAGTGTCATCCTATAAACAAATTCTAAGGTTACTCTTTCCATGACTTCTCCACGTATAAGTTCAAATTTATCAATAATTCTTTGTCTCAATTCGTAATTAATATATGATGAGTTTCTTTAGATCACTGTGTAGGTACATTTGATGCATCATTTGCGAGAAAATCGCGAAAAATTTAAAATCAGTTACTCAAGCGATACAATGTTTTTTTGAGTAGACATATAAGCTACTCTTTTTTTTTAAACAAGTGTTCTTAAATGTAGAAGTTTTTCAATAGGATGTTGTCTCTGAGGGATATGGGACACTGACGAGGCCTAATAAGGCCGAAACCGGTCTGTCTCTTCCCTCATTGACAACATCTTGAATAAATCATCCCAGTCCGCATGAAGAAGGTTCTGTGAGCCTATAAATTGAAGATTGTATTCATTTCGATGATTACTATTTTCAATTTATCTGTTTCAAAAATTTGTTAGGTTAGCCTCCTTAAAGGCAAAGAATTTTTTGTTTGTCATTTTTTTTTATTTTATATAAGCTGTTCCCTGTTAGGGGACAAGCTAATATGTCTAATCAAAAAAGCATTGTCTCTATCGCTGGTGTTACAGGTTTCTTCATGAATTGCTATTTGAAATAACTCCATATTTTGAATTTTTCGCGATTTCCTCGTAAATGGTGTATTACATGAAAATAATTATTTGAAGAAATTCATCATAATTTGATCTTGCCTTTCTATTTTTGAGGTCATCTATAAGATGTTACATTTACAAAAGTGCAACTTTGGACTATATATTTGTATTGGAGCACCCTATACATATGAAAATAACTTTACATTGTGGTTTTGACTACCCTACACACACCAAAAAAATTTCAGAATATCATTATCTGCTTTCTCAAAATGTATACAGGAGGTATGATGTAAATTTGGAAAGTTGAGGATGATTCCAGTTCATTATCAATAAAAACTTGTGCATCAAGTGCTTCCAGCACCATTGTACTTTCATAAATATTGTCTTCATTGTTTAAGATTAGCTCTAAATTATACTATAACAATATAGAAGATCATAATACTAAAAAATGAATCAAAATTGAATATTCTTCCTTTTCACGTACGTTCGAAAATTTTTATATGAAGCAGCACACCGAATGTCATGAGTTCACTTTCGCCCCCTTTTCAAAGTTTTGAAATACCTGTGGTTTGAAAATACTCAATTTTGGAAGTAATGATGAGTTTTGGAACCGAAGGTTTAATTATTTCAGTACTATTCAGGGCAGATGGTGCACTTTACCATATGACATCCGACGAAAAAACATTCCCTTTCGAATACCAATTTAGAAACGAAACCCTCGCGCCATTCTGTACGCAATCCCAAGAACGTGGCCCAAAAATTATATCTGCAATAAATAAAATCGTACCGACAGTCGTCTCTCGATTCTTAACTACCTCTGATTGCTCACTGGGAAAAAATTGACCATTATTCCCAATTTATTTGATGGCTCAAAGTACGAATCCGATCGCTTTAAATTGGAGATAATCGACCAATGCTCAGGCTCGCTAAATACTTCTTCGGACGATTTCGAAACGATGTATTCTTTCATCCGAAATAAAAATATTACAATACAATTTTATATGTGTAATACTGTGTCTACATCAGTTTAATGTGCTTATATGGACACTTTTATGACGACTTCATCGGCATTGCAGACAATAGTTATGTATCAGGTTTCACGATGGATGTGTATTTTTGTAGACACTCCGAATATTACTTTTTTCTTTCCCATGACGCGTATTTCAGTTCATGGAGAATGTGTTGCAGTATATTATTTTTTCATACTGGTGATTTCATATGGAATTAAGAAAGTTTCAAGGAATTTCAATGAAGAGTTCATATTCAAATATTTCATGAGAGATTCTATTGCAGATCAATAAAATCCTCTCAACTGAAGGTTCTTCGATAATAATTATACCATTCTTGAAGGGACACTGGTTATTCTGTAATATTCTTACAATTTAGAGTAGAGCGGTAGAACCTATTTTGCAGAAACTGAAAGTGCCTTAAATGTTAGAATCAAAGAACATAAAAACTAGCTGAACTAGGAGATATTGATGAGTCAAAGCTGCTTTGAATGAAGAACACACGATTTTATGGGGTGAAGCTTCCATAATATCAAAAGAAGAAAAACTGCGAAATATACAAGTGATGGAAGCAGCTCTTATGTTAGTAACCGAAAACACGTCAGTCAACCATCTGATGATATCAAAAACAGTCAGGCTCCCATTTTATGATCCAGTCAAAAGAAATTCAAAGGAATCTTTGACAACTGAATAAATCAGAAAAAAGATCAAAATTATGGATTGTTTTCTGGGAACTGTGAAAAATTACAAACATTTTCAAAGAGTGACGAAAGTGCTTTCCTGACGACTGCTGGCCGAAACGTTGAATAGAAAAAGTAATTGTGTATGGTGGACAAGTCCAAATAATAACGTGCGTTCAAAAAAATTCATGGTCAAGTAAGCTGTGGATTTTATTTTGCCCCTCATAGACTCTTAGGAAAAATAGAATTCACAGGTTACTTGACCACGAATTTTTTTTAACGCACGCTATATTTCTTCTATGGTTGATTTTTATACATAAGCCATGTTGAGTATTACACAATTTTACAAGTGGCAATTAGGAATCAAAAACTATAACCGAAAAACCAAACAAGTTACATACTTTTTCGAATCATTCAGATATCCTTTTTTCGCTCGAGAGATCCATGCATCACTTACAAATAACGAGTGAGAATATCTTAATGACTCGAAAAAAATCTGTTACCTGGGGCCTATTGCACCAAAATACTTTGCAACTTTTCACTTCGCACTTTGCATTCTGAGAAATTTCAAAAGTGAAAATCAGTTATGTTGCACAACATTTCTCACAACATTTAATTTCTGCGGAGTACTTTTCACTATGCACTTGACTTTTCATATTGTATTTTTCAATTATGAATGAGTTTGGTGCAACTTGATTCATTTGAAAAGTGAAAGTGCAAAGTGAAAAGTTGCAAAGTATTTGGTGCAGTAGACCCCTGTTCGTTTGTCCGGTTATAGTTTTTGATTGCATGAAGGAATTATTCACGTACGTACCTTTTTGAAAAGCTAACGAAACAAATAAGTTTTTCCTGATATTTGTACCGGGTTTTTCACTATAATTTGACCCCCCCTTTAACTTCGTTACTAAAGGAGATACAAAAAAATGCTTCGTATAAAAGTTTCACGAAATCTGAGGTTTTTTGATGTGAGTCCAGAAACTGAAATATATACAGGGTGGCCAACATATTGATGGCAACTTCATTTTTTCAAATGGAACACCCTGTATATTTTTCCATGTTTGGCTAGCCCTTTTTACCCTGATTTCGAATATGTAACATATGTTGGTATATCTCTTTTATTCTGAGAACCACAGAGTTTCAAACTTTAAGAACCACCTGCCAAGATCTGTAATCATTTTACAAGTGGCAGAGTGCGTTTACTAAAAATGATCATTTTTGGAGCTATTATAACGTCAATGGGATATACAGGGTGAAGAACATTGAATGCAACTATATTTTTTCAAATGGGATACCCTGTCCTGTATATTCTTCCTCTTTTCGATAGGCTATTTCCTCCTGATCTCGAATATAAATGCGTATGTGATGTGTCTTTTCAGAGTTTCAAAATTTTTAAATGATGACACCGAATAAAAAAATATGTGAACTACCTACGAAATTCTTTATATCCAAACAGTCTATTTAAAAGTATTATTTTAGAATGAATACTTAACAATTACTTTACCAATGAAAAATGATAAACTATGGTAGTATGGTAAGAATAACATCGACTAAAGAAATTGCTCGAAATGACCACCTTCATTCAATACACATAGTTCATATAGTTGTCTCGAGTTGTTTAGACTATTTTTGATAGCATTATTATTGCTCTGATTTGAGTCAGGAATTAAAGCTTCAAAATTTGTTTTCTAATCATTACGATATTATCATTACTCTTTGTGCGTTGACGGGATTAGTTCCGAATTATTGGTTGATTTTATATCATTAATATTATTCTCCGCTTACATTGGTTGTCATAATTCCTGAAGTGAATTTTTTCCTTCAGGAACGGCTATAAAAACTTGTCCAACGGTGTTATATCGGAACTATTTGGTGGCTATAAATGAGTGCGCCATTACCAATCCAAAGATCAAACTGGCCATATTCACGAACTTCCAAAACGCTATGCCAGACAGTTATTGAAATTTGAAACTCTGTGGTGCTCAGAATAGAAAGATAGACCAACATATGTTACATATTCTTAATCAGGGGAAAAAGAGCTACACAAATATGGAAAAATATACAGGGTGTTCCATTTGAAAAAATGAAGTTGCCATCAATATGTTGGCCACCCTGTATATATTTCAGTTTCTGGACTCATATAAAAAAAACCTCAGCTGATTTCGTGAAACTTTCATACGAAACGTTTTTTTGTACCTCCTTCAGTAACAAAGTTAAAGGGGGGTCAAATTATAGTGAAAAACCCGGTACACCAAGTTCATAATTTTAATTTTTTTTCCGGGTAATTCTCAATTCTTTCGTCATGATTTTATGAGGAAAACAGTTGCCGTTGGCCGTTGACCCTGTATATCTCGGTTGGTCTGAATTTTTAGTGGATAGTTTTTGTACGCAAGAAATGAGGAGTTTCTCCTCATCTTTGAAAAAAAAATATTCATTGAATATTTGTCAAGTATTTTTTACAAAATCAATTATTTTCGATAACGAAGCAGAAATTTCGACAAAGTTGAAAAATCGTTCTTCGTAACCATAGATTTTCGGACTATGCCTCACTGGATGCAATTCGCTGCAAATGACTTCAAGAATATCCCCTTCGAAGGATGACGTCAAATTACCAAAAACCCTGTATAATTTCTGATCATCTAAACTAAACAAAGAAATAAGGTTATTACATTCTCTCAACATCTCGACCATCTAGTAACTATGTAGCACTCTGAACTAGATATGGCAATGAAGTTATGATTTATGTTTGTACATTTCACCAATTCTAAAAGCACAGTCACATAAATTTTCATCATCTGGATTGATGAATATGGTACTTCAGATATTATGATTTAATAGCATCACACAATATTTCAAAAGGAATTAAGGTTCAGAAAGTTGCGGCCTACAATACAAGAGATATTATAAATTAAATGTCTTCACATATCTGTTAATTCTTCAGTTTTTGCACACTTTTCTCTAACAAATATCCCTATACAATCCAATTTCTTGAGGAAAATAGCTGAAGAAATGTTCATTTAAGATTCAAATAATGAAAATCTATGCTTTAATAACCAAATAAGCCCAAAAGGTTCCGTGTTCTCCTTTGAAAAACTCTTAATGAATTTGGTATATAATACTTGAAGATGGAACATTAATTGATTATGTTGTTTATGCTATATCCTTATGTAATTGAGAGCAAAAAGACAAATAATTCATAGTAGGTAGATTCGAATAATTACTTTCCTAATATCAACTAACACGTAACAGCTTCTTTGGCTATGTTCTTCTCGGATATTTCTAAAAATGTGTTTGCAAAGCTTCCAACTGTACTCTCTTCAGAAATATTATTTGGTTTGCCAAACAGCCTGATATTATATGAATAATAAATAATGTCACAAAGCGCGTATAAGACCTAGAAGAATGAGCAGTTGATTGTTGGAACATCCCAGCTTCAACCATTTTTTTCACATTCATAGGAAGCATTATTGAATAAGAATTTGCCTAGAGAAACAATATTTGTGTTATTCAGGCTCATCCACACATATGTAATAATAATAAGAATAATAACAAAAATAAATAAGTTGTATATCAGGATGATGTACGATGAAACATGTCAAAAATAATGAGCCACGCTGGTACTCAAACAAACAAAAAAAACATGTGGTGCATGTCTGCTTTAATTCATATTAAATTTCGACATTCAGATTTTAATCCATTGTTATGATAGCCGCGAAAAAGAGGTCGAAAGATCCTGCATCTGATTACTTTGGAATTTATTCTCATACTTTCTTTTTAACGACTACAATTTGAGTGAAAAAACTCAGTATTCTGAAATATATTCAAATAAATTTTGTTGTAGGTAGGAATTAAGAAATCGTTGTCTCCATAAAAGGAAATCGAATGAATCCATCGCATATCTGAAATGTATTTTATGGAACTATAATAAATTTAATGGAAATTTCTCGATTATGATGACGATTGTCCTGTTTCACAAAATAATTCAGACGTTACGCTTATGTCATAACCCAACTCCGACTAAAGTGAAAACAATAAGAAAAGATATACAGGGAATCAAAACTATGGAACGAATCTTTTTCCAGAAGAAAAATGATATTTGGTAACAAAATCCTGGAACATGTCAATTTTGTTTCACTTTTACCAAAATTTTATTCATTTCTGAAGGTTTTTTTGTAGCCTGTGCATGTGATTTTTTGAATGGAGAATGTGAGTCATGTGGTACTTTTTTGGCAAGGTCCTTGTATCTTCTTTACAGGCGTTCTGGAATTTTCGAGAAAATATTTTTTTTTTTGGAAATCATAGTGGTTTTCAGTATGTATGTCATGGCTTATTTACTTTGAGATGATGGTACCTGACGAAATTTTTCTCCGAAAGAAAGTCGACCATTACAATATTGTTCATCACAACTTTCAACCCCCTCAAGTGAAAATATGAGAATGTGAAGAGGTTCAAAGTTGTGCATAGAAAAATCTGTAATGGTCGACTGTTACATTACAGTCTCAAAGTTAATAAGCCATGACAAAGTACATATACTGAAACATTCTTTGAACTAATAAACTTTTCAAAAACAATATTTTTTTGAAAAATTCTGCACGCCTGTGAAGAAGATACAAAGGCCTTTCCGAAAAAAGTACTACATAAGACCCACCATCCCTATTCAAAAATTCCGAGGGTTGATGGGGATGGCTCAGGGTGCAAAAAAATCCTTCAAAAATGCATTAACACTTGGTAAAAGTCAAACAAAAATTGACTTTTTTTCAGGATTTTGTTGCCAAATATTTTTCTTCTGATCAAATACATTTGTTGCATAATTTTGGCACTGACTTTATAAGGAGAAAACATGATCCCTAAGATGTTTTGTAAATATGTAGAAAACTATTTATAGTAGTGGTATTTTTTCTCTTATTCTGATGGCAGAATAATTCTGGTGAAATGAAATGCAAATTTGATATTCATTTCTTATAAAATAACTTCAGTTTTCTGACTCATTCTACCTTGGATATTATGAACAAAAATGGTATGTTTTAAAACTTCTCGACTGTCAGTTCTACAGTAAAATTGAGGGAGTGTCATGGGTGGAGGTACAGTGAGTACTGAGTATATTGTCATTGTAGGTGGAGGAAGATTCACTCGAATGAGACTTTTTGCGCGCTCGTTCCTAATTCAGCAGAGTGCTAAAATTTTGTCTAAACATCTGTAAGTTTTAAATTTGAAGACGGAAGTGGTCTTGAACTACTCAGTTAGACTAATTGATGAACAATACGAGGTCGAAACAATTCTGTTCAGCAATGCTCTATAAACGGTAGGTGCAGGGTCAGAAAAGCTCGGTTGAGTTTTTCATGTGCGAAGTCGAATAGGTCTTGAGTTATGATTATTTGAAATGCAATCTGGTCTAAATTCTATATTTAGGTTCTCAATTATTAATTAAATTTTTCAGGACAAATGTGGAAATCGAATGGAAAATCTAAAAACTTAGTGCATGTCTGGTCGGAATATCTTGTCTTCTTTCATAAATGGGTCAAACCGGTAAAGTGGATTTCGAGTTTGAGAGATTTATAATTCATTTCGCGAATATTTCATGAAGTATGGCATATGGCCTGGACAAAGTTTAACTTTTGACTACTTCCCAAACTGATAGACATAGGTATATCACTGAAATTCAGAGTAAAGCCTTCGTTGATTCGAAAATGATACTTTTGATGAAAAGGAACAAAGTTTAATTCGGATAGGTCTCAGTTTACAAAATTAATTAGTATCGATTAGTCTAAATAGTATACCTAAGTATTAATGACTAGCGGAAGAAAATAATTTATGCGAGTCGAAAACATAATCATAATAACCGTAAAATTGTTATTGTCTTGAGTTATGATTATTTGAAATGCAATCTGGTCTAAATTCTATATTTAGGTTCTCAATTATTAATTAAATTTTTCAGGACAAATGTGGAAATCGAATGGAAAATCTAAAAACTTAGTGCATGTCTGGTCGGAATATCTTGTCTTCTTTCATAAATGGGCCAAACCGGTAAAGTGGATTTCGAGTTTGAGAGATTTATAATTCATTTCGCGAATATTTCATGAAGTATGGCATATGGCCTGGACAAAGTTTAACTTTTGACTACTTCCCAAACTGATAGACATAGGTATATCACTGAAATTCAGAGTAAAGCCTTCGTTGATTCGAAAATGATACTTTTGATGAAAAGGAACAAAGTTTAATTCGGATAGGTCTCAGTTTACAAAAATTAATTAGTATCGATTAGTCTAAATAGTATACCTAAGTATTAATGACTAGCGGAAGAAAATAATTTATGCGAGTCGAAAACATAATCATAATAACCGTAAAATTGTTATTGAGAAGAATATATCTACAATTCGGCCAAAAATTGATATTTAGGCGACAGTTCGATAAATTCAAACTTTCTTGTTCAATATGTGAACTGATTTTCTTGCGATTCAGTTCGATTTGAAAGCCATTAAAAGCTGATTTAAAAAATATATAAATGATAACAATAAACCGAGTGTCTGAATTTAAAACTACAGACTCTCGTTGTTTACTTCAACCCCTTTGTGCGTTTTCATAATGAATTCCAAATGCAATATTATAATTCTCACTTACTGAGAATGAGACAAGCGGCAACATAACATTAACAATGAAAGCAGAGAATAGGTATATAGGTAATATTAATCGATTGAAATCAAGTCTTTATCGATTAATATTATTCTCTGCTTTCATTGTTTAAATTCTCACTTGCGTTATTTGCATAAATCCTCATTTTGTGTGAACAAAATTGTCAACATAAAATGCATTGAATGGAAATTTATCCAGAATTTAATGAAAAATCCACTAAGACATTGGTATTGATAGATATTCTTTACAATGTGATATATGATGGTGAACGACAGTCGCCAGCGGTTTAAAAAACTACCAAGCTCATTGCCTTGTCTATACCAGGGATCTAATTGAAAACATGGTACACATTCACCTGCTTCCTTATTTATCATAATAATTACCAGAATTTAACTCGAATTGAATCATCAAGAAGAAAAAACCTCAATTGTTAGGACACGCAATTCCACATTGGAAATAACTCGAAATAATCCGTCTAAAAATAAAATGCATTTCAAGAACCACAAGATACGGGACATCGAGTCGCACCACACCGACCATGCCATCGAATTAAACCTTGCAAGGTCGTCTTGTATGACTCAGAAAACCAGATAATAGGATTCGCCACTACGGTCTCACACTATCCGCTCGTATAAAAGATGAGCGAATAGGCTTGGCATAACAGACTTCTTCTTGTGGGCCGACGACAAAAATAGAGGTAACGGTAATGTTTGTATTGTAGATACATTTGGAATTCTGTTGCTGTAGGTTGACATTAATTACAGGATCTGGCACTCGAAGTGTAACCAGTTTCAAGCCATAGCAAACTTGCCACAGTAACATTAGCTATTTAGAAATTTGCTAAGTGATAGCTTCAAGTATTGTCCACAAGCTTACAAATGCATCTCGCTTAAAGTCAACGCGAACGCAAAAGTAAGTTATAAAACTTGAGAGAGCGAAGGATTGGCTCTGTTTGACCGAAAGCGGTGAATTCCGAACATCGTATTTTCTGACGAGAGACTGAGCAATCTGTAAACTACCAAAACGACAGAGTTTACCTGACGAACCGTTCGTATGAGAATTTGAATCATCGGTTGGCTACCAGGAACCAGCACCCGCCACAAATAAGTGTTTGGACCGCTGTAACCGCGTATGGGCGCTACCCATTCGTTTTTATTGAGCCTGGCGTCGAAGTTAATGCGACATATTATCAGAAAAATGTTCTTGTGGCTGCTTTGAAGCCGTGGACAGACAAACATTTTGGTCACAGACCATAGACGACGTTCCAAGACTCTGCACTGGCCCACAATGCGCGAGTGAACCAAGATTGGTTGAAAAACATCGTTTCGCACCTCATTTCGACCACCTTATCATGCCACTAAGAGCTTCAATGCTCTGAATCCAGCACACTAGTTCATAGAATGATGTTCTGATTGCTTGCAAATGTTATTATAATAATAAAAAAATATTATCAGGGAGTGTTCTTGAGGCTGCTTTGAAGCCGTGGGCAGACAAACATTTCGGTCTCAGACTATAGACGGTCCAACAAGACTCTGCACCGGCTCCCAAAGAGTGAGTGGACCAAGATTGTTCAGAGAACAACGCATCAAACTTCTTTTCGACCACATGTGGCTCTCGTTTTGACCAGATGTGAATCCAATGATTATTCTGCCTGAGCTATTTTGGAAAACAAGGCCCAACTTAAAAATTAACCGGCCTTGACAGAGTCAAGAACTAAACTGGCTTATAGGAAGAAAATCCAAACTTTCTCTCGAAAATAAACTCCTGATATATAAGATCGTTATAAAACCCATCTGAACATACGGAATAGAACTCTGGGGATGCACCAGCAAATCCAGCATTGCAATATTACAGGGAAGCCAATCTAAGATACTCCGCTCCCTGGTATGTGACAAACCAAATGTTACACGAAGACCTAATGATACCATAAGTCAAGGATGTATGAGAAAAAACTGACAGCC
This sequence comes from Propylea japonica, assembly GCA_013421045.1. NCBI lineage: Eukaryota > Metazoa > Arthropoda > Insecta > Coleoptera > Coccinellidae > Propylea > Propylea japonica. Next base: position 106,571,554 of record CM024239.1, read on the forward strand.
ATCACAAAAAAATGGAGGGTCATACAGATTCCATACTTCAACCACTAATAGAACCAGTACCAAATAGGAGACTACGACGCAGGTGGCCAGCAGATCTGATGGAGATTTGAAGAGGGCTCTTGTTGAAGAAAACCTTATCACGCCTCAAAACTCTGAAGCCAGAACACTCACTAGCTCATAGAATGATGTTCTGATTGCTTGTAAATGTTATTATAATAATAAAAAAAATATTATCAGGAAGTGTTCTTGAGGCTGCTTTGAAGCCTTGGGCAGACAAACATTTCGGTCACAGACCATAGACGTTCCAACAAGACTCTGCACCGACTCCCAAAGCGCGAGTGAACCAAGATTGTTTGGAAGACAACGTATCAAACTTCATTTCGACCTCACAGTGGCTCTCGGATTGACCAGACGTGAATCCAATGGGTTATTTTCTCTGAGCCATTTTTGAAAGCAAGGTTGGAACTAAAAAATATACCAGCCTCGAGACGCTGAAGAAAGCCATTGTCTGTGAGTGGGCTTAAATACCGGCAAGTACGTTTGGGCAACTTGCGATTCAGTTTTTGACCGTATCAAGGCAATAGTCATAGTGAGCCAAAGTGAATTGAATCTGAAAATTTTATTTTTTCACATATTCTGTACATAAAATCAATGAAAATCTTTTCTAACCGAATTTATGGCCTTTTGAATAGGATACACTTCGAGTTCCGGATCATGTTATGAGTGGGAACAGGCTGTAACAGAATTTGGTAACTGAAGTTAATTCATTACCATGACGATGGAAACGTTTTATTTTTTATCCTATGCATAGGATAAAAAAGAGAAATAAATTATTTGCTATATATAATTTTATAATTTTCTTCTTATTTTCCTTCATTGATGTTTGTTGTTGTAATGGACTCACTGAACAAAATGAACTAGAATCTGAAATTACGGTGTAAGGTCGGAATAGCTCGATTGGCCGAATTGTTCGGACATTATACATAAAGATCTGAAATTTCCTTTTGAAATTTTTTTCAGTACTATAACCAAATCGGGTTAAAAATTTATATGTAGGTACTAAATAACGATACAAAAATTTGTTCAAAACTTCGTTAATATCATCGTAAAGAAAAATCAAAAAATATTGTAAGGGAAATATCTATATTAATAAAACAGAATCTATGGTTACAGTTAAAATTCCATATTCAAACGACTTTACCAATTTGGATAATTTTTTTTTGTTGTGTTCATAATTGCCAGGGCCAAGACAAGGTTTATACAACAAAATATTTTCAAAAAAATAGTTCAGAAAAAAATTAAAGGTTTCATTTTTCTCACGACCAATCAAGCAGTCATAGAGTACCTTCTTATAGGTTATAATGATTTTGACATTTAGACGAAAAGTGCAGTTACATGGAGTGAATCGAAAATTTGAAGTTTCAATCAGGAATAACGTATGAATTAACATATTTTACAACAATTTTTCTACTCACCTATACCACATTCAAATATGGTACATTTCATCAAAACACTGCAAAATTATTGTTCTATAAATCAAATCCAATGCATAATAAGTTCATAGCGGAAAAAATTTTCGAAATCATATTCATAATTACCGTAAAATAATCAGTTTTATTTTTTATTTTTATTTAACCCCAATATAATAGAAATTGGAGATGCACGCATTTCAAACTTTCTGTGTCAGAAGGGCAATTGATAATTCGAATTTGTATGATCTGAGATCTATTAGCTTCATTATATGCATTTAAAAATTCAATTTTCCTGTTCACTTGCACTTGGAGCTTTGAAATTTTTAATTGTAAGGTACCTGTGACAAATAAGGCCCACCTAAGAGAAAACAATTCTTGATCTTCATCAAAACAATAGAGAATAAAAATAAAATATATTAAACACAAAGTCATATAATACTCTATTTAGGACACGAATAAAAAAATATATATTCAAACATTAACACAAACAAAACGTGTTTTTTCAAAAACACTCTTAATGGGCCTTATTTCTGCCAATGACACTAATAAGGCCCATATGGTAGAAACACAATAAAATCTTAAGAAGTAAAATAATAAACAATATTATGGTAAAAATGTATCACACAATAAATATTAAACATAAAATAAATTCCTGCACACCCAAAATTGAACTCTCAGGTATCACATTCGATGCATATATAGTCATCATCATCAGATGGTGTATACCCTAAACACTCCTCATGGGCCCATGAGTTGCATTGTTTACAACGCCTCATATCGCTTTGACGGGATTCCTGGCATAGGGGGCAGTACCATGATGAATCAGTAGTGTTGTTAGAGGTAGAAGTATTGCATGAACTGGTACTTGGTTCGGATTGATCTGTTTGCTGAAACAGACTTTTTGTAACAACTTGAGCTTTATAATTTAGAGCCTTGCGCCTTGGAGCTTTTTCTGCTTTCTTCTTTGAATAGTCTGGAGTTTCCATCAATTTATGGAAAGATTTATTGAAGTTTTCCTTATCCTCACTGTTCTTTTTTAGCCTTTGTTGTAGAACAGCTAACGAACATTCATCTTCACTATCACTATTACTGTCTCCCACTTCATTAGCCTTATTATCTGGACGTTCTGTTAGGATGCTTGGGGCGAAAGCAGAAAAGGAAATAGCTGATGGGTCATAGGGATACAATCCAGTCGCTCGAAAACCACTTACAATATTTTCATTGGTCATGCACCGTGACCATACTTTTGAAAAAATATGGTTGAATCTCGATTTAGTTATAACCCTCTCTGGATGTTTTTCCCAATAAAGAAGCACTTGTTGGTCCCAGTGAGCTTCAAATGATCTATAAACGGCTTTATCAAGCGACTGGAGCTCATGGGTGGTGTTGCTTGGAAGACACATCAATGTGATTGCATGCTTATCAGCTTCTTCGACTATTGTGTAATCCAGATGACACTTGGCTCCATCGAAGACTAATAATATTGGACCAGCAATTTTATATTTTGCCAAATGACGGATAAATTCGACGAAAAGTTCGGTATTCATACTGCCTTTGGGTGCCATTTTGACCAATGTGCCTGTCGGTAAATTGTCTTGGAACTCGGGTTTTAATCTCTTGCCCTTGAAGATTATCATGGGTGGAATAGCTGATCCACATGCCGACACGCATCCAACCACAGTGACGTTCTCACCATGTTCTGGGGCTACAAGATGCAAACGCTTTTCGCCTTTTTTAGCCAACACTGTCTGCTGGTGATGAATGGTCAGACGACACCCCTTCTCATCCATATTGAAGATGCGCTCAGGTTTGTTTTTAAATCCCAAATTATCCAAAATATTCCCAAGTTTTGTAAAATAGTCATTTACTATTATTGGGTTCAATTTTTGAGCACGAGCGGGATTCATATTTTGTGCTTTTCTATTCGCTAATTGCGGATTCCGCTTCAGAAAAAGTTTTGTCCAACCACGGCCGGCCATTTCCTCATTTTTATTGAAGCTATGTTTTATTTTGTTCATTTCAACAAAACGGTACACCTGTCGCCTTACGCTTCTTTTAGTGTAAGGATAGCCAACTTCAGCTAGCCTTATTATTCGATCGACTAAATCCTTTTCCTGCTCCTTGGTCAAAATTGATGATCGTCCTAATTTTCTTTCGTCTTTTCCACTCTCTAAGTGATTCCGGAGGGTTCGTCTAGGAATATTGAATCTCGTAGCAGCTGCACGTTGGCCAAGTCGACCCTGTCTTATTGCTTTTAGAGCAGAATTCATATCCTCTTGAGTCCACTGGGCTCTAATATTTCGGCAAATTTTTCCCATTTTGTCTGAAATTGATGAAAAACTAAAAATTTTGAATGACCAAAAATAAGGCCCACTAGTGAGAAATAAGGCCCATCTAGGATTTCAAATGGGCCTTATTTCTGACAAATCAATTTGGGGTTGGGTGACTATTAAACAAAAAACAAGCAAATCCCTCGACTTTCTTAACGAATATCATTAGTTAATTAGGCTACTTACCAACAGAACAAATCTCACAAACTTCGAGCTGAAATCAGATTCAGCACAAGGACCTAACTTTATGAAAATTTTATAAAACACGTGCTTGCCTGCAGGATTTCAAACGAGTGACTGAATTCAAACCGATCAAATGCGTGGCCGCGCCTCGCCATCTATGTAAAGTTACTTATACTTATACCGGAATAAATTGGTGAATATTAGGGATGGGGTTCATGTTTCGTTGCAGTTTTCTGCGAAGTGGGCCTTATTACGTGCTGGGCCTTATTTGTCCAAGGTACCTTACATAATAAAAATTATATACTACATATGAATTTGATTTTCACGTAACCATCAAGAAATATAAACTAATAATAAACATCCGAACAGAAGATGAATACTTTCAATATGAAGTTTTTTCATAATACTCACTTTCTTATTCAGGCAATCAATGAACATTCGGTCGCAGTATTTTCATACAATTCAGAAATTAATATTAATTGGGTCACTTCTGAAGTTCATGTGGTGGACAGGATGAAAAACTCATGAGATTTAATTGCATTCAACACGAACATATCGATTCATCAAAACTGTTATATTCAGAAACCGTTTACTCTACATCTACCATTGAACAAAAAATTGATGCCATCGCACTGTCAGCAAGCTTTCTCCACAACAAAAAGAACCATACATAAATGTTTTTGCATATCATCACATGATCCTCATCGTTTAAGGAGAATCATGAAAGCGAGCTTAATCCATTTTTTCATCGTAAAAACATCTCAATAATACCATTTTCAATTGATTTCACAGAGCGTTCGTGTAGAATAGGCATTGTCGCTCGACAACACAAAGAGAAATTTTTAACGACATAAAACTTTCAAATACAGGCTGTTCCATCCAGAAAAGTTTAATTTTAGTGCCAAGTGTCAATGTTTGTCAATAATACACTTTCCGAAAACTAATGGGAAACTTATTCGGACATCATCTGAAATCTCCAGTGTCGGGTTAAAAAGATCCATTTCTCTCAATAATAATGTAACAAAGGACAGCACTTGAAATTTTTCTGCAGAAAAGTTCTGCTTTGTAAATTAATGTAAACCTAAGAAAGTTTGACAGTTTCGAGGAAATAGCCAAAACTGATTACTGCAAAGGTAAAAATTTCTAAAAATGTCGAAGGAAAAGTTTGTCCCGAAACACATTTCAAAATAAACGATCGAATTCAATGTAAAAATCATAGGATCATTCATTCATAATTGAGAAAAAATTGTTCACATTTTTTTGTTTCAAAATATGTAAGTTTAAACTAAACTAGTCTCATATGTCAGACCCCATTTTCAGATAGGAAAAAATTGAGTAGCAGGAAAATTAATATGTAATCAGAATGAACTGATTTTATGACACACGTTCTCAAAATCATTTCAAAAAAGTTTGAATTTGCCAACATCGCGAGAAAGTGAAATATATAAAGAAAAAAAAATTTCTGAAATTTCGAATATCGAATTAAAATGTGATGCTGAACCAACTTTTTTTTTTGAATTTTTCGAAATCTCCACATTTTTACTATCATTTGGCGATTTTTTCCAAACTATCAAGATTGACAGCTTTGAAGCAACTCCTAGTGACCAAGTTTTCTATGGTTCACATTCATTTACAAAGCCCAACTTTCTGCAAAAATATTTCCGAAAAATAGTACTGTTTTGTTGCAGATTTTCTGGGAAACACTGTACATTATGGGGGATAATTAATGTTGACGAAAAGGATAATAAAACCGCTTAATGGTTCAAAATAAGATTTTCCGAAATCGCTCATTATTCGATATACAAATAAATATAATTTCTCAAAAAGTATAATCCATTATAATATTCCAAAATAACATGAAATGAAATAATTCAGACACAGATTTTTATACAAAGAAAATAACTTGCTGATTTGGATCAATCTTCTGTTCGAAAGGTCAATTCTTGAAACTCTAGAACTGTAGTCGAATGACGTTTAATAAAAACTTTTCTATCTGAATAAGTTGATCAATATACTACAAAAATTTTCAAAAATAAACCAGTGATAAATCTCTATTTTAAAATTTCAATTTTTTTTAGGTTTGTGCGATCAGTTACCAGCAGCCAATCGTGATGAAATACCAGTGACGGCTGCTCAGAGGAGGCAGAGGGCTGCTCAGAGAAGGCAGAGGAGGCCAGGCCTCCCTTAATTTCACTGCATATATGCAATATGCAATATTTACATTTTATTCAATTTTAAATTCAAGTTCCAATAAAAAATAATCACATTTATATATCTGTATTATTTCCATCATTCTATCTAATATGAAAATCTCGAAGAAATAAACATATCTTTATTACTCAGGGATCTAAAACATTCATACATTATCCGCAACACTCAATACAGCGTAACGGATTGCAGGCAAACCGCTTAGCGAAGGAGGCTCCCCTCCACGAGTCGAGATTCGTTAGAGGGTAACATTTCAAACTCAAAATTCAAGCTGTAGATCACGTGTCGGAGGCCCGGCTCCACAGCATTATTTTCGCTTCTATGCGAACGAGCTTAGCCGAAACTGAACGTCCGATCGGCCCGAATCAACCCCGACGATCGTAGATGGAGATCACCTGTTGTTTTGATTCTCTCCCTTTTTATTAACGAAGTATTAATCCTCTCAGCGTGGGGTTTGTGGTTTCGTGACATTTTTCGGAAAAGTTCGTAAGTAAGATTTTAATATTTCAGCAAGAAAGATGGAAACGCAAACAAGAAGTGAGAATTATAATGTAAGTAGTGAACTTAAAGAAACGCAATATCCTGTAGATTTTATTTTGAATAATAAATTCAGTAAAATGCCTTACGATGATTAAATTTTAATAACTCAAGTAATGCCAAATTTAATTATTAATTCTGCTCATAATCGTTCGTTCTGCGTAAAATGGTATAATAAATGCCAGTGAGTGACGGGAAGCCCAGTTTGAAATAAATTATTTTGTTGGTTGCGTGGTCTTGGGCCTCCTCTGATTGAAATCTCCGAGCCGCCACTGTGAAATACCGGAAGAATCATAGGTCAGAACTAATTCTGTCCGGCCATCCATCCTAGTAAACATACTTTACTTTCGAAAGGAATGTGCTAGAGATTTGACATTTCCTAGGTAGGTGCAAAGTCAGAATTGCTCGAATAACTTCCTTGATGGACCAATTCAATCGAATATTTAACGAGTAATAAAATTCAAAATAATTTTTCGAATTTTTTAGAGCCAGTATTCCGATTGGGGTCAATTCATAATTTCATCCTAAATAGCGATACGAACCCTTCAACTTGGTGACAAAATGAGATTTGAAATTTTTAGTGCACATACTGCACATAACGAAACTTTGTATCGGTTTGGGCCGAAAAATGAAACATTTTAACCAGATCAGATGAAGAGTTTTGGAAATATTTGAAAAGTAAAATATGATATGAAATACCTGTGGTTCGCATATCACGGTCAAGTTCGTCAATGGACCAGTAAAATTGTCTTGAATAGTGAAATGATTGACGATTGTCTGGATTGTTTGAAGGGAGATTCATTATTCGAAAGGAGAAAATGAATTCATAAATGAATGGAATGAAACCAATACCTTTTAGTATATTCAGATTCAAATTATCGATCTCCTAATATGAACAAGTATGGAAAAATTCTTCTTCCTGACTTTCATGATGTTTACAATAGAAATTAATTTGAGTAATGTGAACGATACGAACGTAGAAATTGTCAAATATAGTTTAAATTGACCGAATCCTCACTAAATATGAACAGTTGGCCAATTTGTAATCTGATTACTGATAAAACTGATATTTCTACTCAAATCATTAAACTCAATTTTTTTATTTTCGAATCTCCTCTACAACAACGCATTTTTAGTACCACGAAATTTTGCAAATTGCAAAACTTTGTATAGGTTTTGAGCCAAACAATTAAAAATTTCAACCCGATCAGAGTTCTGGAAATATTTGAGAAATAAAATTTCAAATTCCTGCAATTCGAAGATCACTCTACTGATTCGACCCATAAACACACTATGTCAAGAAATGCGAAATTTTTATGGTGGGCATATAATTCTAACGAAAATGTTGTATTCATCAATGTATAGGATGAAACCAAGGGTTTCAAGAATATTCAAATTGGAATAATCGTTTTTGGCAAATAAACAAGCTTGAAGAAGCCCATTAGTTGTCTGCATAGCCGAATATTCTAACACTTCACCCAATTTCAAGTCTCAAGGTGGTACCGTTCGAAAGTTGGAATGCTTATGGTTGCAGAAATGAAATATGAAGTCATAATAATTATTAATTGTTTCAATACTTAATTTTATTGAAAAGTGCATATTTTAGAAGGACAATAATCATATTCGCGAGTTAAAATCATTATTAGTTTTGAAAATGAAATTATGACCTGCAGAACTAAAGATAATAATGATTGAAATAATAATAAAGATGTGTCTTTGTATTTAGCAGCTGATCAGTTTTCAAGCATCATATTGTAAATAACATTCCTACTCTGAGGAAATCTTTTTTAACAAAATTCAATACTAACATAGATCTTCCAACTCAATCGTTCGAAACAATTTACCATTAAAAATATCAAAATAACAGAACGAACATTTCGGCAAGACGCAATCCTGGGAACCAGATCACAAAACATAAAATGTTTCAAATGAAGCCACCATTATACGGTATTCATTAGGGATACATTATCATCATCAATAATTTGTTCAATTAAGTCAAAACGAAGACATTTTTGACATTAATGAGAAATATGAAAGGAATAATGTTCTTCAAAACGGACACTCCAAAACTGTTCCACGAAGATGTGATATACAGGGTGTCCCCAAATGAGTGTATCAACGGTCAACTGTAGATTCCTCACTAAAAATAAAAGTTTTTTTCCTCTTCTATTTTTCTTCCGGTTCTTCGTTTCAGCGATACAGGGTGTGAAAAAATAGTATTTTTTTTTTCAGTTTTTCGCCTATATCTCAGGAATCATATGATTTGAAGAATCGAGTTTTTGTATACAGATTGTCACTAATAATAACTACTTTCTTGCACTTTACCCGGTTTTATTAGAAGTGCCAGTGGCGGAGATATTGAATTTGCAAAAAGGTTTTACCCCTCAACTTTTACACCACTGGAAAACTTGCATTTACACAGCAAATTCGGGTGCGCCAATGTGTTTTACATAAAGAAGGTACTCCTGGTTCATTACTCTTAAGTGAACCGTTTTCAGGAAACTGAGATTCTAAATTCTTGTAATTGGAAAAATGAGTAGTGATAATTAACAAGTTTTTCAATTTCATCAAAATTTTCGAACTGGGATTTTAGGTTCAAATTGCAAAGTTATTTATTATTATTTTTAGCGACCATAGTTAACAAAATCACAAGAATTGCTCGAAATGCGCCCGCTTCTAATCATAAAATGTTAGTATTCTCGAAAACGGTTCACTTTAGAACATTGAACCAGGAGTACCTTTTTTATGTAAAACATTTTTTATGTAAAACACATTGGCGCAGCCGAATTTGCTGTGTGAATGCAAATGGTAAAACCTTTGTGCAAATTCGATATCTCGGCCACTGGCAGTTCTCATAAAACCGACTAAAAAGCAAAAAAGTAGCTATTATTAGTAATAATTTGTATGCAAAAACTCAATTCCGGAATTCCAATGGTTTCTGAGATATTAGCAGAAAACTAAAAAACATATAAATTTTTGACACCCTCTATCGCTGAAACGAAGACTAGGAGAAAAAAATGGAAGAGGAAAAAAAATGTCATTTTATCATGGGGAATCTACACTTCACCGTTGATACACTCATTTAGAAACACCCTGTACATTCAATCGAACTGAAGTAATTAATTTGATACAGAAACGATTGGATGTCATTAATTGGATAAGCACATGTATCATCTGAATTTCAATTCGGAAGCGTCATTCGGGCATCGCATGTTAATTCCGAACGAAAAAGTTGTTTCATCAGAATAATCCGTTCATTAGTGAAGACATAAATTGATTTTTCGTCGCGAGAAGAAGAAAACATCGGATGGCCCAAAGCAGTTCGTTTCGGATTTATGGTTGTTGTACCTGTTTTTACGTTTCGAGTGTAACAGCACCTTTTAACGCAATCGAAATCTCCAGGGTAAATGCAGGATGTTTCTTACAGGGATAACGAATCGGAATCGATTCCAAGAAGAATCGACATTTGCTACAATTTTCTGATGTGGATATTTTTCCGTAATCATTTTAAGGAATATTATTGCTTTCAATATACCCGAATGTCTGTAGTTAACTAATAGTACAGTATATTTGTGCTTTCCCTATAGTGGGAAAGTTTTGGGGTAGTTTTGATATCTTCCATTTTTTATGTTTTTTGGAGTGCTGAATCCGAATTTGAGGTTTGCTAACAAAATTTCGTGACGGAACATAAAAAATACAAAAAAAAAAGAATAAAAATCTCATTTTTGGTCAGTTTTTTGCTTATTACTTGGAAACTATCATTTTTTCGTGAAAAATCTTTCCATTCAGAATGAAAGTACACAAAAATTTCCTAAAAATTGTACTACCACAGCTTGTTCTGCGACAACCCGTTCTGCCTCGAATTATAGTTGAAAATCAGGTTTTTCTATGACGGAGTAAATGAAAAAAAATTTAATTTTCTGGTTCCGATGATGCGATCCTCTTGAAATTTTGTATGAACATTCAGTATATCAGTCTCGATTCACAAAAAAATATAAAGATTCTTCTTTTCCATATTCCAATTTAATTTTCTATGGTTCTGTTCACACAATGGTTACACAATTTTGCATGAAGCTTATTATGACCATCTCACAAATTGCCGCAACATTTCATATCGATGGGTTTCGTTTTGTCCGAGATATTGAGGAACAAACATTTTGAATGGCCATATTTTATGTTTCATAAAACATGACCATTCAAAATTTTTGTTCCTCAATATCTTGGACAAAAAGAAACCAATCGAAATGAAATGTTGCGGCCAAATGCGAGATGCTCATTATCAGCATAATACAAAATTGTGTGACCATAGTGTGAACAGAACCATAGAAAATTAAATTGGAATATTAAAAAGAAGAATCTGTATATTTCCATAAAAAGATATCCGATTCCAGTGAATTTTTTTGTGTGTATCGAGACTGATATACTGAATGTTCATGCAAAATTTCAAGAGGATCGCATCATCAGAAGCATAAATTTTAATTTTCGAATATAATTTGAGCCAGAACGGATTGTCACAGAACAAGCTGTGGTAGTACAATTTGTAGGAAACTTTTGTGTTCATTCTGTATGGAAAGGTTTTTCACTGAAAGTTGATAGTTTCCGAGTAATAAGCATAAAACTGACCAAGAATGAGATTTTTATTCTTTTTTCGTATATTTTTCTATGTTCCGTCACGAAATTCTGTTAGCAAACCTCAAATTCGGATTCAGCACCCTAAAAAACATAAAGAATGAAAGCAATCAAAACTACCCCAAAACTTTCCTGTTAAAGCACAATTCGACTGGATTATAAAGGGTGTTTCAAATTACGTGTGTTTTTCAATAAAACAAATAATTTGTACTCATTTTCAAGAACTCTTTATTGGTGGTTGAAGTATCAGTTATGACATTTATTAACAAAAAATAATATCCGCCAAATTGCATTCTTGTAGCTCTACGTCCGCTCTTTAGTTAAAATTTTCAATCGAACTACACCATACCTGACCATAATGCACACCGAACATTGACTCGTTTGGGAGGCGTTGGTTTCTCATGAATAATTGTTGGATTTTTCCTGCCCTAGATACTACAATTTTGTTTATTAACATAGCCACCAAGTTCAAATGTGCCTTATCAGAAAACATGATTTCTTGAAAAAAATCAGCTGGTGGATCATTCATGAAATTGATAAATGAACGACGTTTTAAATGAAATAATGGCTTCAGTTCCTGTGTTATTTGAACCGTATATGCCTTCAGAGCTAAATCCAACTTTGGATTTATTGGACTCACTAAGTCTAAGTTGTTGCAAACATCGTGTACTGGACATTTCAGGATCTGTATTATTTTCTTTCTTGATCTTCCACAGAACTGGAGTCTTGAAATTTTTCAATAATTCGACTAATAATTTTCAGATGGACGATAATATAAACTATAAAATTCACGTAATTTTCTGACAACACATTCCACAGAACATTTATTTCCGTGAAATAAAATGATTTGAACGCAAATTCAGTGAGACATTTATATTTTATTTATTCCTAAAAAGAACGCGCAATTTTGAACATTCTTCAGTTTGAAGAAATGCTTTCAAACCATCATGAATTTTGAACCTATTTATTATTCACAAAACAGCAATGAATATGTTGTATCATTAGAGATGTTCTTCCATTTCGACATATTTTGTAGGTCTTAAAATTAGATAATTTACCTATTGCCACTTTCATCATATCTGGATTGCTTTAAACTTCTGGGCAGGCTTCTTCTTTCCTCTGCCTCAAAAGCTCCCGTGAAATTATTGCAGTTGCGTATACTTTTTCTAATAATCCAGGGGGCGTTTAGTTTCAGTTTAAGAAAGGGTTACAGTTCACTGCGACCTCAAGGTCTATTGTGCCCCCAGTACTGTTCTGGCCACACCCTTACAGCTCGCCTTCCAGTTCCAGAGTTCTAATGAAATCTAATATCTGTGAAGGCCTCAACGAGGCTAGTTCCTCACTCTTACGAATTTCTCGCCCAAGGCATTCTCTCCTTAGGCTCACAATGCCAAAGCATTCCGAGACTAGTTGAATGGGAGGATAATCCCATCCTCAACAGGTGCTTCCTGAGGCGACAGTGTCCTGTGAGAAAGCCAGAAAGGAGGTGTAATTGCTTCTTACGAAGATCCAGATAACTTTTGTATCCAGCTGTCTCGAAGTTCCAAAGGAACTTAGTGGAATGATCCATCCCTGGAAGATTCCGCAAGAGTTTTTTCCTCTCAGCTTTCTCCTTCTCCAGAAACTCCTTCTTATAGGTATATTAAGCTATACCACAGAAGGGTTCTAGGCCAAGTGACATTTGTGCGCCCTCTTTGGCAAGTGTATTGGCCTCTTCGTTTCCTTTGATTCCCGAGTGGCTGGGAACCTAGATTAAAAAGACCTTATTTTTCTTGCAGGGGGAATTAGATCCGTAGACCTCCAAATTAATTAACACAATATTCAATAATTGAAAAGACAATATTTCATGTGGAATAAAAGTTAAAATGTTTTTTGTTTCCATGCGAATTCACTCTCGTATTACATTGTCTAAGATGGTAAACATCATTTGAATCTCAATTCAAAGTGTAATTGCAATTAAATTCTTAGCTTGATAATGCATTCTTTAATCACTTTTTCACGAACGCTCAGTAGGAACTGTGGTTTTGAAATGAAAGATGAACATAATTCTAAATAATTTAAAATCTCATCAGAAAACAATAAATATTATCAACAGAGGAATAAAACACGAGCGCATTACGGAAAAATAATATAAAGCATGAATTCGTCCGGTTCCTATTCTCTTGCGACAAGAGTACCAAGAAAACTGAAAAACGAATTATTAAAATGAATTATGTACTTTTTCATGGAAATAACGAAATTTCTGTGAGTAATGAAAAAATATAGAATTCGGAGTTAATAAACCAGGATATTTTGAGTACTGCCCTGAAAATATCAATATTTCATGAACTGTTCCAAAGAGCTTCCTGAAATTAGCAAACTCATAAAACTTGATCGAAATCGGACCATATATTCCAGAGTTACAGCAATGGCAAATTCAGGCCAATGTTCATGAATCACCATGTATCTCCGAAACTAATGGTCTCAGGATACTAAACAACCAATTTTTCTGAAAGACTCGGATGTCCTGCATTCACCATTACGCCATGTCCAACGACTCATGGAACATCCTGTAGAAGGATAAAGATGACAATATCTAGATTATTTTTGCGCCTTATACCTGGGGAGGCTCAAATTTCTTTTAGTTTCGAGGTTTGAACCAGAAGTGAAGAGAATATTTTCGGACATTTCTTCTCTGTGAAGTATTTCAGACCATTGTTCATTGTTCAATGAAAACATACCTAGATGATTCAATCCTTCTGCAAACAGCTGATAAGTAAATGCTAATGAAACTTGAAATATCAACCTAGCCAAGATTTCCTGTGAATTATCTGTAAGCTATCACAAATGATTTTATATGAATCGACGTTCAACTGATTCTGAACATGAAGTATCGACTCGATATTATTACCCCAGAAAATTTCAAGAAAAATGTTTCAGGGTTTTAAGTACTTCTACTAACTATTCAACCAGAATGACCCCATAAAGAACATGGCCAAGATATTAGAGCTCTGAGTCCTGCTTGATGATTTCAAAACTCATTCGAATGATTACGGACAGTCAGATATAATTTTGCGGACCTTTACATCAGACAGCCCAACTAAATGGTTCGAGACTATTTTCGACTCAAAATAGTAGAACTACCAACTACAGACATTTCAGCAAACGATATGAAAAATAGCAATTATTCATCATACAAAGATGAGAGAATAGTATATTATGCAACGAGCGTATAATGATAGCTATTATTCGCCTACGGCTCGAGCCCCACATCACCAAGTGAATAACAGCCATTATACGCGAGTAGCATACTATATTTTATTCACGACTACTGAATATATTTCTTGAAGATTTAACATTTGGCGACAAGACCCTTCTATGACAAGCGTGGAAAGAGTCAAGTTGACACATGAGAAATTTTTAGAGAACAGGGTCATTGTATATTTTGTAATAAAAAAGCTTTGATTGATATAATGAAAGTAGATTTGGCCCTCGATTGACAAGGTATGCCCATATTTGTTAGTTGGAATACTGAAGAAATACCAATTTAAAGGATATTATATCAAAGCTTAATCTATGAAGCATCTGACAGCAGTGATTTATAATCTCATTATTCCCTTGTGATTAATGGGTATTATTAAGGCAGTACACAGAGACGTACAATGGACGGATTTTACAATAGTTGTGAATAAAGGCATTTTTCACTCAGTTTTCATCTCTGCTGCCTGTAAATCATTCCAATAATTTTGAAAGATCTCACTTTTACTGTGCAATACAATACATACAAGAAACTTACAAGGTATTCCAATTTCCAATATATTTCGTTGTTTACCAACCGATAGTGAATAGAACTAAAAACCGTTTCGCTATCGAACGTCGTTCAAAAAACACGGTTCAATTCCATACGTGATAGTCGTTGGATCAACACTAACCAGAGATCGATCGAACCCTCTATGGAACGCTTGTGAGACCTCGAAGTCTGCAACATATGGTATAATTAGCCGCTTTAATACTTGTAGACATCTACACTCCTAGTTGAAAAATTCATTCGTCATCTGGTTATCCGACACAAATGATTAATTCTTGTGTATGGCCTCACAATTGAAAAACATTGCTGCACATTTCGTCAACGACTAAAACACTGAGTATGAGTACCCTTCCAATTTATTTTCACTATTACCAGACCTGTATGAAGAGTCTATGTAATCTGAATAAAAATTTTCGGTAAAAATCTGTTTCTTCAGTCTTGGCATTCATCATTGGAAACAGTAGGCAAAAAATATTTTTTCCGTCGACCTCGAAATAAAAGGTTATTTTAAGGTGTACGAAATTGATCATCAATGACCCATTCTAATGCTCAATTTTTTGCTATTTTAATGTGGAATCCTCATGGCAACCGTACAAAAAGTATTCAGAAGCACTACGAGAAATGTCAAAACTCTACTGAAACATAAAACATAGAAATTCCATTATGTCAAATGTATTTCGTGTGCAAACTCAGAATGTATTTCAATCAAGAATTTATTCACAATTCATGTTGAGATCGTCGGAAAAATCTTGTAATCAACTCAGTTATTAATCTAGCGACTAATGGTCCCGATTAACGCGTGAGCGGAGCGACCACTGTCTTCAATAACCTAGTTGATTAAAACTATTTCGAATCAAATTCATTCTGCGAATGAATTGACGTAAAGTTTGTTCCTCCTCATTATGTGTGCCGTAAGTTTGACATGTGAAAAACCTGGAGTATGTATAAGTTAAAATATCTATTCAGAAAAAACTCCAGCAAAAGAAAAAAAAAGATTTTCACCTCTTCCACTTCAAAAGTTACTAAGTACTCAGATAGCCTAAATGGGTATATTGGGTGAGGGGTGAGGTCGATGTTCAAGGAAAAAAGTTAGAAACACAGGCAAGTAAAGGTTCCTCATCATCTATCGTTGTCAAACAAGAATTCCTAAAGCTGTTTACTAGGATTCCCACAGGCCACAGGTCTATGTTTAATGAGATTTCACCTGCATAGGATCGGTATAAAAACTCCGATATATGTGGTTCATGTGAATTTGCCACAGAAACCACCGATCACATATTATGCCATTGCAATATATTGGCGCAAACCATACTTTGGCACCTTGACGCCAGCTGACAGAAGAGCGAAGTCCTAAAAAATGATCAACTTCGAGAAGAAGGTTACATTCTCGGCAGAATGTTATACATTTTTTAAACCGTGTTATCGACCAAAAAGCCAGAAAAATCTTATTTTTCAAAATTGATCAGACTATTCAAAATCAGTTATTTCATTGTGAAATTTGAATATACATACAAAGAAGTTTTTGACGAAAGAAGATTCAAGGATGGCTTTTTCTACCTCTGGTAATGATAGAGGAACGCCGCTAATTTTTTAGAGTGTCCTCTAACTCGCATAAAATGTCCGGTTGATTTTATTCTATTGGCTTTTTTAGTTTTCAAGAAACAATTGAAAACTGCCATCGATCAATAGAAGGCTGTAACCTAGCAGACACCCTTTATTTTAATGAAGAATCTGTGTAGATCACTACTAGTGTGTGATACACATAAAGAAATTGGATCAATTTTGATCGGTATAATTGAATTTGAAAACAATTTGTTTAACTTGTGCATTTATTGAGGTAATAATATGGAATGAAATATAAAACTGATGCATATGAACATATTTACAATATAGCGTATTGCGCCTGTCCAATACATAATACATAAGGTTTCAAATACAGCGCCGTTCACAAGTTGTTGTACATATATGTATAGGTGGATCTATACATAACAGGGCACCACAGCAAAGAAAGTGATTACATATTTCAGCACAATAATAAATCATTACAATTGTTCATTTAATAAGTTTGAAAGTTCAAAACTAAGGTAGAATCTATAATAAGAATGAACAAGGTGATAACAAATTATTCACAGCATAAGTGTTGCTGAAAACCATTGAAAGGATAATTATATAACATTGATTAAATTAAACTTTGAGAATATACACATTATTATTATACGGTATGTACAATTTTTCAGTGCACTAATACTACAAAACCATTCTAGAATACCACTAAAACAAGAAAACTTATTGAAATAAACTGGATTATTCAACAATAACAATTGAATATGGAGAGACTTTGGCAAGGTAGAGCTATTCGTAGATAGGAAGCACGGCAACTTTAGAAATAGATCTTTTATAGACCTTGTTTTTCATGACTACTTCAACCACTCTAACTTTACCATCTTTACCAGGTATAACTTTCAAAATTCGCCCCATGGGCCAATGAAGAGGAGAAACGTTATCCTCCTTCAGCAATACTAACATTCCCTCTTTTATATTTGGTAGTGCCTCTTTCCATTTAGGCCTATTTTGCAATTGCAACAAATAATGCTTACGCCAGTGATCCCAAAAATCTTGCCGCAATTTCGAGCAGAGTCTCCAAAATTTCAAATGACTCTGTGGTATATGAGATAAATCATTTTCCGGTAACGCATTTAAAGCTGCCCCAGTAAGAAAATGAGCCGGTGTCAGAAAATTTAAATCTGATGGATCCTGAGAAATTTGGCAGAGAGGCCTTGAATTTAGTATAGCCTCTATTTGTACTATGAAAGTATTAAATTCTTCATAAGTCAGAGCTGAATCACCCACAACTCTTTTTAGATGGAATTTGACGCTTTTAACGCCAGCTTCCCAAATGCCTCCAAAGGCAGGGGAGTAACTTGGAATGAAATTGAATGTGATACCTAAACTTGCAGCATAATTTTCAACTTTATCTTTATGGAATTTTGAAGAACAGAGTTTATAAAATTCATCAAACTTTCTTTGAGCGCCCTTGAAGGTTGCTCCATTATCGCAAAATACTTGAGATGGTAAATTTCTTCTAGAAGAAAATCTTTTGAAAGCTGCAATAAAAGTGTCAGTATTTAAATCTGAAACAAGCTCTAAATGGATAGCTTTAGTGGAAAAACAGACGAAAACTGCAATATATCCTTTGGAAATTAAAATCTTTCTCAATCGCGACTGTTTTATACTAAATGGACCACAAAAATCTATTCCAACATTTTCGAATGGTCGGGATACCGTGACTCTAGACGATGGTAGGCTACCCATTAATTGTTCAGAAAATTTCGCCTTCAATCTGAAGCATCTTACACATTTATGTAGAACCTTTTTTATTTCACGAACACCGTTCACTAACCAGAATTTTCTATTTAAATTGGCGAGGACAAGTCTTGGTCCCGCATGAAATGAATTTATATGTTCTCTTATGATAATCAATTTGGTTATATGACAATTTTTTGGTAAAATGATGGGATGTTTCTCTGAAAAGGAAATAGGAGCATTATGTAGCCTGCCTCCTACCCTAAGTAAATTATTTTTGTCAATGAATGGGAAGAGAGGTTTTAAACTTGACTTATTGCTTATTGGATTATTATGCTTCAAACATTCAATTTCACCCAGAAAATTAGACGATTGTATTGAAATTATGATACGATCTAATGCCTCATCTAAATCTGTGCATGTTAAATTTCCTTTCAATCTTTTATCTTTTGACACCCTGCAATTCCGAATAAACCTTAAAACAAATGCAAGAATTCTTTGAATTTTACTGATAGATGAGTAGTCCTCAAAACGAACTGTATTTTCCTGAAGTATAGTATTCAATGAAACTTTTGCACAACTTTGAATTTCCCGAAATATATCTGTATTATCAAAATCACAACCTCTATCAAGAACTATAGAGCTTGTTAAATTATAGCGGACGTTGCTGACCATTTCGGGGCCATGCCACCACAAACGATTATCATTAAATGAATTGATATACTGAAGGTCTCTAGTGAGCAGATCAGCAGGGTTATTGTCACCACTTACATAGCACCATGATGAATCTGAAGTCAAAGTTTTTATTAGCGTTATTCTATTCGCAGCATAGACGTTTAATTTCAAAGGTATGGAAGCAATCCAAGAGAGAACGATCTCTGAATCCGAAAACAAAAACCTATTTGATATTTTGAAATTGTTCTCAAAAATTTTTGTAATTTTTGCAATTAATTTTGATAATAGTACTGCACCGTTGAGTTCTAATTTCGGTATTGTTAATTTTTTCATGAGTGGAGCAACACGCGATTTAGAGGTAAGTAAATTTACTGAAATCTTTCCTTCATCATTTGTAGTTTTTACATAAACGCAACATCCATAGGCATTCATTGAAGCGTCACAAAATCCCAAAAGTTCGATTTTTTTAGTGTTTGAAAAACAATTGATATTTCTTGGAAGAACAATAGGTGGTAATACTGATAATTGCTTCAAGAATTTTTCACAATTTTGGTGAACATCTAGAGGTAAGTGTTCGTCCCAAGATATTGTTTTGATCCATAATTTTTGCATCAGTAATTTAGCCATAATCACAATTGGGCCAATTAAACCCAAAGGATCGTACAGTCGAGAAATTATACTTAAGAATGATCTTTTAGTTAAAGGTTCATTAATCTCAATTTTTGGAAAAATGATTTTAAGGCAATCAATTTTAACATCAAAAATCAATCCCAAAGTTTTCAACATTAATTCTTCTCCAGAATTCTTAGCAAGTTCTATTTCATTGAAATGGCAAAGTTCTGTTGGAATATCTGATATTATTCCTGGGGTATTTGTTGCCCACTTATGAAGCTTGAAATTTCCTAAACTCAGAAGTTCAATTATTTCTGATTTAATTTGAATGAGTTCATCAATAGAATCTGCCCCACAAAGAACATCATCTATGTAAGTGTTATTCAGCAGTACTCTTGAAGCAAGTGGATATTCATCTTTGAAGGTAAAAGCTAACTCATTTAAACATCTAGTAGCTAAAAATGGAGAACTCTTTAAGCCATAAGTTACTGTTTTCAAACGAATGAAATCCAACGGTAGTGAAGGATCATTTCTCCAAATAATTAATTGAAAATTTTGATGCTCCGGATTGACCAAAATGCTCCTGAACATATGTTTTATATCTGTTATAAGAACGTATCTATATGTACGAAATAATAATAATATATCATAAATATCGCTTTGTACGGATTTACCATTATAAAGAAAATCATTCAAGGAAAGTTTATGATTAGTTTTCATACCCCCATCAAAAACTACTCTCAATTTATTAGTACTTTTGTCACTTCTTACAACTGGATGATGTGCAAGAAAATACGTGGATGTATCATTGACTGAAATTTCACAAGGACTAACAATTTCAGCATGATCAAGGTCCAAAAATTCCTGAATGAAATTAGAATAACCTTGAAACAATTTTTCATCAAGTTGAAGCCGTTTTTCTAAATTAAAGAAGCGTTTCAAGGCAAATTTGTAAGAATCACCGAGAAAAATATCTGACATAGGTATTTTAAAAGGAAGTTTCACCTGAAATTTATTTTCGATTCTTTCTACGCTTTCTCTAAAACTATTTTCGCAGGCTTCCTGTTCGCTCGTAAATTCGTCCTGACCTTCGGGAATGCTCTCAGCTTGCCAAAATCTTTCCATCAGGCTGTCCAGTTTCTTGATATCTAAAGAACAATGATGAGAATAAAATGTATTAGAATCAGTTCTGAACAATGATTTTGGTAATATACCACTCACAATGTATCCAAATAATGTATTTTGAAGAATAGGTTTTTGGGGACCTAATTTTATCGATTGTGACAATAAGATAGAGAAAAATATATCTGCACTCAACAAAATTAATATCTCATCAGGTGTGTTATAATCAGGATCAGCCAACTTTACAGATGACGGAATCTTGAATTGCTTCGTATTGAAATATAATTGAGGTAATTTTGAAGTGATCCTGTCTACAACGGCACAAACGACGTTTATTTTATAGTTATTAATACAGGAAAATATCTCAAATGAAACTAGTTCTTCTACAGGTGATTTCTTTTCATTTACCCCAATCAATTTCAAATTAGTTTTGAATACTTCACAATTCACTTTAACTGCTAAGTCTTTTCTTATGAGTGAAACCTGACTACCGGAATCCAAAAGAATTTTTACAGTGATAAAATCTCCCTTTTTTGTTAAAACTTTCACCCTAGCAGAAGGCAACAGAACATTAGTAAAGGATGGTTCTTTTTCGAAAACAGTTAAAGAACTGGGATTTAATTCATTATCCAAATGCAACAAAACATGGTGATTTTTATGGCAAGTGTTACATTTAGTGGGATATTTGCATCTAAAAGTATGCTTATTCAAACACATTTTACAAAGAGCGTTCGAATCAACGAAACCAAATCGATCAGATGCGGATATTAGTTTGAAATCTGGACAGTATTGAATTTTATGGTTACCATTTTTACAATAAAGGCAATGAAAATGAACATATTTCTTTGATGTATATTGATCGACAGCTCTATTATCATTTTTTGGCTGCGAATCATTTTTTGTGTGAATATTCATTAGATTTATAGATGAATTTGATTTATTCGATCTGATTGGTTGACTTGAAGATGCCTCTAGGGCAGTTGCTCTTGATTCCAAAAATTCAACGAACTCTGTTAAGGTGGGAAGTGATTTTGAAGTTCTAGAGACCTGATAAGCTCTATTAGTGAAACTGTCTAACTTTTTTGACAAAATACAGATCAATATCATATCCCATTGGTCAACTGGTTGTTTCAAATTTTTCAACGAACTGATTTCCTGTTTAATTGAACAAATAAATTGCCTCAAGTTGGAAGATGTACCTTTTTGTGATGGTGAAATCTCCAGTATACAGTTGACATGATTACTGATTAAAAGTGTTGGATTATCATATCTTCTGTTCAAAAGATTTAAAGCTTCATCATAAGATGAATTAACTAAAGGCAAATTATTTATTATTGAAAGTGCTTCATCTGTTAAATATTTTTTCAAATAGAAAAGTTTTTCTACATCAGATAAATTAACATTATTGTTCACAACAGCTCGAAATAAATCCATGAACGGTTTAAATTCACTCAAATTTTTTCCATTAAAATATGGAATATCGATGGATGGTAATGTTGAAGTAGATGTTGTATTATTAACTGAGTTTGACAATGAATTGGTTGAATTTTCATAATTGGTCAATAATTTTTTCATATTAGTGGAAATATCCATAAATTTTGATTCCATTTCAAACATGTCCTCCTCATCCTTTGAATCTAAGTTGAGAATTTCCAATTGCGTAGCTTCATATTGACTAAATGCATTATTTAATCTAGATTTTCTTACTTCTACTTCTTCTTTAATTTGATGGTAATCAATTTCAGAATTCATTAAATCTAATATATAATTCTCAATTTAGTGATTGTTCCTTTATAATAGGATCTTTTAACTTTCAATTTCTGAAGAGGCATATCGAAAAAATTATTCGTAATATTGGATTGATAATTGAAAAACTCATAAACAAGATTTCAACAATGCAATATTGGTTTGTACAAATATAAAAACTACTTATCTCCGATTGATGTTATCTCCCAGATGTTTAGGATAAACTTCCGTCTGCTCCCAATGGAAAATTAACGAATTTAATTATTCTGTCGATGGATAATTATTCACTCTGGACTGCAAATATTCTGAATTCCTCCTTCTTGTTGATTCCTGTTGTAGTAGGGACTGCTTTACAATTTTCGGATGGACTTCTCCTCCAACGGCAATTATTTCTTCTGCTTTTCGAAAATTGGCAAAACCCAATTTTTGATTTCAATAAAATCTAAGTTTGCTCGAAGGACCACTTTTATGTGTAGATCACTACTAGTGTGTGATACACATAAAGAAATTGGATCAATTTTGATCGGTATAATTGAATTTGAAAACAATTTGTTTAACTTGTGCATTTATTGAGGTAATAATATGGAATGAAATATAAAACTGATGCATATGAACATATTTACAATATAGCGTATTGCGCCTGTCCAATACATAATACATAAGGTTTCAAATACAGCGCCGTTCACAAGTTGTTGTACATATATGTATAGGTGGATCTATACAGAATCTACCTCTCAAGTTTGTTGCACTTATTATACAGGGTGCCCCGGGAAGAATGCGACAAACGGATATCATGAATCAAGGACATCAAGAAGGACTCGCAACAAGAAGTTTTTATCGTTTTAGGGCCTTCGTTTGGGATATACAGGGTGATATTCATCTTATGGCTGAAATTTCAAAGTTCAATAACTCTTGAACTATTCGGCCGAATGATTTCAAATTTGAAAGTTTTGTAAACCCTTTACGGTTGCCATCTTTCAATATTTCAGAAATTGAAAAAATCAGATCTGGATTAGAAAAATTCCATGCTTTTTCTATTTTCGTAACCAAAAATAATCAATTAATGAGAAAAATTTTAAATCTCTGCTTGGCATGGTCATACAGGGTGTTCAAAAAACATCCTTCATGAGTGAAAGTTCAATAACTCTCAAACTGTTCGATCGAACGATTTCAAATTTTAAGTTTTTTCACCTTTCATGATTGTCATCTTTCAATATTTCTGAAATTGAATGAATCAGCTCCGGACTAGAGAAATTTCAGACGTTCTCTATTCCCGTGAATATTGGAACAGCCTGTACGTGACAATCATGTTTTTTTTTCGTTATCGTGACCACAAAAAAAACAATTCATAACAAAAATTTTAAATCTTTGCTTGACACCTTCATACAGTGCGATCGATGAACAATCCCTTCTATGAATCTGTATTTTATAGGAAATTTTAATTCAAATTCCATAGTTTTATTCCCTTTCCTGGCTACCTTTCTTACTTTTCTTCTTAAAATGAGAAAACAGAACCGGACTAGCAGTATTTAAGACTTTTACCAGTGATATCGAATGTGCGTAACAGTTTCAGTTTAGGTATTACTCAAAATAGTATCCTTCATTTTAAATACATTTTCGAGCACGTTGATGAAGAGTCCATCAATTTGAGTAAAATTTCAAGGGAGGCAGTATTGAAGAGTAAAAAAACTGAAAAATTCGAAGTAATTTCACCGATAAGATCAAGATTTATCGAACTATGAAATTCCACTCATGAAGTAATGTTTCTTGATCTCTTCTTGATCACCCTGTATGACAGTACCAAGCAGAGATTTTAAATTTTTCTCATTATTTGATTCCTTGTGAATACGAAAATTGAAAAAAATCATAATATTCACGTACAGGGTGATCCAATATTAACGAAAATAGAAAACGCCTGAAATTTTTCTAGTTCAGATCTGATTTCTTCAATTTAGTTTTAGTTCAAGAATTATTGAACTTTTAAATTTCACTTATGAGGTAATGTTTTTTGATCACTTCTTCATCAACCTGTATGACCGTGCCAAGCAGTGATTTTAAATTTTATCATTAACTGATTCTTTATGGTTACGAAAATAGACCTTTAGTAGTTTCTCAATGGATATTTAGGATTCTTGCTTCATTTCACCATTTGCAACTAAAATTTCATTATTCCACAATGCTCTTACCATTTTAGGTGTACCCAACAAAAGGGCTGGTTTGTTCGATATAGTTTTTGTTTGTTTCTTTATTGCCTAAGACGTCTTCTTTCTTCTGTGTTCAATGGCTCGACAAGAGAATATTCTGCTCAGAACTGGTAATGAAACAACGTGCTCGGTCTCACATACATCCTCTTTCAAAAAAATTATTGTGACCACATAGGTATTGCCAAAATTACAAAAGACGATTAACAAAAGGAATTATTTATATCTTCCTTTGAATTTACATTCGATCAGAAATAAAAGTACGAAAGATCAACATTTGTTTCCTTCAAACTACTCATTATAAAAAAGTCAATCGATTTTTTCAATAATTAATTGCCTCACACGAGAACTAGATAACTATCGATATGTGTAAATATTTTTAGTAATCCCATTCAACATGAACTAGGCGGTCAAAACCTCAATACCAGATCCACCAAAAATGGTCACCGTACTTGATGAATCGATGGCGCTTTTGCAAGCCATTGTGTTTTTTTTCATCCTTGATCTGGAATCGAGATAAGGCGAAAACGTAAAACATTTCTAATTTCTGGAATAAAAGGATTCGTTAGCATTCGCTGCTGTTTGTCGAGACCGTTGGTGAAAGTAGGTAGGTAGGTACTTTATCGAGGAATAATTGGTACCATAAATAGAACTCCTGCTATTATCTCTGAAAAAATTAATACACTTTTCGATCCTTTCGATTCAATGGACCTTTCGATCCGGCCGAGTAGAATGTGGAATATCCTCGGAAATTCTTTCTCTCAGTTCGTTTTTATTGGACATCATTAAAGTTGAACTTCTTTGGAAGAGATCTAAAAGCAGTATGCTACACGGCAGCTGCTTAACACCTTTCTGGGTTATTAATTCCAGTAATAAACCTGTGGAATGTGGCAGAGGTAGGAATTTCAACGTTACCTGGCATTTTCACACGTTGCTGTCAACACATTTTCTTCATGAAATAGTAGATTTCAAAAGATACTGTTTTAATGATATTTATTGACAAACCTTTATGCATGTTCATTCCTGTGAACAAGAACTTAAACATCGCGTGAAAAAATCTGTTGTTTTTATTTCTGTAAAGTTGTGAGCTTTGCCTGGGCGAAATCTGAGGAAGCAGCTAATAACATACAATTTTGCAGGTTCGGTGCTTAAACATCAAACCAATTGTAAGAATCAAATAATATTAAAGTGATTTTTGTATACTGTTGTTTGTGAAACACATGGTCTATTTTCGAATATGTTCTCAAATTTGATGGGGCCAGATGGATAACTGAAGTATAAATTGCATAAGGGCAAATATAATTCACTTGAAATTAACATTTTTGTCGCAAGTTGATCGCACGATAATACGATATTCCCGTTTAAGAGCAGACACGCTGTGTAATGAATTTGAATAATACGTATATCTCTATATCTTGAATTCCAAAACCGTTCCGAGGAAACACTGCTGGATTGACGGATTATCAACTATACATTATTGTAGCGTAAGTACCAATATAACATTTCATCCATTTGCAGAACCAAATTATAAATAATTTCAATTCCATTCAATTTCATTGAACTGGGACTAAATTTCTTTTTTCTTTCATTTCATTTCACCTGATGGCCACAAAGCAAACTCGTGGCTAGACTGCTGGTGAATAAAATGTAAAGTAGATAAATTCTTGTGATAAATTTGTCGAAACTTATCATTGGCTGGTCATCAATTTTCAGCATTAAAATTTGCGAACGACAATAACAAACCTATTCAAAATAAATTTACAAGACCTTAAATAGTGGCTGAACGCTGCATCTCATCTTATCACGAAAATTCTGCTTCTTATCATCAAAATTGACGATGATAGATGAAACTGAACCGCATAAGACAGCATTTATACGAAAATATTGAGTAGTCAGAAAATTTAAATAAGCGTTTTCCCAATACAAACAAACCTGCATAGCTGAGGCTGCTTACTTCTGTGAATTTATAAGCGAAATTTTATTGGTCAATGGTTATAGGCTAAGTCCAAACTACAGGCATAATATACGTATAAAAAATTTCAGAGTTAACGAATATTTAAAACTTTGTTCTCATTTTCTATCCCAGGGATATTCACGCAACTTCCCACAAGTCTTCGAATCCTGGGTTCGAAGTAATGCCAAGGAATCCAAGGATAAAATTTTAAATCTCCTAAATTCGACCATTTGGCTGACGAACAAGTTCAAGAAAAGAAAATCCAACCTCACGCACTCTGAAAATCTTAATTCTCTAGCTCGATTCATCTTAAAGTTACAGTGTTCACGAGCGGCCAGATAGAACGGTATAAGAAGCTGAATTCTTCATCAGTGAGTCCAATCGAAGCATTAAAGACTATTTCCGGTTCAAAAATCGAAACTCGGGAATTTGAGTAAATCAATATCTTTCTTTCGACCTCAAAATAAAAGCTCAATTCAACAAAATAATGCACAAACTTGATCAATAATGAAACATGTTTATTCTCGATTTTAACTACAGTGGAACTTCCCTATTACGAACGTCTGTATAACGAATTTCTCTGTATAACGAATTTCGTACAAGACATTGCACCTTGAATCCAAATTCCATGTTGAAAACACCCTCTAAAACGAAGTAAATTCTATAACGAAATATTCAAAGAACATCCCTCTTTGAATGGGTATTGGTGAGAAGGTATAAGGGTGGGCTTTTTCCAAAATTTTTCCGGACGTACGTAATAAATCCCAGCCTTAAACTAAATCATTACGGCGGGCAGAGAGATCCTTCTGAAACAGTTTTAAATACACCCCTGGCTGTTTAGTTTCAATCTAATCATTACGCTAGTGTGAAGGTTTTGCGAAAATGTCTGAAAGGAAGTTCTTAAGTTTGAATGATAAACTTAAACTTATCAGTGGAGTCGACCGCGACATTTCCGTCTATAGAAACGAATTTTCTGTATAACGAAATTTCTTTATAACGAATTTTTTTGAGTATATAGCGCTTTCGTTATAGGAAAGTTCCACTGTATTTAAATACTAGCTGACCCGTGCCCACTCCGTTGGGCATAATGTTAATAATCCTTTTTTAGTACAGAGTGTTATGTTTTGATTTCTATCATTTGGTAGCAAAATATAATATTGTCTATCAGGAGTTCTAACCCGAGATAAGCCAACATATAACTGCCCATGGAAAAAATACGTCTTTCTCAGGTCACCAGAGAGAATGTTTGAATTTGGGACTTGTTAATAGAGAGGGCAAAATAGATCTTCACTGGAAACTGTAGTCTTTTAAACGGTATGGATGAATTAGTGGGAATCATGGGTATCCGCGGAATATAAGCCAGTTGTCCCACTGCCAGCCCTGCGAGAATGGTCGCTGGTCTTCACGATTATATTGTCCCGTAACTCTTTTGTAAGCAGCCTTGTCCCATTACACATGTTGGGGGCTCAAGTTTCTTAGTAGCATGATAGGAATGCCAACTTTCGTGAGGAAGTAAGCCAGGGTGTCAATTCTCGGGATCACTCGCTCATGAACGTATACGTTCGTGAGTGAGTAAAATGCAAGAAATTGTTCTAAACAAGTTAATTCCTGAGTATATCGTCAACTAATCTTTCGGACGAAAGTGTACATTCATGTTGAACGGATAAAATCATTATAATTTCAAGAAATCTACTCTCAAAATGTCACGAACGTATCGTTCGTCGAACGAGTGATCCCGAGAATTGACACCCAGAAGGGTTCAAAGAATTTAAAAATTCTTGGGATAGTGCACTGTATCCTCAATACTACACACCGTATCAATAGACTCATAGTGTTTGACCTGATCGGGAATTTTCACTGATATGAGTTTATTCATTTCATTCACTGTACATATCGTTTCTGGGCAACGATATTGCTCTAGAACAAAGCCATTGATTGTCTCTCTCCAATAAATTTTTAAGACCGGGATATATTGCAACAATAAGATGTTCCAACTTGTGCAATATGTGTCCTAATGTCTCGTCAAGTTTAACGTCATTGCTGTTGGTGTTAGAAGAGACAATTTTTCCTTCGCCAAGATTGAGTAGTTGACGCGGAAAGTCGTCATCGTCGTTGTCGATCAAATGGGCTCTCATGTTTGTTCGTAAATTATGAAATGCAACCGAACACCATAAGTGAGATGATTTTAAGCATGCTCTTGTGACATCGGCGCGTGTTCCTTTTGTTACTGCAGGCAGTGTTTGCCGAAAATCGCCCGCGAAAACGAAAGTAACGCCACCCATTACAACATCAGTTTCTGAGATCTTTGAGCGTTCGGTTTACTACTTCAACATGAGCTCTATGACTCATGGTACATTAGTCCCATATAATTAAAGATGTTTCTCGTAAAAGTATCCCGAGTGGCCCATTATTAAGTATGGAACAAACTGACTGTTGCTCTAGTTAGACTGTCTGAGGTAGCTCAAAGGTGGAGTGTGCTGTTTTCCCATCATTTAACAGAGTAGCGGCAATCCCCGAAGAGGCAACGGCTAGTCCATTTCTCCCGGATTGTCTTACTTTTGCCAATACCAAATTTGCAAGAAACGTTTTGCCAGTGCCTTCCGGGGCGTCAAGAAAGAAGTTAAACCTCTGTTATTTAGCACAAGTATGCTGATAACGTTTCCATATAGGGTATACATCTACCTATTCAAACTCAATGGTTTCGAAAATTTTAATTTCGGGGACGTCCTCTGCGTTTCTTTTACTTTGTTATTTGTGCTCTGCGTAAGGAGTCGATCCCTCGACTGAGCCGCACTCACTGCTCTGATGTAAAAGAAAGGCCACGCCCCCTTCTCCCGAAGCGGGCACGAACGCGAACCGAATTAAACCCGAAGCCATCGCGTGCCGTCTGCTGTTTTGGCTTTCATACGTTTTTTCTCCGATTCACTTTGCAAAACGGACTACCACGTGAAAGCCTTTTTACTTTTCACTTTTTTGTAAGTATAACCGATAGCACTCATCAATAATGTGGCTTTCTATTGAAGAAAGAATTTTTAAAATCGGTACAGTAGATCCCGAAATTAGCCCTTACAATTTAACAAATATACAAACACACTAACTTTACCTCTTTATAATATTAGTATAGATAATATTATAATTGTCATGGGAAACCGAAAACAGAGTTTTCTTATCATACGTCAAATAAGTCGACGTGAAAATCTTGTAATCAAATAGTTTATCAATATCACAGTTGATGGTCTCGAACTATAAACAACCATTAATCACTGTCAGTATTAAACTAGTTGATTGAATAACTATTAATAAAAAAAATTTTAATGTTTGGATAGATTATTTTTATTGTACACCTACTCAATGGGGGTCAGACGGACTACCAGATTTTAATTCGTATCAAAGTTTTAGTCAGAAGAAATCATAACATCGGAAAGCCATTGTCCACAAGTACTAACTTCATATTTCACTCACAGTGTCAATTTTCCTTCCTGTTTACACCCATTAAATCGTAAACAAGAGTCTTTTTAAGCAGAGGTATAGAACGGAGAACACCTCTCTCGTTTCATATGATAATAATATTATTTACGCCAGTTGTGAACTAATAATAATTGACACATTTATGGGCAATAATTTGCAAAATACGAGGTTCTCCTAATTAAATTACGTCCGAGGTAACAAATATTTTCCGACGAGGTATTTTTGCTGATATTGAACAACGGTTTTTTATTTCTTGCCAATGTACGTGTATAAAGAAGGATTTTTTTGTATAGCCACTTCCGTGCCATTGACAATCAATAGACTATTGATAGGGTAACAGATAATTGGTTGTTTACAAATTGACACTCAATGGTTACTGCGTGGCCTTATAAATTTTGTTATGTTTTTCCAGACTTCTCCGGAATGTCAAAATAAATATTCTACAGAAGGTCACATAGGTTATTTAGTCATTCAACTTAATATTCTCCAATACTGAATAAACTAAACATTCCTCCAATAGGGATAATCTTCAAGGCTCTTCGCAAAATGATCATACATTATAATTGAGTACTTGAGCTCAATATTTCAGAACAATGTAATAGAGATCCATGTAATAACATATCCATAAAATTTAAGAAAATCCCTGAGCAGGAGCTTTTGAGCGATCGTTCATTGGTGGGGCAATAAGACTTTTAGCTCAAAATTAAATATGGGACTTGAGATATATAAAAATGCAGAATCTCAGCACAATCATAATTATATTCTGGGAATTATTCAGAAAATGAAATATGTAAAAAAAATAAATGAAAAAAAATTAAATTCTATGGTTCTGTCAACACTATGGCCACGAAATTTTGCATGAAAATTCAGTATATCAATTTACATTCACAAAAAAAGTTTCACTCGAATCGGGTATTCTGTTATGGAAATATAAAGATTCCCCTTTTCAATATTCGAATTGAATTTTCTATGATGCGGTCAACACTACGGCCACAAAATTTCGGATGAACATTCAGTATATCGATCTCTTTTCACAAAATAAATTTCAATCGAATCGAATATCCTATTATGGAAATATAAAGATTCTTCTTTTCAATATTCCAATTGAATTTTCTTTGGTTCTGTTAACACCTTGGCCACGAAATTTCGAATGAACATTCAGTATATCGATCTCCATTCACGAAATGAATTTCACTCGAATCGAATATCTTCTTAGGAAATATAGAGTTTCTTCTTTTCAATATCCCAATTGAATTCTTTATGGTTCTGTTCACATTATGGCCACGAAATTTTGCATGAGGCTTGTTATGAATATCTTGTATTTGGCCGTACCATTTCATTTCGATTGGTTTCGTTTTTTTCTGAGATATTGAGGAACAAAAATTTTGCATGGCCATATTTTATGAAACACCCTGTACGATTTGGCTGGTTAACAAACTTAACAGAGCCATTTGAGAACCGAACTTATCCTGAATAGTTCCGGGTGTCGATTCTCGGGATCACTCGTTCGACGAACGTAAACGTTCATGATATTTTGTGCGTAAATTTTTGAAAATTGTTATAATTTTATCCGATATTCTCGAGCATACCGTCAACTTCTCGTTCAGAAAAAAGTGTACGTTCATCCTGAATGGATATAATTATCACAATTTCCAAAAATCTACGCTCAAAATATCACGAACGTAAACGTTCGTCGAACGAGTGATCCCGAGAATTGACACCCTAGTCTTTCGGACAATCCCTTCGAAAGTTATTGTGCTAACGGACGGGCGGTCGGACAGAATTGAATTTGAACATGAATTCGTCATCAGGGAGTCTGACCTATCGTTTGAGGACATTTTTGGCTCAAGATACGTAGGCAAAACGCATCATTCCCTTTTTTATTTCAAAAGGTCTCTTAATATTAGAGAGTGCACACCTTGTATATTTATTTACGATTGGGTAGTTCGTCTTTATCTGATCATGAATGATTATGTATATATTTCAGTTGATCTCTGTCATTTTGAGAACTAGAAAGATCAAAAACAAAGATTATATAGTATAAAGATCGGAAACGACACGACTACAGTGTATGAGCGCCATCTCTGGGTCAAATGTGAACTAATGTCACTAATAGCAGGGTTAAAATTCTGGTTCTATGATTATAAGTTTCGAAATCAATATACATGGGAAATGTCATTGATATAAAAAAGTGCCAATCAATTCGTTTGCACAAATATTAGGTTTGTTCGCGTCGCAGTTCGGAACTATTCGGAACTGTACTTTTTTGTTCCCACCATAGAAATATATACATAATAATAATAATTATGTATATATTTCTATGGAGGGAACAAAAAAGTACAGTTCCGAATAGTTCCGAACTGCGACGCGAACAAACCTATTATTTCACTTCGAACGGCTTTTGCCGTTAGTGTCATCTCGAAATAAGTGGAAAAAAGATTAGTTTGTACCCTTCAGTAATGCAGATTACGACGAGATAGTGAAACTGGATGATCAACTGGTGTTTTATGGATGTATGCAGGTAAAGCTATATCTTGGCTTGATCAACGTCAAACATCTGTTGCTATTTCCACGATAGAGGCAGAAATAGTGGCTGATAGTGAAGTTGCACGGAAAATGAAATGGTTAAAAAGACTGTTCAGGAAAAGTTTTCCGTCAATTCAAACAGTGATGGTGGACAACGAAGCTGCAATTGACCTGAGCCAGAAACTGAATTCCACAGACGCACTAAGTATATTCATATTCAATCCATGTATAAATCTTACAATAATACCCTAATAATAATAATAATAATAATAAACGCAATTTATTGACCCAAAGGCCAAATGGCCATCGACAGTATAGTCCTGCAGCCAGGCAAAATTATAATACATTGGAATATGTGATTTTAGAAGTGACTGTAAGGTAAAAATTGAAATTTTCGAAGATACATATGGACAAAAAAAAAAAAAAAACAATTAACTTGAATATGAAATATTGATTGATTAATTAATGGTCTCTCAGTTTACAGGATTGGCCCTAAACTCCTCAAGATGTTCCCTTATTGTTTTTAATGGGAATTTGGCTTTTGAATTTGTAAGGGGCTCTCGTTGGTTCAAGTGTGGTTGCAGGATATCCCAGTTGTGCGGCCTTTGTGCGAATTTCATGGACAGTGTTCTAATTCTGTCTCCTATGGGCTCGATTTTAAGTTTGTTATATAGCAGTG
Organism: Propylea japonica; assembly: GCA_013421045.1. NCBI lineage: Eukaryota > Metazoa > Arthropoda > Insecta > Coleoptera > Coccinellidae > Propylea > Propylea japonica. The sequence continues at coordinate 106,604,986 of CM024239.1, forward strand.
AGTTTGGTGGGTTGTGCAGTGGATTATTTGGATGGCGGATTTTTGTAATTTTCCTCATTGCGGTGGTTTCTGCTGTTTGTAGATTTTTGATGGTAGGTCTTCTGCAGCCTAGGTATAAGTTGTGTCCATATTCGAGAAGTGGTCTGCATATGCTTTTGTAGATTTTGGCGGCTGTTTGTTTGTTTATACCTTTGTTTTTATAGGTAAGGCAACGAAAGACTTTAGCTCTGGTAAGTACCCTCTTCTTGACCGAATTGCTGTGGTGTTTGAAATTTAACTTTGTGTCTATTTGAACTCCTAGGTATTTTATGTTTGTTTTAGGCTGGATGTTGTGTTGATTGATTATGATGTTCGGAGAAGAACTAGTGATTTTGTGGTTGAATATCATCAATTCGGTCTTTAAAGGGTTTAATAGTAGTTTCCATTTGTTCAGCCAATTTAGTGTAGCATTTGTTAGTTTTTGTAAGGCTTTTATTACTCGTGTCAGTGTTCGTTCATGGGAAATTAATGCTGTGTCGTCTGCGAATTGAAGTACGTACTGGTCACAGTCATCAGGAACAGGCATGTCATAGCAGTAGATGTTGTAGAGAAGGGGTGAAAGTGGTGAGCCCTGTGGAAGACCTTTACCGATGGTAAATTCTTGAGAGGTATACTTCCCTATTTTTACTCTTAATTCTCTGGCATAGAGGAATTCCTTAATGATTTTTATTAAGTATTTGGGTACCTTCAGTTTTTTTAATTTGTAGAATAATCCCTTGTGCCATACACTGTCAAAAGCCTTTTTTATGTCCAGAAACAAGGCAGCGGATTTCAGGTTGTTCAGTTTGGCAGTTTGTACATTGGATGATAGTATCGTTAGAGGATGGAGTGTTGAGCAGTGTGTTCTGAAACCAAACTGGTGGTTGGGAATTCGATCTGTGATTACTTCTAATAGTTTATTTTTTAAAATTTTTTCAAATAGTTTTCCGATACTTGGTAGCAGTGTAATTGGCCTGTAATTGTTTAATTTCTTAAGGTTACTGTTTGATTTGGGTATAACTATAATATCTCCTTTTTTCCATTCTGGTGGGAAAAATTGGTTGTTGAGGCAGAACTGGAAGATAGTTATTATAAATAGGTGGACTTCGAGGCTTAAATTTTTCACCACTTTCCAAGATATTGAGTCAGGTCCTGGAGATGTGTTTTTCTGTCTCCGTAGAACATCGAAATATTCTTCTTGGCTGACTGTAACATCACATGTTTCAATGGACTCATGCTCGAAAAAGTTTTTGTGCCAGTCATTTACCATGGAATCAGTACATTTATCAAAATTGTCTAGTGGTGCCTCTTTATACAGTTCTGAAAAATGATCTCCGAACAGCTGGGCATGTTGATCTTCGGTGTTGTAAGTTATTCCATTTTCTTCAATGGTTTTGATAGGGGACGATTTTTTTTTGTATCTCGACAGTTTTTTTATTTCTTGGAAAAATGGTTTTCCTTGGCAGTTATTGATTTCTTCGCATGCTTCCAGCCATTTGTTACGTTTATATTCCTGGATTAGCCTGTGTATGTTCTTGTTATATCTGTTTATGTGTGTTTTGTATTCCGGTAGTGGGTTGGTCCTATATTCTCTGTACATTCTTCTTCTAATCTTTATCAACCGGATAATGAAGGGTGGAAGTTCATGTGTATTGAAGATGTTTGCCTTTTTGGGAGTGTTATTCAGTGTACTGTCTTCTAGGGTTTTTAGGAACTTTGATATAGTATTCCTATCAAGTGGTTGGTCTCTGACACCCTCGATGAACTGCTCCATATTTGTGTTAATTTTCACCATGTCTGACTTGTGAAAATTGTAGTAAAGATCGTCACTTATTGTATTATTTAGCTTTACCTGAAGGTTGAATATGATAGAAAGGTGGTCTGAACCTAAGTCTGGTATGACATCAACTATCTTGAGGCATTTATCAAGTGCCTTTGAAACAATAATACGGTCTGGAGTGCTATCATTGTTATTGGGCATTATGAATGTTGGAGGGGTTTTTTCCATGATGAAGTTTGAGTTTTTCAAAAAGTCTTTGATTGTTTTACATTTCGATGCGGTGTTTGGATTGAGGTCGCCGATTATGATGCAGTATTTGTGGTTAACTGCCATATTAAGTATAGTTTCCTCTAATTGGCCAGTGGGATGGACATACAGCAAGAAGACATGTAATAGGTCGTTTTGTAGAGGAATTGTGAAATGAAGAGCCTCGTTCAGTGGATTGTTGATAGAGGGACCATTGCACTTTTTCATATTGAGAGACGGATGGGACATTGCTAGACTTCCGCCTCTGGTGTTAATATTTGTAATATTGCCATCGTGTTTTATAGTGTCCCAGTTCCTGTATCTTACTTCATGTTGTGGTTTAGTTTTTGTTTCGACGAATAGTGCAGATTTAATGTTGTATTTTTCAATAGTGTTATTGATGAGGTGTTTTTTGGGTAGGTAGCTATTAATATTGCAGTATATGAAATCAATTTCACAATCGAACTTGCCGGCTCATATTTTGGTGTACTGTCTCGGTTGGGGAAATAGGTTCGTCAAGGTCTAAATCGAACATTAGTATGTAGACCCAGTTGTTACCAACAAAGGTAATTGCTGTTTCAATATTATATTCAGTGACGAATTTCTTCTTCAATTTTTGTATAAGATCTTCTCTGTTGGAATTTTTGGGATTGTTCAATTTTGAAATATAAGTGTTGACAATTGTATCATGGATGGTAACTGGAGCATGTATTCTGGAGTTTTTTCGGAGGTCATTCTTGATTTGGTCACTTTTCTTGTTGAGCGTTTTCACCGGTAGGTTGGGTATGCCTTCAATGGGGCGAGTGGGCCGATTAGGACATTTAAAAGACCAGGCTTGATGATCTGTTGAGCCACAGCTGTTGCATTTAGGTGGGAGACTTGATTTGCACCTATTTGTAGCATGATTCTCATTGCATTTCAGACATTTGATAGGTTCAATGCAATCTTTGGTGCAGTGTGTGTATTGCATGCATTTGCTGCAAGGGAGTGGAGCTGGTTCAGGGGCATTGCTTGGATATGCAGGATAGTGTCTGCTTTTGTAAAATACACCTTCGGATAGGAGTTTCTCATAAGTACCTATGTTTTCGGTGATAATCCGTATCATGGAAGTTGGGGCGTTAGTTTGTTTGGATATGATTCGCTTGCAATATCTGAATTCATATTGTTTCTGTTTCAAGTGGTTATTTAATTCTTCGTCCTTGATTTCTTTCTCGACATTTGCAATAACGCAGGAGTAGTTTGGAAGTGGAAGAGCTTTGTCTCGGTTCCTCTGGTTGTAGGGTGTAGCGGTGGAATATTCATTAATTTTCTTGTTGTTTTTCATTTTCTTGAGAGTTTCTTCAATAATTGCTTTTGGAGTGTCTGTTTTGAGCAAAAATCCTTTTTTTGTTTTCAGAATTGTGTCTTTATTTTTCGGTCTTTCTATTTCCCATATATCTGCCATTTGAATTCTTGTATTGATATTGGTATTTGTATTTAAGTAGTAGAGCGAATTGTAATTTCTATTAGTCAATTCTTTCATTTTTTCGGAGAAATTATTTCTATTACGAAATGTTTGTTGATTGTTTACATTCTCATTTTGTGGGGTTATCTGTTTGTTTTGAAGTTCCGTTTGTTTTGATTGTGAATCAGATGTTTTTGCTTTTTGTGTGGTAAAATGAACTGGAATGAAATCGTCGTTATCTGCGACATCTGGGCTTTTTGTACGATATTTTTTTGTGAATCCTATCAGTTCTTCGATTTCAGCGTCAGATAAATCTTGGATGGTTTCGTATAATTCTGCTTCGCTGGCGGTTCTTTTATTATTTGTATCTCCAGGGTCAACATCCATATCCATTTTTGAGAAAATTCCGGATTACCGGAATTACGCACTTTTCACTGATAAAACAGGCCAATAAATCGCTAAATTTCCGTGCAGGGCGTCGAAAAAGAAGACTGTTCGCGACAGCTGTTCCACATGGAATGTATACCCTAATATTAATGTAATATCTTCTATAAATGCATAATAAAAATATTACACATGAAATACTGAATTTTATTGCAAATTATGGATTTAAAATATAAAAATGAAACATTCTGAAGGGAATACGAATTTCGCATCAATTCTTATTACAGTTTTCTTTATATGATTTCTAGTCCAAATTACAGATTTTATATAAAAATTGATCTTCAGTGCCATCTCTGGGTCAAATGTGAACTAAAAAATGTAGTCGTTTTTTAGTACTAGGAATGTAGGGCCGTTTCCTATCTTTCTATACTCTACATAGACCTAACAAGAATAATTATAGATCTATGATACTCTATAATCTATGATCAAAAATAATAAATAAGTCAGTCATATTTTACAATTTTGCACCCTAGGATCAAATCCTATGATAGAATGTCCAATCAACAAGATAACGCACATAGTCAAGCTGAATCTGAGCCACGGTATTTCGTCATGGCGTAAAGCACGTAAGTGTGCCTTCGCCATATATGTCTTATTTGTACTTTTGCACAAGACGTGACTCATTAGTTGGACCGCTTCATCTAGTTACTCCTACAACCAAGCAGCGCAAAAAATTTCCTAGTCATTATCTGTCGGTAAATGTTCAATACGTATTTTACGCTTTTACAGGGTGTTTCAATGAAAATCCTCAGTTTTCAAGTAAGTAGTTTCATTTCCAACGTTTAGCATAGTGTCAATAAATGTCATGGCATGCCACAAAAAATACTTCAGTGCTTTGATCGGTGATACTTTCCATAGGCAAATGAAGAAGAATAGAAAATATCATTTTTCTACAAACGTCAAAAAATGACAAGGTTCGCGCATTGGCAAGAATATGCGAAGTGACCCTTTTTTTCATTTCCTTTGTTACTATGACACCGTGCGCGAAGTAGTGTGCGAAATACTTACTTCGCACACTGCATGTAAACTATATGGGATTTTTATATTTTAACTTGGTAAATTTCTTGAAATCCACGTTTTCTTTAACATTGAGTGTTGCTCTCAACATAGAATATATTGCCCATAGTTATAATACCTAATTAATTGATTTGGAAAAACAGTTCAAACCAGTTCAATATTTTTTTTCATATTAAGCTAAGCGTTTGTAGAAAAAATTTTGTTTGCATCTCATGGGCGAAATACTTTGGTGATCTCGACTATTCTTTTAACTCGGCTGCGCCTCGTTAAAAAAATCAGTTCTCGATCACCAAAGTAGCATTTCGCGCACTAGATACAAAAATAACTATTTTCTACAAACGTCAAAAAATGACAAGGTTCGCGCATTGGCAAGAATATGCGAAGTGACCCTTTTTTCATTTTCCTTTGTTACTATGACACCGTGCGCGAAGTAGTGTGCGAAATACTTACTTCGCACACTGCATGTAAACTATATGGGATTTTTATATTTTAACTTGGTGAATTTCTTGAAATCCACGTTTTTTTTAACATTGAGTGTTGCTTTCAACATAGAATATATTGCCCATAGTTATAACCTAATTACTTGATTTGGAAAAACAGTTCAAACCAGTTCAATATTTTTTTTCATATTAAGCTAAGCGTTTGTAGAAAAAATTTTGTTTGCATCTCATGCGCGAAATACTTTGGTGATCTCGACTATTTTTTTTAACTCGGCTGCGCCTCGTTAAAAAATCAGTTCTCGATCACCAAAGTAGCATTTCGCACTAGATACAAAAATAACTATTTTAATCCCCCGAGAAAGCTCTGAGATACAGGTACTAACTTGAGAATGTTTGTAGATTATTTTTATTGAATCATTACAAGTATTATTTTTCGTTGTTTTGTATGGATGAAATTTGCAAAATCGAAATGGTTGCAGTACTGGAGGAGGTTATGAGCCCTATTCTTTCTCTAGGACTACCCTTGGGAGGACAGTGACAGTTACTTTTATTCTCACTTACCCTCAAGAAGTCTCTCAACCATATCACTTCTGGTTCAGGGTCACCAATGATTTCACACAAAATGACGATGTTATCACCTTCGTAAGCTTCGGACGATCTTGGTTTCTTTAGAAAACGGGGTTCCTTGGAGTATCTGGGTTAAAAAAAAAATTCATTGATTGAAGGATGATATAATAACATTTCGATTCATTTTTGAAACCTTTGGAGAATTCAATATTTCACGATTTCTGTGAATAGTTTGTTCGAAATTCTACAAAGAATTAAATATTGTACTGAAAATTTCTGAATCTCCATCAAAACAAAAGTAGAGTGCAATAATAACGCAGTTTGTCAGAACTCCCCTAGCTAAAATATACTACATTTATATTCATGGTTTTGAATTCAATATTGTACTCGTATATCATAACAAAATATTTTTTTCGTAATTGTTCGCATTCCCTATGTTCAGTTACGATATGGAATTAATACAAATGAAGAATATGCGACTTATCACACATGAAGAGTGCAAGGTTGGTAGCCTATATTTGTACTTCTCGTACTGAAATATTATTTACACCGTGGTAATAACATGTTCACATATTTTTTAAGAAAATATGACGAGGACTTGAATGATAACTGAGTGCTTCTGATAAGTTCTTTGTTCAAAGTTTTCATTTTCTACTGATTTTGTCCAGACCTAGCAGCAGACTGCCAGTTTATAGTTCACAGTCTTGCTAATGTAAACTTTTGTATGTCTCAAACTTTGACGGCTCAGCCAAAAATCTCTCCTTAGGCTCGCAATGGCAAAGCATTCCGTGGCTAGGTGTATGGGGGTTTCTTCCTCCTCTCCACAGAACTTATCGTGTCCGATAATCCCATCCTCAATAGGTGTTTCCTAATAAGGCGGCAGTGTCCTGTAAGAAATCCAGTGAGGAGGTGTAGTTGTTTCTTACCAAGATCCAGATATTTTTTGAATCTTGCTGTTTCAAAGTATCGAAGAAACGATCTATCCCTGGGAGATACCGCCAGAGTTTTTCCCTCTCGGTTTTCTCCTCCAGAAACTCCTTCTTATAGGTACATTAACCTATACCACAGAAAGGTTCTGGGCTGAGTGACAATCGTGCGCCCTCTTTGGCAAGTTTATAGGCCTCTTCGTTTCCTTTGATTTCCAGATTGGAAACACCTTATTTTTCTTGCCTACCTCAATGAGTTCACGTTCCGTTGGTCGTTCGCATGATTATGCGAAAGGAGAATTAACATATTTTCGAAAATAACATCATATTCTAGCATAGCAAGTTACTTTTCTTCATAGGTAGGGGAAAGGAGGGTAAGATGACGAATAGGGTAAGATGACGAATTCTCGATATTTCCTAAATATATAAGTCTTTCAGCATCAGCTTCTGTCAAACGTAAAAAAATAGTCCTATTCTTCATGCCTTTTATCGGCAGCAAAATACGACGAGAGCTCAGTAAGATACAGGAGTTGATATACAGGGTTTTCCTTTTAAGTTGGCCTATTAGACGTTTTAGGAGAACTAGTGAATATTCGTTCTGAAATTTTTGGTGCAGCCTTGAGGGTGAAGGAACTCTTCGCCTAAAATATTTTCAAGTCGACAGTGTTGCCACGTCTATCTCAAACGCATATCTACTTTCTTATTTCAAATGGAACTACCTATATTTTCATTTATATATCGATTCAATACCAAATTCGCAGTATAACCCACTAAAAAAATTCTCTGCTATGCACTGTTGCCAAGTTATTTACAAATTCCTGAAACTTTTGACCTTTGCATTGCCAGTTTGGAAATGCAATATCTCGATTATTTTTTATGCGAACAGAACCAAACTCAGCAGTCTCATAGTAAAGACTCCATGCATTCATGTGGTATATAAAGTATTTTGATACATCGTAAGCTTTTTCGAAGATATTGCTCCGAAAATGTGAAACTCAAAATTGAAATATTTCGAGATTTTCAAATGGCAACCCCATATTTATTTTACAGCATTCGATTCGAAATGAAAAATGAATGGCAGTCTCCTCTCACACTAATTATTTATTTTGGATAGTTTTCGAATGAGATGAAAAATACTGAAATTTTTCAGTATTTATAGTTCATGATCTATGGTCCTGTTTACGATGAAATGGTTCTATGATTATGGCGTGAATTGTTGAAGTAGATTCTATGGTTCAGATCAGTTTACCCATATTATTCAAACACGATTCGGGTTGTTTCACAATTCACGGGAAATGCCAAAAAATTATTGAAAGGACCAGTAGGACCTTTAACAATCGTTATTCACATTTAGCAAGAATGAGTTGAAAGAAATTCCGAAAATTGTTTATTTTTGACAGTTTTCTAATGAGATGAAAAATACTGAAATTTTTCAGTTTTTATAGTCATGTTCAATGGACATAATGCTGTGTGATTATAAAGTGAATTATCGGAATGAGTCCTATTGTTGAGGTAATGAACATAGGGCCAGGATTACAGAAAGCCTAACCAAATTTTGGAATTTCTTACCGATCATTCGTGCTAAATGTGAATAACGATTGTTAGAGGTCCTACAGGTCCTTTCAATAATTTTTTGGCATTCCCCGTGAATTGTGAAACAACCCGAATCGTGTTTGAATAATATGGGTAAATTTTTTTCTATGACATCCATGATCATCGAATACTTTTTATGATTTCAACCATAGAAACTACTTCAACCATTTCATCGTAAACAGAACCATAAATCATGATCTATAAATACTGAAAAATTTCAGTATTTTTCATCTCATTCGAAAACTATCCAAAATAAATAATTAGTGTAAAAGGAGACTGCCATTCATTTTTCATTTCGAATCGAATGCTGTAAAATAAATATGAGGTTGCCATTTGAAAATCTCGAAATATTTCAATTTTGAGTTTCACATTTTCGCAGCAATATCTTCGAAAAACCTTACGATGTATCAAAATACTGAATATACCACATGAATACATGGAGTCTTTACTATGAGACTGCTGAGTTTGGTTCCGTTCGCATAAAAAATAATCGAGATATTGCATTTCCAAACTGGCAATGCAAATGTCAAAAGTTGGAGGAATTTATGAATAACTTGGCAACAGTGCATAGCAGAGAAATTTTTTTTAGTGGGTTATACTGTTCTCCTAAAACGTCTAATAGGCCAACTTAAAAGGAAAACCCTGTATGTCGGGTGTTGGTTGAGACAATATATGTGATTTTGAGTATTATTATTTTGAGTGTTTTCTTCATTTCGTTTTCTGTGAGTCTAATTTCATTTCGAAACTATCATGTTTCAGGAAAAATTTGAGTATTGAAAACATTTGTTGGGAGTGATGAATTTCATTTTATGACGTTTACAAATAAAAATGCCAAATGCGGGTAAGATGACGAGTTGTTCGTCATCTTACCCTACATAATTAAAAATATTTATTAGGTCATGTTTTTAACTTCAGGTTTGAATAAATATGGGTAAAATATATCAAAGAAAAACTGACAGGCAATCATGGTCGAAAGATAATATGAAAAGAGCACTCACTAAAATAAAAAATCAAGAGTTGAGTGTAAATGCAGCTTCGAAAGCATATCAAATTCCAGAAGCTACTCTCAGAAGATATGTTAAGAAATATCCTGATGAGGTAAACTAAATTCGTTTGATCATATGCATACTCAGAGAAGAAGAAAATTACGAGATCAGAAAAAAAATGAGAGATTAGAAAAAAGTAGAAAAGCACAGAAAGTAAAACAAAAACCAGTAAGAAGAAAAATAAAATTCAACGATTCTTCTGACTCCTCAATAGATCTACAATATGCTGACTTTGAATATGATGCAGATGATGAGCAGCATTATCTGCAGTGAACGTGGAAAAAATTAAATATGGTTTTGCTGTAGCAAATGTGAAGAGTGCACAGGAATGGACACTAAAGAGGCGAAAAGGAAAAAAAATAGAATAAATTTATTTTACCTTGATTTGTAAATTTTTTTATATAGCTACCTTTATGTTTTTTAGAATACGTATCTCCTAATATTACTCTCCACAATTCGTCATCTTACCCTCCACGTCGGGTAAGATGACGAAAATGACGTTAGCAGATAAACTTCAAATTTATCACTCCAAATAGTAACTTGCAAGTGATACAATTTTTTTATTGAAAACTCAATAATAGCATTGAGTTTAAAAATAATATTTTTAAACTCAATGATAATAGTAAATGACAGAATAGTTTTTTTCACACCGTAAAATGATCAAATAATAGTTTTATGAGTTTTTTTAGCTTACTGTCGTCATCTTGCCCCTCTTTCCCCCATACATATACGATAGATATAATTACATTTTTTCCTCAACTGATGTAGGTACATGATTCTCTCCACGTTCTCTGCTCTCTCTGACTTCTACTCTGATGCTGCTTTCAGCCCTGCCAACTTCATTCGTTGCAATACAAGAGTACTGTCCAGCATCCTTCAAGGTGACACTTGCTACAGATAATTCAACTCTTCCATCATAGGATAGAGTCATCACAGACTTCCTGGACGGCCTCAATCTCATCTTGAAAGGAGAAACAAGTTCGATCAGACCTATATTCAATTCAGGTTGTCTGGTGAGGAATAGAACAACGTTTATGTGGTGATGAGGGATGTCTCAAGGAGTGACAAAAAGCCATTTAAAATCATCTGAGGTTCATGGTTCCTGCTATACAGGTAGTTTTGGAAAAAATTGAGAAAAAAAGACTACAATTCAGGAAATATTAGAGCTAATCGGATGATTTTTCGTATGAACAATGATAGAGTGAGTACGAATCTGTTCAAATGAAAAATTCGAAATAAATCAGATCCGGAAAAAACAACACCCTATATGCGGTTTTCGATTTTTTTGACTGACTTCAGATTCTGAGAGAGCAGGAAAAATACTCGATCGACTAAGAGACAAGAAGTTGACGGTTTTCATTTTGAACAATATTTGAAGATTTAATCATTTATTTTTTTCATACTGAATCAACAATTAGTACTTCAGAAATACTTCGTAAATTTTCCAAATGTAAACTATTTTTCACATTTTTGATAATTTTTATAAAATTTTTGATTCGTTTATGATTTTTTTCACTCAAAAATAACTATCTGAGATCTCATGTTTCTGGCATTTGTGCCATTCGGAATGACAGTTGAGTTTGAAAGTATTTTTCCTGCTCTCTCAGGGTCTGAAGTCAACAAAATTTAAAACCGCAAACGTTGTTTTTTCCTAATTTCAGAAAAACTAAAACTTCTGAGTCCGGATCTGATTTTATTTCGAATTTTTCATTTAAACTTATTCGTAGTCACTCATTTTTCATACGAAAAATCATTTCCTGAATTAGAGTCATTTGAAATTTCGTAATTTTTTCTAAAACTCAGGAACCATGAACTCCAGATGATTTCAAACGACGTGTTTTCACTCCTTGAGACATCCATCATCACCACCTGAACGTTTTCCCATTCCTCACCAGACACCCTGTATAATCCACTTTGAGAAAATAATTCAATATTAACTTACACCGTCTCTATACCATACCACCCCAACAATCGGGTATGCCTCAATTTTGCCACATATCCTGAGCTCTTCCCCTTCACATAATTCTGTCGAAGATGCCTCAAGTTTGGTCTTGAACTCTGGTGCGACATACGCTCTGATACCTTGATCTACCACCAAATTGCATTTACATGAAACGGTTCCATAAGTATTCTTGGCAACCAGGCTATAAACTCCTGAATCTCCAATGTCTGTTCTTCCTATTTCTAGCGTTTGGAAGTTATCGTCCGTTGAGAAGCTGTATTTTCCTATAAATTATATAATGGCGATCAGAATGAAACAAAAACAAAGTGGGTTAAATTTTTTTGGTATGCAGGAATCACCTACAACACACAACAATATAAGAAGAGTGGGAGTTGAAGTAATCATCAAAAAATTAATTCAGTCAGTTTACTTGAACTCCACCTCTTTAATTAGGTAAATGAATATTTACATACAGGGTTTTCCTTTTAAGTTGGCCTATTAGACGTTTTAGGAGAACTAGTAAATATTTCGTTCTGAAATTTTAGGTGCAGCCCTGAGGGTGAAGGAACTCTTCGCCTAAAATATTTTCAAGTCGACAGTGTTGCCACGTCTATCTCAAACGCATATCTACTTTCTTATTTCAAATGGAACTACCAATATTTTTATTTATGTATCGATTCAATACCAAATTTGCTGTATAACGCACTAAAAAAAATTTCTCTGCTATGCACTGTTGCCAAGTTATTCACAAATTCCTGAAACTTTTGACATTTGCATTGCCAGTTTGGAAATGCAATATCTCGATTATTTTTTATGCGAACAGAACCAAAATCAGCAGTCTCATAGTGAAGACTCCATGCATTCATGTGGTATATAAAGTATTTTGATATATCGTAAGGTTTTCGAAGATATTGCTCCGAAAATGTGAAACTCAAAATTGAAATATTTCGAGATTTTCAAATGGCAACCCCATATTTATTTTACAGCATTCGATTCGAAATAAAAAATGAATGGCAGTCTCTTTTTACACTAATTATTTATTTTTCGAATGAGATGAAAAATACTGAAATTTTTCAGTATTTATAGTTCATGATCTATGGTTCTGTTTACGATGAAATGATGATGGGTTAAATTATTGAAGTATATTCTATGGTTGAAATCATAAAAAGTGTTCGATTATCATGGATGTCATAAAAAAAGTTTACCCATATTATTCAAACACGATTCGGTTTGTTTCACAATTCACGGAGAATGCCAAAAAATTATTGAAAGTACCTGTAAGACCTTTAACAATCGTTATTCACATTTAGCACAAATGATCGGAAAGAAATTCCAAAAATTATTTAGGTTTTCTGTAATCCTGGCACTATGTTCATGACCTCAACAATAGGATTCATTCCGATAATTCACTTTATAATCACACAGCATTTTGTCCATTGAACATGACTATAAAAATTGAAAAATTTCAGTATTTTTCATCTCATTTGAAAACTGTCCAAAATAAATAATTAGTGAACATAAGGCCAGGATTACAGAAAGCCTAAACAATTTTCGGAATTTCTTTAAAGTCATTCTTGCTAAAAGTGAATAACGATTATTAAAGATCCTACAGGTCCTTTCAATAATTTTTTGGCATTTCCCGTAAATTGTGAAACTGCCCGAATCGTGTTTGGATAATATGGGTAAACTTTTTTCTATGACATCCATGATCATCGAATACTTTTCAGGATTTCAACCATAGAAACTACTTCAACAATTCACTCCATAATCATAGAACCATTTTTCATCTCATTCGAAAACTATCCAAAATAAATAGTTTGTATAAAAAGAGACTGCCATTCATTTTTTATTTCGAATCGAATGCTGTAAAATAAATATGGGGTTGCCATTTGAAAATCTCGAAATAATTCAATTTTGAGTTTCACATTTTCGGAGCAATATCTTCGAAAAACCTTACGATATATCAAAATACTGAATATACCACATGAATGCATGGAGTCTTTACTATGAGACTGCAGAGTTTGGTTCCGTTCGCATAGAAAATAATCGAGATATTGCATTTCCAAACTGGCAATGCAAATGTGAAAATTTTCAGGAATTTGTGAATAACTTGGCAACAGTGCATAGCAGAGAATTTTTTTCAGTGGGTTATACTGCGAATTTGGTATTGAATCGATACATAAATGAAAATATAGGTAGTTCCATTTGAAATAAGAAAGTAGATATGCGTTTGAGATAGACGTGGCAACACTGTCGACTTGAAAATATTTTAGGCGAAGAGTTCCTTCACCCTCAAGGATGCACCTAAAATTTCAGAACAAAATATTCTTTAGTTCTCCTGAAACGTCTAATAGGCCAACTTAAAAGGAAAACCTTGTATATCTTATATGTCTTTCTGCTGATCATCAAAGAATTAATTCAGTCAGTTCATCAGAAGGTCATAAAACATCTATAACTCTGCTTTATACAGTGCAGCAGCTATTGAAAAGTGCATCAGGACCCCCAAAAGACACTATATTTGTCATGTTCGCAAGAATTTCTTCATCCTTTTTGAAATGTACTTTTTCATCAAAAGTCACCGACGCTGACGTATTATGTATTATTATTATTAGAACTGGATTCATTATGGCTAGGTTAGCCTTCCGGAAATTGCCACCATGTAGATCTTTTGTTCTCTGCCCTACTTATTCATGGAAACAAAAGAAGGTCGTCAATGTGGTTGATAAAACTGACAAGCTCCCTAGGATCCTTGGCCGCTACCTCTTGAGTATTCAGGACCGGGTTCCCAATGTGAATTGTTCCTAGGCCAGCCAAAACACTGGATACTCACATACCATGTGTTCAGCTGTTTCTGCTTCTGATCCACAGATCCTTCAAATCGCATCCAATGATTTTTCCATACGGTACAAATAATATTTGTACCAACAGTGCCGCGTCAGCAGTCCCACCATCAACCGAAGTTCAATGCGTGACAGCTTCAGGAGCTTTTTGTTAATGGTAGATGAATTTTTTGGCCTGAGTAAGTCGAAGTTGTCCCTTCATAGAGTTATTCAAATCCTATTGCCGGACCGCTGGCCTATATTGGTCTTTTCCAAGCCCACAGAAAAGCTCAGGTCCAGCAGAAGTTAACTTTAATGAATGTTTTGCAAGTTCATTGGCTTTTTCATTTCCTTCAACACCATAAAGCCCAGGCACCCATAGTTGAGTCACTTTATTGCCTCTTGCCAGTTGTTTCATGTTGTTACGGCACTTATAGGTCAGCAAAGACCCCCTAGCAGTGTGATTCCAGGGATCTTAGCGTGGCTTGGCTGTCCTTAGGGATGTAGACATCCGCCATCTTGAGGTTCCTTTCAAGACACTACTGAGAGCTCTATCTGTAAAATATAGGGCCCACTTCCCAGGGCTTAAGATATCCTCAGGTTAGGACCATACTGATGGATTTTTATTCAGACGATTTAAGGAACTTATTGCACTGGAACAGTAAGTTATGACCGTATGAAAATAGACCGATTATTCTATTGAAATATTGTTTTGGCTATTTTCATCATGTTTGCCTACTATTCAACGTTTTGGCCAACCGTCATCAGAAATCAGTTTTTGAACTTCCAAAGAGCAACTTTCTTCACTTTTAGAAATATTTGATGTCATACCAAAGATACCAAAAGTTGCTTTCTGGAAGTTCCAAGTTTAAAGAGTGATTCCTGAAGACGCCGATGGCTGGCAATGCTGGCCGAAGCATCATCAAAAATTTCTCGCAAACGATACTTAGACTGATAGGAGACTTACCATCGTTTACAATTTCCACCCCATCCTTTAGCCAAGTCAATTTTGGTGTAGGTACTGCAGCTACTTGACAGGTGAGTCTTACAGGGTATGTTACTTGAACTCGTCTGTCTCTCAACCTCATTGTGAATTGAGGGGGTACTGCTTTGAGGGTGTCCACTTGGTCAATGGTCCTACATGATATCATTCAGAAGAAATAAAATCATTTAGAAGAAATAAATTCAAATATTTGAATTTCGGTGACCAGCAGATATCGACCAGATTTTAGTGTCATTGTATTCATTGAGTCTTCCTGAAAAAGATTAGTGAAACAAACAGTTGACGGTTTGCCTTAGTTAAGAAAATATGAGTCCCCAAAACTCCAAAAATCTTCACGTCACTTTTTTCACTATAAAAATACAGCATTACTGCTCTATTTTAGTCTATAACTCACCTTCGAACATTCAAATGACTATTCGGTTAGTTTTATTTAAGGTTTATTCAATAATCAATGCGGAAAAATCGAAATTCTAGAGGCACCACATATCCATTTTAAGGAAAGCCTGCCGTTTTCAATGGACTTGGCACTTCCGCAGATTCATTCGCGGGAATATGAAACGATGCCTTTCAGTAATTTCCGTCATCATTTGATATATCATCATATATATCCTTAGAATTTGTGGATATGTGGTACCTCAAAAATTTCGATGTTGCTGCATTAATGATTGAATATACCTGAAATGAATCTGATTGAATAGTTGTTTGAATGTTCGAAGACAATTTGTAGACTAAATTTGATCGATATCTGCTGGTCACCGAAATTCAAATGTTAACTATTAAATTATTTCAACTTACAGTTTCAAGTTTTCATCAGCCGCAAATACTGAAGCGTCATCTACAACAAACAACCGGCAGAACGAGGATGTCCTTCCAGTCTTATTCGTTGCTTCACAAATGAATCTACCACTATCACTCTGTGCAAACTAGTTATGGTTAAAGTGCACAAGTTTTGGTAACATTGCATGGTCATCCTAGTGTCTGTTGCGGTGTCGATTTCTGAGGAATCTTTGTACCACCTTATAATTGGCTGAGCTCCCCAGTTTCAGCTGAAAGAATCGCCAAGAATTAGTCGGTATATAGTATAACCACTCGAAAATTGGGTAAAATTACCGCTGAATTTTTGTCAACAGCTGCCTTTATATAATTACGAACGTCTTGAGATAATTCGATAATGAGGTATTTTAACTTTGGAAATGATGAGTTAGTTTTACGGATAATATTTGTTATCTCGCAAATCTTTAAACTTCAAGCTCATCTCATCTTATACATCAGAAATCATAGATTCAACGAGAGAAAATTCCCGAAACCAATGAGTCTGTTCATCAACCAAAGGAATCTGTCGTTCTTGGTTCACATCACAATTCGGAGTATTCCTTTATGAAGGCGTGAATATTTCTTAAAACTAATTCTTTTTCATGATGTTTGCGATTTCAAACTTCTCAAAACTATTTTCATCACATGTGTCGTGATACCAGTTCATTCTGATTCAAATATTTTTATTCTACTCAATATTTTCCATTCTCAATAACGTCTGCGATATGAGACCATTATGATGCAAACTTGTTATTCTGAAGCAATTTGAAAAAAGAAACCACAGTTTCATTGCCAAATTTATAAGCCCATTAATTGATTTCATATTTCACAAGTCAAAAGACCACCAATATCCAATATTAGTTAAGAATATAATGGTGTAACTTATGATGTCTTTTTTCGAGGAATGGTGAGCATATAATTTAAGTTTTAATTCATCTTCCTATAGTGTTGTGTAATAAATTTACTTGTAACTCAATGAACTAAAATAACCATTTAAGCAAATGATTTACTTTTATTGCTCATACGCCGTACGCGAATGTACTGATCAAAAATCATACAATCAATTGTCTTTCCTCACCTCACATTCCAGAGTAATAGTCGACCCCAAAAGAGCTTTTATCTGTCCTGGTAACAACCTGGCAAACTCGGGTAAACTTGCAACATCTTCCACCCTAATGATATCACTCTGTACAGCTTCTCCCCAACCATATCTGTTGCGTGGAGTGATTCTGAACTGGTACTCTCCCCCAGATTTCAAGTTGAAAGCATCGTAACTATTGATTGGGGAAATTCCAAGTTCCGTCCATCTTGCTCCTTCTCCTCCTCTTAGCCAGGCTTCTATTTTGTAAGCTATAACAGGTGCTGCTCGATGCTCCGGTTTGCCCCAAGATAGCGATATCCAGTTTTTACCACTGTCTACTACCGAAGTTTTTCTGTAATTGGTCCTGGTACATCTATGAAGGCAAATAATGTTGTATTAACTTTAACTGAGTATGTGCAATAACTCAGTCCGAATAATTAGCGAATGAAAAGGAACAATAACCGATCAACTAGCATTTTGCACTTGGTCGAGAATTTTTCTTAGACTAATTTCGATGCAAGAAGATACATCATAGAATATCATGACAAAAAGTGGTATAATCTGAGAGATTGTAGTTGAATTGTTATACAGGGTGCTAGTGGATGAGTGCGACAAACTTCAGGAACAAGTGATTCTATTTACATATCCTTTTAAACGCGCCATTTTTGAGATACAGGATGTTGCAATTGAAAAATCATCTACGAAACCTTTCATGATACTGAAAAGACCTTTCACGCGGATTTTCTAATCATAATAAGCTATGTTTACGGAAGCTTGTTAATCGTTGAAGATATTGAGGGGTTAGTGGGTGTTTTTCCTCCCAACTTCTACGCTTATGAAAAAGTACGGTTTTAAACGCTCACTTGAACTGCCAATGTTCCCTACACAAAACAGGTTATCCCGGTCATACACTCTAAAGTCGACCGTTTTCGAGAAAAAATCAAATTTTATGTTGAAAAACATCGTTAATTTTTTGACTGTTAGTAGGTATTATTTTTACAAAAATTCACCATGTTTTCCAGCATAAAAGTCTTTTTGTATGAAAATATTGGTGTTTCAAATGGGTGTCCCGAAAATCGTACTTTTCTATATCAGCCTAGAAATTGGGGTAAAAACCCTCCAAAATATTCGCCAATCAAGACTTGAAAAGAAAAAAGTGAAAAACATATAGTCCGTTCATGAAATTTTGAGCGCAAAGTAGGCGTTTGTTTGTTTAGCTGAAGTTGGCAGTATTTGCTGTCATAACGCAAAATAAAGTCAACGTTGCCGAATGTATCTGGCTTCGTCCGACGAGCTTGTGAGTTATTAGAGAACTCTATGAAATATTGACAACATTGCGTTTCAATCTGAAAGGAAAATAAACATTATAACCTAAAATTTCAATATACCTACACAGTGGAATTGCCAAATTTCCATGGCCAACCCGACGGCTCAACCTTACGTGAACGGACTATAGCTTATTATGATTCCCGAGAAAGCTGTTTTCTGTAAAATCACCGGAGATATTAGCAAAAAACCATTACTTTGTAAATCCAAAACTATGTATTTCGAAAACCGTCAATTCTTAATAGAATCTTTCGATCCCATTTTTGGAAGTGCTGACGTTATTCACCCTGTAGAGTGTAGATAAACACATTTAGGTAACTGGAATTGAACTTAACAAAAAAACAACAAAAAATTTAATTTGTCTTTGAAATCTAGGTCAATATTCTTTGATCACTTTGATCAATGAAATGTTCATTTCTGTGCCAATTTCAATTGATTTTTGAACATTAACTCCAAAGTTCGGTTGATCTAAATTAATGCTTTGAGCCCAATCAAGGTTTTTGAAGTAAAGTAAAGCTTTTGCGTGCTTGTTTAGTTTGAGAAAACGATCATGCAAATTTGAATTTATTGAAAGTTATCGGTTCCATTACATTCATTCATGAATTCATCCAACTATTCTATTCAAATCTCTAACCTATCCTGAAAATTTTGAGTCCTATCAGACGTCACAAGGATAATCCATATTCTGCCGACGGAATGTGCAACTTGGAATTATTGGATGATTCAATTCAGAAATTCATATATTTCCCATGATGAAGAGATGTTGAAGTTGAAACTATCGTAATGATATTTTCATTTTTGTTTCAAATATGAAATCTGATTACACGCTAAGGTGAAAGTGCTAGGTTAATCGCACTTTGATCCATTCAAAAATTTAGCCCCCTGTCGCCTGTCAAGTTCAAAAACCGACCTCAGAAATTTCGAATATTTAAGTTGTTTCTTTCGGAAATACTATTTGCCGTTTGAAAACCATCATGCTCATCTACTTTCTTTAATGATGGATCGATTTTTTAACTTTAGAAGCTATGACTTATTTATGAACCCTACCCTGATAGTCTACTAGGTAGTTAAGAAATTCTGAGATAGCGCAGTCTCTAGCCAGCCATCTCCTTCTTAGCAATGTTAAGCTGGATTCATCTTCCCGGTCGAAATCGGATGGTCCCCCCTCAAAAACCAAAATTCTCATCTTGTCGTTCAAATGACACAGAAAACAGAAACTTTTCTCGCACTAACTCACGCTTGAATTCGGAAAATCATCAGTACTATCGACTTCGGTTTATCATCCAAAGTGGACTGGTCTAATATAATTTTCCTAACAAATTGTAGGTGCTCCTTAATTTTTGGCAGGAATGCAGAATTGTACATTATGATTATAACATCAGCAGCGATGAAAGTTAACGGTTATGGAACCTTGAACTGGTTATATAAATAATTTCAATACTCCAGATCTAAATGCTTCCGACAATAAACAATATGTATTGGATGATTTCATCTGTTTTCATCAATGTGTTCGTAGTTTTTGAAATATAACTCAATCATTGAAATACATTAAACATAGCTATAATAAAATATGAGAAAGGTGCTTTTTAGCGCGAGTTACAATTCTATCCGGAATTGTCTACCGCTGCACCTTCGCATCTTCACATAGGAACTGCTGACGCGTCACTTCCAGGAGATGACTACGGTGCATCACACGAATAGATATATACAGGTCATTTGTATTGTATAGAGTTAGTCTTGACATAAAACCCATTTGTATCGTATCGTTTATATTGAATTAAATTGTCTTTTTAAAAATCTCGTTTTGAATCCTCAAAACATAATTGGCGCAGTCGACGGAGTTTTCGCAGTTTTTTCATCGTGAATAAACGTTAGAGTCCACTCTATTAAGTGAAAATCGAACCTTATTACTGAACTTTGGTGCAGTTTTTCCAACTACAATTGGTCCAGGTCCAACATCCATAGCGGAGAACAGAGACAGAGAATGCAATTGTGGAAAGCACTAACAAGCTGGTGAGATTATTATTGATACATTAATTTTTGTTTATGTCAGACTCCTCTGATTCCTCATCCATCGATTCCTTGTGTGAAAACGATTGTGATTCAGAGCCAGATTCTTTTAATTTAAAAAACGAAAGTGAATTAGAAACCGAATTTTTGAGTTCATTCATAAATCTTTCATTAACTAATACAAACACAAAAATGCCAGCACCTCCAGCATTTGACGTTAAAAATTTAAATGTTATCCCTGATTTTGATGGGAACCCAAATAAATTGCATAGATTCATTCAAGCTTCTGAAGCAATTTTACTGCATTATTTTGACTAGAAAATACAAATAATTTTCAAAATACCCTTCTGTTGAACGGAATTTTAAATAAGCTCCATGGGAGAGCAGAAGAAATCGTGGCTATACACGGAGCCACAAATTCATGGGACAATATTAAAAATGCCCTTTTATTAAATTTTGGTGATCAAAGAGACGAAAATTGTCTCAATCAAGATCTAGTTAATTTAAGACAAAATTTCAATGAAACTCCTCAAGAATTTCACGAAAAAATAATTACCATACTAAACACTATTTGCAACTATATTGACCTAAAATGCGAAGCTGCTTTAAGGCCAAGTAAGAGAGAATTTTTCACTAAACAGCATTGAAAACTTTTTTAGCGGGATTAAGAGAACCCTTAGGGCCAATAATTAGGGCAATGAGACCTGATTCTTTAGCTCAAGCTCTACAATTTATTATTGAGGAAGATAATATCAAACATTATCAAAAATCAAACGCAACCTCTAATAGAAGGAATACCAGTTTCCAAAACATTTCAAAAAATAATTATAATCATTCAATGAAATTTCAGAATAACAATCAAAATTATGGTTTTTCAAATCAACAACCTACAACAAGTCAATTTCCTAGTGTGCCTATAAATCTCCAACGAAATCCGAATTATAAGGATCCAAAATTTTTCACAAATTCGCAAGTCTTCGGTAGACCTCAACCTCAATTACAAAAACCAACACCCATGAGTATTTCTACCAATTTTTCACAAAAACCCACTCCGATGAGCATTTCCACCAATAATACCAATCCAAAATTAAAATCAAAAAATATGAATCGAAATTTTTACCCTAGAAACAATTCAAGACCTAATTTTGTAAGCGAAGAACTATTCAACACAGAATATTGCGAGGAAGAATCTCCTCAAGATTTTCCTGAAAATTTCGAAGAATACGCACAAGAATATAATTTTGATGAAAATGAAGAAAATTTTCAAATAGATTCTGCCCAAGACCCGAACACATAGAATACCATCTTTCTAGTAACAAAAAAGAATTACCATATATAACCATAAAAAATCCACCTTTAAAACTATTAATAGATACCGGCTCTACAAAATCATTTATAAATCCAGATCTTGCCAAAAAATATTATCCAAAATTTATATTTAAAGAACCATTTACAGTTTCAACCGTTTTCCAAAGTTCTTCACATAATTACTGTGCGGAAATACCAATATTTTCTGAATTTAATTATGATGATCGATTCAAATTTTACTTATTCAAATTTCATAATGTTTATGATGGACTTATAGGTTTAGACAATTTGAAAATTCTAAAAGCTACCCTCAATTTCAAAGAATCAACACTAATCACACCATCTGCGAATATTCCTATCAAATACCAACCATCACAAACGAAAATTCCTTTCAAAATTAAAATTGATGCTAATACTAAAATTATAACCAAAATTCCTGTTAAACAAAGAAATGGCGATATTCTTATACCGGAACAAATCGTTCAAAACTGTGAAATACCAGAAATAATAACAAATTCCAAAAATGGATTAGCAAATGTTGAAATTTTAAATAAAACTGATGAAAATTTAATCCTTATGCTAGATGATCCAATTGAATCAATACCATTTAATAACGAAGATTATGAAATTTTTGCTATAGATGCTGTATCTAACACAAAAAATCCAGATATTGAAAAACTTATTAGGACCTCTCATATGAATGAAGAAGAAAAAAAACAGATTTTGAAACTTTGTAAAAATTATTCGGATATCTTTCAGTTAGAAAATCAACAGCTTTCTTTTTCAAATCAAGTAAAACATTCCATCAATACAAAAAATGATATACCAATATACACCAAATCGTACAGGTATCCATTCGTTCACAAAAAAGAAGTTCAAAAGCAAATTAATTCTATGCTAAATCAAGGAATAATTAGGCCTAGTCAATCACCCTGGTCCTCACCAATTTGGATAGTACCTAAAAAGGCTGATGCGTCCGGAAAACAAAAGTGGAGAATCGTAGTTGATTTTCGCAAATTAAATGAAAAAACAATCGACGATAAGTACCCTATTCCGAACATTGCAGATATACTTGATAAACTTGGAAAATGCCAATATTTTTCAACCATAGACTTGGCAAGCGGATTTCATCAAATCGAAATGAACCCTAAAGACATCCCAAAAACAGCATTCACAGTTGAAAATGGCCATTACGAATTCGTCAGAATGCCATTCGGGCTTAAAAATGCATGTGCAACGTTCCAAAGAGTAATGAACAACATGTTAAGAGGTTTGTTGAATATAATATGTTTCGTTTATCTCGATGACATAATAGTTTTTTCAACGTCTCTTCAGGAACATATTGTTAACTTGAAAGCAGTTTTTCAGCGTCTTCGAGAGGCAAATTTCAAAATTCAACTAGATAAATCAGAATTTTTAAAAAAAGAAGTAGCCTATTTAGGACATATAGTAACCCCCGATGGTGTAAAACCTAACCCAGACAAAATTTTAGCAATTAAAAAATACCCAATTCCAAAAACAACAAAAGAAATTAAAGGATTTTTAGGACTTTTAGGTTATTACAGAAAATTCATTAAAGATTTCGCCAAAATCACAAAACCATTAACTGCTTGTTTGAAGAAAGGCGCAAAAATTGAACATACCCCTCAGTTCATAAATTGTTTCGAATATTGTAAAAATTTACTTGTAAATGAACCAATTCTTCAGTACCCTGATTTTTCGAAAGAATTTATTCTAACAACTGATGCTAGTAACTTCGCGATAGGTGCGATATTATCACAAGGTAAAATTGGAGATGATAAACCAATTTCCTACGCATCGAGAACACTCAATGATAGCGAACAAAATTACAGCACTATCGAAAAAGAACTTCTTGCAATCGTATGGGCAACAAAATATTTTCGTCCTTATATTTATGGTAGAAAATTCAAAATTGTTACCGATCACAGACCTTTACAATGGGTTATGTCTCTCAAAGAAGCTGGTAGTCGACTTCTTCGATGGAGATTGAAACTCGAAGAGTACGATTTCGAAATTATTTATAAAAAAGGAACTACCAATACTAATGCTGATGCTCTTTCTCGAGTCGAAATTCATAATAAAGAACTTTTTGAATATATGGAAAAATTTAATGAATCACTTTCTAAAAACATAAATGATGATAATGAGTCTATTATGGTTAATGTAGACGAATCGGAAATTCAAAATCGTAATGAAAATGAAAACTTATCCTTTGAACATTTTTTGGAACTTCAAAATTCAAACCAAATAAAAAACTACCCCAACATAAGGGAAGAAAAAGGCGACTTATTTTCAGCCCCCATAAATTATGCTTTAGCTCACTGTGTTTCGAAAGATTTTTACATGAATGATGGAATTGCACTTACATTTAAACAAAGATTTGGTCAGATAAATAAGTTGAAATCTCAAAATAAAGACTTAGGCGAAGTAGCTTTCATCGAGAATAATAACCGGAAAATTTATTATCTAATTACGAAAGAACTCAGTTATCTCAAACCAGAATATGAAATTGTGTTTAATGCTCTTTTGAATCTCAGGACATTGTGCGAACAACACGAGGAAAAATATCTAGCCCTTCCCAAAATTTCATGCGGTTTGGATCAATTAGATTGGATAAAAATTTTTGACATGATTAAATACATATTTGGAAATCGTAACATACAAATAATCGTATATTATTTATCGGAACAAAATTTTGAAATACCAGTGAATTCTGAACATATCTCAGATGGAAACACCGTGCATTCGAACTATGAGAACCCGATACAAGAAATTCCTATATCCGAAAAAATTCTCAACATTTTTGATAATCAAGTAATTTTTGAATTTATACATCATTCTCCAGCTAAAGTAAAGGTAGACAGAATTTTTCCAAACAAACAAAGAATTACCGTTCAAATTGGCACAAATAACTTGAATGAAGAAATAGTGGAATTTTTCAAAACATATATTCGTCCAAAAATCTTGTACGCATTATATTTTAAGCAAGATAGATATTACCACGAAATTTGCGAAATATTTAGGAAAACCTTTGACCAATCAGCTTTCAAATTAGTTAAATGCAATAGTATTTTGGAAGATATCATTGATAAAGACCAGCAAACCATTACCATCCAATACATGCATGAAACAAAAACTAATCACAGAGGAATAACCGAGACAATTTCTAGAATTAGAAGGACTTATTATTGGCCTAGTATTCAAAAAGGACGTGACCGAATATATCAATAATTGCGAATTATGCCAAATTAACAAATACGATAGAGATCCACCTAAACAAAAATTAATGTTGACTCCTACTCCTGCAAAACCTTTCGAAATTATTCATATTGATACTTTTCAAGCCCAAAATAAGAAGTTTCTCACAATAGTCGATGCATTTTCAAAGTATGCTCAGGCTTATCCCTTAATTTCATCAACAGGAATAGAAATTGTTAGATCACTCTTGATATTTATGACACACCATGGATCCCCATCAACTGTTGTAATGGACAACGGAACAGAATTCAAAAACGGTGTCGTAATCGAATTTTTGAAAGTTCACCAAATAACACCTCACTTCATAACAATCAATAACTCTCAATCGAACGGTTTAGTCGAACGATTTCATTCTACTTTAATAGAACACCTGCGTATAATTAAGAGCAAAGATAAACAAACATTGAATATAGAAAATCTTATTCCATATGCAATTTTTGGGTACAATAATTCAATACATTCCTCCACTAAACAAAAACCGATTGATATCATTAATGGTCATCTAAATTCTCAAGACCCAATGAATATTGATTTAAATGAAAAAATTGTTAATACCTATATTGAAGAACATAGAGAAAAAACTAAAGAACTGTATAAACGATTGAATGAACAAATGATGAAAAGAAAAGAATCAATTACCAGTAAAATTAATGAAAATCGTCATGAACCTATTCCGTACAAATCTGATTCTCCAGCTTACCGAAAAATAAAATCAAATAATAGAAATAAACTTTCCCCAAAATTTTCTAAAGAAAAAGTTATTAGAGAAGACAATATCAAAATTTTAACCGAGAATAAAATCTTACATAAGCAAAATCTAAAAAAACCTAAGGCTGAAACAAAAAATGTTTTACAGGATGCTTCTAGTGTTCCTAGCAGCAGCTCAGGAAATAACAATATCTAACCTCAAGGACGGACCAGGAATTCTTCCAATTCACCTAGGAAATGCAAAAGTCAGATCAAAATTTCACGATTTTGTTCATTTCTATGATTTGGCACCAATAAACGATGAATTAAAATACCTACGTAAAATATATCTGCTGGCTTCAGAAACAATACTCAATAAACCAAATAGTACTTTTCACATTGAATTAGAAAACCATGAAAAATATTATGGTCACCAATTAGATTTAGCTGAAGAAAAATTAAAAGGATTAATTCCCACTAAAAGATCGAAACGTGGTCTAATAAATGGTTTAGGAACAGTTATTAAAAGTATTTCAGGCAATCTAGATGCAAATGACGCTATTCAATACGAAACGGCCATAAGGCAACTACAAATGAATCAGAAGGATATTATGAATAACCTAAATAACGATATTTCTTTAACAGGAAATATTATAGAAAAATTCAATGAAACTGTAACAGTGCTTCAGCAAAACCAACAAACGATTGTTTCCCAATTTCATAAAGTGGCCGGAAATTTTACTAAATTATATGATAACTTTTATTACTATATGAGAGTAAGAAATATTATGGAACAAATCGGAACATCGATAAGCATTATAATGGAATTTATTAATGAACTCGAAACTGCCATTAGTTTTTCAAAATTGGAAACATTACATCATAGTGTAATAAAATTTTCCCAACTAAAATATGTAATTAATTCAGTTTCAGAAAAATATTCTTCAGAAAATTTAATCTTTTCGGACGAAAATCAATACCATAATTATTATGAACTAATAAAAGTAGATGCATATTCTATAAATTCTAGAATAGTTTTCATTTTACATTTTCCAATCGTTCATTCGCAAACTTTTTCACATTACCACCTCTACTCAATCCCAACTGTTAATAATACCATTCTTATTCCAAAAAACTCTTATCTGACAATAAATGATGAATCGTATCAGTATACATCTTCAGCTTGTATAAATTTGCATTCAATATTCTTTTGCCAAAATAACCAACTAATCAATGGATCCGAAACCGATGATTGTATTTTTCAATTACTCCAACTGAAGAAAGATTCTAGGACATGTGA